>CM074949.1:9546549-9560044 GCA_037577455.1 Pangasius macronema
GTGCCCCAGGCGTCCTCACCCCTCATCAGTGCCTGACCTCACTAATGCTCTTACAGCTGAATGAGCACAAATCTCAAATCTCAAGAGCCACCAGAAAAAAAAAACTAGTGGGAAGCTTTCCCTGAAGAGTGGAGGTTATTATAACAGCAAAGGGTGACTAAATCTGGAATGAGATGTCCAACAAGCACATATGGCTGTGATGCTCATGTGTACATAAATTTTTGGCCAAATACTGTATCACAAAGCTAAAATTGCATCCAAAAATAATATAAATTTTGCCATGTTCACACAAACTGAAAAAGGATCATCCAGGTGAATATAGTAAATTGGATTTCATGCCCAATTAACTTCCATTCGATGAAAGCATTTTAATATTTGCATATTTAAAAAAATATATCAAAATTGTTTAGCAAGAAGATACACACAACTGGATCTAGGGTCTTCAGATTCCAGATGTTTATTGCATTCTTTTCGAAAACCATGAAGAAAAACCTTGACCCTGTTTGGATTATTCTAAAATCTTATCAGCTCATCTGCTGGTTAAAATGTAAATTCAAAACAAATCCTACAAAACATTCAACTACTCATTCTTGAGATACTGCACTGATACTTGGACAGGCGCATGGACATACAGACAGACAAGAGTACACCTCTGCGGGCAGACCTTCTCTACCTGTTTCTCTGCATAATTTAAAAGCTTTTCTACTGGTGCTGCTTAAATGAGCAATAGTTCCTAATTGTGTGTAAATGCACACAATTAAAAATAATACACATGTACCAGCATCACTACCACTTCAGTGTCACTGCAATTGTGCACAGAAGGAGATGAGCTACAGTCTACCTACAAAGTGCACTAGATTGTAGGTGTATGTAATAACCCAGTGGCCACAAACTGTATAATATAGAAAAGACACAGAATTTCTTATGGGCAAAATATGTGTGCAAATATTTATTGTGCATAATTAGTTATTCTGCCATCATTTGCAAATATCACAGTAAATGTGACAGCTATGTAGTATAACTATAACAAGGGGGAAATATAGATACTAAAGCATACATGTGCAGCAACAAGGCTTTTCCACCACACTTAGGAGAAAGAGGTTAGCCTAAAAAAAAGCACAAATAAGGCTTTAGTAAGTCCATTACAGAAATACATTCTTTCTGCTAAAGACCATTTTTACACTAATTACAACAATAACTGCTGCATAATATTGTACAAATACTGTATATTGATTGACTTTATAAAGCTCAACGTGACAGGGTTGATGTTTGTGGAATTTAAAGCACAATTTCTTTTATGTAGCCCACAAAACATTGAATTAGTATTGAATATTATTTACATTTTACTTATAATATATAATACTAATCTGAAAAAGACTACACACGAGGACACATTAGTCTGCATATGAGCTCTAGTTCTTTAGCTTTTAGTCCTGGCCTAGCCAACCCTGCTGAAAAACACGCCAGAATCGCTCACAGAATTTGTAATGGTTTAAATGGTTATAATGGGAATTGTAATGGTTATAATGGAAATTCTAATGGTCCCTGCGGGTCTCTATTGATAAAACACTATTTACATCAGACTACATGGACAATCTAAATGTTTCAGTGTAAATCATTAGCCTTGCTATGTTTTTGACTGAAAAAGCCGATCCAACTATTTGCCAACGCATTCGATAAGGACCACAATACATATTTAAGATTGTGCATCTCAAAGTCAGGAAAGCAGTCTGGGCTGTCTGAGTATTTCGGAGTTATATCATGCACAAATTCACCCTGTCAGTTTATTTAATGTGTTAAGTAAAAACAGACACTACCGATACATATAGTTTTGGGTTAAAATTAATTCATACCTTCACTTCGGACGCCTTTTGGGTGCAAAATGTTCTTGTTTTAAGAGTGTTCCTTTGAATGAAAGCTAAAAGGCGTTTCATATTCCTAGTTGTGGAAACCGCCATCTTGAATTCACACGCAACGGCTTGTACGGTGTCCCGTAAGGTCCATTCGGTCCTAAACCAAACTTCTAACAACACTTATTACATTACTCCGTCCACAAGGGAGGCAGTCTAAAATGTTTCAAGTGTAACATGTGTAAAAAATTAACTTGGAATGAACGAAGATGAATGAATGAACGAATATCTTTAAAAAAAAAAAAAGAAAAGAAAAGTCAGTATTTGTATGCAGACAGACTACATAACCTACATTCATACAGTAATTTTAATACATCCAGTCACCTAATGAATTTGGCCAACATTTAGCTATGAGTTTCATTGCATAGCTGTTTCACAATCCACCACTCAACTGTTCACTCACTCCACCATACTGGATTATCCGCAGGCCTGGATAATCTTACATCTTGCTGAATCCTTTATTATTCCTTCAGTCACATCTGCTGTTAATTTCTCCCACCTTTACATCTGGTTGTATTTGTATAATTCCATATTCAGGATCATCTCCTCCGGCAGTCAGCATTCTGTCTCTTGAAACACTGATATGTGTATGTAGATATAGCAGAGGAAATGTCTATGCTGTGTAGTGTCTCTTACCCTTCTGCCCTCATTCAGACTTACAACCTCTGGACTCTGTTTCCTGGCCACCCAGTAGATATTTTTCACTTTGCACCTCCATTATGAGGCTCTTTCGATCAAAAAGTACATAATATTTATCTTTCCTTTACTTGTCATTTGGTTTAAAAGATGGTTTAATTTAATTCCAGCCTCTTCTCATATTCCCCACTACCCTAATTGCTGGAAGAGATGTTTTCTACGGTGGTAAAGGCTGAGGCTTTTTTATTATTATTATTTTTTCATCAATGTTCCATCAGGAATACTGTTAAGAATTTAAAATATGAAAATGATTTCTTTAATAATTTTCTTTGTCACTGCGTAATTCCATGTGTTGTTTAGTAATATTAATGTCTACATTATTATACTAATATAGTTTGTCTGATTGATTTTACCAGGTTCTTGCCATATATTTGTTTACTCATTAGCCATCAGTTTTCCTAATAATAAGTTAATTATTATGACCTCAATCACATGTTCAGCTATACAGAGTCACTACTGAAAATATCTCAGTACCTGTGCAAGCAGAAAACTGTCTATCTACCAAGTTCAGGTCTTTCATCACTCTCTGTGCTCACTAATTGTTCATCTCCTCACCACAGACCTATGTCCATGGCCACCCTTTCAGCTCTTGTAAAAGTTCCTGCAAGGTCTCCCTCCCATGCCTCACTGGAGTGTATTATGATCAGGGCCTATTGACCGCACCTCCTGAGCTGAGGATTGGATAGGCTGCTTGGTGGTGACCGACAGTCCACCTGTGATAATAGAAGCAGGCGGGGGGTCTGGGGAGCTCTGGTCTCAGCCTGCATCAACGAATCCCTGATATGCCTCTCCATCCTGACACTGACAGACAGGCCTTCCCCTCTGACACTGCGGCCTGCCAAGCCCACAGGGCGCCTGCCACCCAAGTGGATAGATGGATAAATGGATGAGAAGATGGATGGATCAGCTAGTTTGACGGATGGATAGTTCCATGTGTCTGAAAAAAATTTTAAGGAGTGCCTAAGGAAATTTCCACGGCTTAAACTCATAAACTCATTTTCCCCCCTGCTTTAGTGTGAAACTCTGTTAAGGAAAATAAACAATTTGAGACAAGTATTTTGTGTAAAGCAATGTTTGCTTCTCAGAGGAGAGTCTGGTTTTCATTATGGCCATGCCATGTCTGGCAAGGCTGAAGCCGAGAGCGAGAAAGCCAAACTAGCACATAAGATCGGGCTATGTGTGGGCTATAATGTAGTTATCTGTGTCCTAGTTCTGTAATGCCACACAACATATAGCTGAAATGCTCAGAGACAGCAGACCTTCATACACAATTATGTGTTGCAATGGTCTTCTGTGTATGTGTATGTTTTGAACATTGGAAGTAGAAATCCCTGTGTTTGTATGTATATGGTAAGCATGGTGATGGTGGGTGGGAGGGTGTCCCTCAGGAGAGCTGTGTTTCAGCACCTTGTCTCCTTTTCTGCTATAGCGCTGACAGAACGGGAGGGAATGAGTGCAGAAGGGAGGAGAATAATCTGCTCTCTCACTCTCCTCCACTGTCTTCACTTTCCTTCCATCATACATTTATAATCAAGGGAGTTGATAGTTGCACCTATAGCAAGGGATCAGCATAGCACTTATCACTTATGATCATTTCAATCCATGCTTACAGAAACTCAAAAACACTGTTCGGCTGACACACACACAAGACTAGGAGGATATGTCATGTAAGATCTGTGTAAGATCCAACAAACTCTTTAGGAACCTCTTAGAATGAATGCACCTACACCAGTCATCAGTTCCTGTGAGAGAGAGAGAGGCACCAAGGTCCCAATACAACCAGGGAGCTTAGGTTTACTTTGGCCAAGCTTGTGGTTGTATGATTATTATTTATCATTCAATCATTTATTGATTCAGGATATCATTACCCAGCATCAGCACATTAGGCATTACTAATGACTGTTGTGTCACTCAGACTTTGCGCTAATGTGATGACTGATGAGGAGAGAGAAAGTTGAACTGGAGGACAATCTTGAGCATGCACTCAAGTCACAAAACTTTTAGTTTTAAGAATTACATTATTTACAAGACAAAACTTTTTTTTTATCAGCACCTTTAAGTACTTATTCTTATCCAGAGTATATTAGATGTTGATATATTAGAGAGTGAGATAGGGAACAGGAAGCCCCAGAGCAGGGGAGTGATAACCAAATAAAGCTGCTTGGCTTGTAGTCTAATTTAACTACTGTGCATCATTACAATTATTTCTTTCTCCTTTACTTTCTTCCTTCTCTCCATTTGCTTGTGCTATATATATATATATACACACATAAAAAGTGTTGCAAATAATGTATGCTGTATGGGGTATGGTTGGAAAATCATGTGTGTGTGTGTGTGTGTATGTGAGTGTGTATGTCCTCTTTAGGCTCTACTAGCAGACTAGTCTAAAGCAAATCGTATTACACTGAAGTCATAGACCTGGATCCTCCTCCTTCTCTCTGCATTAAACCTTGTAATTTCAATTTGCATTTAATTTCAGTGTAATCTCTTTATGTTCATCACAGCAAACACAACCCTGGTGTCAGTAAGCAGATCCAGCCCACTAAAAAAAAAAGTGAGACTGAGGTTCAAAGACAGAATAGGGTAGGGTTTCTGAACTGACCAGAGTTTGTTGGGGGTTTACAATGTACAGTGCAGCCAAAGCATGACTTCAGTGGCCAACAATTTGATTAAGTGCTTCACTGCATTGAATTGGAAAACATCTGCACGGAACATGACGGTTGCAATACAATCTAATACAGTATATACCATAACACTATAACACCATAGACAAAGACATGAAATTAGTAGGCATGCCATGACTGTGCAGTAGGCCTACACATATAATGATTATGAATCCTCAAAACAAACAATATACTATGGTTTATTGGCTGCTGAGCCTCCCCTCCACAGACAATGATTCTAGTCACAGGCATATGTGAGGTCAACTTAACAAATCGCTGATTTTTATGTCTGCACAGAAGGCATGGATCTCTCCTGCTGTCTGTTGTATTATATGTTCATGAAGCCAGTGAACTCACATGGCAGAAAATTAAAAAGTTCAGTGGCATAAACACAGCCAAAAACAAACATTTTAGCATTTGCATGTAATTAGGAGCACAATTAAAGTACACAATAGATTGCTTGGAGGCTGGCAGGATTTGGTGCCTGATTTTATGGCCTGTTGCTTTCCAGCTCTGTTTCTCAATAATGAAGAGGAGAAAAGTCCAGGCATACACAGCACAGCTGGAATCTCCTCTCGTATCCTTACAAGGCTGCTCAGAAATTAGTCTTTTTTTTTTTTTTTTTTTTTCAAACAAGTCATTAAGGTTTAAGGTGAATTACTACATGATGGTTGTTGTTTATACAGATTGTTCTGTTTTTATATAAACAAAATAACTTTTTTTTTATTAAAGAGTAGAAAATTGAGATCATCCTCTGTTTGTATCAGTGGTGTGAGACCATATTTACAGAAATATTCTGCACCAAAATATTAGGAAAAGATTTAGAAAAGATTATCTTTAGAAACCCAGAAGTATTTTTATGCAGTTCTATAGATTTATGCATGTCAAATTTTCAAGACATATTTTACAAATTTGCCAAGCAACCCATGTTTTTTATTAAATTAATTTATTACTAGTCACATACAATTTAACTAAATCCTGATTCCCATAATTCCTAATAAATCCTAACAGTAAAGTGACATCTGATGTTGTAATCCAATGGGCAGCAAATGTCTATGTCTAGAAAAGACAGAATAATAAATACAGTATAGTTTATTTCACTTTAGATTTTTTTTTTCTAAAGAATCTTTTTTTTTTTTTTTAGCTGAACCAAAGAGCAACAGTCAATTGATACAAGTACAAATATGCACTGCAACTGAAAAGACTTTACTGTGATCTAACAAATCTGATAAAATTTTATTAATAGAATTTGGCTTGATGGATGTATGGTAAATTGGTACAATGGATTACACCCCACAAACACATGACATATAAATGATAATGATACTGAATATGCACCTATATTATTAATAATTCTTTCATATATATTCAGAGGAACTGTTTTGGTACACAGACTGCTCAAACTGGTTATGCCATGTTTCAATATGCAAAAACAGGACATGTTAGAATGCTTTACATGTAGAGTTGTACATCTGCAATGTACATATTCATAGAATCTAGATTTCTTGATTAGGATAACGTAGAAACACTTCTGAGCCATCTGTGATCAATTATTCTAGTTAAGCAATTTATTTTACATGGCTTTCCAAAGATGTTTTGGGTGCCTTTAACATGAAATACATTAACAGTTTCATACAGGTCCCAACAAAAAATTTTGCTTAACAAGCTTCTACAAAAGCCCAAAAAGAACACTGTCCACCAAAACCTCCAAAGTTCATGGGTTAGCATAGCTGATGATTCCTGAGTATAGGCCACCCTCTAGTGGATAGTTTCAAATTTGTCTGGGAAGATGATCAGTTTCATCATGGTTGAGCTTGAACCTCACAGACAGAAACAATTAGACATAATGAAATCAGCTAACCATCCGCACCCACACTAAGAGGACTGGAATATAATGAATCAGACCAAAACCACAGCACCACGGGTGAATGATCCAGCCTAATGGAAATGATATAAGTGATTAGCCTTTAATGTGCAGTGAATGAGGATATCAAATATCATAGGCAGCCTGTACTGCTTTTTTTTTTTTTAACATTATCAGGAGGTGCACTTTTAGGACAATGACACACCAATGGAAACAATCATCATTCCTGCATAATCAGAGTCTGTTAAATGAAAAAATACTGCAAAACAGTGGAGGTTCATAAGTAGGGTGCTACAGAACCTGAATGTAAATAATGTGGTTTTTCAGTGCCATCTGGAAAAGATTGGGTCTGGGTGCCGCTTTTTGTCTGATACACGAGGGGCTCCATTACTGTATTCATTTGTACTACTCTGGTCTTTGAATGAGATTATGTAGTGGGGAACTGAGAGTGTACCCTAAATAAACAGCACCACTAAAGCTAGATTAGGAATATATGCTCAAACAATAATGGATTTGCAAGGCTTTATCCTTTTCACAGCTTCCTAATTTTTCTGATACTGAATCCAGACTGAGGGGGTGAGTGCACAGCTCTGCAGGAGTCAGATCTGGCCAGGGTTTCTACCATCATTTTTAAAGGAGTAGAATGGGGGTAGAGTGAAGCAAAGAACAGCTTGCTCATTATACAGAAACTAGACAGCAAATCAGGCTGGGATGTTTGATTGCAGAGACTCTAAAATCAAGAATATGTTACTCCTGGCAACTGTCGTCTCTCATATGGACACCTGATGGCTCCCATCCACCTATTGTTTCAGTCTTATTGAATGTAGTCTATCAGGCTGTCTTAATTGCTCAACAATAATTGCATCTTCTCCCTGTCACATTCCATAAGAAGCTTATAAAACCCAACACATGTATCATTGCCATGTCAAGCCCATGTCTTGATTAAGTAGGGAATCTCTCTGCTGAGAATAACAGCTGGCAAAACCTGAGACTGCTATAAATACTCATTCTATTTCTCAGTCCCACTTCCTGCTTTTCCCATTTAAGACCCCTTACAACTCTCTGTTCATCATGCTTCCTGTTAACACTCGTTTTATGCTCCTGTAATTCAGACAGTTCACCCCTATAATATGTTTTACAAGCCCTGTGTACAATGTATCTTCAGTATCCAGTTTAACCTGGTCAAGGTTGCAGTGGATCCAGAGCCTATTCCAGGAACACTGGTGTGAGGTGAGAATACACCACAGATGAGACATCAGTCCATCACAGGGTTCTATGCAGACACACATTCACACCTAGGGGAAATTTATCTTAACCAATCCACCTAACAGAATGTTTTGGAAGGTGGGAGGAAACAAGAGAAGCCAGAGAAACCCACATGAACACCAGAGAAGAATGATAAACTCCATAGAGACAGTAAACTGAGCTCAGGATCGAACCAGGGAAGCTGGAGCTGTGAGGCAGCAACACTACCCTGTTCAGAGATATGTGACCGAATTAAAAATGAGCAAAATGTTTGCACTGATTAAATTGCATCTATTAAAAACCCATTTTAAATCCAGACCCAAAAGCACACTTCTGCCCATATGTGTTTGAAAATTCTTTTTTTCCTCACACACAGGCAATGACACATGCCAAACACACACATAAAACAAGCCTTTGAAACCATCCCATACTGTGTTCACTGATCTGTTGCCCACTAGAGAAAACACTGCTCTTGCTAGTCATGAGAAAAACTCTGAGTATATATGGATTCTATTCCATATGCTGAAGGTAATTTTCTGCTATAGAAAGCCAGTGTTCTTGGAATGGTGTTGCCTGTCATAGTCTTTGCACACATCTGAGTCAATAAAGACCAGGTGATGGGCTCAAGGATCAGAGAGAAGTCAGGAGCAACACCGACATGCTGACATGTGAGCAAGGAGGAGTGATAAGAGAGTGATCGATGGAGAGTGGCTAAATCCACATGGTCTCAGAAGTCATATTCAATCAGTGGTCAGCTTCTGCACATCCAGAGGCAGATCAGACTCGTCATATTTCGTTTGAGAGTGAATGCAGTGCCATCCTAACAGCTGAGACTGCTTAGGCAGATTGCTGGGTCAAATTAGTTGGTCTAATGAGAATGAAGGTATGATGTGAATTTGTGATCATAATCTCATAAAGTGTTTTTTTTCTTTTCCCTCTCTGCTGTCTTGCCATTCATCTGGCACTGATTTCTCTAAGTTGTCAGCCTTCTACCACTGGGACTCTTCCATGCTAGTACTAAGAAGAATGAAGCAAAGCAAAAAGAGGAAAAAATTAGAGAGAAGCAGAAGATCAGACAGAGATCAAGAGAATGTAAGAGGAGAAAGGGAGACACAAAGTGAAAGGGATAGCCTGCACTAATTAGGGATCCTTTACAAAGCCAAGAGGAAGTGGGCCTGCCAGGTCAGCTTTCCTCTGTGATTCCTCATGGTGGCTGTGTTGAGAGCGCCTGGGGCTTGGCCCCCTCCACTGGCGCTCCCCGAGTGTGAGGTGCCAAGTCCAATATCCCCAATTTCTCTTCCCTTCTTTTGGAGTCATGCTTTGCTGGGGGACAGTGGGGGAAGAAAGGGAGGGGGATCTCACGTTGATGTTTCTCCACACGCCTGTCTAAATGAGGCAAGATTACAGTCCTTTCTTGACTTATGTGCTGACGTGTTAATCTGACTTTCTTTCATAAAGGCAAGGGAAGGAGCTAAATACAACTTTTCAATAATATTCGCAAATTTTAAAAGAAGTGTACATAAATGCATTCAGAGAGTACAGTGTCCTGCAACCATGCATTATGATTGTAATACATAATAATAATAATAATAATAATGAAACATACACACAAACACAAATACCTGCCAGATGTTCATATGCTGGTAGCATAGCTTAAGTCCTGTCCAACTGCAGACACCACAGGCTACAGTGTGGAAAGTGCACATTCCTCCAAGTATGTTCAGTAATGTCTTTCAGACTATTGTCCATCCATTAAAAAGTACCTATACGCTCTGTGCAATCTGTAGCACAGATGTGGAGCTGATTTAGAATCCCACTATGAGTGGTGTTCACGTTTTTATCTAAGAGCATTAAAAGAGATAAAAGCGACAGCATGCTTTAACTGGCTGAGCTGACAGGTTTGCGAGGTTTGCTATAAAGAGCTTGGAAAGAGACTGAGATTGAGAGGAGGACAAAGTTATCACTTCAAGAAGACCTTTCTACAAATCTCTCTGAAAGAATGATGGTATACAATAAAGCAAATAAAATGTGCCACATATAAGAGTCTGTACATTATAAATGCTTTTGAATAGTCAGTCTGGGTACTACAATCGCTCCTATACATATACATGTTATGCTGTCTGTACAGTTCTGTCTCAATAATATTGTATTTTTCAGTCCTTCCATTACCATCCCTTTATTTTCTCTTCTGTTGTTGTGTTATTAAAATGGTTTCAGTTAAAAAGTTTCAAATGTATGACGTGCAAGCCTTAGTGTAAGCCATCATGTTAAAAGAGGTTAGACATTTCAATAATTGTGTGCTATGCGTCCCTGCTCTTTTTCAAAAAATGCTGGCGTAAGCTATCCAACCTAGTAGGGCCAGAAGTTTGGAAGCAATGCTATCTTTGTGCAAATGAACATGAAAAATGAATATGATTCTTAAAATATGTTGACAGTAACATGTATATCAACACAATGTTATTAACAGTTTTATATCTACTGAGTCAGTGATGCTGTTCAAGTTTTTGTCTTATCTACTATATATTTAGATATGAACTGTAGACAATAAACATGCTACATGTTTCATTGCCATTGTCATATAGAAATCTCACATGGAGGACTAAAGTTACATTTAAATGAAAACATGAGAATTATTCTGGTGAAACAGATATTCACACATCAGGCATGTTCATGCAGGTAGGACTGGTCCAAGATAAGGTGAAAATGTTGTAGCACAAATTAGGCTATTATAGAATACAAAAGGTTTGCGAAAAAGACACAAAACCAATAAACTGGGGTGTTGCCAGATAATTTCTTAACCCCACCCTGTTTATAAATTACTCAGGGTAAATCACTTAGGCACTCAACATTATATCTGTAAGGCTTGATCCTAAGGTTAATGCTAGTATTAACATGATGTAGACATGATACAGTCTTTGTCATCGCTCCTTTCTTTCCAAGGAGCCTCTCTATGTCTCTCTACAGAAAAAAACCCACAGTTTTAGTTTTAAAATACTATTTTGTTTTTTTGGTTATTTGCAAGCGATATTTTTCATTTCAGTTGTACTATGCTTAAAGCAGATGGCAAATGTTTGAAACTGCTCACACAGAGTAATATGAGCAATTTGGAATCAAGGTCATTACCTTTCATTAGGTAGGACACTATTTAAACCTGTAATGGACATCACAAGACATTTTGAAAGTGCAGCAAAGTAGTTTATGATTCAGCAGTGGCTAATAGTCTTGTGGATAATAGTATTTGGCAATGGAAATAAGAGACTTTGCCATGTCCCCTTAGCTCCATTTCTCCAGTAACACGCACTCATCATCCATGTTGAGAAATTGGCTACAGGAGCTTGAAGATAGAGGCAACAGAAACAATAAGGCTGAGTACATGAGTACAAGTGATCGAGAAGGCCAGAGCAGAGCTAGTTTATCAAAGGCCTTTTCCTTCCTCTCATAAATACCAAATCAGTGAATAAAAAGGTCTCCATCCTCACAGAGGCAGATCTGGACAACACATGAGTGAATTTTGTGCTGTGGCTGCAGTTGAGCTCTTCAGAGAGCACAGAACATACAAACTGCACATATAATGCACAGAACAAGAGCCCTTTAGACAGAGTGATTATACAAAACTTTTCTATGTTCCTTACATTACACTACTAAGAATGCAAACATATACTAATATTACTGTATCTCTATCTATGTATCTATGTATCTATGTATCTATGTATCTATGTATCTATCTATCTATCTATCTATCTATCTATCTGTTTGCTTGTTTGCAGGGAACTGTATATTATAACATGACAACTCTATATAATGGATTTATGGATTAAAAACTGCATATTTGACCAGTTTAGTTCTCCAACTTCAATGGCAATTGCATAAGCTGAGAGCGGGCTTTGCCAGTTGGAAACAATGGTTGGGTTATCTTTGTTTCCCAGAAGGCTTTAAAAAGCTTCATTCAAATCTCTCGCCTGTGAAGGCATGCACCGAGGGAGAGGAAGGGATCACAAAGTGATACAATCCTGAGCAGCTGATGAAGGAGCTAAGCCTTAAAGCAAAACACTATAATCGTACATAACAAAGGCCAGGAAAACTGATATTCTGTTCATTACAACTTCGCTCACATCTTTGTAGTAGAAAGCTCCTGCTGTTAACAGAAAACAGGTGCAGAGCTCCCCTGAGGTTTAAGAAAACACACTCTGACTCACATGCAAGGAGAAAAGTCTGATTCTGTAAGCACCAAAGGAAGTCATATGTCACCTGCGTCTACACTCTCACCGTGCTGATACCCTGTGGTGTGCATGTACAAGAGAATGAAGGTGAGATTGAGGATGAGTGAGAAACACACAATTGATCAGTTGGTCATGCGTAGTTCCACTTTCTCAATCCATTTCTTTATATTACTGTTCCCAATCAAGATCATTCACCTCAAATCTTTTTGAAATTGAAGCTGCCAGAATATCTCAGTACGTTAGTTGCCACTCCAATGATGCTTCAGCAATGCTGTGATATGTTCATGTCAGTAAAGCTAACGAAAAGAATTAAACAGAGATAGAACAGATGATGCATTTGTAGTGTAGTGACTATTTCAGTAATTAAATATGTTTATGTCGATATGTTTATGTTCATCAACTGAATTAAAGCAAGCAATTTTTCCACCATTATTCCACCATATTACAGGATATTACCAGTCTCCATTCTAGTTAATAATTAGATAAGAGTAGTTGTTAGTACTAATTTAGATAGTTAGGTCAGCTAATGCTTTGTGTACTGTTAAAATCAGGAATCTCTTATCTATCTATCTCTCTTCTATATTGCTTATACCTCCAGTTTTCTTAATCAGAGTTGTAGAGCTGCTCTCATTATTTAATAAGTTTTTCTTAATTTAGTTTTGTAGTTTACTGTAACTTTACTCTGGCTTTATTACAGGTATATCTTTATTCGTGTCTCTCTTTGCATACTTTAGCAGTTCTTAAATGGTATAGCTGTATTTAACTCACACACCCTATAGAAACATTGTACCCTGCTGAAAGCCTTTTCCTATGAGCACCATGATTACTTCTTTGTCTCATTTACCATATGATAGGGTACTGCATGTTTTGTTTAATAGAAGTGATTTGTGGCCAAGT
>CM074949.1:9565580-9595755 GCA_037577455.1 Pangasius macronema
CATGCTAGCAAAAGAACTCATATTCGGTGGTGGAGAATGCAGGATTTAAAAACACATCTAAGGCTACAGAGAGCTGTGTCACTCTGATAGCACCACTAGCTAACAGAGGACAAGGAAAAGCATTGTGCTTCAGATGTATCACCTTGTGAGTCATATCAGTGAAAGCTAGCAATGTTTCATTGTAATTCACTTTTGTTTTAAACTTTTATTTAATTATATACCACTAAGAGTCAGAATGGATCACACAAACACAGTGTCATTATTCAGTTTCAATTATTGAACTTTAATAATGGTGAATGTTTAATTCCAAAAGATTTGTTTGGTGCAGAAAAAGCACATCACCAAAAGAACACCATGCCCAGGGTGAAGCATGGTGGTGGCAGCATCATGCTTTAGGACTGTTTTTCTTCAACCAGAACTGGGACTTTTATCAAGTTTTATCAGTTATTTCCCTTTCTAGCTCTGTGACAATGCTAATAGTTGTTAATAGATGAGCTGGCTAAGCCAATATTGCTGATAGACAGCATCATAAAATGCATGTGAGATTAAATAAGGCGTGAGTACTAGTGTAGGCTGTGTTGAGTGAATTTCTACCCATAAGCACAACATCAAAAAACCATCAGTCTGTTTCAGCCCCAGATCTATGATTAGAGCCAGTGACAGTATAACAAGATTGGGAGAGCATTTATTAGTGGCTTTTGTCTGACAGACTCAAAACTTTTAGACAATGTGAAAGTGAAAGTTAAGCACAGTGAAAATTAGGATGCCACTGTTGTGCTAAGACAACAAGTTTGTCTTCTGAACTTCTGAAGTTTTATAAAATGTTGGATGTTGAGCATGTGACTGTGTTCTTTGAAAGAGCAATCTGTGAAAATCCTACCACTATATTTATTTATTATATATATTTATTATATCTCTATACAAAATAACTATATAAAAAATGAAAGTTTAATAATATAGTCAAATAATTCTAAGAGCTCGAAAAAGACCTTTGACCTAGGTTTTTCAAAGACACATGCACACCACACAACAGAAAGGGTAAAAATAAGGGAATCAAATTTTATATGATAAGAGGCTAGTGTTCGTGATCAAGCACATATATTATTGAGCAGCAGCCAGTGGTATTTTGGCTCAGGGTGATATGGATCAAAAAGGATAAAGTGAAAAATATTCAACTATACGAAGTGAACTAAATCTAGTTTCAGTACTGTTGTTATGTGTATGTGGGGGGTTTTGGGTTGAGGTAAAGACAGAGAGATTGTGACCAGGTCAGTAGAAATCTATATCACATATCACAATCCAAGACACATGTTGTGGCCTGATGGTGTTGTAGCCTGAGGGCAAAGGCAGCAACAGCAGCTTGAGGGGGGAAAAAAGCCTTTCCAACAAGAATAAAAAAAAAGCTCAGATTTGAGAAGCAATGTGAACCAAGTAGGGTTGATCAAAGATGAGAAATGCTCTATGTGTCTATATATATGTGTGTGTATGTGTGTGTGTGTGTGTGTGTGTATAAAAAGGGTGGGAGAAAGAGACACAGACAGAGAGAATGGAAGATATGATCAACATTAGAACCAGCTGTGGATTAACCCAATTTCCACCTCAGTAAAAGCAGGTCCGTCAACACTTCCATGTGTTCCTCTGAGAAGGCCATCAAAGAGCTTCCTCTGAACCTGAACGCAGTACCCACCCTCTCCCAAACCAACTGCAAATCAAAATAACACCATTTTGGAATCCTGTGGGTCACTGAGGTGATCAAATGTAAACTGATTAAGCTGAATATATAGGATAAAAACTATAATGAAATAGAAAAGAAAATCTAATTTAGCTTTGGCATAACCACTATGCTTAAGGTTTTGTTACAGCAGTGTTTACATTCAGCAATATCCTCACACACAACACATGCGAAAAGCCAATGATCAAAGTTTTTCACTTTCATACCAACCCACACCAAATCAGACTCAAGATGAAGTGTATCTTATATATCAACCAGCAACCAAAAGATATTATTTGAATTTATTTCCTAACCCTGAATAATAGTCGTGCTGATAGTGATAGTCTGTTACTAATATACTGTGTGGTCTTGACATGATCTTCTTACAGAATTAAAGTATTCTTTATTTTCATTATTCTGAAACAAATGTGACTTTTCTGATGCAACAGACCAGCTCAGCATTGCTTGGTACTATATAGGATTACACAGCATTCTTAAAGAATTGCACATTATTGAAAACATCTGAAACTAGAAGTTGTGGCAAAAAAAAATTACCAAAAAAACACTTGGGTGTCATGCCAGGGATTTAAACACAACTGAAACAAAACAGTCCCATTGATCCCTTTTCAGCCATATACAATGTGAGGATTGGGCCCACAATGCTGACAGTGGAGCTTAGCTCTGTGTGTGTGTGTGTGTGTGTGTGTGTGTGTGTGTGTGTGTGTGTGTGTGTGTGTGTGTGTGGGTTGGACTACTGTGTTATAACCCTAACTACACACGTGTAGCAGGAAAAGGGCAAAGCAAGAGCTTAAATCATAAGGTAGGACCAACTTATTTTATGTCTGCCAGTGATATTTATTCTCTCTAACACTGTCAGTTGACAGGGAATACTTAAACATATAAAATATAAAATAATGGAGTGTTAAGAAATGATCTTAACACTAAGTAATTTCAATTAACATGAAGACATAAGTTTCCCCTAACATGTGTTATCAATATTAAGTTGGTTATTTTTCAATTTTTTGTATTGTACATGTATTATTTCTTAATTTGCTCTTAAGTTGGTAAATAATTTGTAAACAGGGAAAAAAGGAAGAAAAAAATTGTCTTGTTTCTAGAAATGTACTTCAACAATGTGCCTTTAAAATTGTGTGAATGCAGCTAAATGGCATGTGTGTAGTGCGTTGTAGTTAGATGCCCTCTCCATTCACAAATTGCTGACTGCTCATGAAGTCAAATTTACTAAAGTACAGTACAAACATTTCATTCTGTATAATACTCAACTGAATATTCTATAACAGCAGGTAATTTAATGCATATAATAATGCAAAATATTAAAGGTATTTCATATCCTTTCATGTTTTTTCAGTTCAAAATCTTTATCAAGTAGGCACTTGTAGCACATCACATGTGTGTGTGTGTATGTGTGTGTATGTAAATATACATATATATATATATATACACACAAACACACACAAAAATGCTAAAATATACTCCACACACTTTTGACTGGCAGTTTTTATATAGAGATTTATAATCTGTTGAATTCTTGATTCTGCTTTGTCAGAAGGTGTTCATTAAATTTCTATAAAACGGATCACAGGTTTACATTAATGTGTGCTTTCAAATACAACTAATGGAGGGATTTTAAGGAGGGTGCTCCACATAAACAGATTTAAAAGTGTGTGTGATTTTTGATGGATTCTCCAGTGTCAGCTCTTTTTATCAGTTAGTGCATAAAAAGTATGAAGTATATATTTTTATTCGATTAAATTAATGGCGCTTCCAAAATTCTGTGGTAGAAATGGAATAAACCACTTTGGGACATGCTGTTATTGGGAAACACTTGCTAATGAAATCACACCATCTATTTTCCTATAAGAGCATGCCTCATTGTTTTATTTCTTACATGAATAGATATGTACCTACATATATATATATATATATATATATATATATATATATATTATATAACTTTGGTCCAAAAGGCCCTTTTTTCTGTAAACTCTATGTAATATACTGAAATATACACACAGATGACACATTGTTCATCCATCACAGGTGTTCATCCTGCCCATAAAGTTCCAGAGACTTTATGCAAATGCACACTGAAGCTGTCCTGCTGGTTTGTGGTGGCCCATCAGTTTACTAGCACACTTTATGTTGTCTTTTCCTTTACGTTGTCTGTATATAAACTGCCTGTTTTTGCTTACACTACTGCCACCCAGTGTTTCTAGCGTTCAAAGATCTGTGTGGATGTTTTAATATTCAATCCAAGACATATCAATTCATGTTGAATATCTCCTGGAGATACAGCAAAATGTATTTATGTGACCTGATTACAAACTAATACTGTCCACTGTTACTTTCAGACCTGTGGACATAGGGAGATCATCTTAAGCATCTTGTGAAACAATTAAATCACTTAAAACACAATATAACATAACCTTGAGTATCTCTGGCAAAACTACTTGACTCAGAGTCACACATTTGCAGACGTTTACTTTCATTTGTTAAGTAAATCTGGTGGAGAAACATGTACAGAAATATTTGGTCTTTTGTATTTATAGAAAAGCTGAGTTAAGAAGTCAATAACAGGAGAACAATCCAAACAGATCCAAAAACAATCCTCGAAAAGACTGAGAATGCCCAGCACTAATGAATCACCATCTGCTACTTATTTCCTAATCCATGTATCAACAGATAAGCAAGTTAAATAGTTGTGATCTTATCTTTCTTCAGGCATATGGGTAACAAAAGTAAAGCTTCCTTTTTTGGTTTTAAACCTGCCATTTTTAAATGACTGTGTACACTTCACATACCCTGAATATGCACTGAGGGAAATGTCCAATTTATGATGACACAGTTATGTAGTTAAAAAGGGTAAAGCTCATCAGCTGTTCCTAAGTCTATACAACTCACTGAAACTATGAAGTAAACATTTCAGTTTATAATTATCTACTTTTTATATTATTTTTTATATTATCTGAAGGACAATGATGGTGTCATTTTAATTAACATGTTTTTAAATGTACAGTTTCTGAAGTGTGCTATGAGGCCTAGTGTCTGATACATACCATGCTTCCAGAAAGTATTTACACCCCCCTTCACCCTTCTTTTTTTTAGCAGTCTAAGTTTCCAAGATCTCACGCTAAATATGTTAAATAGGGCAAAACGTGTTAATTTTGAATCCGCTTGTCTCCAGTTGTATGCATGCACAATACAATACATGTTTCTGACTTTGGGAGGTCTCACAGCTAAAATGTCCTGCTATCATAAAGACTAAGAAACTGCCCATAAAATAAGATAAGATAAGATGTACCTTTACTGATCCCCCGTAGGGGAAATTCAAGTTGACACAGCAGCAAAAGTAAAGCTTTGAGATGAAGTTGTTAGGAGGAAAAAGGATGAAGAAGGTTTGTATTTCAATGTTGGACATCTAAATACTTTATTTAATTTTATTTTTATAGAGTCACTTCAAAAGGAGCAATTCTAATATACTAAATATACTAATTCTAAAAAATCACTTTCTAATATTTTTAAATTTGATGTTGCAATACAGCAAAAAGAGAAATAATCATGGGGGTAATTACTTGCTGGAGGCACTGTATATGATGCATTGTGTAGACTTAATAAACTATGTACTATGTTATGTACTACACTAACATACTGACTCAGTTGGTAATATGACACTCATGCAAACATACTGAATAGACCTATACATCCTGTAGGCTACACTTGACAGAATGGAAACAAACTCCAATAGAAAGCGAAAGAGAAAGAGAATCTAATCAATAGGCTACGCAGTCCACTGTGGACAATTTCTCACGTCCTCAACCCCCTCTGTTAATGGAAAGGACCTTCACTATCTCACAGCAGTTACACTGACATACTCTACCTCAGGCTGGTATTTTTAAACACCTCAGTATCACAAAAAACTCAATCAACAGTGATGCTGTGGTCAAAAACTAACAATGACAAAGGGTCAAAGGGACACTTAACACACTGTGTGTTTAAAATATTTTATTTCATTATTGTAATACTGTTTTATTTATTATTATACATAAGATATATTTACTTCCTTGAGCACTTACCTGTTTATCCATAGAACTACTTACCTGTTATCAGTACTTGCCTTAACATCAACCCCTAGCATTGTATATCGGTCACCTAAGGCAGATTGGGCTCTTTTATACGGGAAGCAGTATCAGCATTAGACTGCCACTCAGCAGGAGCAAACAGTTTTCAAATGCATTGTCAGTCACATGGTCATTGTTTGTGTTGTTGTATTGTGCCTTTTGTTTGATTCCTTAAAAAAAGGCTTTTGAATTTCTTGTAAAGAACCTAGTTGCTTATTGTGTTGGATAAACCCTTTGAATTGCCTCAAAAAACAGAGTGTAAAATGACTGTAAGCAGGTTGACTGGAATATGGCTGGTACTCTGTGCATGAAAAAAGATCATAGCTTACAGCTTATAGTATCTGTACACTGACAAGTTGGACTAAGAAAGTAGGCAGGTTAAAAAAAAAGTGGACAATCAATGTACAGTGTTCAAAAACCTCAGCAAAGATGTGATGTCTGATACACCCCTGGGTCATTCCGAGTCAATTCAAATAGGGTTTTTGCTGCATGTTTCAGATTTTGTTCATCCTTTTTTTTTTATTTTGTTGCTCGTGACCAACAGGCAAGGTCTGTAAAGTATTTTGCTTGAATTCTAACATCACATAATTAAAAAAAAAAAAAAAAAGATCTGAACAATCAACCCAATTCAAGATATTGGCAAAATTGCAACATAAGTTTTAAAATTTGTGCTATTTTGATATGCCCAGATGGTGATGTTGACTCATTAGTAGAATCATGAAAAAAAATTGTGAAATAACTTTAAGGTATGATATCATTATGGCTCACGTTGCAAGGTCCTTCCATGTTGTCTTCATATTAAAACTTAACAAGATACCAGCCTATGTTTTTGCTCAGAATCGACTATACCCATTTACAAAGAATACGTATGACTTTATAAGTTGCTACATAAATTAAATCATTACCTTTAAACTGTTGTGTAGTGTAGCAGCAAATAAGTGCAGCAGCAATACTGGCAGCAGAGTGTCTCATAAATAAAAAAGTATCTGATGCAGCTTTGTAAAGTGTGATGTGCAGTGGGTTTGAGTCATGCTGGTTTAGGTGTTTGACTAGCCCAGGTGAGCATTGGGAGGCAGCAGGGTAATCTGACTGCCTCAGGGAAGAAACTGTTTCAGAGTTTGATGGTGGTGGTGGCTTGGATGTTCCTCTAACACACAAAACATACTGCCAACACAACAAAGGACTTCAACAGGGGGAAAAAAAGAGGAAAGTTTGAGACTGGCTGAGTTAATCACCAGCCCTTAACCCAATTGAGCATGCATTTCACCTCCTGAAGAGGAGACTGAAGGGAGAAACCCCCAAAACAAACAACAACTGAAATAAGGTTTGATGCACTTATCACAAGCAAGGGATATGCAACCAAATATTAAGCGTTGCTTACTTTAATTTACGTTAAGACAAAATTGGGTGGTCTGCCACCAAAGGGGCCATTCTGTAAGTTGTTTAACACATCTAGATGTAAATATCAGGAAATGAAAGCTGAAATTCTGATCTATCGTCTCATATTCATCTTTTGATCTCTAACACAAATGTCTTCAGTGTATGTGTTAGACTATTAGCACTGTTCTCTAACATTAGAAATTAATACTGCTGGTATGTGCCAAGTGGAGTGTTTATGACTGTCACTGATCGTTTGCAAGGAAATCCTCAAATGTTAGTCCAATTTCTGTGCTAATCTTCTTGTCCAGTGCGTGCTGCTGTCTTCTCCTGGTAATGGCTGGGGCAGGTATGGCACACGAAACATGAACCAAAGGCACCCAGCAGATGCCCTCAGATGCAGGCCACTCGAAGGAAAATGCTAGTCCACTTGGGGGCATAAATTTGACCTTAACATCCTCCTGCTCCTTCTCCAATGTGTAGCCAACCCACCAGCTGCTATCACACACAGTCCTGGTGGTGTAATCCTAGTGCATCATTCACTGTCAATCTGTGCAGTCCAGTTCTGTGCTGCAAAAGTTCATGTTTCTCTTCTGATAATTCTCCCAGTATGGTGGTCTGGGCTGAACAGCAAATTGTGGCATGATATAATTGTTGAAGAATAGCTACAGTACAAGGTGGCAAAGAAGCCGCGAGTTGTAATTTGATTCATAATGGAGTGCTCAATTCAGAATGGAGATGGACTTCCTAGGCAGGCTTTTATATCCCCTTTTTACTGATGAAGACTGAAGACTATACTATAGCATTAATACCTTTATTACCCCAGAAAAAGTGTTTGTGGTGTTTGGCTTACAATATTACAGTAAAGTCTGTGATCCAGTCAAACAACTGGCCTTATACACGTTATTAGGAACACTATACTAATACTGGGTAGGGCCTTCCTTTGCTTTTCTTCATTCTTCCACATCCCAAAGGTGTTGTATTGGATTCAGATACGGTGACTGGAAAGGCTACTGAAGAACACTGAACTCATTGTCATGTTCATGAAACCAGTATGAGACGATTTTTGCTTTGTGACATGATGCATTATCATGCTGGAAGTAGCCATTAGAAGATGGGGAAATTGTGGACATGAAGGGATGCACATGGTCAGCAACAATACTCAAATAAACTGTGGCATTCAAGTGATGATTGATTGGTATTAATGGGCCCAAAGTGTGCCAAGAAAACATTCCCCACACCATTATACCACCTCCACCAGTCTGGACTGTTTATAAGGCAGGTTGGGTCCATGGTTCATGCTGTTCGGCAGTTACAGAAATACTCAAACCAGCCCGGCTGGCACCAACAATCATGTCATGGTCAAAATCACTGAGATCACATTTTGCCTCATTCAAATGGTTGATGTGAACATTACCCGAAGCTGCTGGCCCGAATCTGCCTCATTTCATTGCACTGCTGCCACACGATTGGCTGCTTAGATAATTGCATGAGTAGGTGTACAGTTGTTCTTAATAAAGTGCTCAGTGAGTGTATATGTATGGTCGATTAGGCAAAAATAAGGTTCATATCTGAATATATCTAAGTATGAAGACAACATGGAAAGACCTTGCAACTTGGAACATAGCAATACAATACTTGAAAGATATTTCACACATTTTTCATGATTCTACTAATGAGTCAACATAGTGTAAAATAGTGCAAATTTTAAAGCTTATCTTGTAATTTTCTCAGTATCTTGAACTGGCTTGGCTGTCTAGACCTATGATTTTGATACAGAGTCAATGTGATATTGTAGTTTAACCACAAACTGTGACTTTTACTATCTGTGTCTATTAAAATGAGGTCTATAAGCCCTCAATATCACTGAAGTTTGAAATTGTGCATTTTTTCCATTTTGGGGACGCTGTATGAAAAAACCAGCCTTCTGTGGTGACTTCTAAGCTTTTACACAGATAGAAAACACGTTTGTCTATATGTCTGCCAAAATTCATGGGACTGGGATTAATACTTCTGGAGATATTAAATTGTAAACAGCTCTTCCCTAATTAAATTTTTTTAATTAGAAAATATGATATCTTTCAGGAGAGTGAAAATATGTGATAATGTTAGAATTCAGCCAAAATACTTTGTGGACCTTGGTTTTATGTCACAAACCAGCAAATAAAAAACTTAATGAAGAAAATCTGAGAATCAGGATTCTGCCTGATTTGACACAGATGACCCTCCGTACAACACCTGCTAATGGCCTCAACATGTCAGTGTCATTGCTGTGATGCAAAGTAGAATATAACATAACATCTGGCCATTGGTGGCCCTATGGTGGTTTCTATTCGTTGATAGACGGTGTATAAGAGTGTGCATAGCATCAGATGGGATAAACTCAGTAAATCTATATCTACAAATAGAAATTAAATGACCAGGGAGTGCTGCTACAACCTAGGTGTGGAGGATATTTCCTTTTTCGTAGTGAATACTTATCACTTTTTTTTTGTAGTGTGTTTTGTGACTAGATGGGTATTTCGCATAAGGTAGAGCTAATATATTTAAGCAATATCGCACAAGCAATAGGTTATACCGGAATAACGACACAGCTGTGATTCAGCATAAGCACAAAGCTACAGGCCGAGTGCCTTAACTAATTCGGTATAACCGCACGAGTGCAATATTGCTTTCATACAACAGTTCTATGAACAAGAAATTAATACAGAATAACTGATATTTAGGATACAATATGGTTGAATTTTACATAGTGAACAGTCAGAGCACAGGCGAGTGGAGTGATACACACAGAAATGTCAGAGTAGTTAAATATAAGCACTACTGGAAAGCCGCTCGGCCAATCAAATGAGTGGGCCGGAACTAGCTGTTGTATAACAACGCTCTCTAATCAGAGTTCATAGTGCAGAGTACTGTTTCCTGTCAGGGGTCACCACTGTTGTTGCCGTGCTTGGTGTTTGAGCTGGACTGAGCATTTTTCTCGATAAGTTCTTTACTCTTTCAGATTGCGCGTTTTCATCAGCGTAGGTGTTCAGAAGCTATGCCAGTACTCATAGATAACATTTAATCAGTTTTAATCGTGTCTCCTTTTACTGAAGTGGCCATTATGCGTACTTTAATGCGCGTGGACACTTTGTGACTTATCGCATTTGTTCAGTGTTAAGTGTTGCTTTCTGATTAATAAAGTCATTTAGCCGTTCTTGTAGAACTGGTGTTGTTCTAGTAGTGCATAACGCTACAGCGGATTGTTTTTTTTTCATTAGTTTGTTTAAAAAAAAAAAAAAAAAACTCCCTCGCTGAGTTGTTCGTAATATGCGCTTCTGGCGCCATCTAGTGGCCAATATAAGGAACAGCATCTGTGCGCCATAGAAAGAGAGAGACTTGTTTACTATCACACACACACATAGAGAGAGACATGTTTACTGTGATAGATAGATAGATAGATAGATAGATAGATAGATAGATAGATAGATATACTTTGTTGAACTTTATTGATACCAAAAGGGAAATTATGTTACAGCATAAAGAATAAAAGTAAAAGAATTGCAGATCTACAAAAGCACACTGAATTTTAAACAAAGATATGTACATCAAAAAGAGTAATATTAATAAATAAATGAATAAGGTGTGCTAAAACAGCAGCGAATAATATATACAACATATGTATGATATAAACAGTATGCATAGATGGTTATGCATGTGAAGTAGTGTGTTCACCTGTCACACAAAAATGAGCTGTTGTACAGTGTTATGGTGAAACGTAAGAATGATTTCCTAAAACGTTCTTCATGGAAGCGGAGGCAAATAAGTCTACTGGAAAATAAGCTCTGCTGTCTTTGTAGTGTGTCATGAAGGAGGTGAGATGGATTGTCCATGATGGAGAGCAGTTTGTTCAGTGACCTCCTACTCTTCACTGACTCAGACGTCTCCAGGTTTTGTCCAATGATAGTTTCGGCCTTGCGAATGAGTTTTTTTTATCCTGCTGGCATCTATGACACTGATGCTGCTCCCCACAGCATAGTAGATGGCACTCGTGTGTATTCTGTAGATCTGTTTACTATGGTCCATAAATCTTGAGCACTCGTAAATATATTCAAGAGCAATTCCACATGCTTCAGTACATGTTGAAAATGTACAGTATGTATTAGTATTCGGTTCTTTTCAGCCATTTCCTCATTGATATGTGCAAAGAAAGTAATGTAAGTTACAAACTGTCAGTATTGTGAAATGTTAAACCATAACAGTTGCTTTATCATCGACACCCTTAAAATTCTTTCCACAAACATTCTACACACTTTATGATGACATTTCCCTGTTTGATTTAAGTGGCTGTGAGCATACTGTATATATGTTATTAAATGTTGTCACACCCAACCTGAACGATTGTGTTCTATTTTGTCTCAGGATGAACACTATGGCTAAGGTGTGTCTGAATGATTTTGAGGAGTATGCCAAACAGCATCTCGCCAAAACTACCTGGGATTATTACGCAGCTGGAGCAGATGAGTGCTGCACCAGAGATGACAACCTACAGGCCTACAAAAGGTATTTGATCCGTTTCCGTTTATGTTAATCCCTCACAATGATGAATGTGTGTTCACAAATGCAAATGTAAGAGACTACCTACTATTAATGGACCATCTAGCTTACTTGAAGATGAATAAATAACTGGACGAGTAAATACATGAATAAAATCAGTCAGAATATTTCAGAAATAAATAATCCAAACACTCTTCTTATTTTCTTGCTTGAAATCACCACCAGGATCCGTTTAAGGCCACGGATCTTGCGGGACGTGTCAGTGAGTGACACACGAACTACCATTTTGGGCACCGAGATCTGCTTTCCTGTAGGTATTGCACCCACTGCTTTCCACTGTCTGGCCTGGCCTGAGGGAGAGCTAGCCACTGCCAGGGGTACGTGTGAAAATACAGACATGCAGTGTAGATTGATACATACTGATTAATCTGATTTCACGTAAGAGTTGATATAACAGTGTTTGTTTTTTTGTAGGGCTTTTTCCTATTATATAAGAACAACCAACACTAGATTGGGATATGGTGCCATTTTCTTGAATTGATGCAGTATTTTCCACTGTCTTCATCCTGGTTTTAATCTGCTCCTGCAGCCACAGAAGCTGTGAACACCTGTTACATTACCAGCACTTACTCCACATGCTCGGTGGAGGAGATTTGTGCAGCAGCTCCAAATGGCTACCGCTGGTTCCAGCTCTATGTGTACCGTGACCGCAAACTATCGGAGCAGCTCGTGCACAGAGTGGAGGCACTTGGCTACAAGGCCTTGGTGCTCACAGTCGACGTGCCATACACTGGCAAACGTCGTGATGACATCCGCAACCAGTTTAAGCTTCCCCCTCACCTGAAAGTGAAGAACTTTGATGGAATGTTTCAAGTAATGATATACATACACTAGAACTACGTTTTTTCCACACACTGTTTTTTGTCTAAGCTACATTTAAATTTTGTCAATGTGATTGACTGGTGTTGACCTATAAATTTTTTTTTGTTGTTGTTTTGATGTTCTTGTATGGGTCTGTGTCTTATGTTTATTGTTAAGCCCGAATGCTTCCTCGTACAGGACACTGCAGATCCTGAAGAGTATGGCGTTCCGTCCAACACGTTGGATCCATCCATAAGCTGGAAAGACATACACTGGCTGCAGTCTCTCACCCGTCTTCCCATTATCATTAAAGGTATCCTGACTAAAGAGGATGCAGAGCTGGCTGTGGAACATGGTGTCCAAGGGATCATCGTATCCAACCATGGAGGCCGACAGCTGGATGGGGGACCTGCCACAGTGAGAAACGGCATTGGTTTTAGTGGTTTCATAGCATATATAACTTCTACTCTACAATGCGGCTTTTTAACAAGTTATAACAAGTTCTCTTTCACTTCCTCTTTTACTCCTTTCTTCCACCTGTCCTTGTCCCCTGCTCCTGCAAACAGATTGACTGTTTGTCTGAGATAGTAGACACAGTGCAAGGCCGGATCGAGGTGTACATGGATGGAGGGATTCGCACAGGCAGTGACGTGCTGAAGGCCTTGGCTCTGGGAGCCAAGTGTGTGTTTATTGGAAGACCTACAATCTGGGGCCTTGCTTACAAGGTAACTGTGAGGGAGTATGTGTGTGTGTGTGTGTGTGTGTGTCCATGTTGGAGTTAACACCACAAATGTAGCTATGATTATGACTACTGGCAGTTTAGTTTTTGCCCAGTCTGTCAGCAGTGATGCTCATGTCTGTTTTGGGCAGGGTGAAGAGGGTGTGAAAGAAGTTCTGCAAATTCTAAATGAAGAGTTCCGTCTATCCATGGCCTTATCTGGTACTTCTAAGACTCAACATGTTCACTGTGTCGCAACGTGAATGTGAACTCTGAATGTGTCTGCATTCTCAGTTAAACGATGAATGTTAGTACCTCACAGTTCATTTTCCTCATTAACGTCTCTCTTGTCTGCTCAGGTTGCAGAAATGTGGCTGAGATCAACAGGAACCTCATTCAGATTTCGAAACTCTGACCAAACAGAAGCAAATAAGGGCAAGATCAAGTCGAGCTTCAGTTCAGCATTGTCTATAAGACATCTTTAATGGCTATCTTGTCTCTCAAAGGCTGATGTGCACAGAATGGATGTAGTAAAATGGTTCACACTATATTATTCATTCAAATAAACTATGTACATGGGCAGCAAAAATCCTTAACACCAAAAATTATTTAATATGATTGAAGAGGCATTTCATGTGTTTGTAAGTTAATCAAGGCTCATTAGCTAGCTAACACAAACTGCAGATATGACTACTAGTGATTTATCAATGACGTGTGTAAATATATGACACCTGAGGGCCAAGTTGGATGGTTTGGTAGCAGGAGATCATAATGATTGGTAAGTGAAGGTGGGTTTTAAGGATTGTTTGTGGTGCAGACCAATAATACACTGTTTATATCTAGTTGTGCAGTGTATTGTGAGTAGATGGAGAGGTCTGGTGACAAAAAAGGGTTTGGGAAGTCATTATAAAGAAGGATTAAATAATGTGACACAGGGTTATGCAGTATCTGCAATTAATTGCTATAACTGAATACCTGAAACACAAATATCAGTAACACTGATTAATAAACTTTATTGCAGAGCCGGCTCCGGTTGATTATTTAATGTCTTGTTTTGAGGACATCTGTTTTAAGAATTAAAAATAAAACAAAAGGTTATGTTAAGGATAAAAGTCATTACTTAAACAAAGCATTCTGCAAAACCAATGCATAGACTCTGTTTATTTCTATCATGTCAAATCCATGATGGTATTATGAGTATAGGTATAGCTCATGTAAATGCGGTGCATGACACCGTTCTTCTTATACAGCTATTTAAAGTACACTGTAGACTTTGGTGTGGTGTGCCCCTCTTTGCACCGTTAAAAAAGATTCACTTCAGCACTAAAGGCAAGAGATCAAAGAATAGGGAAACACCACTATAAGGTACGAGACAAAGGATTTAGATGATGAGAGTGGAGGTATATACACACATAAATGGATAGTATATACAGGATCACTCTTCCTGCTTCATCACTGTGTAGGAATTTACCCCTTAATGTCAGCATAGAGAACTGCTAAAAGTGACCTCTTGAGAAATACAACGTTGAAAAGAGGAAGAAAAAATATTGCATGTGTCTGTGTGAGAGAGAAACATAGAGGCAAAAACTAAGAAAAGAGAAGTGACACAGGAAGTCGAGTGGCTTGTGGTAAACAGCTCATAGCAGTAGCAGGGAGATGCTTAGTGCTGTGATGTACAGAAGAGCTTGAACCTTGACAGAACATATCAGTGTTCGGTAAGTTCCTGTAAAGGAAACCCTTTTCTTGCATTCTCTAAAGAAATGCTATGATATTATGAACATTTGTAATTCTTTTTGCTATATAAACTTTTTGCTATATGACGTATGTATTTGGGGGGGGCATTTAATTATGAACTATGCCAAAGACATTGCACATTTCAGTGTAAATGGTGTGTTTGTGTAGTCAAGTAAATGACAGCAATGTGAAAGTTTTGGACATCTACTTTGTGTCTTGCCGTGTTACACCTGTTCTGGTGGTTTCTGTATGTAGGGTGCATACAAGGTCTTGCTAACCTCCTTTCACTTCCTTTTTAGACACTCAGCTCTGTGCAAGTGTTTTCAGTGTGATCCCAGCACAACATTTAAACATTCTTTTGCCTGTCACGAATACCGTGAGAAGTGACTGAATTATTTTAACTTCACAAACATGGGGTAAGAATTGTTTCTTTTCATTTTTTGTTCATCATAAAACATCACATTAGATATTTTGACAGGAAAGCTTTGAAGGGATTGAATAAACTAATGGAATGTTATTGAGGTTTTCACTCTGCGTTGCAAATACAATGGCTTCATACTGATTAGCATCCATATATAAATGGCAACTGCTCAAAGCAAATGCTGTTGTATAGATTATATAGACGGACTAGGATACGATTCCTTAGAGAAACTCAAAGTAAATTAATTTGACGTTGCTGAATGTAGCTCTTTGTACACTTTGCTAAGATGACAATGTTGAGTATTCATGTGTGTGCACAACCTGAGACCATGTAGAATATCTCCAGATGCTGCTGTCTAAATAATCCTTGCTTGTAGGCTCACTTCTATAGATCACCACTCAGGTGCTGAGTGTGCAGACATTTATTTGACTTTGTGGATAATGAGTCAGTTTGGATATAGTTTGGGACTTGTGAAGTGTTTTAAATCACTGCTCATTTGGCAGATTTTATCCAATGCACTTATAGTTGAGCTGGGCAGATGTTATGGGTTACAGGCTTTGCTTAAAGGCCTTTGTTTAAAGGAACGTACAATCAGTAGACCAGAGCCTTAACTGTTGAGCCACCACTGCCCACTGTCTTTTAGATCCTCTGATAACCCAGTTTTACCCTAGAAGCACCTAGAGTTTCTTTGAAATTTCCTGAAATATACCAAGCCCTCTGACGTAATCCCATACCACACAGTGGGCATCTGCTTTGCCTCCTTTTTGCATTCATCTTTTGTGGTAAGCTGGCTTGTTTTTTTTTTGTGATCAAAATATTTTTATTTTGGTCTTATCTGGGAACCCCCTACTAGCTCTCTTCCAGTAACTCCAGATGCTTGTATTTTGGTTATTATGTTGGAAACCATGATGCAAGCAACATCTGCGTTTTGTGATCCTTCGGAGCAAACTTACTTGAGCAATGAATATTGTATGGTAAAATAAACATGCACCAAACTGTCC
Source organism: Pangasius macronema (assembly GCA_037577455.1). Classification (NCBI taxonomy): domain Eukaryota; kingdom Metazoa; phylum Chordata; class Actinopteri; order Siluriformes; family Pangasiidae; genus Pangasius; species Pangasius macronema. Next base: position 9,582,082 of record CM074949.1, read on the forward strand.
CTAAACTTTAAGCAAGGATAAATGTGAATATGTAATGTATCTTTTCTTTATAGTAAAATATTCTTTGAGAGGTTTCTGTAGAAATATTGGAATTATAACACAAACACAGCTCCTGGTGACCATTAGATGCATGCACATAATTTTTTTTTCTATCACCTAGACAGGTTGTCAATCACAGTCTAGGTATCCAGTGCACAGCATTGCGTTTTTGTGTTTTCAATAACACATAAGCACTTACTCAGCTCATTAAACCCTTAAATAAACAATTACTTATCGTCTCATATCTGTCATATAAGGAAATCAAAATGGTTTCAGCTTCCAATGACCCAATCTGCTTTCTTTCAGAAACAGTGGAGAGGAGGGAAAATTGCACAGGAAACTGTCTCGCATAGGGAGCAGGGGTCAGAGAGAACCACCGAGACCTCCACCTCAAGCAGAAAGGCCTCCACCTGCCACCCCACCCAGACAACCTGAACCTGCTCCAAAACCTCCAGAGGTGGCTGCAAAACCTTTAGAGCCTGTTCCCAAACAGAAAATGGTCTCTCCAAAGCCCCCTGACCCCAGCTTAAAGCCTAGTATTCCTCCCAAACCACACATACAGGTGTTCAATAGCACAGAGCATGGAAATGACATACTCAAGGTAAAGAATACTTTTTGCAAAGCATGAAACAAAGGAGGATTCAATTGTTGTTGCCATTTTTTATTAGGGTAGAATAGAACGATATGCTCATAAGATCTTTCTAAGCACAAGTGTAATGTTTTGTCAGGGTCTGGATCATTTTCGCTGTGACAGAACCTTGTGTGACGTCACTCTGGTGCCTGGCGATAGCGCCGAAACCTTTCCAGTTCACAGAGTGATCATGGCTTCAGCCAGTGACTACTTCAAGGCCATGTTCACAGGTGAATCCTGAACATAAAAAGAATTAAACGATGTTGACATGTTCTTATTGCTCAAATAAATGGCTCAGATTTTTAAGATTCTAACACAAACTGTCCATTTCACAAATGGCCCTCTGTCTGGCAGGTGGAATGAAAGAACAGGAGCTGGCTGAAATTAAATTACATGGTGTGAGCAGCACAGGCCTGAAAAACATTATTGAGTTTATTTATACCTCTCACCTAAGTCTGAATTTAGCCACCCTCCAAGACACCCTGGAGGCTGCCAGTTTCCTCCAGGTGCTTCCAGTTCTCAACTTCTGCAATCAGCTACTTAGCAGTGAGGTATATGGCTTTTACATAGAGTTTTTAGAATTCTGAAATTGCTGGATCAAAATCATTGTTTTGAAAGAACAACTTGGTTTTTTTCCTTCATATGGCAGGTCACAATAGAAAACTGCACAGAAGTTGAGCGCATTGCTAATGATCTTCTCCTGGAGGATGTCCAGACCCACATACACAACTTTGTCTGTGAGAATTTCTCAGCTCTAGTGCAGAGTGGTCATTTTCTGCAGCTTTCTGAGGCCAGCATAGCGTATGCCCTGTCAAGTGATTCACTGAAAGGATTCTCAGAGATGGAGCTCTATCGCACTGCCCGTGCTTGGCTGGCACATAAACCCAGCGAACGCCGGCCTTCAGCCTACTTCTTGATGCGTCACATTCGCTTCCCCCTGATGAGCCCTGCTGAGCTCCTACAGATATCTCAGGAGGACCAGATTGATGAGGCAAGTGATGAGGATAAGGAAGGCAAGGAGCCATTCATGCGTTCTGACACAGCTTGCGTGAACTTACTCTTGGAGGCTAGCAACTACCAGATGCTGCCGTTCCTTCAGCCATCACTCCAGACTGAGAGGACTCGCATTCGTTCAGACACAACACACCTTCTGGCTCTGGGTGGGGTGATGAGGCAACAGTTGGTGGTGAGCAGGGAGCTTAGGCTGTATGATGAAGAAGGAGGAGGCACCTGGAGGGCCCTCCAGCCAATGGAAGTGCCTCGCTACCAGCATGGAGTGGCTCTTTTAGGGGGCTTCCTTTACATTGTAGGAGGGCAGAGCACTTACGACACAAAGGGTAAGACAGCAGTGGACAGCGCATACAGGTACGACCCTCGTTTTGACCGCTGGTTGCAGGTGGCCTCCCTGAATGAGAAGCGGACATTCTTCCATCTGAGCGCCCTGAAGGGGAAGCTCTACGCTGCTGGGGGGAGAAACGCCACTGGAGAGATTGGTAAGTTTCAGAGATTTAGATACGATAGATCTCTAGAACTGACTCTCACTGGCTGTATGGCAGGTGGCTTGGGTACATGATTTAAAGTGCTTCCAAAAATGCATAAGCAGGATTCCACTTGTCAGTGTGATATGGTGTGATATGATTTGATGTTGTGTGATATGGATATGGAAATTCATAAACACTTACCACTCAATAACCTCTTAAACACCCAGTTTAAGAGTGGTCAGTTGGCATGTCCAGACTTACATTTCTCATGCTTATAAATATATGCACATTTCTGTTATTTTTTGCATAGTTATTGAATAATTCATAGTCGTTCCTAAATAATACACTATATGGCCAAAAGTTTGAGGACACATGACCATTAGACCCATATGCAGCTCTTCCACAAACTGTTTCCACAAATTTGTAATCGCAGAGTTGTAGAATGTAGAATGTGCTTGTATGCTGCAGCATTAAGATTTCCCTTCACTGGAACTAAAGGGCCCAAGCCCGTTTCATCATTACAGTGCACCTGTGCACTAATCAAGGTCCATAAAGATATGGTTTGCCAAGGCTGATGTGGAAGAACTCGAGTGGGCAGAGCCCTGACCTCAACCCCACTGAATTAGAACACTGACTGCACCAGGCCTCCTCACTTGACATCAGTGTCAGACCTCATTAATGCTCTTGCGGCTGAATGAACACAAATCCCCACACAACTATGCTCCCAAATCTAGTGGTAAGCCTTCCCAGAAGAGGCTGTTATAGCAGCAAATGGGAATCAACTCCATATTAATGCCCACCGTTCTGGAATGGGCACATATGAGAGTGATGGTCAGGTGTACACATACTTTTGGCCATATAGTGTATATTTTAATATGAATAACTGACTGATAAGTTGGAACTTTAAGGACTTAAAATTCTAGCTTCACACTATCATGATAAATGCCACATCAGTGTCTACTTATACAAATGTCTTGGGAATGCAACAAATTCTATAACTTTCTACTAAAATCTTCCCCAAAGACACGGTGGAGTGTTATAACCTGAGCAAGAATGAGTGGACCTTTGTCGCGCCCATGAGTGAGCCTCATTATGGCCATGCTGGTACGGTACATGGAGGACTAATGTATGTGTCAGGTAAGAACCATAGTTTTCTAAAAGATTACTAATTGTACAACACTGTCTGGTTAAAAGCCAAAAATCAAGTTAACGTCTAGTCCAGAGAGAAAAAAAATATACAGTAGTAGGGAGATAAAGGGGGTTCATTATCTAAATAATTTAGGCTCATGAAGTGTATTTTCTTGACTTTCTTCAGTCTGACCAAGTTCTTTAATAAAATGTTTAAAAAAGGATCCCACACAAGTTCTTTACACAACCTTCAGGGTACAGTAAAACAGCTCCTAGCAACTCTATTCATGAAACCCTTTCTCCTAGAATGAGAATGTTAAAAACTTGACGTCTTTCATTTCACATGAGTATATTTGTTGCTGGTTTCTTTTCTAAAATACTGACCTTTATTCAGATACCTGCAAGTTATGACTAGCCTGAAAGCCTGGGTGGATGGGGGGTTTTGGTAATTGGGTGAGGTCATTTAGTTCGCACTCCTAACCACATCCTTCCTGCTGACACTTTTACACACTAGCAGAGTCTTGACATCCCAGTGAATAAGTAAAAAGTCAGTATAGCAGTGACACATCAATGTTAATACAACAAAGGTTTTTTTAAATAAAGAATTTAAGTATGCCAATATTTATCTTCCTTCATTAGGGGGAATAACGAGAGATGCTTTCCAGAAAGAGTTGTCTTGTTATGACCCAGACACAGACTTGTGGAGTCGTCGTGCAGACATGATGGAGCTCCGTGGACTCCACTGCATGTGCACTGTAGAAGACCGACTCTACGTTATGGGTGGAAACCACTTCCGTGGAACAAATGACTATGATGATGTCCTCACGTGTGAATACTACACTCCTGCTATTGACCAGTGGACAGTGGTGGCTCCAATGCCCCGAGGTCAGAGTGACGTTGGCGTGGCCGTGTTTAAAGGCAGAATTTATGTGGTAGGAGGCTACTCTTGGAACAGTCGTTGTATGGTGGACATTGTGCAGTGTTACGACCCTGAAAAGGATGAGTGGGAGAGGGTCTTTAATGTATTGGAGCCTTTAGGTGGTATACGTGCTTGCACCATGACTGTACATCGTCCAAGTGGGTCTGTAGATGAAGTGCAGTTACAGGAATGTCCGCTCCAAACAACTAAGAGCTGAGGAACAGAGGAAAAAATGTTTTTACATGTCTGAGTCATACACATATATATATATATATATATATATATATATATATATATATATATATATATATAATTGTTTTAAATTTGAATGGAATAAATTACATAAGTTACATAACGCGTGCTTACATAATGTGGCTCTATGAAATGAATCCCAGTGTATTTGATTCATGTTGATTTTTTTTTATATGGACACTTGCTTTTGTACTACTACTGATCAGGAGTACAATATGGACAATGAGTTTTGAAGAACAAGCTTGAAACTGTGAATATTGTTTATGTGCATCGTGTGTATTAATTAAGCTACTTTTTTTTACTCTTTGCTTACCATTAACAAAACAAGACCTGCTTTTTATACAATCTCTTTCAGAGCTATATATTAGTAAACTATAATGGAATAAATAAGTCAAATATCTCAAATATAGCAATTCGGGTAAGTTGAAAAACATTCTAGAGATAATGCTATATCTAATAAAAGCATGGCTTCTTCACCAAATGTTCATCATTCCGCTAACCACAGACTGTACTGTAACAGCAATGGCTTTCAAGCTGTTACATAAATACTGCAAATAAGATCATGGCAGTGATAATCTACAGAACTGGCTGAAGCCATGATGATGATAAATGTATAATGTGTTCTATTGCTTAAATGTTTCAATAACAATAGCCTATTCCAAGAACACTGGGTGTGAGGCGAGAATACCCTGGATGGGATGCCAGTCCATTGTAGGGCACCGTGCACACACCGTCATAAAAACATCAGTTGAGGGAATAACCTTCTGTGAGAATGGTGCTCATCACACCAGTACCATTCCAGAGATGTGTGGAATCTATGCCAAGATGCATTGAAGCTGTTCTAGTGTCTCGTGGTGGCCCAACACTTTACTATGATTCATGTTGGGTTTTTTCTTTTTCATTTGTCATATAGTATTTAAAATAAGACATGGTGATAGATCGTTCAAACAGACTTTTTGACTGTGGAGGTGCAGTCCTCTGATTATTATAACCTTGACAGTTTGGTTCCCGCAGAATGCTTTTCTCCCAGGATTCTAATCTTTTAAGTGGCATTGGATTTGTCCTTGGCAGAAAGTTTAAAAACATGTCTCCCTTCTCGTCACTCTGTGAGCTTTCGGACATCGGCATTTTCCTTCTAATCCCTGAGGGTCTAGGCAGTCCTTTTCTCTTTGTCTCTGGAACATTCTAGGCAGCAGAAAGTGTAGCTATGTCTTTTACTGGAGATGTGTGTGTGGTAACAGGAGCGTGTGGCTTTCTTGGGGGAAAGCTAGTTAAGCTACTACTGGAGGAAGAGAATCTTGCAGAGATTCGTCTGTTAGACAGATGTATTCGACCTGAACTCATACAGTCACTAGAAGGTAAATGTCATTCCTGACTTTTTAACTTTTCTCTCTAATTCACTGTCAAACCCAGTGTTGTGTTTTTTTTTATTATTTTTTTTTACATTCTCAACAGTCATGTAGTTATGACAGTATGTGAAGTATTGTTCAATAAAATGAGATTTACAAGATAAATCACATGTACCTGTAATTTTGTTTTTAGCTTTGGATAAAATCTTTAGAGAACAAACAGCAGAACATTTAACAATAATTTGTAACATGTTTAATGGTTGTGGTTATTAGATTGCCAGAGTGAGACAAAATTGAGTACGTTTGAAGGTGACATCAGGGACAGTGACCTGCTGAAGAAAGTGTGTAAAGGAGCATCCATCATTTTCCACACTGCCTCTCTCATCGATGTCACTGGAGCCATTAACTACAGTGAACTGTATGAAGTAAATGTGAAAGGTGAGGGGTTGTTTGCTGAGCTGCCATGTGTTTTCTATAGCCTGTATTTATCCATAAATTTATTATGAACATAAACCTAAGGGCATTCACTTATGTTCTTCTTATACGTGTAAGATGATGCAATCAACAAATTTTGAATCCCATCGGGAATCCTACTGAATGATGTTTGAATCCTATTGATCTGTTGCCACAAGTAAAGTTAAGCACATGACGTAAAGAAAACATTAAACGTAATAATTAACATATTCAAATTAGAGACATAACCAACCAAATACAAATACATTATTCTGAAAGATTCTATCGACCAAAACCTAAATCTCTATGACCAGATAGTCACTAAGAATAAATAATTAAATGCTGAATGACCATGCATGTTTAGTAGGTAATCATTCATTCTTAATAACTGCCTAGTCTGGGTCACAGTGTTTAGGAGCTTGGAAAATAGATCCAGTTCAATTTGTTAGAAAATCTTGCAGGCAGGTAAAAAAAAAATAATAATAATAAAAAAAAAACACCTCCACGAGCAGATTAAAAACGGTCCCACACACATCTCTAGTTGAGACCAATTATGAATTTGAGTGATGTACCTGGGATTTAGGAACTGTCAGCGCATTATATAGAGGCATTATATTTTTGAGTTGTCTGTGTCAGTCAGAGATTATTGTTAGTACAATATCTCAAGAACAAGTGGTTGAATGTGTGTAGGATTTATATGAAGCAAGGTCAAAAGTATGAGAGATTTTTCTTCAATAGCTTCCTTCCTGTTAGACGTACATGTTCAAGGGCATTTCAGGCATACAAGTTCGCAACCAGAAGGACTAGATTTGTTGGTGGCAGTGGCATCAAGTTCTACTTGTTTACCTAGTGTTTTCCAGTGTTTCTGTGGACATAATTGTAGGGTTCATATTTAATTTTAGAAGGAAAAATAAGTAGATATAAAGATAGACAGACATTAAAAAAACATTCCAGTTCACTTCAGGTTTAAATCTTAATAGAGATACAGATATAAGGCTAAAAATATTTGAAGCAGATACAGAAATTGATACAAATAATCTTATTGCATTTCACCCCTAATACAGAGGTAACCGAGTACTAAGGTATTGAATTCAACAAAACTTCAGTTTCTTTTGTTCTAGGTACCAAATTGCTTCTAGAGGCATGCATCCAGGAGAACGTTGCTTCCTTCATATACACCAGTAGCATTGAAGTTGCTGGTCCAAATCATCGCGGTGACCCTATCATCAATGGCAGTGAGGACACAGTGTACAACTCTTGCTTAAAGTTTCCCTACAGCCAGACCAAAAAGGAAGCTGAACAGCTTTGCCTTAATGCACAGGGTGAAATACTTCAAAATGGAGGCTGGCTGGCTACCTGTGTCCTCAGGCCGATGTATATATATGGAGAGGGCTGCCGGTTTACTTTAGGCCATATGAGGGATGGAATCCAGAATGGTGATGTGTTACTGAGGACTTCAAGACGTGAAGCTAAAGTCAATCCTGTGTACGTGGGAAATGCGACTCTTGCACATCTGCAGGCTGCACGAGCCCTGAGGGATCCAGAGAGGAGAGCTGTGGTTGGTGGAAACTTTTACTACATCTCAGATGACACTCCACCTGTCAGCTATTCTGACTTCAACCATGCTGTTCTTTTACCACTTGGCTTTGGCATACAGGACAGACCCTTCCTACCTTTCCCCATTCTGTACCTCATCTGCTTCCTCATGGAGGTGGTCCAAGTCGTGCTCCGTCCCCTTCTACGCTTTACCCCACCACTGAATAGGCAGCTTTTGATAATGCTAAACACACCTTTTACCTTCTCTTATCAAAAGGCCCACCAAGATCTGGGATACACTCCTCGTTATAACTGGGAAGAGGCACGTAAACGGACTACTGATTGGCTAGCATCTGTCTTGCCCAGGGAAAGACAACGAATCAATATGAAATAAAAACCCGCAATAGTGTACTTTTTGTTTTGCTCAGTTTCAAATAGAATTTGGCTGCTTTCCTCTTAGGCGTTAGAGAGCATACTAGTCGCAGAAAATAATTATTCAGGTCATATAAAGAAACCTTTAATTAAGCTAAATAAAGCTAAATTAATTTGTTAAAGAGTGTTTTTGTTTTGACTTATTGTTTATTTCTCTTTTTTTGTTGTTTTTTTGCCATGACTATGTTTAATATTGATCCAGAATGTGGACTATGTAATATGTGTAAACAGCATGTTATTTGAATTATTTACTTTTATTTGACATAATATACTCAATCAAAAACAAAATCAATAAAAGATCAACTTTGCAACACTGCACTTTTTAAGTTCAGACTTGAGCATATCTACACACATCAGTCAATTTAAATTGGAATAATTTACAGTGCCTACACCAAGATAAGATGTGAATAAAGTGTTTAAACCATTGTCTTACAGCTCTTCAAACCTCAGCTAAAATAACTCTCAGATGTACCAGTGACCAGTGCCAAAGAGCAGAGTCCAGCAGCGCACACAAACAAGTATTTAAGCCCAGTGAGGTCATGCATTCACAGCCAGCTGTAGCACAATGAACACAAGACATTTGTTTCACATTACTTGAGTTTGATGTTTCTTCAGCAGCTGCAACTTCTGCTGCCTCTGATTCACAAGATGGATGGTGCGAGTTAATCCCACACATTCCTAACTGTTGCTGTAGATTATAAAAACAGGATTGAAGGGAAGAGTTGGCCAAATTTCATCTCACTTGATGTTTAAAAAAAAAAATCAGTTTTTCAAGGATTTTTTTATCAGGATTTCAAGCCTTACTTGGAGTACCGGCTACAGAATAAGAAGAACAGATCAAAGAATGGATCAGGTTTGGCAGGATATATGAACAGAAATATTTATTTGACAAGAAGAAATCACATCAATGATAAAAGCAGTGTAACGTCTCTGAGTGGCACATCCTTCAGGCAGGTCTTCATTCTGTGGAAAAATGACCTGGAAATGTATAAACATAATCTGCACTCTTCTATCACTCTGCATTACATCAGTGGTAGGTAAGTAAACCGCTGTTTTATAATATGCCAAAAAAATTCAACTTACAATCTGATGACACTGTTAAAAAGATAAAGTGAAACTGCTTGTATATGACCTAGTTTACTGCCAATCAGCTGTTCAGGGTATTGCATAAAAAAGAAAAACAAACACTTTGCCTCCCTGTTATTAATAAACCCATGTACTGAAGCACCATAGTATCATCTATATGATATTCTATGATACTATACAGCTATTAGATAGCTATTACATTTCATATACACACAAAAAGTATAAAAGAAACACCTAAATTAATGGTTGATGATTTGTGTGGCTCTTCTAAACATTACTGCAAAGTCTAAGGTCGGTTTAAGATGACATTTTACTTCTTAGTTTTCTTTTTAAACCCAAACACTCTTGAATTAGTTTATTAAGTCTATTCATTTTAAAGCATATTATTCAGTAATTACTATGATTTATTCATTATCTACTGTTAAACAAATAGAAACTATACATAATTACAAGAGGGATAATATAAAGTCTGGTTATAAGTCGATTGGTTTCAAAGGTTATAAAAGTTTACCTTCTGAAAAATGACATCAACAGTTTGTGTTGATTTTTGGGAAGATGTCTCATCACCACTGTCATTTCATAGTGTCGTGTTTACTAATCCTGTCAGATATGACTCAAAATGAAACTCAGATATTGATACTATCAGTGAGCATATAAAATGTACTGTTAAAGTGCATCAGCTGTTCTCACCCAATACCTCCATGTCTCTACATGCTCGCAGTTAGTGATGAAGAACCCAGAGCAAACTGTGCAGACTTCAACAACACAACGTTGCTAAAATACAGACAAACGGAAGGTGTATACGTCCAGTACCTGCTCCTAACACGAAGGAATGCAGACTGCGCTAGTCTCTTCACCCAAGACTGTCTCAACCATACACAGAAACATACTGCACACTTCAACAGTACACTTCCCACTAAAGTCATTATTCATGGATATAGGTATACATTTTGCACTCTGATCATTGTTAATGTTAATTTGCACCCTTTGTTTCACCAGGACAAATCTATAATATAATGCCATTTCTTGTAGGGCTCTAGGCAGGAAGCCTTCCTGGGTGAAGGGCTTAGCCCAGGCTTTGTTAGAGATGGAGGATGCGAACATCCTGGTGGTAGACTGGCTCTGTGCAGCCTCTTACTCCTACAGCCAGGTTGTGTATAATTACAAGGAGGTGGCTTTGCAGATATCAATTCTTATAAATCGGCTTACGGTAAGTGTGTTATATTAGTATAATATATTATTTCTTCTTCAAGCTCTTGCAAGATAGTGGACAAATAGTCATCAGCGTGTGTCATCTGAGATACATAACAGTGCTCTTTTGTGTTTCTGATGCAGACCAGTGGTATTAATCTGGAATCATTCCATCTCATTGGCATAAGCCTAGGAGCTCATGTAGCAGGATTTGTGGGAACTCTGTTTGCAGGCAAACTGGGACGAATTACAGGTGAGGAACCACTCTCTGTGTTACCATCAGCGGAAATAAGTTACATATCAGACTATAAACCAAGCAAAAGCAAGATGTCTGTGCCTGTATAATGGGTTGTACTTACTTGTTTGAGAAAAGCTCCAGGACAAAGTGATTCCTTAAACATGTCAGATTTTTAAAGCATAATGGAAATATCAGCCTTGTAGCTGTGTATACCTTTATTTGTTATTTCTGAAGAAATACCAGGATGCAGAAATTATTATGGAGCAAACAAAAAATCTTATGCACATTCACAATTCTTTTATTAAACTTTTGAAACAAGACTTGAAGCACTACTTTTCTGTGACAAATGACAAGGCAATCTTTTGGTGACATCTTAGATTTTCTTCTCATGTTTCCCAGTAAGCATTGCATTCTTCAGAATAATCAGTTAAAACGAAGGAAACCCTCAAGCTTTTGTAATTCTTTTGCAACACCTAACACTGTGAGTCTCTTTTTCACTTTCATGGTAATTTTACTTTTAGAGTAAGTTCTGTCCTCTTTTCCAACATGTTTCCACAGGTCTGGACCCAGCAGGGCCCATGTTCAAAAATGCTGACCCGTCTGACCGCCTGGATCCCTCGGACGCCATGTTTGTTGAGGCTATACACACCGACTCTGACTGTGAGAATTCAACAAAACCTCATATAACTTTAAGCCTGCTGTAAAGTGACGATAATACCAGCCAATTCTCCTCTTTTCTGCTGAACTGCTCACACAGAGCCTCATTTTCATTCTGCTATTGTATTACCTTGCATCATACACTGCTGCTTATCATGCTACCAGTTCTACTCTCAAGTAACTCAAGTAAAATTATGTTTTAATTATTTCACTTACATTTGGCAGATTTTGGCATTTCTATTCCTGTTGGACATGTGGACTTTTTCGTAAATGGTGGCCTGGACCAAACTGGATGTGTACGGTCAAGTTTTGCATCAAGTATGTGGACACATCAAGTATGTGGACAAAGTTCAGGAACTCTTCATAGCTCTCTGACTCAGTTACAACAACAGGGATAAAAACCAGAAAATCTTGCTTTATGTACATTTTCTGCAGACACATATGCCATTCGTGTTTATATTGTGTATAAAAAATATAGTATTTCAGCAAATCTAGATTGGACCTTCATAATAAGGAATCATAACAGTTTATTGAGTAATTAGCATAAACCATAAATATAATTGCACTTAGCTATGAAGGTGAAGGTTATACAGGCTTACAGCGAAAATAAAGCAGCAGCAGCTGAGAATCCTGATTTGTTGTCAGTTTTTATTTATTTTCCAGTGTATGGCTATGTAATCTGTGACCATATGAGGGCGCTGTATGTGTACATGAGTGCACTAAATGGCTCCTGTGCGCTCACCGGCTTCCCTTGCTCCAGTTATGAGGATTTCCTGGCCGGCCAATGTACCAGTTGTGATGGCCCCTTCAACAACATTTGCCCGCAGATAGGTAAAATAATACTTCTGATAACTGATCCTATAATACATTACAGTAGACAATCTCTGCAGTTTCTGTAAAAAGGTTTGATAAGTATATGCTTTTTATCATATGAAAAAAGGATAACATTTTACTTAGGCTTAGTGTTTATAGGGCAACATGCCACCTTCATGAACTTTTAATTGCATACACCATCATAAACATTTATTAAGGCTTATTTTATTAAGCACCAAGTGACATGAATAGCTTTCTTCAATTTGATGTCAAGTTTGCATAACTTAATGAAGTATCGCAAGCCAGTGGAGAGGTTTCCCCATGTCCACATTCCTCTGGGTTCTCCAGTTTCCATCCACCTCCCAGAAAAATGGCCCTAGGTGTGAATGAGTGTGAATGTGTGTACATGGTGCATGCGATGGACTTCCATTCCTTCCACATGTTACTTAACTCAAGTCTGATGAAAACGGTTTGTCTTATAGTATGTAGGTTAAGGCCGGTTTTCATGGTGGACTTATGCAGTCATTGTGTAGCCTTATGAACACCATCCTAAAACTGAAAAAATACAATCATATATTATGTACTTAGATCTACCTAAATCGTTATTGCTATGATTCCAAACCAGCACAATATGTTCTCTGTGTATGGTGAACAGAACTGAAGTAGCACAGGTGAGAATCAGCTGGATTTAAGTTAAAGGTTATAAAGATTTATTAGTAATAGCATATATTGATGTAAAATTGTTTTATGTCAATATGTGCTATTGCTTTTTTTTTTAAAGACAGTTAAATAAACTCAGTTTGAACTCCCATTGAACTCCCTGTTCATCTGTGTGTTTGTGTCTTAGGCTTGCTGAAGAACAGTGGGATAACAGTGTCGCCATTACCCATACATGGGAAAGTCTACCTCCTGACTACGTCTCAAGTTCCCTTTTGTGGTGGGGTTGTTTTTCTAACATATCATCATGTTTCAGCTGAGATGAAGATTAATAAGTATACTTTATGTGGACACAGATTAGAGAACTTTTTTTTCTCTTATTAGTCTTCCACGGTTTTGAACTAACATATGAAAATCCACCATGCACAAGAAATCTGTATTCCTGTTGAGTTCGTCTGTGCTTTGTCTTTCTTCACAGTCCATCACATAATGATTGAGCTGAAAGTGTCCCCACTGATAAAGAGTGCAGTGGTGCAGGTCACCCTGGTGTCCATGCAAGACATCAAGACAAAGCAGAAATTCCATCTGTGTGTATAACCTCTTTCCAGTTTATCCACTATTAGCACCAACTACAGCTAAAGCCCTCATGGGAAACAGTCACATACATACATACATATATATACATACATATTTTTCACATGTGTTTATGTGAGTAATATCTGGTCACTTGAAAAACATGTGAAGGTGTATTTCAAGATTCAAAGAACTTTATTAATCCCAGGGGGAAATTGCTTTGCCATGTTACAATTGCT
>CM074949.1:9605101-9624126 GCA_037577455.1 Pangasius macronema
CCAGGCAGCTTTCTCCCCAACTCCACTCCAAGCAAATCACTCAGTCTCTCCTAATCTTACCCCCTCCTCATATATATTGTGTCTGTAATTAAGACTTAAGAGGTCCTTAGCACTCTTTTAAAACCACTTCCAGTGTAGCACAATGATAGAGCATTGGTGTTTCTCCTCAGAGACCTGGGTTCAAGTCCAGCATGTTTATTTTTTTTTGGGGGGGGGGGAGTGGTGTGTGGGTGTCAGGAGGAGGGGGGGTGTATGTAATTAAGACTTAAGAGGTCCTTAGCACGCTCTTAGAACAAAATCCCGTGTGGCACAACAATAAAGCATTGGTACTTCTCCTCAGAGACCTGGGTTCACTTCCAGCATTTTTGTTTTTTTTTTTTGGGGGGTGGGTGGGTGTGGGTGTGGGTGTGATGAGGGGGGGGGGTGTCTGTAATTAAGACTGAAGAGGTCCATAGCACTCCCTTAAACCCAGAGCCCCTGTGGACCAATGGTAAAGTGTCGGTCCCTCACCTCAGAGACCTGGTTTCGAGTCCCGCTTCTGACAGAAGTATAAGCCAACTGTCCAGGCAGCTTTCTCCCCAACTCCACTCCAAGCAAATCACTCAGTCTCTCCTAATCTTACCCCCTCCTCATATATATATTGTGTCTGTAATTAAGACTTAAGAGGTCCTTTAATTTTAGACAGTCATGTTTGCTCAATTTTCTGAAAGAGTCTATAAATCAAGAATGAAATTCCATAGGATTGCATAGGATGTTTATTCAGAATCAATTTGCAACATTCACACAAAACTAAGAGTACATCACATTCAGAGGAACAACTGAAAAAAACTAAATCTTCTCACAGCAGTATAAATAGTAGTCCACACAACCCACCACAGTCCAGGTCATCCTGAAAAAGCCAAGACAGTTATTAGGATTTTTTTTTTTTATTTTCTCATATATCATCAAAATATGTTTTTTGAACTTAAGCATAAAAAAACAAAACCCATGATGCAAGTATAATTAGGAGGCCAAGTACCAAAGGTGCATAGGCACCCTACTGTTATTCTACCTTTTCTTATTATTATTCTTCTTCTGGCTAGGGTGTCTATGGGAGCCCATAGAACCATCTGGTAAAAAGTTGTGAAATTTGGCACACTGATTGGGGAGGGTCTAAGGAACATTCTGACCAAATTTGCACCACCATCAGGTTAAATTTTGGCCTAATTTGGAAGTACGTTTATGGTCATAACCTTTGAACCTTGTGAACAAAATTTAAACACCATCTTGTTTTTTTACCAAGTTTTTTCGCTACTCCTCCTACAAATTTTGTCCAATTATCACCATATTTGGCACACATCATCTTCAGAGTAAGCCTCACAAAAATTATCAGAAGAATTTTGAATACTTCAAACGGTTTGTCTGTAAAGAGCCAACAAATCTGACAGAGACGCTGTCAAACAGGAACTGAGGCTGTATCTCAGCAACAACGTTGCGCATTGTCACAAATTTTGGTGGGCATCTTCAGGACCATACCCTAAGGCTATGCAACAAATTTCATGCCACCTACTGGTCAAAAGTTAAAATACCATGCTAAACAAAAGTTACCAAAGGAACACTGATATTCAAAACCGTTCTCTTATAACAGACTGGCAAATGCATGAAACTGCAAATCAATCTTGAATCTCTTTGCCTACAGTTATGGCTCTGCTTTCCTGTGATTGCTTATGCAACAACTGTAGCACGCCTGTGAATGGGCAGCTCACCAAGTCTGGGTGCTTGGCCCCCGAAAATGCTGCTTGCATTTTAACATACGTACCAAAGTTCTAGCCTCATACAAAGTTTAGACACTGATTCTATACAGCACACTTTTAGCATTAACTAGCAAAGAATTATTTTGCTTAACTGATATCATTCAGAACATATGTGGCATGTCTTACTACATTTCAAAAAATGTATAATGTTTATTGGTGTTCAGTTGCATCATAATGCATTTGCTATTTTCAAATTTTGCAAATTTGAAATTATATCAAACTATTCCATTGATATGCATTAACGTTTTGTACAAAACTACTAAATAATGTATGCTTACCTCACAATCCAGTCCTTTGCAATCATATCTTGAAACCAAGTGCCCTCATGCACTCCTTGTGAGCCTCGATAAGATCTGTGCAGTTTTCTTCACCCTTTTCAATTATACTGGGGAAAGAAGAGCAACACATATCAACCTGACCATTTATATTAACTTGTATGCTTTCAATCATCAAATCAGACAAATGCAAATTCATCACAGCTTGGCTACAAATGTCACATGTGAATACACTCAATAAGACTGGCTAATATGTTCTCTCAAAGACTAACAGATCATTAATATGTTCACAGGTTACCACATACTCTTTTACTTAACACGATCAATAATACACTGTGGCTTTACTGAACAACAGAGGCATGAGAGAAGTATTAAACAAAACAAAACAAAACAAAACACCAAGGGGCACTACTGTTACTATCATTTCCCTTACATACGGCACATACTTTTATAACACTAAACTGTTGTTGTTGTTGTTGTTGTTGTTGTTCTTTTGGCTGCTCCTGTAAGGGGTTGCCACAGCGGATCACTGGTCCACATATTTGATTTGGCACAGTTTTTATGCCGGATGTCCGTCCTGACGCAACCCTCCTCAATTTTATCCAGGCTTGGGAGCAGCATTGGGAGAGCACTGTCATGTGCAACCCCAGTGGCTGGGATTGGTTCCCTGGCTGGGATGCAAACCCAGGCAATGGCCGTGAGAGTGCCGTGGCCTAACCACTAGCTCTCCAGGGAGCCTTTTATAACATAAAACTAATCATGAGTAATTAACCATCAACTTGACATGAATTGTCAATTGTCAACACAAGCAGCCATCACTGTTTTTTAAAATGCCTGAAATAAGTATGACAAGCAGCATGGCATACACACACTGATGGCGATATAATCGACTCTGTTCTCCACCGCCAAATATCATTAAGCCAAAAGAACTTGGTCACTGGGTAATGAAACAAATTTCACCACAAGGACAAATCAGATTATCTGTGTCGAACCCTGAAGGGAAAAGCCAAAAGAAGAAGAAGTAGACTTTTACACAGGATTGTTAGGGTGACTAATAAGGGTGCTAGGATGAATGTTATGTAATACAGGGTATTTTGTCCTCTGAGTCAATGATCATGCCTTAATGGAATAATGTGAAATGTTGATGTTAATGTGCCAGCTCTCTTTACCAGGCATCCCTTGCTTTTTTAGTTTCAGGGCATGCACAACACGGCTTCAGTGGCTTCTTCTCCTCAGCAGCTGTGTGCTCCACACTAGCAGCAGCTATACTCGACATTGTCCTTTAAGATCTGCTGTAACAGCAGAACAAAACTATTACTGATGTTACGTATCTGCAAGCATTGTACATTCACAGTAAAATCAGCCCAGCCACATAATCAGTCAAAGAATCATTCAATCAGTCAGTTCATTCACTCTTCAATAAATGTACGCATGGCCATATTGGCCAAGTGCGCATGTGCGTGACCCTTAATTACACTAAGGTCAACTGCGCTAACATTAGTTCATAACATTAGTACCATGATGCTTTTCTATGCCTCAAACAGTAAAGCACGTTTATCTATAGATAATCAACTTTTAGTGAGCATTCCACATGTGGATTTTAAAATAATTATGTTAGCTAACCTCTAATGCTACTAATGATAGCTAGCTGACAACTGTTTTGAAAATAACAGGTTACACGGACTACTTCCGTTTCTCAGCTCTAGAAATTGATCTGCTTAATAAAATCAAATTTGCGATTATTAAGAGTTATCAAAGCAAAGAATTAAGCCAATGCTAACTTACACACCAGCCTTAGTGGTTTTATGTATGCGCCCTTCCTTATACAGCGTGCTGGTGACTAGTGGGAGGGACACAAGTTGCGTCCAAACCGCATACTACCGTACTACATAGCATGCCAAAGTAGTGCGACAGTACAGGTTCTGGCATACTGTTTAGTATGCTAGTATAGAAGCTAGTATGCTAGTGTAGCACGCTACTCAGTAATACATCCGGGATGAAAGGAAATATAAAACCTTTCGTCAAAATAAATGTCTTGTGACGTTACTGAAAAAAAAAAAAAAAAAACTTGGCAGATCTTTTTATGTACAGTTATTTTTTATGTTCTTGTTCAAATAAAAAATAATCAATTTTAACTGAAAACAGTTTTCTCAAAAAAAATTGTTAATCTGTTTGGCTCAATATGACAATGACAATATGCTAATGACAATGAAAAATCTTGTTTCTTGTTTTAATTATTTACGTCCTGATTTGTTTATATATATATATATATATAATGGATATGAAATTATGAAATGTAGCGATTATTACTTTATGATTAATTATACACTATATGACCAAACAATTGTGGACACCTGACCATCACACCCATATGTGGTTCTTCGCAAACTGTTGCCACAAAGTTGGAAGCACACAGTTGTGTAGACTGTCTTTGTATAGTGTAGCTTTACAATTTCCCTTCAATGAAACTAAAAGGCCCAAACCTGTTCCAGCATGACAATGCCGCTGTGCACAAAGCGAGCTCCGTGAAGACATGGTTTGCCAAAGTTGGAGTGGAAGAACTTGAGTGTCCTGCACAGAGCCCTGACCTCAACCCCACTGAACACCTTTAGGATGAAGTAGAATGCCAGCTGTGTGCCAGGCCTCCTCACCCCACATCAGCACCCACCAGCATCATCATCAACATCAGCCTCCAACCTCACTAAGCTCCCTGAAGAGTGGAGGCTGTTATAGCAACACTGGAGGTACCAACACTATATTAGTGCCCATGGATTTGGAACAAGTGAAAACAACTACATATGAGTGTGATGGTCAGGTGTGCACATACTTTCGGCCACATAGTGTATATGCATCTGTGTACATATCTTTAGGAATTTTTAGGAAACCAACCAATACATGTTTCCATAATAAAGCAAAATACGCATCAATATTTCCAAGTTTTTGCCAGAAAAGTGGGTAATGACAAAATAAATGGACAACAGTCACTGGACATTCATTAACAAAGAGTAGAGTTTATATTAATGCCTTTCTGATACGTATTAAATAAGTTTTAGCTGGGTAGATTGACTTATAGATGGTTATCGCTTGTCATTTGTGAGACCTTTATTTGCAGTTTGCGTTTCCGCCAGCAGCCGGAAGGAGGAGTCAAATTTGAAACCTGTATGGCGGTAGTTCGGTTCGTTCATTTATTATATTTCTTCTGTTCAGTGCATGTCTAGTTATTTCACACTTATGTAACTCTGCGCTGCTTTTTTAAACGAATGTAATGTGAAACGTGTAACTTAACTAAATGAACCTTTGTGTGCTATTATATATTAAATAGCAACCTAAGTTGTTTTGTTTTGCTAGCGTTTGCTAGAAGAGACACTGGTGCTAATTAGCCGCTACTGTAGATGACTGGATGACTGGAATGTTGTATTGGATGTTTACTGAATGAGAGTTTCAGTTGCTGTGTATTTCTTTTCATACTAGCTTCTCTGAGTGTAGCCAGGCAGAACAGTTCACATGGACACATCGAGCCGCTTTTTCGCCAAGTTGCGGAGTCTGGCTGTGCTCTTAAACACAGAAAGAGCCAATCTGGAACAAGCTGCGAGTCAAAACCTGGACGAGGACGATGGTACCTCATATTGGTCCTCCTTTAGGTGCTTTATATAGACTTCAGGTTCTGGAGTACACTCCCACCCTACACATTTTTGTGTTTTCCTGCTTCTAACAGCCCTTAATGAGTTGAAGAGGGTGTACTCCAGGACCAGGGTTGGGAACCTGTGATGTAGACTAATAGTCATTTATTCAAATGTTTTTATGTGCCTTATTATCATTGGATGTTTTTGATTTGCTGACTTGTGTAGATGATACAGAAAGTGGTGCAGTCCAAGCCCTACATGAGCTTCATTCTGAAGTTAGAGGACTTAAGGTGAGTAGCTGAGTCTAACGGGTTATATTTTAGCCTGCTGAAGGTTCTGGCTCTGTCAGTGACTGATATGATGAAAACATTTGCAGAAACAGGTCCAAAGCCAAGTGGCATCTCAGGAGGATGGGAGTACTGAGCTGAGGAGCTTCATTAGAGCCTGCATGGTGCTGAAACAGCGGACTACAGAGGACATTGACAGAATTCAGAGACACTATGAAAAATATGGCTACAAACCCCAGAAAACCTCCCTGAAGCCAGGTGAGCATTTAACACATTGTAGTAACATCTTAACCTTTAAGTGAAAGTCTTTTCGTATTATTCATTATGATCCTCTCTCAGTAAAATAGTCCTACCATACATGTAGATACTAACTGATCTGTTGCTGTGCACATTTTAGCAGCCCATCAGCCCTGTCCAGCAATAGAAAAGGAACACACTGAGAATATATAGTTTAGGTGTTGACGTGGTAGTGTTTGTGGTGTGTTTCAGGTACAACAGTGCATAAATTGTATTAACCTTCCTCTAGCTGATGATCAGGTTCTGATTATAGATCCTAGGATTACTTTTAGCTGGATATTTTATTTGATGGACTGTTTCTTATCCCAGCAGCTGAGGTTTTTAAAAATCCCAGCAATGCTGCTCTGATGTATGTGGGTGCCTGCAACACACACACACACACAAAACCACATCATTACCATGTCTGTGGCATGGCTGAGAATTGTCCACTATAATTATAATATCTGGCCAGTGATAGTACCGTGGTGATCCCTTCCTATTTCTATCAGAAAAATGGGGCAGACTAAGTGCATAGAATCCGACGGGCTTTAGTCAGTAATTAGAGTTTCCAGAATTGTTGGCATTCTTCATTAAAATGAGCAGTCTGATTGCATAAAGTAAATATTAAAAATCAGGAGAAACTGTTTGTCTAATTATAGTATTTTCTCTCAGAAATAGATGTGATAAGGAATGCTTTAAAAATATAAATAAGTTATCAATCTTGGCAGACTTATTATTTCATTTTGCTTTTACCTTTAACCAAGCAGCAGTAGAACTACAGTTGGCATCCTGTGTTGTGGTCAGATGGGACCAGAATCAATAGTTTTTGGTCTGTACACCATCAACATGTTTAGAAAAAAATAGGGGAACTGCATAAAAGGAAAAGAACCTGATACCCACTGTAAAATATGGCAGTGGGTCACTGATGATTTGAGGCAGTTTTGTGGCTGGTGGTTCAGAGGTTCTTGTGAAGGTTGATGCCATAATGGATTCTGTTAGATACCAGAATATTTCAGCCCAAAAGTGGTTTAGACTTGGCCATAGATAGAACTTTCAATAAGATGATGAGCCAAACATACATCCAAATCAATGCAGAAATGGTTAAAGAAACACACGTCCATTGTTTTTCTATTTGAATGTCCCTCTAAGTTTGAATTCAAAATGTAAAATATTTCATGTGTTATTCTTTTTGGCTCATTTTCCATGAAGGGTGCCAATACTTATGGTGGGCACCCCCAAAATGCACTATATGGTAGACCTACTTGATAAAATTGCCACTCTGTGGAGGTGCACTTATTACACTGGCAACCAAGTGTATAATGCTTGCATGTCTGTATTATATCTTGTTCTCTAGAAGTGAATTGCAAAGGTGAGGCAGATGCAAAGTCTTCTGTAGATGATGAGCCTGAGGAAAAGCCATCTGAGGAGACAGCAGGAGATGAAGAGGAGCCGGGTGAAGCTCCAGAGTGTGAAACACCTGAGAAGATGCCACCTCCAGCTGTTGACCCAATGCGCACTCCACAGCTCTCAGATTTCGGCCTGTCTGCGCTTCACCTGCAGATGGTGCTTGGCGATCCAGAAATGTCTCAAGATGCAGCACCTGTTCCTGCTGTGGCTGTCACACCACCATCGCTTACCATGACAGTGCAGGAATCCCAGCCAAAGACACCCAAGTGCTCTCTGCGTATGGACGAGGAGGCCCTGACCCCTCGACTGGAAGACTTTGGTATCACAGAAAGCACAATGTGTTTTAATAATGATTTCACTATGGACCTGTTTCGCAAGAAACCACCAAAAGACAGGCAGACTAACAGGTAGACTATATGAACTCTGAATGCTTTTTTAAAAT
The DNA here is from genome assembly GCA_037577455.1 of Pangasius macronema. NCBI lineage: Eukaryota > Metazoa > Chordata > Actinopteri > Siluriformes > Pangasiidae > Pangasius > Pangasius macronema. The sequence continues at coordinate 9,613,205 of CM074949.1, forward strand.
AATAATAATAAATATAATTAAGTACAATATGCCTGACTGACACTGATGTGTGTGTTGTATCTTTCCAAGCACAACCCAAGAGATCACTCAGAGACCACCACACAGCCTGCCTACAGCTCCATCTTGTGTCTCTCTTGGGAGGCTTTCTGGTGGTAAAGATGTTATTCTTGTCTCTTTCATCTTTTTGACATGATTTTCTACTTGATTAAATCAATAAATTTTTAGACATTGTACTTTTAACTTGATATACGTACCTGCATTTTGTGGGAATGAAAAACATTCTCATGATGCAGTTTTACATGTCAGTTCAACTTTGAGATTTACCCCAATGTGCTGCTCCTCTTCTAGCAGCCATGATTGACCTGTTTTAAGGAAAGTGGTATTCTAAATTGTAATTTTTAATAGTTCTATTTCATACTTTTTTTTCTGTTGTGAAAGTTCAAGATTAGATGACTTAGACTTATTCATCCTGTATGTGATTGTTTTTGGGCAGAATCAACAAGTAGCTTAGTTGACTCCTAATTATTCCTGTTTTTGGTTGGACAGACAGTATGGAGTCCCCAGAGGTGCCTGTGTTTTCTACTCTGGAGATTAAGATGAATAAACAACTGGGTCAGTCATGTTCTCTGCCAAATGGAGTGAGTGATCCTGATTCCCCTTCTCGGACGAGTGCGGCCACTGCTACACCTGAACTCCCTACGTTTGAGACACCTTACATCAGCAAGCTCATCAGTGCCAGAAAGGTATGTGCCATGGATTTAAAGATTTGATGCCTGATCAATGAAAACTATGGGATCAAAGGGTGCTGTACAAGTTAGACATGTTAACTAATAGCTGTAGACTCTGGATGAATTTGCTTGTGTTTATCTTTTTGTATTAAATACAATATTGCATCATACAGATAGTAAATCCGCTGACCACTGTCCCTCTCAGGAGACCAAACAGAATGAAGGGGAGGGTCTCACAGGCTCACTGAAGAGCACATCCTACCCTGCTGAAGGCCCATCTGTCAGAGCTCTCTCATCTGAGATGCCACAAATGCCAGTCAGCCTTTCTCAGATGGAGGAGACCACACCCGAAATGCCAAGACTGCAGTCCTTTTTTAGCAGCACTTTACCTTGTGTAAGTAGATACCCATCTGTTTAAGAATTTTGGCACCATCGACGCCTAAAATAAAGACAGTCTGATATACCCCATGATTGCTTTGTGACTGTTCGGACTTAAGATAGGGGCGGGTAATCGCTCAGCGGTGACTGAGCCTCCAGGTCCTCTGATGCAAGCTGATGAACACACTCAGGATTGGTGTCTAGCCACACCACGCATCCGCATGGAGTTCGATGTCGAGCCACGCACACCTGAGATGCCTGATATGAGCTCCATCACACAGGATATCTTTAAAGTGAGCTGTTATCAAATAAATTGTCTACAAATCTTGGATTACTCTAAACAGCCACATTTGTCCTAATAATAGGTTCAATGCAAATGAGTATTTCAGCCACAAATCACATGATGAGTCTAGTTGAACTGTACTTCATCCATAATTTGAAATAGTTTTAAAGATTTTACACACAACTTGCTAATGTAATGTAATGCAATTAAACATAAGCATAGATAAAATAATTTTAAACATTGTCGACTGAACTTCAGTGGATCCTGCCTGCATGTAAACTAATGTACTTTATTTGCTCTTGTAGCTTGTGGCTCAGGCTAATAATAAACAAACCACAACTACATCACTACATACAAGCTCAAAGGCTAGTATGAACACACTGGCCCCTGGGAAGGAGAACAGGTAGGACTGTTTTTCATGACAGCTTTGTCATGAGTTTAATGAGTTTGATGTCCTTTAATCAAGGGTCCTGCAGTAGTACTCATTAAACTTGCAACCTTCTGATCACTAGCTAGTCTCCTTAATTTTGTAGACTTTAAATCGACTGAGACAACCTACACATCTCTTCTGATCACTGGCTTGTCTGTGAGCTTTTGCAGAGATTTCGATTCGATTCAGATAACGTACTCAACTCTTCTTCTGCTTGATCTGTCCTGACAGAACTCAGAGTGTTGCTCAAGTATCTGAAAAAGAGTTTCATGGACTGGCATCTTACATGAAACAGATCCCCCTTGCCAGTCTCAACTTAGCACTCAACAAAATCAACCAAGTGCTTGAGAAGCGGCGCACAGGTCAGTGGACACTCAGCCTTATCTTCACAATTTACTACAGCCTTATCCTATCACAAAGTTTTAGTTTCAGTCTCTTACAATGTGTTAAATATTTTTTTTAATGTATCTTCTCTGATAGATGGTGAGCCAAACTCTGAAGAATTTCATATGGAAGATTTGAGGAAGATATTGAATGTGGGGCCTCAGGCTCCCATGTACATCTTGTGTCTTGTTGAGCTGAAAAGGTTGGAGAATGTGCAGGGATTTGGAAGAAATGCAAGTTTTAAGATCTTAACCAAGTCATAAACAACTGAAGACAATTTAAGATGTTTCTGTACATACATGCAGATTTTTTTTGCTGGAAGATGCACACAGGAAGGGCTTACATTGGTAACATGTTTTGCCGCGTAAGCGATATATGATGCAGAATTCTCATACCTTGACACCCCATCCAAGTGCTATTCTGCTTCAGTACCAGATGTTATAGTTTTTAATTATTTGAAGTAAATTTTGTAGCAAATGTTTACTATGTTGATATTAAAATATAATTGTGTGTATATTTTTGGCTTCCTTTGGTTTTTATGAACATATTTAATCTCTAAATATTTTAGAATGACATTAACATGAACGATAGGTTTATATTAATGTGCTTGTGATACGTTCTCATTTCTATAGTAACAGCTCATTCACAGTGATTTTTAGGGTGGATACGCCACATGATCTAAGACTAATAAACACAGCCAATCAATTTTACTGTCTTTTGAATTGAAATCTTTGCCGTTGGTCTGCCTTCTTGTTTAATTTTGTCTCTCTTCAAAAGTGTGAGCATCAAAGACTGTTCTAAAGTCATGTTAACATTAGCAGTGTCAAAAGTAGCAGATCATACCAACCTCTGATAAGGAACTGATAACTTTGTTATTCACAATTACTTTTAAAAATGGATCTTAGCTGCTACATATTCTTCTGTATAAATACCATTGTATAGTCAGTGGTTAAAGGGGCAAACAGTCACATTGTAATGAGCCTACCAAGTAAGAGGTTTTCTCATATTCCTGGTATCAACACTGGCATATAAATATACAAGCAGAGAAAAAGATGTTCACATTTCAGTAAAAGCAATACAAGGGAGTAGAATTTGAAATATCCTGCCCTAAAGGCCAGAAATGAAATTACAGGTAAACCAACCCCTAGTCTCATCTCTCAAACTATGGCTTCTCTCTCTCTCTCTTTTTTTCCTTTTTAAACACAATATAGTCTATGTTGGAGATTTCAAAAATATATATAGGCCAAGCAAACAATGTTTTGTAAGGAAAAAAATTTATTCAGCAAACAATGTACATGGTGGTAAATTCAGGTACTAACAATTTCAATGTAAATCTGGTACCAACAAACAGATAGCATTAAATGTTTAAAAAAAATGCAACAAAAACAAAGCTTTGAGCCGATTAATCTGCAGAAGATCAGTATGGTCTCATGCGCCCTTGAAGCGGAGGAGCACGGTTCGGAGGTGTGATGGCTATGTCCAGGTAATCCCCGATCTGAAAGCGCTGAGACTGCAGGGTCATGGAATCATCTGCCCCCTTCCGGCCCGACACTGTGGTACCTATCTCCTTAACTCTACGGCAAAACAAACATGAGATGAAATATGAAAAGGTGAGCACACGTGTGCACATGACTGTTATACCAATAGCAGACTGTCTCATTTACCTGTACATCTGCCGTTTTGGGTCTGGGTATACGATGGCAAAGGCAAAATGTGTGCCTTTCTTTCGAGCCTCGGGATAAACCTCTTTCACCAGGCTGGTAAGTTCTTTAAGGGTGGCGTCCATCCTGTCATGTAAAAATAAAATGCGTTTCCAGTTCAGATAGTATGAATGCCTTGAACTGCATGTTGCTGAAAAAGTGTTGAAGTGTTATGTCATTGAGTTCAACTTAATTTCTTGAAATAATGAAGTCTCCCATTTCAAAATATGATGATGAATTATGAATTATATCAGTTTAAGTGTTGGGATTCCTGACCTTACATTTAAGTGAATTACCAATGTACATGTGTCAACCAGAATCCACATAACTCAAATTCTGGCTTACTGGGAAACAGCATAAGCAATTATAAGACAATGTTCAATAAATTAGTGTTACTGATAGATTGTGGAGTGTTAGATATTAAGTATAACTATCTATACATTAGGTGTATATATATAGTAAAAATAATAATAATAATAATAAAGCATTTCAGCATTGTTTTTTCCACCTACTACAGTTCAGGATTTCAAGAAGACAGAATGCATATTTGGAGAAGCTGGTCATGGTAACTTTTATCTCGTTCACAAAGTGCACTAGTTTGTGGAGACAGAACCAAGAGTTGCCCTACCAAGTGTAAATCTGAAGCTCGCTTGATGGCACATTTCCTCGGGCAAACTCGTCCATTCGATGGTGTCTTCCGTTATTAGTGGTGAAAACTCGGAGCAGAAGCGGGCATGTCTGCAGCAACAACAACAAAAAAACAAACAAATCACAATCACCACTCACATCAGCACTATGGAGCATACTGATCTACAGCTAAGTGCATATGGAGCTGCAATTACTCTAAACGATGAAGGAAGTTAAAACGATTTATCTATTTAAATAAAAAGCTCAACACATATATTTACTCAAGGAGGAATAAATTTCGTTTTTTTTTATTAAAAAACCCATACTAATACACACAAACTGAGGCGGCGGCGATGTGGTGTGTGCTTGCTTGCGTGTTAGCCCATTTAGCCTGCAAACAACCCCTCACAGACAGCATATCCTGCTAACAAGCTAATTCAAAATCCAAAGTATTTTCCAGCTTACCTTTTCTCTATCAACCGGCTTCTCTGGTTCTTTCTTGATTTCCTCTTGCGTAACTCTGGATTCCACAGCCATAGCGAGACCCTTTCCTCTAAAAAAAAATGAAAAATAGCTTTAATGGCGTCCAAACGCTATCCTTACCGCTGAGCACTGGACGCTTTCTGATGACATCATTCCTTTGAATGTCTTCTGACCAATCACCATTCACTAAACGACACCAGCAGACGACGTCTTCAGTATCTGCGCTTTTTTATGGCTGAGTTTGAAATGGCTGGGTAGTGGACATGTAGTGCACTACTCAGCCAGAGGAATCCGTTATATTCCTACTGTATGTAGCGCAGTATGTAGGGAATAAGGAGCCGTTAGACATTCCGCCTACAGTAGTACCCCCACCGACATTTTGGGAGTCAGAATATAAATATTGTCACTGTAAGAATATATGTTTTGGTCTTTTTGGTGGGTTTAATATGGTTCACACGTGCGTGGTGGCGGGGTGTCGGAACAGGAGGACTCCCGGTACCGCGTTATCCTTCTACAGGTTTCCGCGCGATCCGGAGAGGAAGCAGCGCTGGATTGCTGCTGTGAACCGTAAGGGCTGGGTGCCAAACGAGGGCAGCAGACTCTGCAGTACCCACTTCATTTCAGGTAGTCTATTGAAAGAAAGTTGTCTAACATATGCTCAATCCACAGGTGATCACAGGTCATCCATCATTTCATAACTGATCATGTGTAAGTAAATTCACGTGACAGAACGAAACGTCTTCTCAGCACGTGTATTTCTGTATATATATTTGCTCTGAGTTTGCTGATCATTGCCTTGTTGCATCACAGGTAAACAAGTGAAGAATCCTAGATCTCCAGACTACGTCCCTTCAGTTTTCACCTCTGCTACACTATCCCCAAACATTGAAGAAGCAAATGCGTTTGAGCCGTATGACAAACAAGAAGCACAAGTTGAGGCTGCAAATGCCTTACTTTTCCTACAAGGTCAGGGACGTTTTAATGAAGGCCATAGCCATAACCAGTGTCAAGGTGAGCCTGAAAGCACATCGTCTTGTCTGAACAGTGATGATGAAAGAAAAGATGCTGAAGGGATGGAAGAAATTGTATCGGAAAGTGAAAACGAGAGCAACGAAGAAGAGCCACCCAAAAACAGTTTTACAAAATCTGTCATTTATGAGGCCAAAGTAAATGCCCTGAGGAAAGAGAATATGAAACTGAAGGAGTCCTTAGAGAAGATGTCTCTCACTGAAGCCTCTTTTAAGAATGATCCAGAAAAGGTTCAGTTCTACACAGGATTACCAAACTATTTTGTCTTCGAGACAGTAATGTGGCTTCTTGTGCCGCATATGAAAGGGGACAAAAATGCAAAGCTTTCAAACTTCCAACAATTACTTTTGACTTTAATGAGACTCAGGCTTGATCTTAGGAATCAGGACTTGGCTTACCGCTTTGGAGTTAAAGTTTCCACAGTAACCAGGACTGTTCATCGAATCATCAACATAATGTTTACCACGCTGGTACCCACTGCTGTATTCTGGCCGTCTAGAGTGGAACTCCGGAAAAACTTGCCAGAAGCTGTGAAGTGTACGCATCCAGACTGCGCTGTGATTATAGACTGCTTTACAGTATCCCTTGAAAATCCAGTCAGTATAAATACACATCATCATCAAGGTGCAAGAGCAACAAGAGAGGTGAACACTTCATCACCACAGTCTGCTTTTATCAGTGAGCTCAAATACGTGATTGGTGTTGCCCCCCAGGGGGCGGTCATGTTCGTCTCCAGAGGAGCACCTGGCAACATTAGCGATAAGACCCTGGTCGAGAGTTGCGGTCTCCTTCATAAGCTCCTGCCTGGAGATGTAGTTCTGGCTGAACGTGATTTTGAAATTAAGGACTTGGTGGGAGCTTACAGAGCTGAGCTCACAATCACTAGTAGTGAACTTTATGAGATTGACCAGAGTAACCAGGACCCAAGAGACGAGGCTTCGCTGGCTGCTACAGAAAGAATGAATGTGTATAGGCATGTGGAACGGGTGATACAAATGGTCAAAAAGAGATATTCTATGCTGACTGGCCCAGTAGAGAGCGCTTTTACAGTCGTAGATCGTAGCACCAATGTGACCACTTTTGACAAGATGGTACAGGTTGCATGTGCCTTAAATAACCTGTGTATTTCTGCTGTTCCACTTGATTGACTTGCATCCTAAAATATGAAAAACATCAGGAAGATACATAACATTACTCAAGGGATCGCAATTAATATATTGGAGCCATTTCAGTTGTTTTTGTTCATATTGAGCCTCTAGTTGTATCATGTGACCTGAGTTTGGGAGGGTGAAGGCTGCACACTGCATGTAAAGCCTAACTTGTCATCTATCTAAACCACTATGAACCTTTAGCAGCTGGCACATGGATCACAGTGAAAATATGTAACTAACTATGTTCTCTAACTAGAACCTGTCCTACAGTTTCTGGCAACAAAGTGCACCTGAGATTAAATCCAACCACTGAATTTGTTTGCAATTATTTGTTATTTATTTGTGAAATATATGTAACTCATTCCTAGCTCCTTACAAGGATTTGTGCAGCACTGTATTATTTTAATCATCCCAAGGACAAAACTTTTTAATGCCACTCCCTTAAGTATAATCCTGGACTGAGTTCAGGCCTTGCAAGTGGGATTTGTCAGAATCAGTGTGATTGAGCATTCTATGCACAGTATGATTTAAGCATAGAATGCTAATGTTCAGAGAGATCCTTTATTGAATAAGTATCTCACCATACAGCTGGGGTCATAAGTTTACATAAGCCATCGCAGAATCTGCAAAATGTTAATGATTAAAAAATAAGAGGGTTCATAAAAATTGCATTTGGACTCTGAGATTAATTGGACTCTTAATCTCAGGATCGTGGGTTTGAGCCCCACGCTGGGCGCCAACCCCAGCCACTGGGGGCGCACAGGCTAGTGCACTCTCGGTGCCGGTCCCAAGACTGATAAATGGGGAGGGTTGCGTCAGGAAGGGCATCCAGAGTAAAACCTGTGCCAAATCATGTAAAACCTGTTACAGGTGCAGCCAGAAGACCAACAACATAAAAATTGTTTTTTTTTTTTTTTTAATTTAGCACTGCCCCAAATAAGTTATTTCACATAACAGATGTTTACATATAGTCCACAAGACAAAAGAATACCTGAATTTACACAAATGAACCAGTTCAAAAGTTTACATACACCTGATTCTTAATACGTGTTAATACTTAATACTGTGTGTTGTTACCTGGATGATCAACGACTGTTTTTATGTTTTGTGATAGTTGTTCATGAGTCCCTTTTTTGTCCTGAGCAGCTAAACTGCCTGCTGTTCTTCAGAAAAATCCTCCAGGTCCTGCACATTCTTTGCTTTTCCAGCATCTTCTGCATATTTGACCCCTTTCCAGCAGCGGATATATGATGTTGAGATTCATCTTTTCCACACTGAGAACAGTTCAGGGACGCATACACAACTATTACAAAAGGTGCAAACATTCACTGATTCACTGAGCCAGGGGGGTGTAAACTTTTGAACAGGATGTTCGGTGTAAATTGTTATTTTGTTTAAAGATCTTTTTTTCATTTAGTACTGCCTTTCTGAAGCTGCATAAGGTATTTTCATGCTTCCCAGAAGACAAAATAATAACAATTTACACCGAACATCCTGCTAAAAAATTTAAACACCCCCCACCTCTTAATGTAGTATGTTGCCTTCTTGAGCATCAGTAAATGTTTTGTAATAGTTGTGTACGAGTCCCTCAGTTGTTATCAGTGTCAAAAGATGGCTCTCAACATCATATATCCGCTGTTGGAAAGGGGTCAAATATGCAGAAGATGATGGAAAAGCAAAGAATGTGCAGGACCTGGAGGATTTTTCTGAAGAACAGCGGGCAGTTTAGCTGCTCAGGACAAACAAGGGACTCAATAGCAACTATCATAAAACATAAAAACAGTCGTTGATCATCCAAGTAACAACACAAAGTATTAAGAATCAAGTGTATGTAAACTTTTGAACTGGTTATTTTGTTACTGTTATTTGAAGTAAAGTGAAGTGACGTGTAGCTCTGCCTTTAACCCATCCAAGTGCACACACACAGTAGTGAAGACACACACTGTGAACACACGCCCGGAGCAGCCTTTTTTGCTCAAGGGGAGCAGTTGGGGGTTCGGCGCCTTGCTCAACGGACTCACCTCAGTCGTGATATTGAGGGTGGAAGAGAGCGCTGGTCATTCACTCCCTTCACCTACAATCCCCACTGGACCTGAGACGTGAACCCACAACCTTCAGGTTCACCTTCGGGTTATAGGCCGACTCTCTAACCATTAGGTCACGACTGCCTTTTGTCTTGTGGTCTATATGTATATAGCTGCTATATGAAATAGCGTATTCAGGGCAATACTAAATAAAAAATAAAATGCAATTTTTATGATTCTTCTTTTTTTTTTTTTTTTTGAAATTATTAACATTCTGCAGATTCTGTAAGGCATAGGTAAACTTATGATCCCAACTGTATGTCTAGAGTAGACTCTATAGCCAGGAAAGATGGCTGTTCTCATGTACTAGTGCCTTAGCTTAGTGATTCTCAAAGTGGGGTCTGGTTTGTTTACAGTGGCAGAAATCACAACCCACTATTGTCAGTGCTATTACATTAATCATTGACTTATTACAGTTAGTTTAAGTAACTTATTGAGGTTTGGATTAAACAACGGAAAGACTATAATGTTGACTTGGACCTAATGTGGTCTCTCATTGGAAAGTTCAGGAATATAAAGCTCTATGGCTTCAATAAATAGCCTAGATAGGGTACATATTTGAAGGGTTGGATTACATTCATAAAATAAATCTGTGCTGAAGGGGTCACTGGAATTTATTTTATAGCTAAAAAGGTCTCTGACTGCAAAAGGTTTGAGAACCCCTGCTTTATAATGGCTGTACAGTATAGTGAAAAACAGCTATTGCTGTGGGATAGATATGATATGTGGAAAAAGGGTTTTGCATCAGGCCGTTACAGTCTATTGTCATCAAACTTTAATGATCATGTCAAGCTGTCATTCTGCTTCAGCACCAAGTTACCATTAAGAAAAAAGTCAATGCTGCATAATAGGTTCTTATTTGTATTGTCAATCCTTATGTAGGCACTAATACACTACTTTATAGTATGTACGCTGGATATAGTATATAAGCATTGTGCATCAGCATATGATCAGTTTGGGCATTAACAGCCATGAGCTGTATTAGCTGCATATTATTAGCATTGCCTTGTGTTCTGACATGCCGAAGTCCCATCACTGCATTTTGCTCTGTTTGTATGACTGCTAGGAAAAAATTATGCTGCACTCAGAGATTTTATCCTGATATGCAGATTTTGTAATCGAGTATTGCTTACAATTAATGTGTATGTGTTTGTAGCTCATAGATTTTGCACTAAATATACAGTGGAGTCCAAAAGTCTGAGACCACCTAAAAACCTGGGATTTGTTTTCATTTAAAACTGGAAATAAACAGAAAAGTTTAGAATCATAAAAAAGGAAAAAAGGAAATGTTCAATAGCTTGGTCATCCAGTATTCAAGATGTTGCAAATTGTCTAGGCCACTATTTAAATTTAAATACTATATTTTAATAGGCAAATACATAATAGTCTATGAATGGATCATTATTAGAGTGAGTAGCTTTTTAGTTCTTTAATAACCAGCAGAAAGACGTATCATGGCCATATTCCAGGATGACACTGCCAAGATTCTTCAGGGCAATTCATCAGCATAGATTCATGGAAATAAATGTTGTGATGTTATTTCCATCAAGACGTGCATCAGTTTTTGGTCTTGTGCTGACAATGAAAGAGATGAGCACTGTTTAAAGTCTCCTCCAGCACATCCCAAACACTTTCACTGAGGTTA
>CM074949.1:9629323-9652094 GCA_037577455.1 Pangasius macronema
TTTCTTTTATAGATATGCAGATATTTTATTAATTTTTTGTGTTGCGTTTATAATCTTGCGATTATATATATATATATATATATATATATATATATATATATATATATATATATATATATATACACACACATCTGTGACATGAAGACACACACTGGAATGTAGCCTGTATCTTGAACCTGTACCAAATCTGTTTGTAAAAGATCAGTTTGGTCAGCATTGTTGTTTTGTTTTGTGTTGCGTTGCTTGTGCTTTCCAGATGTGATTAGATTATGAATAATGATAATAGATTCTCTGTTTCTAACACGGAGCATTGCTTGCGTCAGTAAGACATGTGCTTCTTCTCCTCGTCTTGTCCACCGCCTCAGGAGAGTATCAGCACAGTGCTGGAATGTAGACAATGTTGTTTGAAATAAACCAGTATCAAGGTGCTAATATCTGATCGGACTCTGGTATTTCACACTGAGTAGAGATGCAGGAGTCAAACTGTAGACTGAACCATAGGCTAACTTACAGTATCTCACCTCATCCCGCTGTCTCCACAGGCAAAGATGCAGACCAGGCTGGAGTGGAAGCAACACACGTGCATAACCCCTTTTGTGTTAGGGGACGTGGGGGATTGTGCCCCCTAAAAGGACCATGTGCTCCAGTAGGACCTCGAAGATCTACTAAGTTTACACAAGAGTCCTGCCATTCATAGCTCAGCCTTGGGTGTGTGTGTGTGTGAGTGTGTGTGAGTGTGTGTGAGTGTGTGTGTGTGTGTGTGTGTGTGTGTGAAGGTCTGTGAATTTATTTTTGTTATTTTTTCTCTGCTTCTGCAATTGACTTGGTATGTGTAAGTGAGTAAGCGAGTGAACTTGCCAGCGTGCAGGGGTGGGGGTGTCTGTGACTGTGTACCATAGGTTAGGGTGGGTCTACCCATGCGGCCGAAAACTTTCCCTGCGGCCCCGTATGTGGGCAACACACGCCAACGGCTCCAGGAGATCAAGGAAGGACTGAAACAGCCAGCTAAGCTGGTGAGCCAGGCGCTGCATGGAGGCAGTGCCCGAGGAGAAGGGAGCAGAGGGGGAGACTGCAAAGGTAAAGACCAGGCTGGTCGGCAGCAGCAACTTCGTCAACCCCAGAAGTTCAACAACTACCAGAATGCCCTGCGAGAGATTCGCAAGTCTCTCATGCCTTTTGCCAATGAGTCTGGACCAGCATCCAGCTCCTCACACCCAGGAGGAGACGTAAACAGGCAGATGCTTCAGGAGCTTGTCAAAGCTGGGTGTGATCAGGTAATGTCTTTTTGTTTTTTGCTCTCTCTCTCTCTCTCTCTCTCTCTCTCTCTCTCTGTCTCTCTCTCTCTCTCTGTGTGTGTGTGTGTTTGTGTGTGTGTGTGTGTGTGTGTGTGTGTGTGTGTGTGTTTTGCAGTGGCAGTTGTATATCACTCAAAGACAAAAAGGGTTTTGAAAACATCAAAAAGACAATTCTGACAGTTTAACACCCTGAAACCATATTTCTCCATCAATATGTAATTACTTCCTATAAGATAACATTTCACATGTTTATGGTTCTTAAAAATATGTATGCACATTTATGGATCTTAAAAATGTCATGACAAAATGACAGCCTTTAGTGCAGAGGAATAGTGTCTATAGTAATATTGTAGAATGGCTTTGCAGTGCAGCTGTTTCCCATGTGTTATTCTGGATGTATTCTATATTTATTCTGAATTAGTCATGTTTTTCTGTATTGTAATGGTATAGTAGCACAATTGCTGTACAGTAGTTGTCAGCATCCAAGGAAAAGTGCAATGTAGTGGTGAGCATTTCTCAGAAATAGAAAAAAAAAATGTCTAAAGGTTTTCAGTAAAGACTGAAAGAATGCAGCTCCCTGCATAGGGGCAGTGACATATAAACAGCATAAGTTAAACACTGACCCATAGCCAGCAAAAGAAAACACTGACCTCTTTTACAATCTCACTGACTTATCATCAAACATAATGCTTATCATTATCTTTTTCATTCCATATTTTGAAAATTGTTAACATTTTGATAGGGTGTAAAATGATTACAGTGCTGTGGGTACAAAACAGGTTATGCAACAAGTTAGGTAAGTAATAAGGTCATTAGAAAGATTTATCATTAGTAGGAAATACTATTTGGAAAGCACAATCTGCTTTTCTGTCTTTTAAAAAAAAAAAAGTTCTATTCCCAGCTATTCAGTATGATAATACACACAGTGTGTGAACTCTAGTGATGTTCCAGAAGCAACAAATGTAATTGTGTTTTGATGAATATATCCTTTTATATTGCCTGGTGTACCTATCATATGTCTGTTATCTTTACCGTGGTCTTGCAGTGGGCATGAAACAGAATATATCTGCAAAATCTGAAGGAGTGACGTTGAAATGGCAGATACATTTCACAACCTGGTATTCCTTGTCTTTGAGAGTCCTGTGGAACATGTCAACTACAGAGAAAAGAGGAGGTCAGGGAATATGTCTGATAGGAAGAAAAATCAATAACATTTCCACACCAGAACCAAAGACATTCATAGATATTTGAGTACATGAGCAGTAATGGTTGAACCTCTACTGCATATGATATGACTGTAGCAGTGGTCGTTTCACTGGACCTGACTGCTATTTTATTTTGTGTTGATTTATAAAGCTTGTAAATGTGAGCATAGAGCCTGGGCCTCCGCACTGAAGTTTATACTCTGTTTTATGCTGTATATCACACTATCTGAAACAGACCCTCAGCTACAGGCCTGAGAGCAGCTCTGTGATTGTTAGGCATGTGAGGAATGCTATGCTCAAGCCCATGCACAACACCACTGAGAAATCCACCACCGCACAGTGGAATTATGAGGCCTAGCCTGAGGGAGCCTGAACTGCCTCTGTCACAGGCTTTAGGACATGGCTAAATGCAGACTGGAACTGTTTTTTTTTTGTTGTTGTTTTTGTTTTTTCTATCTGGGAGCTGAAACATGTTATCAGATGGGCTGTAGTCTGTATCAATTTGTCTGAATATATTCATGACTCTTTTAGGTACCAGCCGCAACCTTGACCTGATGCAGAATTTTCTCTCCTTATCCCACTTTATAATGAAAATTGTCATTTTTGAAGAAACATTGAGTCAAATTTGAGTCAGAGCTTGTGTGAGATTGTTTGCAGCATTTTGAATTATAGAAATAGGTTTGTAATCACATTTTTGTGAAAGTGACAGTTTGTCATACATTGTATGACATGTGAAACGGAACAGTGGCCTATCTGTTTAACTTTTTATAAAAGCATTACTGATCTCTTTCTGTCAAGACAATGATGGATAGAGTCAACATTTATCTAAGGTTAAAAAAGGACTCAATTATCTTTTGTTCAGTCACTATTTATTCCCATAATTTTTAACTGGCTGCTGAATGGAGCTGCTAAGCGGTATCCTTCCACTTGTATACGATAACCGTCTGTATACAGTGCTTGTATTTCATTTTGGGCTTGAAGTGGCTCAAAAACAATTTCTGGTTATCATAATTCCTAAGCATATCCACATTCAGATGGAGTGTGGACAGGCAATGGGCCATCACTCATTTGCTATCTGGTCACTGACTGGAACTCAAATCACCGGTTTACATGGGTTTATTCCTTATGCCCAATATTAACTGCAGTGTATTGGTGGTACACCAGTAAGACTGATCCATTGTGAACATGCAGAGGAAGTGTGTCCATTCAATAGCAGCTGGGTGGAACAGTTTTCCCAGGGGGTCTGACGTATTCGCCTGGGACTACACAGAGCCCCTTAATGTATCTGTTTCCCTCCAATTCTTTTATTGCTTCTGTTACATGCAGTCATTACATGTTGCATTTTATATGTTGAATAAGTATACACATTCCTTGGTTTATTAGGTCTTTACTTTAGTCAGTGAATGACAATATCCTGATTTACAGACCTATCGACCATTCTGTTACAGCAGAGTATACATTTCAGTAAGCCTCATTATTATTACTGAGCTCATTATTATATGATGCCTCACCCTTTGTATATGGCTTGGTATTTTTCATTTTTAGTTTTTGACTGTAGCCTATGCCACTCAGTTCCTTTTTTCCCTACCACATTCCAAAAAAATAATGGCTGCCTTTGCTGACCTGGGTCCTTCAGTGGGCTACTTTTGCCTGATACTTATCGAGACTCCACAAATTACGCAGCGATGTAGCAGCTGCGTATATAATCACCTTTAAAAAGGAAATGTTTTGTTGGGGGAAGAGGAGGGGGCTAAAGGGAGGGGCTGAGGGACACTTTAATTCCCGTCTTTATTTTGACTGTTACAGTATTTGTTTTTTAATGCTTGGAAGAATTTTTTGTATTTAGAAGTCTATCAGGCACATTTTGTTTTGTCCTCTAGTAGAAGATGTACACTCTTACATGGGTGCAAATGTAACACTGAAAATTCCCTAGGGACACTAGTGGAAATTAGCATTATTGTAAATTGGTTTACTAGCTAATACATTGCATGGTTTGCTAATAGCATTTCTGTATAATGATGTCTTAATTGGGGTGTACTTGGAGACATGTAAGGACTGTAGCAAGCTTCAGCTCACAGAACAATACAGCACAAAAATAAATCGACAAAATCACGAATCTCTTATTTTATTAGTCTGGTAATATAAATTAATATACCACAGTAACAAAATGAACAGAAAGCTGTAGGAACTGCTATAGATGTAAAGGCCACTGAAATGAAACCATGGGTATGACTAATGTTATGATTTTAATAGAAAGCAAAAAAGGCTTTAATATAAAGAACATCACTGCATAGTTAAAGAGTAATAAATACCAGAGTAATATGAATAGCATGAGACTCTAACGAGAACAAAATACCATGGCACGAGGCTACAATCATTATACTACCATAATCATATCATTATTACTCTAAAATGTACTATGTTGGGCATAGAAACGCAAACAAAAAACATGAATGTACTTTAATATTGTTGTTCTTTTTAGTACGGATCAGATTTGCATTCCTTACATCCCTGGCAACAATGAAACAAAATCCCATCTCATGCAATCAGAAGTACACATTCATACTGATAAGACTACAGCGTATGGCTATGTCAGAATCAATCGGGATCCGGGTTGACTCCTGGCATTTTGTTGTAGTACCTTGTCCTGCTGTAGTACCTTGTCCTGTTCTGATTTACTGTGTACCATGTCCGATTTACAAATTTACACTCCTGGACATACAATGGTATTTGTGGAAAGATCTTGACAATGACATAATGCATTTTTATTGTGATGACGAATACCATGGTATATAACAGGGTACCATCAGATACCATTATCTAACCATGGTAGAACCACAACACAGTTTTGTAAGGAAGTTCCCAGAATTATTTACTTTTTTTGGTAATTCACAGTGTATGTTTAGTCATTATGGGTTTCAGTAGAAATTGTCCGTCTTTTCCAAAGTACAAGAATAAATAAACCTAGTAAACAGGTGGTGAAAGTTTCTATATAAGTCATTAACAAATCTGAAGTAGTTTCACTTCTCTTTAGGACGTATGATGTCCATCTTTCTGTGTGTCCTTCTCTAAGGGTCCTCCATATGGCATTCATTTATGTAGTCTGTGAAGGAATGTGATTCAGCATTAGGTCAAAGTGAAAGCTCTTAACAAAAAAAAAAAAACACTTTAACACTGACTCACTGCATTGTAGCCAGCAATAGTTATGTCACTCCAGCCATGGATACAGTTTGTTTTTATAAATATTCCACAAGTTAGAGGTTTGCTCTTCCCGGTCAGGAATGTGTGTGTGTGTTGAGATGAGTGATTAACTGTCTGTTGTTCTGCTGAGACATGTGGTGGTGACAAGTATGACCAGGATGTAAATGTGAAAGGCTTTATGGGCTCTGCCCAAAATATCTGCAAATGCACACTCCATGTTTGCCCTGATTTAACTGTCAAAGACAAATTTTGTGGAACAGTGACAACCGATTGGTAACCTCTGCATTTTCACGCAATACTGAAATTATTGGCAACAAATCTGGTAGTGTATGCAGATATTTGACAGGTAGCAAGAAGACCAATAATCTACTGATGAAAATTTTCTTCAGAGAACAGGAAAAAAACAATATGATAAGGCTATTCCATGTTTTGCTTCAAGAGATGAAGAAAACAAAAATTTATTTTAAATTCTTATTTGATGCTAAATGCAAAAAAAAAAAAATCTCTCCCATATATTTAGTATTCTCTTATTTCCTGTTCTGGCCTAAATGTATAATGTGCGAGTCTAATCTGTGCTTGATCAGACCTTGCATACCTCTACTCTGACAAGACAACCGTTTCAGAACAACAAATGTCATTTGTCGTACTGTGAGAAGTACAGCAGTTCTGGGATTTGAAACCCATGTATTATCCACTATGTATAAGAGAATAGTTCGTATAGAGAAAAATAAAGCAAAAATAAATAAAGAGGGGTTCATTCATAGGTAGTAAGTAGACTGCACTCATACTGGAATATTACCATCTTGGCTTGTGGAATGTCCTGAACATCTGTCGCCATGACAGTCGAGGTCAGGACTGGGTCAAACAAAATCTAACCCCTCTTTAATCCACTGGGGTGTGTGGTGTGTATGTGTGTGTGTGTGCGCGCCCGTGCTTGGCGTCAAAGGCACACCTTCTTTGAGTAGCAACACTGGAATTTAACACATAACCCCTGCAGTTTTTAGAACAATGAACACAGCTCCTTTTTTATTTCCTGTGTGTGTGTGTGTGTGTGTGTGTGTGTGTGTGTGTGTGTGTGTGTGTGTGTGTGAGAGTGTGAGTGACAGAGAGAGAGAGAGAGTGAGTGAGAGAGAGAGAGAGAGAGACTTGGATATGTGCCTGTATGGTGAAGACAGACAGACAGACACACACACACACACACACACACACACACACACACACACACACAAAGAAAAGGTATGCTAACATTCACATTCGATGAATGTCTACAGCGTTGTGGTTGTCATACATGTATAATTTCAAACTCAGTGTGCCCAGTGTACCCATGCTTATTCTGACTGACCGTTCATTTCTACACCCATCTCATCTTGTTTTCTTCTCCCAGTTCCAGCTACTACATGACCACTGGAACTCTAGTTTTGTTTAGAGATTACATAATTACTGAGCAACAGAGGAGAAGCCCCTTGTCACTTTTTTCAGATATATCAAGTGTATTATTATTTCTGACCACCAGAGGCATTGTCAGACAGAGAGTTTGCTGTGTCCCTGTAGAGTGAGCTTTAGACAGAATGTCTTCTGAATGAGGTCATATGCCATTCAGGAGGATTTCCTCATATAGGTGTGGGTTGCTGTGTACAGTTATTTTTATTTAGAGTACTTAACTTGCAAATTATAACTTGGTACAATTGTCCGGAGTGTATTTATCTACAAATACACATCTGCAAATAAGCTGGTCATAAAATGCATAGTTTTTTTTTTTTTTCATCATTTGAATGCAGAGTTCCATGCTGCTACCAACAGAATACAATGTATTGACATTGAATGTTGGTTACTCTTTAGTGTTGCATGCCTGTCTGACGTCTTCTTATGTTGTATAAAGAGCCAGCTTTTGTTTGTATGCTGGCACAGGAAGAGGCTGGTCCATGACCTGGTGTGTGTGTGTGTGTGTGTGAGTGTGAGTGTGTGTGTGAGAGAGGGAGAGAAAGAGAGAGAGATCCTGTTTGAGTGTGTGGGGAAATATGGGAAATGTATGACTACCCTTAATTAAATAGATGCCCAAACACGTGCCTGGTGTTTGTGGATGTTCGTTATTGTATTTTAATGAAAATAAGCATTCAAACATTTCAATTTCACACATGGGCCTTCTTATTTGCTGTTTTAAAATTTGTATGCTTGAATTGTGTTTTTTTTCCACTGTATAAAAGGAAATGGCAATTCGTGCATTGAAGCAAACTGGCAGCCGTAACATCGAGGCAGCATTAGAGTACATCAGTAAGATGGGCTACCTAGACCCTCGCAATGAGCAGATTGTACGTGTCATCAAACAGACTTCTCCAGGTTGGTGAAGTGTATGCCTTGCTACAGACAAGACCTTTTTTTTTTAAAAAAAAAAGTAAAATTAAATGAAACAGGGCTCTGAAAAAATGTTGCATGATATGTGTATAAATTTCCTCTGAACTAAATAAAATTTTCTACCTTCTGAAGGCAAAGGTGGCATTGCAAATTCAGTAGATCACAGGCCAGCAATGGAGACTTCCAGTGAAGGTGCTATGCCCCCTTACCACCACATGGGACCACCGCTATATGAGGGAGCTGGCTATGGGTCAGAGGGAGAGATGGCACGTCCATATATGGGTGCACCACCAGTCTTGAACTACATGATGCCACCTACTAACTCAGCACAGGGTCCTTCAATGGGGAACCCCATGGCTCGGCCCCCCAGCATGGGTGCCTATCCACCAGCCATGACTTCTCAGAATGCCCAAGGGACTGCAATTTACCCCTCTGGTCCTGCTCAGCAGAAAGGATACACAGGGGGCATGGATCAGGCTATGATGGGCTACAGTGTGTCTGGGCCACACATGCAACTCCAGTCCCAGCCACCAGGGGGCCCTGGTTCTCATTATGACTACAGACCCCCTATAATGGAGCCCTCTGGCTATAGTGTTAAACGGAGTGCTTCTTTTCAGAACAAGATGCCCCCTCTGGCACCGGACAACTATGTCAATATTCAAGGCAAAGGGGCTATAGGTCAAAATGGTGGTGGATACCCTCCTAACCTTTACCTGCCTCCTCACTCACACCCTCGCCAGGCCAGCCCAACTTCACACCAAGTCCACATGATGTCACGTTCCCCTGGAGGAGCAGCTGCTATGGGTCCTGAGTTCTCAGATATACCTCAAGGTCTTCTCACCCCTTCCAGGGCCAGCCTCAACCTTGACCTATATGACCACCACTGGGCTGGGGCTCAAGGCCCAGAGGCAGCACCCCCAGCCAGGCAGCCACAAGGGCCCTTCAGAGGGGAGGTACGAGTCCCCAGCAGGACAAATTCTTTTAACAACCACCAAAAGGTAAATGTAAGACAAGCAATGCCCCCTGCAACCAATGTACCTAACAAACAGGAGGCTGGAATGGGGCCACCCAACACCATCACTGCAGTGACCTCTCCACCAATACAGCAGCCTGTGAAGAGCATGAGAGTAATGAGACCAGAGCCAAAGACTGCGGTTGGACCATGCCATCCAGGCTGGTTAGCTGCACAGGCCCAGGATACTCCTGAGACTCATGGGTACTTGCCAGATGAAAGTTTTACTTTGGAATCCTCCCAGGAGCCCCGATGTCCGCCACCACCATACCCCAAAACGCTACTTATGTCTGGAGCCACAGGTGTACAGGAAACTGCACCCTTGGAAGCTGGAGGCACAGCTGGAGCTCCAGACCACAGTGCCACAGGTAGGCCTGTCCCAAGTGCCCCAGCAGGAAAGCCAGAAGAGCGTGCCACCAAAGACAAAGCAAAGCCAGGGAAAGGAGAGAAGATCGTGAAGGATAAGAAGCAGATTCAAACTTCACCAGTACCAGTGCGGAGGAATGCCCGTGATGAAGAAAAAAGGGAGTCGCGCATCAAGAGCTATTCTCCCTTTGCTTTTAAATTCTACATGGAGCAGCATGTAGAAAATGTTATGAAGACCTACCAGCAGAAGCTAAATCGCAGACTGCAGCTGGAGCAAGAGATGTCTAAGGTGAGAGTTTCTATACTTGCTGAGCCATAAAGCAGTAATTTACGACAAATTTTATGCAACTAATTTAAAATCATCCTTTTTCTTCTCCTCTCTTCCAACTTCTGCCACAACCTCCATTTGATCCCCCACCCCTCCTCAAAGGCTGGTCTGTCAGAAGCAGAGCAGGAGCAGATGAGAAAGATGTTGAACCAGAAGGAGTCCAACTATAACCGACTGCGCCGTGC
Organism: Pangasius macronema; assembly: GCA_037577455.1. Taxonomy (NCBI): domain Eukaryota; kingdom Metazoa; phylum Chordata; class Actinopteri; order Siluriformes; family Pangasiidae; genus Pangasius; species Pangasius macronema. The sequence goes on from CM074949.1 coordinate 9,639,268, forward strand.
CAAGATGGAAAAATCTATGTTTGTGAAAATTAAAACACTTGGAATTGGGGCCTTTGGAGAGGTGTGTCTGACTCGTAAGGTGGACACAGGAGCTCTGTATGCCATGAAGACCCTCCGAAAGAAAGACGTCCTGAACCGTAACCAGGTGGCTCATGTTAAAGCAGAACGGGACATCCTATCAGAGGCTGATAACGAATGGGTAGTCCGATTGTACTACTCATTTCAAGATCGGGACAGCCTGTATTTTGTTATGGACTACATTCCTGGGGGAGACATGATGAGCCTACTAATTCGTATGGGGGTTTTCCCTGAGCCATTAGCCAGGTTCTATGTGGCAGAACTGACACTTGCTATTGAGAGTGTCCATAAGATGGGTTTTATCCACAGAGACATCAAACCTGATAACATCCTCATTGACCTGGATGGACACATCAAGCTTACTGATTTTGGCTTGTGCACGGGGTTCCGCTGGACACATAACTCAAAGTATTATCAGAAAGGTGAGCAGATTTTAGACTTGATGCGTGCTAGATTCCTACAGAGACATCTGTAGACAGTTAGACTGTTTACATCAATCATTTATATTCTTTTTTTTTCACACATAATTTCCACAGGGAACCATATCCGCCAGGATAGTATGGAACCCAGTGACTTCTGGGATGATGTGTCTAACTGTCACTGTGGTGACCGGTTGATAACACTGGAACAACGGGCAAACCGTCAGCATCAGCGCTGTCTTGCACACTCCCTAGTGGGCACTCCCAACTACATTGCCCCTGAAGTGCTACTGCGGAAAGGTAAAGTGTGAACCACTACAAAAATATATAAAAGGCCTATACAAAAAAGGCATCTTAACTGTTGTTAAGAGTATTTTTAAAGGATGATCTGTTTAACGTGGTATTTGTTTGCAGGATACACTCAACTGTGTGACTGGTGGAGTGTGGGAGTGATTCTATTTGAGATGCTAGTGGGCCAGCCTCCATTCCTTGCGCCAACCCCTACAGAAACACAGCTCAAGGTCAGCCAGTGTTTTTGTGATTGCAGTTTATGTTTATGTGATTGCAGAAAATCCTTAATAAATATAAATCTAGTCTCAGGGCAGCTGTGGTGCTGCTTCATCAGTTCCCAATGGGCCTTACACAACAACAGCATATTGACTGGTTGTTAATGTGAATCTGCTGAAGAAGATTGTTGCAACTTACATAAAACCTTTGTCAAAGCCTAGACTATAGGAATTTACTTACCATGCCATGGTCTCTTAACTTTCTCAGGTGATAAACTGGGAGAACACACTGCAGGTGCCTCCACAAGTCAAGCTGAGCCCTGAGGCCATTGACATCATAGGACGTCTCTGCTGTTCAGCAGAGGAGCGTCTAGGAGGAAATGGTGCTGGTGAGATAAAGGCCCACCCTTTCTTTGCCGAGGTGGACTTTTCAAGCAACCTTCGCACTCAGCCTGCTCCATACCGACCTAAGATTGCTCACCCAATGGACACTTCCAACTTTGATCCAGTGGAAGAAGAGGGTGGCCCAGGGGCATGGAGTGACAGTGGAGACAGCACTCGTGCTTGGGATACCCTCTGCTCTCCAAATAGCAAACACCCTGAACACGCCTTCTACGAGTTCACCTTTCGCAGGTTCTTTGACGATAACGGCTGTCCGTTCCGTTACCCAAAACCTCTTGAAGAAACACAAGGGCCCCCCAGCAGTAGTGGGGCTAGTAGCTTGGGCCCCGAGGAGGAAGAGGATGAGGACGAAGTGGAGGGGGGAGAAGAAGAGCAAGGAGAGAGGTGTGAGCCTGTATATGTGTGAGACATGGGGCATGAGTTCACATGCTGATTCACCGTCACCAGTGTGGCTTTTATTAAATAACACACAATACACCAGACAGTCCTGTGTGTTTAAGGTTTGATTGAAAAGGAGAGAAGGGAATTAAAGAGGGATGTTCATGGAAAGAGAAAAATAATTCTATGTGAAATGCATATTATTATTCAAATATTATCGTGCAGAATCTTTTACTTGTTCACGGATATGTACGTCTAATGGAAACTGCAGTCTGGGACCAATAAGTGTGGACTGAGACAGATTCAGTGTGACACAGGATGCTGTGTCTTTCTGCAAGGTTCTCTGAAGGTGACACAGCAATTCCTAATTCCAATAAGTAATTGTGACCGTGGTCACTGGACTCAGTGTAGGGCTACACTAGGGTTGGTGTTATTTGGTGATTATTAACTGTGTGCATCATGTGACCACATAGTTTAATCAAAATCCTTCTACCCTAATAATATGTGGACCCAAATACACTCAGATGTGCTGTTCCTTCTGCAAGTATCTGTAGAGACACTCGTGTCAGTCTACAATGACTGGTAGATCAGCAACTCATTTTAAACCTTGAAGGGTTTATACAATAAACAATAAAAAGAGATGTCTATTTGGAGCCTGCTAGTCCCAGGAGAAAATGCACCTATGTGAAGATAAGATATGGCTCAGGTTGTTTTCCTCCTTGTGTTAAGGAAACTTCTGTATAAATTACAGAATATTTTGGTTTGAGAGTGATTTCACAATGCCTCCTAGTGATTTCAAAAACACAGCATAAAGCTCAACCTGGAAAGTATAATTTTTATAGACAGTTATTTGCAACATATGCGTGTTACATATTCTGACTATCTGCACCTCAGAGCTTTCACAGTTATGACATTATTGTACTAGCTGGTCCTCTATCGCTAACAGTTTGTGTCACCACAATTCTTTAGGAGTAATAGTTACTCTCCAGTTTCCAGCATTACTCATAGTATCTGGACCTTCCCCGCTGCTTTAATATTAGCACCTAGGCATATTCTGAATATCGATTTAAGTGTTTATCATCAGTTATTTACTATTTCACTCATATATGTTCAGCTCAACAAGGAGTCTTAACAATCAGGGGACTTATTTTTTTAAACATCATCCTTATATAGATTCACTGGCAACACTTGTACCCCAAAAGAATATTTAAATTTGGCAATTTTTAAAGTTATTGCAGCACACATACACTGTACAGTGTTAACATGAAGTCTCTGACTAAAATATAAACAATATCTTATAACACAGTAGTGAAAAGTGTCAGAAGAAAATAATTGTATGGGATTACTATGTGCAATACAGAATATATATTATATAATTTTATAATCACGCGAACAGCTTTTTAAATCAATACTGAAATACACTATGTAAAGGTAAATAAATATTGGTTTTAATTTTTTTCTCAATATAGATACCTGACCCAGTGCTGCTCTTTGTTATTGATGTTACATTATCATCATACTTTCATATATGCCTTTCATTTTTTTTTCTTTTGTAAAAAAAAAAAAAGCATGCTGTTGGTTGACGGTGTCATTGACACAAGATGTGATAAACTGTGTGCCTTACAATGAATGTGTGGATGTGTCCACCACATGCTGATCAGTATTTAAGAAGGAGATGGAAACATGCTTTTCCCCTTCACTCAGGCTGGTCCTAAATGTTTGGGAAAGGGTGTTTAGTAGAAAGTGAGGAAGTAGAAAGTATTGGAATGAAAATTAGTTATTAAATTGTTAAAGACATAATATGAAAAAGTGGATTTGATTGGATTTTATATACCTGTTTTTTTATTAATATGATGTGTCTAAGTAATTGTATTGAATTGAATTGTTGAGTCCATTTAATTAACATTTGTGTAAAGATAAGAATTTGCAATAAGTAACTGTACAAAACCAACATTATCTTTGATGCTAATTGACAATCACTAATAAATTTTGCAAGCTGTTTTAAACTTACTGAACCATCACTTAGAACACCTGACTGGAAGAACTTCATTAAATCTACAGTCCATTATGGTGTCTCATAAGTAGTTAAAATTCAATCAATTTTTAACTGAATAATGAACATTTATAACAAAATGTATTGCATGAGTTAATACTAACATCACACCCTTTTATCCCAATGAGATTTAACAGTAAATGTGGCAGATGTTCTGCTGACCCATATTCATCATGATGGAACACTCAGTGAAAACTTCAGGAGACATGCCTTATAGAATTATCTGAGTGTCATGTGAGTGTGTGTTGTTTTGGATTGATTTTCTGTATTTCACGTTTGAAAGTGCTGACTGACAATCTATGGTTGAGAATAACTGATATTGGACTTTTGTGTGTCTTTTTTAAATTTCAGTGCTTGAGTCGGGTGGGACTTTTTGACTTCTGTGATCTTCCTTAATGTATTATGTAATACAGCTACTATTGAATATATATATATATATATATATATATATATATATATATATATAATTTATACAGATATACATATTTTTTGTATCTTTATTATTTTTCATTTTTCTGAGCTAACTTCTGAACCTCTGTGTCTTCAGTATTACAGACAGTAAATATTTGGATTCATATCTTTTTAAATACATTTATGAACCAAGAATTTGTTAAATATGCTTTCACTGTTCTCACATGTGTAAATGTATATTCCTAAATTAAATTAAATAAATGAATCCCATTGTTTGCATTATTTCTAAATATGGGCTTATCAGTAACATTGTAAATGGATTTTTTTCTGGAATGATCTGTAAATGCTTCTATAATAATTTCAGGGAAGATTAGTTTAATTAGCACTTTTATGTGTGCGTTGCAGGCTCACAGCTCCAGGGTCTTCAGTTTGATTCTTAGCTCAATTTACTGGCTGTGAGGAGGTTTGAGTATTCTCTCTGTGTCTGCAAGGGTTTCCTCCAAGTTCACTGGTTTCCTCCCACCTCCCTTAAACATGCCAGTAGGTGAATTGGCTAAGCTAAATTAGCCTAGGTATGAATGAGTGTCTGAATGTGCTTATGCTTGATGCCCTGTGGTGGATTGATGGATTGGTGTCCCAGTCAAATCCATTCCTACTTTACACCCAGTGTTCCTGGGAAAGGCTCCAGGCTCCTCCTTGACACTTATATATGTGTGCATGTGTGTATACACTTGCCAGTCACTTTAATATTTATGCCATTTATGCTATTATCTAATCAGCCAATCATGTGGCAGCAGCACAAAGTATAAAATCATGCATATACAGGTCAAAAGCTTCAATCAATGTTCACATCAAATATCAGAATGAAGAAGAAAGTGTGATCTCTGTGACATAATTGTGGCCTGGTTGTTGGTGCTAGGACTGGTTTGAGTATTTCAGAAACTGCTGATCTCCTGGGATTGTCAAACACAGCAGTCTCGAATTTACACATAGTGCAATATGGTACAAAAAAAAACATTGTTTGCAGATGATTTTCAGGTTGAAACCTTGTTTATGAGAGAGATCAGAGGAGAATGACCAGACTGGCCTGAGCTGACAGGAAGTCTATAATAACTCAAATAAGTACTCTTTACAACCATGGTGAGCAGAAAAGCATCTCAGAACACACTTTGGGGTGGATGTGCTACAACAGCACAGACTCAACAAAACTGGACAGCTGAAGACTGAAAAAGACCAGGTGACTTTTTTCTAATCTTCAACTGACCAGTCTGAGTGAGTCTTCGCCCGTGACAGCCTCATATTCTTGTTCTTGGCTGGCAGGAGTGGAACCTGATGTGGTCTTCTGCTGTTGTAGCCCATCCACCTCAAGGGTTGATGTTTGTGCATGCTGAGATGCTTTTCTGCTCACCAAGTCTGTAAAGAGTTATTAATTAAGTTATTATATTATTCTTGGCAGCTTGAACCAATCTGTCCATTTTCCTCTGACCTCACGTATGAACTGACATATCTTATCAGGTGTTTCCACCCACAGAACTGTCACTCAATGTTTTTTTGCACCAGACTGTGTAAACTCTACAGGCTGTTGTGTGTGAAAATCCCAGGAGATCTCAGGAGAAATACTCCAACCAGCTCATCCAGCACCAACATTCATGCCATGGTTAAAGTCACAGAGATCACACTTTTTCTTCATTCTGGTGTTTGATGTGAACATTAACTGAAGCTCTTGACCTATCTCTGATTTTGTGCACTGTGCTGCTGCCACATGATTGGCTGTTTGGATAACTGCATGAATGAGCAGGTGTTTCTAATAAAGTGGACAGTGAGTGTATATAGAGATTATAGTTAGGGCGCACAAGTCGAACATTTAAAGAATATACAATATTACATAACTTTACACGCTCCTTATTAGAAATATAGGAGATCTCCACTGGCTACGTGCAAAATTGAACACTACAGTACTAACTAGTATAGCAGTATATTTTTAGCAGCCTAGGTACCGTACTACTTTGCCATGCTATGTAGTAAAGTAGGACGCAAGTTTGGACGTAGCCATTGGCCTGCGCTACAGATCAATCCCACAATGCAGTGCGTGGCGCGTCATTGAACAGAGACCATGATGGCGGCGGTTGGTGCACCAGAAGTGATTTCACAGCTGGAAAGCGCTGCCAAAGTTTTAATGGTGAGAACTACGGCGCTGTTTTGCTCTGTGTGCTTTAATATGATTGAGAGTGAGTGTGAGGATGAGTGGTAGAAGTGTTGCGTGACTCGGTCATGTTTAGGGAAGGCTGGCTAACGCAGAGCGATGCGTGGCGCCGTGCGTGTTTCACTCTCCATCCCGCAAAAATGCCGCTCTCACATCAACAGTCGTCTCCTCAAAAAAAAAAACAAAAAAAACAAACCAAACCAAACAAACAACCCAGTGGGTTTCACTACCTGTTGAGAGATATAAAGTAAAACACAGTGCTCTAGGTGGCGTGGCCACGGTTGAGTCCACATGCAGTTTGAAATGAACGCGACTTCGGGTTGAAGTGTGTGGAGCAGTTTGTGTCGGCGGCTAGCGGCGCGCTGGTGATACACTCCGGGATGGTGAGATGCTCCAGGTCCTGCTCTAGCCAGGTGCAAACTAGTCCAGGACAAACTTCCGGTCTGAGCGGATGCCTTTATCAGCTCACTAACCTGGTCGTGTGGTTGTTGATTCGCTAACTAGCCGGCTGCTAATCTAACGTTAGAGAGCTAGCAGGCTAAAAAGTTCTCAGGCTCGTTTTGTAGCTAACGTTAACCAAACAAGTGGCATGAGTCACTAGCTTAAAGCCAGACCGTTCATTTCCCTTTCCACTTAACACGTCTGTAAGTCACGTCTTGCGTGTAGCAGCAGTCATGCACGAGCTTGTTCTCTGTGGAACACTGCAGTCACGTGAGGGCTGGCGTTTGCTTTTACACACAGAGTTGTTCATATCACTTTAGGCCCAGACATGGCCAGCCTGGATATTATATCCTTTAGGATTTTAGTGTAACTTTCTTTGGGGGTGAATAGCTGACAGTTTTTGTTTGTTTGTTTTTTTTTTAAGCCAGAAGTATTTTCCTTTGTTGCAGAAGTAGAGGAAATTGCAATATGGTCACAACAAAAAAGGCCATTTAAGAAACTCCAGGCTACATCTCCACTAAGTAGTTGTTTAGTTGATCTTGATTTATGTACTGGATAATTTTAATGGTTTGAAAGTTGAGGTGAGGTACACAATGGCCAATATCACCCTTCACGTGTGTGTGTATATATATAATTATAATATAGTATAATTATATATATATATATATATATATATATATATATATATATATATATAATTACACACACTATATCAGTCATATCTTGACTGAGAGGAATATGTCAGTGCTGCTCAGTCAAATTAGATTAGTACAACATGCATGAAAGATATTAGTAATAATAATAATAAAATCATACGATAGAAATCATGAGGAGGTTAGGGACCAAAAAGCTGAAGGGTAAGTGCTTTTATGAAGTCAAGACATTCTTTATGAGATGCTTTGTTATGCCTGATGGGGACAAATGTAAGAGATGCGTATGTTTTCATTGCAATTAATGATTTCTGCAGTACGCACACTTTTCTCTACTGACTCTAACAGTGTTACAAGCATGGAAACGGTCAGTGCGCTTTATACCACCACTTACAGTGCTAAGGGTCTACCATTTAAGTAAGGATTGAAACATGACTGGGTGTGCTGTTCTAGGAAAATAATCCATGCGGTGGTGGTGTGATACAGCCCAGTGCAAAGCAGAGGGCCGTTACTATCACAAAGTTGATTATTTTTGCATAAGTGTTTTATTCATTATACTGCAGCAATTTGGTAACTATTACAAATTTAGTTTGATTAAAGAACTACATGTTGAGTATAGTTACATTAATGTTATAGAACCTCTGTGAGACAAATTCATTTCTGTTATTACATACATTATAGCTAGAAAGAGTCGTTCCCTTAAGTCATCTCCTGTACATTAATAAGACAAAAATAACGCAGCTTGTCCAGAAACTGGAAAGTGATGCGTCTTAAACAGCTTGCTATGGCGAAAACCTTACTGAGTGTTGCCAAGCGTTGACACCCAAGACTTCTTTAAATATTAAAAACAGTCTACTTACAAAAAGCCTCAGCAACTATTAGCCACTTTTCTTTGTTAAATATTAACATTTTTAAAATTTGCTTATTATTAGGTTTAGTTCATGAGTCTGAGGTGTCTGGCACATCCTTAGAACGAGCGCATTAATATAAACCTATTGTTTATGTTTTAGCTGGAGGCTAGTGTCAGAACTGTGCCATTGCAAAAGATTAAACAGGATTTGAGAATTCAGCAGCGCTGTGGTTTAATTTGAGAAGTATGCCTCCCTTACCACCTTAATTTAATTATAACTAAAAACTACAAAAACCTCCTCTTTTCTGTCTGAGCAGAACTGTGTGGGTGTGTCAGATCGCATACTGATCGCCAGCAGCTTCTTCTTGGCAAAGTCAGCAACTCGGGAACGGTGCTAGTGCTGGAAAAGCGTATAGGGATGGAAGCGCACAATGGGATTCCTCTGTGTATTTGTTTTTAACCATTACCAGGTTCGTTTTGTGTTTTCAGTGCAAACCTCTGTTTTGATCTTGATTATAACCACTTGTTTTGAGGCTTGTTCCCTCACATTTTTTAAGAAGAAGAAAAAAAAAAGCACAAAAACTGTTGTCCTAAAGAATATTGCAAAATCATTAGCAGCTTGTCAGTTGTCAGCTATATTATCTGGGGTTATTTCTACAGGTCATTTGATCACATGTATACTCTGTTACTATACATTTTCCCATTTTTCCAACTTCGACTTGGCACTTTTGGGCTTAAACAAGTGTGTCTGCATTTACTGCTTTAAGAGCCACTACACAGGCAGAAAGCTGGAGGAGATTATGTTGTTGCTTTGGCATCAGGTTTGCTTGTTTGATTAAAGAACAGAGTTTGTTTCAGAGCTGCACAGTATCTTAGGGCTGGTAATATATTATTTTCTATCAGAACGAATATACTAATTATTTGCAGTTGTGCAATGAGTAAGCAATTCATTTTTTGACTTTTTTGCCCTTTGCAAACAGTAGCTGTATTTGCTTAAAGGAGTGAGCCTTTGGTATTGTTCTCTAGTTGAATAAACATGAAATATAGTATATATTCTATCGATTACTGTCTTTGTTTTTGGTATTTTGGAAATTTATCATGGAGATGAATGTTTCAGATATTTAATGTTTTAATTATTAATGTATCAGAGTATCCTCTAAAAGCTTGTTTTTTTTTAAATGATATTTTAGATAGTTCTTTAAATTTTATAATTAGAATATACACTCACTGTACACTTTATTAGGAACACTGTACTAATAGTGATTAAGGCCTCACTTTGCCCTCAAAACAGCCTCAGTTGTTCATGGCATGGATTCCACAAGATGTTGGAAACATACCTTTGAGATTCTGGTCCAGTGGTCCTGAAGAACACTGAACTCAATGTTCATGTTCATGTTCATGAAACCAGTATGAGAGGACTTGGTGCATTATGATGCTGGAAGTAGCCATTAGAAGATGGGGAAATTGTGGACATGAAGGGATGTACATGGTCAGCATCAATACTCAAATAGGCTGTGATATTGATTGATTGGTTATTAACATGCCTAAAGTGTGGCAAAACATTCCCCACACCATTACACCACCTCCACCAGCCTGGACTGTCGACACAAGGAAGGTTGGGTCCGTGGGTTCATGCTGTTGGCACCAAATTCTGTCCTATCATCTGTGTGCCTTGGGAGAAATCGAGATTCATCAGACCAAGCTATGTTTTGTTTTTGTTTTTGTTTTTTTTCCAACTGTACAGAGAGGTTATCTAAGTTACTGTATGTAGCCTTTCTGTCAGCTCGAGCCAGTCTGGCCACTCTCCGTTGACCTCGCTCATTAACAAGGGCACAGTTTCTGTCTGCAGAACTGCTGCTCACTGGATGTTTTTTTTCTTTATTGCACCCTTTTGAGTAAACTCTAGAGACTGTAGTGTGTTATAATCCCAGGAGATGAGCAGTTATAGAAATACTCAAACCGGCCCATCTGGCACCAACAATCATGTCACGATCATAATCACTGAGATCACATTTTTCCCCCATTCTGATAGTTGATGTGAACATTACCCGAAGCTGCTGGCCAGGTCTGCATGATTTTCTGCATCGCACTGCTGTCACACGATTGGCTGTTTAGATAATTGCACGAATGAGTAGGTGTGCAGGTGTTCCTAATAAATTGCTCAGTGAGTGTATGATTATTATAGTTATGAGAGAGGCTAAATCGCTTGTAATTAAGCCCTTCTAATGGTAGAGTGAATTCATAGTTCTGAATTTGTTTATTCTGTATCTGTACATTGCAGCATTGGAATATCTATTGTTTTTTTCTCAGTATATCAAATAGTTTTTTTTTATCTCATCGGTACTTTTTTCATGATGCCTTATCTGTAATATTACTTACTTGTAATATCTGTAATATTGTAATCTGTAATATTGCCTTACTTAAAGTAGGCAATATAAGATTACTGCAGCTTCACATCTCTCACTTAAGCCTTTTCAGGAATCTGTCTGTGTGATGCCTGTGGTATGAAACTTAAAGGCCATCTGTAATGTGGAAATTCTCCCGTGTGATGGAGAGAACTTGATGGAGAGTGGGAAAAACACTTAGGAATAGCAGAGGTGCCATCTGATGATTACGATATCCAATCACAGACATGATTTAAGGCTTAGTAGTGTAGCTGACTGGTGTCTGCTTGGTGTGTGTGTGTGTGTGTGTCTGGAGTCATGTACTACTAGATTAAGCTTAATACACTGTCAGTGTGTGAGTTGAGGCTGAAGCACTTTGAGATAGTCATGTCTGATTTGTACAGAGTGAATGTGGTGCATGGTTGTGTGGTTATTACCTTTTTTGGCTACTTAGTTTGGGTTTCAACCTGCTTTTAACTACACATGTACAAAATGGCTGCAGTGTGTATCCTGCATTCATTTAAAAAAAAGTGTTCCAGAAATGTTGTCATGAATTTGCTAAACATTTTACAGATCAACATGGAAACCTGTCAGACAGAGATGTTTGGCTCTGATGTGCCATCTAGTAGATATTGCCTTTAATCCTCCAGATGTACACAAGATGCACAGGGAAGTAGATGAATAATGCTGCCTGTGTTGCCGTGAAGTCACACTGCATGTAAAACTCTGGCCTTAGTGGACAGGTAAAACGTGCGCTTGTTAAAATGTAAGCAAAATACCCTCTTAAAATACCGGTCTTCTCTCAGTCTGTATGCTATAATCAGGAATGAAATGTTTGTCTTTCCTACAGTGTGAAACTGCCCTTTCATACAGTGCTTTCAACGAGACAGTTTTTTTTTTTTGGGTAAAACTTAAGTTATGTATTTGTTTTAATATTGACAGTGTGTTTACGCATGTATGCATGTCTTGTGTGTTTTCAGGCACCACCGTCCATGGTCAGCACAGAACAGAGGCAGCACGCAGAGCACATATTCCTCTCCTTTCGCAAGTCCAAATCACCTTTCGCTGTTTGTAAACACATTCTTGGTAAGTGGTAGCTCCCTCTTTTGAAGCCGTTCAGGGAAGTCTTTTGTAGTCACATTTTGTAGAACTGTGTTTTCCTCTTCAGTATGGTTTACTATAGCTATGTTTCCATCCAGGTTGCGAATTTAACTTGAGTGAAAAATTTAAATATATGGCATAAAATATTTGCGAATAAAGCACCGTTTCCGTCCCATGTGTTCAAGAGAACAAAATCATCACTTCCGGGGAAACCGGTGCAAAGCATCAATACAAATGGAAGCTGTTGCTACCGGAAAGCCACTGTGGCTCTTCTTTCCAATATAATAAATTCCTTGCGCTTCAGAGCGCGCAGATGAGACTCTATAACAAACCTCATATTATCTTGCGATTGGAGGCGGATGCCTGATATTGGGGAGCGGAATGGTGCGAGACAGTTCTGGGAGGTAATTATACCAAATCACTTTGATGACAGACTTTGGCTCAGGCTTTTCCGAATGACAGAAACAACATTCGAGATGCTGTGCAATGAGACTGGTCTACTGGTTATCCAATCACGTGACTGTTTTCATGGGAATTTATTCAGTAAATGTGTTTCCATCATACTATATGCGCATGTCTTCTTACTGAATACAAAAATTTTCTGCTTCAATTGAGAGCACAAGTTTATTTTATGTACATTTTGGGGATTTTATTCGTATCAGGTGTTACAGGCATACAGCGGGGTTTTTTTTAATGCAATATCCCAAAATTCGCATAAAAATACATGGATGGAAACATAGCTTATGATGGCTGCAAGTACTACACATTCAGTGAGAATTACAGGCTGTGTCCCAAATCACATTCTACACTCTAAATAGGATGCCTAAATAGCAATGATACTGTTGTACTAACATTATTATGTAGGGTAGAATGCTGTTTGAGACATACCTCTCAGTTTTAAAGAAGTGTTATGAGAATAATCAGCTGACTCAGAAATAAAATAGAGACAGA
>CM074949.1:9655047-9666035 GCA_037577455.1 Pangasius macronema
AAGAAGAAGAAGAAGAGGTAATACCAATAAAAACCCTTAGTTGTCCTGATATAATCCAAGGACTACCCAGAGTTAATATTTATATCCGTGTGTTTGAATGTTTATTTGTATTTATCTGTTGCCTGCTGATGATAAAAATAGCAAATGCAGAGTATTATTGAAGTAAAGAGATTTCACAGAGCTGGTCTGACATGCTTGTCGGGATGAGGCCTCAGCTTAGAGATGAACACCTTAAAAAAAGAAGAAGAAGAAGAAGAAGGAGGGTTTGTTGCTTTTCTCCAGGCATCAATGAAAGCAGTTTGAGCTCCTTCATAAAAGAAGTGATGTGAATAAAATGGAGTGATTGCTGCAGACAGTGCAAGGGCACAGCAGACGGGGGAAATCATGTCCGTGTTTTTGTAAGATTCTCTACCTTGTAAATGACTCGAGCAGGGTTGAACTGTAAAAACATTTGACCTATGACCCCTGCAGGTTAGAAACTGCTGTGCTGTGCATGCAGTGTTGCTAGCACACAGAGTGACTGTAAGTGATTTGTTTACTGGTAACGTGCTCTCACGGGAGCCTGCAGTCAGATTTCCTAGATTAGCCCACTACACAAACACACAGCTCTATTTCAAAACACAGTAGTATATATTTTCCGACTTCGTACACACACACACACACACACCCCTCTGGAGCGCTGTGTTTGATTAATGCAGGCTGTGGGCTGTCTCTCAGCTTCTGTTTTAATGTGGCTCTGATGAATTATGAGATCTCATTAAAGTTTTGAGATGGATTGTGATCTTTTCTCTTCAGTTCGTACTTGTAAATACCAGAGCTCACAGCTGCATTTATTAACTGTTCTCCCTGTTCAGAAGAAGGGGGGAATCTGCCTACAGACGAGTGTCAGCACATTAATGTGGTTCCTGCCCTGCGTAGCCAAACATCAGAGCGCTTCTACGTCACTATTAAGCTGTACTGAAGAGGGAGGGTGGTTATTTGTGTGGTTATTTATCAACTCCGTTGATGCAACAGCACTGGAATGACGAGCCTGACTGGCATAAGGAGCCTTTCTGAGTGAAAGATGGTTGATTGATGATGTTGGGAAGAGCTGCAGATCACTGCCAGAGTGCGAAGGCCTGTATGACCATGAAAATATATCGCTTAGGCGAGAGAAGGAGATGAATGATAATAAGGGATCAGAACGTGAAAAGAAAAGGTTAGGGTGGTGAAGTGGCTGAGGTAGCTGAAGAATAAGGAAAGGCTCTGACATCTCATCCCACCTCTTCCCATAATCACTTCCTCACTTTCATTTGCTTCATTCAGTTTTAATATCCTGGAACCCATTTGCATAATTCTTAGCCATCGCCATAGGATTCTTCACGAAATCTCCAATTACTCATGCTTTTCTTTGCTTCTTGTGAAATTGCGTTCCCTAGGTGGTTAATATATTCTTAATGAGCCGTGTGATTTCTCTTGTTCATTCTGTCTGACTGTAGACAACATCGGCAAATAGGTAGTGCTTCACAGCACATAACGCTGTGCGTTGTTAATGGTGTAATGACCGCTTGTATGTGAAACGGGCTGGATTGTCCTTAGCTTCATGTTACGATACCGAGGAGCAGGACTGTTACATCCTAGAGATGGTGTGATTTGACAGGTTGTTGCTTTTTAAGCTAGATATTTGGAAGGTGATCTGTACAGTGGACCGTGGCTGTATGTCAGAAATGAAAAGATGCAGTTAGGAATGTCCGAGTTTGCTGAATTTTTTTTATATAATTATAGTAGATATTTGTAATTATACTGTACCACTTTAGGCACAAGTTTCATGAAAGAAAATCTTCAATTTCACAGTGTGGTAATTTCAGTAAAATAATGTAGATTGTTATGAACATGTGAAGGGCAGTAGAATAAGGCTATTCATTTTTTTAAGGCATTATTATTTATTCTGTAGATTAACATCAATTGCCAAGGCTCTGAAAGTAGAATAGGATGATTTCTAACAAAAAGAACAGACATTATTCAACTGTCTGCAATATTAGGGAGTAAGATTTATTGTACTGCTTAACTTACAAACATGGGGGAAAAACAGCGAGGCAAACGGTAAAGAAATGCAGGCATATGATAAAGGAAAAAAGCAATTTAAATGTGATACTTCAGACTAGATGAAGCCAATTCTACAGTCAACTACACATTATGTAAAACTACACTGGGAAGTGTGTGTGTGTGTGTGTGTGTGTGTGTGTGTGTGTGTGTGTGTGTGTGTTGATTATCTAGTTACAATGACACATAAAAGGGTTGGGCTATATTAGGAAGCAAGTGAACAGTCAGTTCTCGTAGTTGATGTGTTGGAAGCAGGAAAAATGGGCAAGTGTAAGGATCTGAAAGATTTTGACAAGGTCCACATTGTGATGGCTAGACGACTGGGTCAGTGCATCTCCAAAACAGCAGGCCTTGTGGGGTGTTCCCGGTGTGCAGTGGTTAGTACCTACTAAAAGTGGTCCATGGAAGGACAACCTGTGAACAAGGGTCATGGGCACCAAAGGTTCACTGAGGTACATGGGGAGCGAAGGCTAGCCCGTCTGGTCCGATCCCTCAGAAAAGCTACTGTAGCACAAATTGCTGAAAAAAAATAATGCTGGCTATGACAGAATGGTGTCAGAACACACAGTGCATCACAGCATAGCAGAGCAGTCAGAGTGCCCATGCTGACCCACGGCCGAAAGCGTCTACAGTGGGCACATGAGCGTCAGAACTGAACCATGGAGCAGTGGAAGAAGGTGGTCTGTTCTGATGAATCATGTTTTTCGAAATGTATTTATTTATTTATTTATTTATTTATTTATTTATTTATTTTTACATCATGTGGATGGGTGTGTGTGTGTGTGTGTGTGTGTGTGTCGCTTATGTGGGGACGAGATGCTCTATGGGAAGAAGGCAGGCTGGCGGAGGCAGTGTGATGCTCTGGGCAGTGTTCTGCTGGGAAGCTTTGGGTCCTGGCATTCATGTGGATGTTGCTTTCCCATGTACCACCTACCTAAGCGTTGTTGTACACCCGTTCATGGCAACGATATTCCCTAATGGTAGTGGCCTGTTTCAGCAGGATAATGCATCCTGCCACACTGCAGAAATTGTTGAGGAATGATTTGAGGAATTACAGGACTTAAAGGATCCGCTGCTAACATCTTGGTGCCAGAACAATTATTATTATTATTATCTAATAGGATTATAATTGTTGGGAAAACAAGCAGATAGGTCATATAATGTCATATAATACTATTTCTAAATGGATTATTTAAAAGAATTGGCCATTTGAGACCGTTTGTCTCAGAAATCTGTCTAGCCTGAAGCACAGACAGTAGTCAGGATGTAGCAGTTGGCCATGTTGTGCTCTGAGTGTGCTTTGGCCCAGTGGAATATCTCCTGTCTCAAAGGAGATGGAGTGAACTCTAGTATTTAATGGTGTGTATGAATAATACAGCGCATAATTCATTTGGATGCGTGTTCTCAAAGTATATGCTTTTGCATCAGTTAGCAATGCAAAAACGTAACAGTTTGTGAAATGGAGAACCACATCGGTCAGGAGGTGCAGAGCTGCCATATTGCATTCTCACTAAGTGCAGTTGTGGTCTCCAGATAATATCCTGCTCTTCAAAATGAGCCCACACAACCCAATTTGCTAGCCTATTTTATCTCTCCGGAGGGTGTGTGTGTGTGTGTGTGTGTGTGTGTGTGTGTGTGTGTGTGTGTGTGTGTGTGTGTGAGAGTGAAATTTTCCTTCTGGACAAAATGTCAGAAAACAAGGTGGTCATTGGACACATTAAATACGCAGACATATTTCCAGCATTCCTAAAATCAGTCTATACAATACACAAATGATCAAACATTACGTTTCAGATTTGGTTTCTCCAAGTGTTTTTTTTTTTTTTTGGTCACTGATATATAGCTAGTTTTTTTACATTTGTTAGACCATCTAAGATTTGACATTTTCACATCATTTTCATGCATACCAAATAGTAGGCGATCTTAACAATTAAGTTTGCAAACAGAGACCTTCTTTGCTTTACGAAAAGAATATCAAAATAAAGATTTTTGAAACAAAATGGAACCCATCACATCTGACAAGCAAATTACTGGACGGTGTGATCCCAGAAATGTTTAGTCCCAGAACATGTTTGCTAACTTGGCAGATGTTAGTTATGCACGTTATACGTTTTTTAGACAAATTTGCCTACTGTTAAATAAATCACTGACAGAATGCAAATCGAAACTCTATATTAAATCCCGCTCGTGTCTGCCTGTGTCAAGGACGTTATGCTGTGCATGCTCTTGCCCACAGATGACTTTGAGCTTGTTTCTGAATTTGCTTATAAATTCTAGTTTTGGGGATTGTTGTTTTATGCGACTGGTGCAGCATCTAGTCAGAATGTCCATCTGAGATTTCATAAACTAAAAAAAATCTAATCAGAGAGTAGATTTAAAATCGCATTGTGGCACCTTGAAATTACTGTTTAATTAAATTAGTTCACCAGTGATTCCTACACCCAGTTTAGGGTGTGTGTGTGTGTGTGTGTGTGTGTGTGTATGTGTGTATATAGATTAGAAGCCCTGATTTGTAGTGGATTATTTTTATTTATATATGTAGTTGCTCTATTTTTATATTTGGTTTTGTCATATCAGATTTGAAGAGCTGGCTGACAGCAGCAGAAAGGGAAAGCTCCCATGGCTGAGCTTCATATTTTCTTTCTTGACCCTCTTTCCCGTCTCATTCACATAAAATTTTAAATAGGGGGCCAGTGCCAAATTTGGGCAGGAAATCACATGGGTCTCGGACTCTTCAGGCCATTACAACTGCACATAAAGCCTCAGAGTTACTGATGCCATGGATACAGTTCTGCACAGAGAAAGATGGATGATGGAAGAGTGGGAGAGGCTGATGGGGAGAGAATGGTACTGAGGAGGTGGGGGTGGGGGGGGGTAGCGTTCTCTCATTGTGTACTGTCCCGTCCTGTCCCTCAGTCCTATCGTTTTTCATTTTGTCCCTCTGTGTCCTTTCCCTCCATGTCCCTTCTCCCATAATTAATGAAACTTCTGCACCTCAGTAGTTTATCAAAATGCTAAGCAATGCGCCACCGTGCTGTAGCTCAGTAAAAGGTGTTCTCAAGCCACTTACATGTCTGGCAGCAAGTTTGGGAGGGGACATGTAAGTGGCTTGGGTACACCTTTTACTGAGCTACAGCACGCTGACGCATGTGAGGGAGTGTACGTGGGAATGAATGTTATCTAGAGTGTGAAATGGAGTAATGACTAATATATTCACACTTAATGTGCTGTATTTGAATAGTTAACACCTTTATTCTCCTCTTCTTTTATTCTCTTATGTCAATTCCCCTCCCTGTTCCCTGCTGTACTCCCCCCACTCTCACATAAGCACACTCTTACATCTCGGTTTTGGGGTTTACACTCGAGTAGGTTTGCAATTTTCTCTTGAATAGATAAGTAATGTCTTTGAATGAAATGGCCTTAACGTACATTGAGGGGAAATGCAGCTGAAAGTATTTTCAATCTGGCTGTATAAATGGCTTTAAAGAGTTCACTGCACATTAGGATGCATGATTGATAGCTCATGAACATGATGTTCAGTTAACTGGACTCCTGTGAATGTTATATATATACTGCAATCAGTTTTGGCAGGGCTGGTGTGTGCGTGTGATTATATATACACACACATACATACATACATATGTATATACACTGCTCAGAAATGCTGGATATCTGTACTGATATGGACTGGGTAATGTGTTAGGAGCGAAAGGATGCCACATCGTTTGATGAAAATGAAAATTATCAACCTACAGAGGGCTGAATTCAAACACACCCTGAAAATCGAAGTGAAAAAGTGATGCAGCAGGCTAGTCCATTTTACTGAAATTTCATTGCAGCAACTCAAAATGGTACTCAGTAGTTTGTATGGCCCCCACGTGCTTGTATGCGTGCCTGATGACGTGAGGGCATGCTCCTAATGAGATGACTGATGGTGTCCTGGGGTATTTCCTCCCAGATCTGGACCAGGGCATCACTGAGCTCCTGGACAGTCTGAGGTGCAACCTNTTGGATTTAGGTCAGGTGAGCGTGGGGGCCATTCAGTGGTATCAATTCCTTCATCCTCCAGGAACTGCCTGCATACTCTCGCCACGTGAGGCTGGGCATTGTGGTTTACCAGTGTAGGGTCTGACAATGGGGCCAAGGATTTCATCCCGATACCTAATGGCAGTCAACCTCAGTAGGGTCCAGGTATCGCCTCATGCTACCAGTAGTGACACTGACCCTAGCCAAATGCAAAACTAGTGAAAAGCAGTCAGAAAAGATGAGTAGGGGAAAAATGTAAAACCATTCCTGTTTTGGGGGTCGTCTCATTGTTGCTCATCTAGTGCATCTATTGTTAATTTCATTAACACCAAAGCAGCTAAAACTGATTAACAACCCCCTCTGCTACTTAACTGACCAGATCAATATCCCAGAAGTTTAATGGACTTGATGCTATATTCTGATTAAAAAGTGTTCATTTAATTTTTTTGTATGATGTTATTTCATAAACAAACAAATAAACAAATCACTGGCAAATTGCTGTGCTTTATCCTGGTCAGGGTTGTGGTGAATCCAAAGCCTATCCTGGAAAAAGTGGGTGTGAGACAAGAAAACACCCTCAGTCAGACCCCTGTCTATCACAGGGCACCATGCACACACATTCACACACTTATTCACACCCAGTCAATTTAAAGTCCCCAATCCACCTACCAGCATGTCTTTGGGAGGTGGGAGGTAACTGAAGAACCCGGAGGAAACTCCACACAGACATGGGGAGAACATGTGAAATTCCACACAGACAGTATCCAGAGCTCAAGACTGAATCATGGAGCATAGAGCTGTGGGGATCAACACTACCCACTGGCTATTTAAAAAATTGTTCAGTGAGTAATTGCTTTATATATTAGCCAGCTCCACAGGGCTGTATCACTAACAGAGGTCTATTTTGAAAACACACCTCAACCATGGCCATAATACATCAGCGCAAGTCTGGTGACATGCAATAATGTAAGGGTGATTGAAAAATCTTTTGTCAGTTATTTACAAGTCATTACACATTGCTGATTTGGATGTGGGAATGTCACAAACAAATGGCAATATTAAAGTTCACAGAGCAAGAAGCAACAGTTACATAATGTAAATTGATATCACAGTATGTCACAGTAGATACACAGTGTACAGATCAGTAGCACAGGTGGATTTCATGTTCAGGGTATTCACACTGTATTCATATTTATTCAGGAGACAAGTACGTACAAAAAAAAAGTGGTACAATAGTGCATAGGGATGTGAGACCTGGTTTCAATCCAGATAAGGTGGGAGTGCAGAGTTCAGTTTTATTCAGGGCTTTGAAAAAACATGATCATGAGTGTTAATGAAACTCAATTCAATCACATGGAACTGATGTATATATTTGAATTAAGTCAATTCAGTTAACTTTTTTTTATTATTATTCAGTGTAGGCAAACTAATTACCATGCATGGGTGACAGTTGATTTTTTTCAGAATTAGGGAAATGCATATGTAACCCCTATGTGGAACTCCTGGGTAAAAGCAAATAATGTCTGTGGTAGATTTTGTATAAATTAATTATCCTTAATTGGGTCTTCCAATCACCTTAGTCTGTAATACCTGATATGAGGAAATCTGCCCGGCAACTAGAGTCTTTTAGCTGATGAAAATTTGCTATTGGTGGAAAATCATGAAGCTCCGCCCCTTTTTTTAGGTCGCGCAAGTGAGTATCGGGGAGAGTGAGATTCCGGTTGTGCAGATGTATAGAAGTTGATTTGATTACTCTAAAATGCATAATTTTAGAGAGATTGCGAGCTGATATTCATTCTACAAGATGACAAAGTTGTCATAAGCACTTGAGCGTTTGGATTTTGAAGTTGTATCCTGTCTTCTGTGAATTTGAGAATTCTGCTAAGCTGTACACTGAAGGATGTTACAGATGATACCACTGTGCGGTAGGACCTCAGTGGGCCTTGACTGCACGCCTTTTGGATATATATCTTTTTCCCCTATCAACTCTTCTATTGGAATCAATAGAACATTTTTTTGGGCCTCACCTTATTTTTGGTTGTTTTTTAACTTAATCATTTAAAAAAAAAAAAAAAAAAAAAAAAAAAAAGACAGCTTATTTCTGCAATAAGGGAACATTTCTTTATTATCTTCAAGACTGGACTGTGGAACTGAACACATACACACCACACTTTATTGATGTTCTCGGTACAACAGTTGAGTTATATATTGTACACATTTCAATACAGTTCATGTGAAAGGGTAATCAATCTGTGTGTTGTCAATGACTTCCAATCGTACCACATTAGAATCCAATTGCCTTGAATACGAGTATTCGAACCTAGTGTGTATTTACCCTTAAAGAGGGTTACACATACAAAAAAAAAAGAAAATAAAAAATAAAAGACAATTGAAACTGGCAGTTGCAAAACAGAATCATTATGTGGTCAGTTCAAACAGCAGGGTTTAGTCACTGAGACCTATGTCAAATAACGAGTGGCAGACAACTTGATATGTCTTAATATACAGTATATTCCAGGAAAGGGTCTCAAAATTGACAAAATGACTTGGTTGAGCCCCTATTTAACTTTTTTCCAATTTAAGATTAGTGAAGCAGATCAGCAGTTTGGTGGATGTGGAGCCTTTTTTTGTAAAAGCTACGCAGTCGGTTTCTGCCACAACAGAAAAATCCCATCTGGGAGGCACCAAAAATGGCCATGCACAGATTCAGATCTATAGATATGCCTTGTGCCTGTGAAATTTAGCTGCCACTTTTGAGCCTAGTCAATTAGGTTTCCAGAAAACCAAATCTGGTAGCACACTGGAGCTTTTACTTGCCTAGTGGACTAGCTAATGGGTTTAGGATCTCTTGATGGGTAACTTGCATTGAGGCCTCTTTGGTCCTCATTTTAAGAAATGTAATAATTCCCTAATGGACTTAAGTAACTACAGCAATCTTTTAATCATATGCTCACTTTCGTGTGCATGTGTCAGTTATTAAAAAAAAAAAAGTCTGTAATTTTCCAATTTCTTATGTCCGAATGTATACTGATGCTTAAAACAGTGAAAATACCATCACTTATTGATGAATGGAAATTCCAAGAACCACACGCACAATATGTAGCCCAAGCATAATTTCCAAAGAGGTTTTTTTTTTTTTTTTTTTTTTTTTAAACTGTTTCCTATGTTTGGTTTAAAGGACAAACATCAGATCTTGGACACTCATCTCTTCTGTCATTCTTTTAAAACCTTCTTTGTAATGAGGAGACAGTTTAGTAATTCTGTGCTGACTGGCAAAACTGGCACATGGCATGCCCATCTGCAGTACGCCAGTTTCTGTCTGGCTTGATTATCATGACATTCATGGAATTATGAAATGCACAGAAAGCTAAGTGTGGCCTTTTTTTCTTGCAGTGACCTACGCTTTGAAATAATTGCTTTTAAAGGTGACTAGATTAGGCATTGTTCCATGCGCATCCCATTAGGTAAAAATGCACTCGATGACCTTTTGTATGATTGGCAAGTTAAAACGCTCTACAACCCAAGTTAGGCACAGACATTAAAACATGTCCTGTAAAACTGTACAACCCATATGCATAGCTTTCCTTTGTGAAAGTGTTCTATTTTTAATCAGTATTTGAATTTATGGCTGTAGGACTAGATTAGAGTTCAACTGAATTCAAAGCAAATCAATATACATTATCATATCTAGGGGCAATTTGTAGACACCAATCCGCCTGGGTGGGAAGAAGCTAAAGACCCCAGACAAGACACAGGGACAACATGCCAATCATGAGGCAGGCAGTAACCTGTGCTCAGGATCAACAATATGAGGTAACAATACACACTGCATCACTGTTCCACCTCATGTTTAAATTTATTACATGCACAGCAGTCCAAATGGATTTACTTAAATCATGTTATTTGTTGGACATTTGTAGTCTTTAAGCCTCTTATTTAAAAGATGTATGTATGTCTTTTTCTAAAAGACAATCAAAGCACATTGAATGTTGGGTGGCAACAATTCTTTACCACTTTGATACTTTATGTTTAATGATTTAAGGCTTTGCCTTGCTAACACACTTTATATCATGTTTATAACGTATATCATGCATTATGTCATCTGCAGACCTCCTTATATGATCTCCTTGGATTTTCACAAACAAAAGTCTCTAGAGTTTACTCAGAATGGTGTGGAAAAAAAAAAAACATCGTGTAAGTGTCAGTTTTGCAGCCTTGTTGATGAGGTCAGAGAAGAATGACCAGACTGGTTCGAGATGACAAGATGACTATGGTAACTCAAATAGCCACACTTTAAAAGCAGATTTTCTTTGGTTGAAAAATGCTAGTTTAATCTGTAAAAAAAAAAAAAAAAGAAAAGAAAGAAAATTAAAAATGAGGGTTGCATTTGTTCATTGAATCAGCTTTGAAGAGTGACGATAAATCAAGATTTTATTAACTTTAAATGCAATGTTTAATAAATATCACTGTGCATTCCCAATCCCACCAGCTTCTGCACTGGTAGATGAGAGAACATTTTTAATATGCGTGGATAATAGCTGATCTTTTGATAGATGCTCAAGTGCAAAGCTGTCATATAATTCTCCTGCTGTAAGTAACAGTCACCTCACAGGTAAATGCATGGAGAGAAAATAAAGATGGTAGCAAGACTCAAATATCTTTTATGTGCTGTATGTATTCCACAGTTCATTATAGTCAGAATTTTTCTAAGTGACTTATTGTCGAGGGCTCAAACATGATATGCTACACTAGAAACTTTTTTAGAAGAAGATAATAATTCTATACTGCATGGACACCTATACATTTTTGGACACCTGACCATCACACCCATATGTGGTTCTTCCCTAAACTGTTGCCACAAAGTTGGAAGCACACAGTTC
>CM074949.1:9666135-9695393 GCA_037577455.1 Pangasius macronema
GCACTGTGAAGCGGCGTCCTATCAGTTTTGTAGCATTTGGCTGAATGTCGCCATACTTTTCACTTCCAATCATTCTGATACAAGTTAATCTTGGTTTCATCAGTCCAAAGAATCTTATTCCAGAGCATGGGAGGCTTTTTGTTTTAGATATTTTCTGGCAAAGTCTAATCTGTCTTTCCTGTTCTTGAATGTTACCAGTGGTTTGCACCTTGTTGTAACTCCTCTGTATTTACATTCATGAAGTCTCTTGATTGTAGATTTTGACAATGATACGCCTACCTTCTCCAGAGTATTCTTAACCAAGGAAAGGATTCTGCGACCATCCACTGCTTTCTTTCCTTTTAAGAATGTACCCAACTGTTGATTTGGCCACTCCTAAGGTTTTTTCTATCTCTCTTATAGATTTATGTTGTTTTTTTCAGCCTAATGTGATGGCGTCCTTCACTAGCATTGAGATCCTTGGACTTCATATTGGTAGCTCCAGTCGAACAGCTGCCAAATGCTAACTCAATACCTAATATCAACTCCAGACCTTTTATCTGCTTCATTTGTCTTGAAGTAAAGAGGGAATGGACCGCACCTGGTCAATTAACTNACACTTCGATCACATCTTGATTGTTTTATTTGAAATCCATTGTGGTGGTGTATAAAGGCAAAATCACAAAAAGTCTGTCATTGTCCAAATACTTCCAGACCTGACATAGACGTGTGTGTGTGTGTGTGTGTGTGTGTGTGTGTGTGTGTGTGTGTGTATCTTCTTATGTATATTTTTTTTAATCACAAGCTATAGAGCTGAGCCTCACAACAAGCATTTCAGTATACAACTGTCCCTGACATTTTGTGCACATCACAATAAACTTGAAACTGTAGAATTTCATATTAACCAGTGATTCGTATCTTATTAGCTTATTGGAGGACAGAGTTACCCGGCTACATGGACAGCTCCAGAGACACCAACAGCACCTCATGGCCTCGTCAGAGCCAGACTCAGTGGACCGGAAAGTTTTAGATGACCTCTATGAAGATATTCACTGGCTCATATTAGTCTCAGGTCTGTCTCAAACAGAAAAGAGTGAAATTAAAATGTCTTTATTCTGTCACAATGTTTATTTTCCCAGTTTATACATTTCAAAAAAATCAAATAAGTCTTTTCTGTTTCTAAGATTTAATGGCGCTCAACATTACAGAAAAGGCCAAGCCATGATATTCAGTTATGTTTTCTTTGGGTTGTGCCAGGCTACCTCTTAGCTGATGACCCTCAGGGGGAGACGCCGATGATCCCCACGGAGGTGATGGAGTTCTCTATAAAACACTCCACTGAGGTGGATATCAATACCACACTGCAGATCCTCGGCTCGCCTGGGGAGAAAGCCTCCTCCATCCCCGGCTGCAACAGGACAGACTCCGTAATCAGGTAAAGAGATCGAGGAGTGCGCTTGTTTAACATGAGCGGTTCAGAACATCAGAGATCCATCAGTACTATGGATGAACACTAAAGGCAGAGGCCTCGTACACTTTGTTTTTCAGATGGCTTTAGTGAGCAGGCTAATCTGATGACTCCATGGTATTTATATATGCTGAGCTTAAGTATCCATACTGTGATGTGACCTGAGTGCAACGGGTGCATGATTATCAGCTTAACTCTGTGACATGTCAGATGAATGCTATTTCCATGCTAGACAGAGCCTCTAGTGATCAGCTGTTGTACAGCGGACCCTTCACTCGGCCTGCAGCAGTGATCAGTAAAACATGCAGAATTTAGCAGCAGGAAATGGTTCCTGTGTGTACAGGGATGGTGCAGCACATAGTGTCTGATCTGCCCTGGTAGCAGCAGTTTTATTGCCTAGTGGGGAATGTCTTGGTCATGTGCCAGACAGAGTGGCCACGCGAGTAGCAGCCTGGCCCTGGCGCCAGCCGAGTCTCTAATACCACGCCGCACGCATTATTCAATTAGAGCCAGGACAGGTGCAGTGCTGAGAGAGGGGAATAGGGGAAGTTTATGAATGGAGAGCAGAGGGGGTTTGAGGTGACTGAAGTGTAGAAAGGGGTGTGTTGACATTAAATAAATCTGATTTTAAATTGTCTGACCTGTTTCTAGTTTTTAAAAGGTCTCTAGGCCATTTAATAGAAGGAAATTATAATCACGTCAGACATAACTGTACTTGCTTGTATTAGTTCAAAGGTAAAGCAAGTATTGTAATGTAGCACAATGTTCAAGTACCAAGTGTGCAACTAGAGTTGAGGTCTAATTTGTTGTGGGCTGTGTTCTGTATTCTGATAGGGTTTTGAGACTTTATCTACAGACCTTTCTGTCAGTGATGGGGAAAAATGAGAGAGAATGGAGGTCAGGGCTAAGGAATTGAAAGGATTCTGGGTTGATGGGTTCATGATAGGTTCAGCAGTAGGAGAGGTTTGGGGGATGAAAGAGAGAATAGCATAGGGGTAAAGGATTTGGAGAGACAGTAGGTTGGTGACTCGGGTTGGATGGAGGATTTGGAAAGACAGTGGGCTGAAGGATTAAGTTTCCTAATAACAGTGTCCTGACCCCACAGCTCTGAAATGTCAATGGGGTTTGTTTTTGCAAACAATGTAAACCATTCGCCTGTGCGGCCCTGGCTCTTCAGAGAAGGCATATCTGTTTTACAGGTCATTAATCTGCAGTAAGCCGTTTCTTACGTATCCTTCTGTTCTTTCCACTGGAGCTGGAACAAAAGCGTCACTGTGCTTTTTAGATTTGTAATTCTTGTGCATTATCTGCTCCTTCTTTCTACATGAGTTTCTGCAGCTCGTATTCATAAAGCACATTTGAGCTGAAAATCACTGAAGGTTGGATGAATGAATGGGAGATTTGGTGCTGTCGTTACATCCGAGTTTCATCAAGCGTCTTTGTAATTAGGACCACTGTTCCCAGATGTCTTTGCCTAGTACTTCCATGGGAACAGTGCTGCTTTCATTGTGCATGATGATGTTCAACAGGTGTTATAATAACATGGAATTAGTATCATTATTCACTGGGTGACTTGAGATCATAAATGACAGAACCTCTGCATTCATCAAGAGTTAACAGTGGTCTGTACTGTTTTCAAGTGGTGGTTTGTGTCGGGATGAACAATTCAAACCACTGTTGTCTGTATTAAAGTTAGTCAGCAGGTTTGGCACGAGTTAGCCGAATTAGCGGTTTTGAAGCGCAAAAGACAAACAAATGCAACGCCACTCTTTAGCATTTTCCAAAGCCACACCCCAACACACATGCACATGTGCTGCCTAGGCTAGGATGCCTAAATGTTAGGGCAACAGGAGAGGTGTTTTCAGCTGATGGTGGACATGATAGGTAGACAAGTAGAGATGATTCTTTGTGTTGGTTGTTTAGTTGTTTGTGACTGGAGAGGGGAAAGAAAATTATGTGGACCCCAAAGACTGGAGTTTTTTCCCTCTGAATATGTTTTGTTGACAGCAGTAGGAATGTGAGAAGAGCTTCACCAAATATTAGAAAAAGTGTTCTGACCTGATTGTCATGAAAAATATCAGGTTGTAAGATTTAATAAGAGCTATGCATGTCATTTCTCTCCTGTCAGATTGTTATCAGCAGTATTGAGGACATCAGAGGTGGAGTCTCGGGCGACACGGGCAAGTCTAACAGAACTGTTGAGCCCTCAGATGGGTAAAGACATTGTGTGGTTTCTGCGGCGCTGGGCCAAAACGTACCTACTAGTAGATGAGAAGCTGTATGGTCAGGTGAGCTCCGAATGTTCTCTATAGAAAACTGGGATTCACTGATCTTAATTGTTTTGAGATGCTAGTAAGTGTGTAAAGACAGTGAATCTGACACCAAGTCTTGACATTTTTACTAAACATTTTTTCCTTGTACTGTGTCCTTTTTCCTTTCTTTCACTTCCTTCCTTTAGATCAGTATGCCCCTAAGCACAGCATTTGGGGCTGACACTGAGGGGGCTCAGTGGATTGTGGGGTACCTGCTGGAGAAGGTGATAAATAACCTCTCCGTGTGGAGCTCTGAGCCTGACCTGGCAAATGACACAGTGGAACTGTTGGTCACTCTTGTGGAAAAGAGAGAGAGGTATGTGCCTATTCATGTAAGGATGAAGCGGGACCTAATATCTGAGATAACTATGGATTCGGTTGTGTGTAATTTCTGTATGTTTGCACCACCTGTTGGTCAAATAATAGTAGTGCTCTTAAGAAAGTAACATGAGTAATAAAATACTAGGTGAATATCAATACTCCTCTCTTCTTCTGTGTTTGTTTCTTCCTCCGTTTACTCCTTCATATACTGAATCTAGAGTCATCTAGAGGCATTTGAGGGGCTAAGAACATACTGTTTACTCCAGAATGCACAGACTATAAGGACATTAAAGACCAAAATGTTAGTGTGCTTTAATTTACAATGAGCAAAATAACGTAGCTGGTTGTTTTTTTTTTGTTTTTTTTTTTAATTACAATAATTTTGTGATTAATACGATGCTGGAAACTAGTTTTCAGATGCCGAAATTCAATAAAGTAGCTCTGGATCTTGTCATCCGCTGCATGATATAGTTTCATTTAATTTCATCAAGCCTTTACATCATGTCCCACTTTGTTCAACAGAGCAAACATTGTGGTGCAATGTGAGAACTGGTGGAGTCTGGCCAAGCAGTTTGCCAGCCGCAGTCCTCCGCTGCACCTGCTGTCAAGTCCAATCCAGCGCACGCTGATGAAGGCGCTGGTCCTCGGAGGATTTGCACACATGGACTCTGATACTAAACAGCAGTACTGGGCAGAGGTCAGTGCACTTCTACTGTGTCTGTGTAGGTTCATTATGTAATATGTGACATATTTTGGATCTTTTGGTATAGTAGTGTTTAGTACTGATAGGCAGTATGCAGATTGAAATTAGTGCCTTCTGCAATTGAGCAAAACAACAAAGGCACCATACGTGTCCTCAAACAATACTTGTGTAGTTATCATGGTGTCCCTGCAGAGCAGAAATATGTATGGAATTGTTTCATGTGATTGGGTAGAATCTATGCTAAATACTCCAACTTTTTCACTTTGTCTCCTTTCTGTTTTCCAGGTGCTTCATCCACTCCAGCAACGCTTCCTGAACCTTATTAACCAGGAAAATTTTGCTCAGATCTGCCAGGAGGAGGCAGTGAAGCAGGAGATTGTGGCCACTCTGGAAGCCCTGTGTGGCATTGCAGAGGCTACTCAGATAGACAATGTGGCCTCTCTCTTCAGCTTTCTTATGGACTTCCTGTCTAGCTGCATTGGCCTAATGGAGGTCTACCAGAATTCGCCAGAAACAGTCAACCTCATTATTGAGGTGTTTGTTGAGGTGGCCCATAAGCAAATCTGCTACCTGGGAGAGGTGAGTCAAAGGGTGTTATGATGTTTATGGTGACCTGGGAAGACCCTGCATATCATGAAATTGTAACCTTTTTTATTATATGTAGTTCTTAAAACTACATACAACAAGAAATAGTCTTAAATAAAAGTGGAAAGAGAGAAAATTGCATTTAAAGATTCCTTTCCGACTAGAGGCATCAGATATTTTGACAGTCGGTATCTGGTCACACATTAAATAGATTAGGCTTACGTCCATTGTGCTATGACACATAACTATACAACAACTTGATCCAAGTGTGACATTCACTGTGTGAGGAAATTACATTTAGCAAACAAGGTTTTAGACATCTTTAGCCAGACTGACTTTAAGGGTCAGTCTGGTTTTGCCAGGATTTCCCACGTTGCCACACATATATACTGTAATTAGATGTCATACTGGTGTTTGTAAGTAAGCAGTTTCTATAAAGAAATCTTTGTTTTTCCTTCAGACTAAGTCTATGAAGCTGTATGAGGTGTGTCTGACACTGCTGCAAGTCTACTCAAAGAATAACCTGGGTCGTAAGAGACTCGATGTGGCAGCAGAGGAAGACCAATACCAGGACCTGCTGCTCATCATGGAACTCCTCACCAACCTGCTTTCCAAAGAGTTTATAGACTTTAGTGACACGGGTAAGAGCACTCAGGCTGGGTTAGGTGCCCTCAGTCTCTCAACGGTGAAAAAGTAGTTTGTCTTGAAGGTTATTTGATCATTTCTTACTTTTGATAACCGTTATAGACATGTTTGAACGTGCAGTGACACGGCTGTGTTTGTAAACTAGATGAGGTGTTTCGAGGGCAAGAGCAGAGTTCAGGAGCTGGTCGCACAGTGTCAGCAGCTGATGTGGTGCTGTTTGGGGTCAACATTGTACTGCCCCTCATGTCTCAGGACCTTCTAAAGGTGAGGCTTATATTAGATTAATATCATATTCTGAAACCCATGGTTCACATGACTACATTTTTCTAGTTCAGCGGTTCTTAACCTGGGGCTCTTAACCCCCGGGGGGGGTCACAGAAAAACTTAATGATCTGAAAGCAGGACTTCAGGGTAAAATCACGGCACTCTTCGCTCTTTCTGATAAAATTGAAGCATGGATCAGAAAACTGTCATTATGGTGAACTCGATTGGACAATGATAACTTTGATGCTTTCCCATCACTGGATGATTTTCGGAACGAGAGCATCATGTCAACTTGCAGCCAGATATCGGGGCTCACCTAAATGACATGCAAATGCAATTCCATGAGTATTTCCCTGAAAATCGAGCCCTGTCTGTAACAGGAGAGTGGATTAGAAACCCCTTTACAGATGCCATTCCTGTCAATGATTTGGAAGGGTCACTGGTTGACATGGCAACAGAAATGTGCCCTGTTGTGCACGCCAAATACCGAGAACTGAGTGACATGGCATTGAAAAAAAAAACTTCTCGTTTGCAAAACATTGTCATTCTTAAAAGTGGGTCACACTTATGAAAAGGTTAAGAACCGCTGTTCAGGTTTTAATTAGTATTGTAAGCTTGTAGTTGTAGAGACTGTATTAAAACCTCTCTCCTTTTTTTTTTAGTTCCCATCTTTATGTAATCAGTACTATAAGCTCATCACATTCATCTGTGAGATTTTTCCTGAGAAGATCCCTCAGCTGCCAGAGGAGCTCTTCAAGAGCTTAATGTTCTCTCTTGAGTTGGGCATGACCTCGTATCCTTTCACTGCTTCAGTATGTGGATCTGTTATGTTTTGTTTTTTTTGCGCTTATGGTCATTTTTCTCTGGTAGTAGCCTCTCTTTGTGGTCACATGTCTCCCATAATGCCTGCCACTGCATTATTTCAGAGTCCTGGTTATTCTCAGTGGAAAATGGCAAGCACTGACCTCCATTCCTGACCAGCGGGTATCAATGAGAGCTTTTTGTTTAGTAGTACATTGTATTTGTATCTTGTATGCATTTGTATATGTTCAGACAACAGCAGTGGCACATGGTGTATGCTCGTCTATGTATTATTGTATTTAATTAGATAATGGTTGATGATGCTGTCATGAAATCGTGGTCATGCTTTCACCTTGACCTACGTTGTGCAGAATGAGCTCAGAGATTAGTCAGCTGTGTCTTGAATCTCTGTCCCCATTGGCGGAGCAGTGCGCCAAAACACAGGAGAAAGACACCCCTTTATTTATTGCTACTCGACATTTCCTCAAGGTCAGTATCGTGATGATGACCACCTTTAATCTATTTCCATTTTATTTGTTATATGTGACATTACCTTCTGTCTGTCTGCCGTTTTCCAGTTGGTGTTTGATATGCTGGTACTACAGAAGCACAACACTGAAATGACTGTGGCAGCTGGAGAAGCTCTCTATACACTTGTGTGCCTGCATCAGGTAAATTTTGTTGTTTAATAAAGATCTGATTAAAACATTTGTACCTAGCATTAGGACTAGTGTTAATTACCAAGATTTAGTCAAGTAGTTAAAGCGCTCCAATGTCATGACTAGATAATATGGTATCGTTTATAAGCTCTGTGTCTGAAAGGTGTGTGTGTGTGTGTGTGTGTGTGTGTCAGACGGAGTACTCCGAACTGGTGGAGACTCTGCTCTCCAGTCAGAGAGATGCTGTGATTTATCAGCGCCTCGCCGACGCCTTCAACACGCTCACAGCCAGCAGCACACCTCCAACGATGGATCGAAAGCAGAAAGTGGCCTTCCTCAAGAGCCTGGAGGAGTTTGTGGCCAACGTCGGAGGGTTGCTATGTGTCAAATAACCACTGTCTCCAGCATCCTCTTCATTGTTCTGGATGCTTCCTCATTTCCATCCGACTCTCTACCATTGAAAGAAAAGCTTTTCTACTGATGTTCTCTCTGCCATGACGAACTCTGGACAATCGTAGCAGAACTGTGCTGATGGAGAGGAGCATTGATGTGTCATTTGAAATGTTGCTCTCGTTCTCTCCGTTGTGGCCAGCAAACCTGCGGAAGCAGAGGATGGAAGTTGGGAAAAGCAGAGAGGGAAAAACTCATCACATTCATCTCAGTCCAAGCTGATCAATGGCTACTTTGCCAGTGAGAGGTTGTCAGATGGGACATATAAAGAGTTGGGGGCAAATTCTCCTCCACACTCTAGACATACACTCACTTAATGCCTCTCCTTGAGTGCCTTTTTCATGTCTCGGATCCAGCTGTCTCTACAGCAATGGGTAGAACTGTGTCTTACTGCAGAGCCCATGCTCTCATCACTGAGGGTGTTGGCTCTGATAGGATTGGTTTGGTTTGTCTAGTTATCAGTCCCTTTTCTGTAAGGCTCTAGATAAATTTGCTCATTTGTTTAAAGTACATCCACACAAACAAGCAACCACCAGCAAGGAAATAAGACTGCTGATTTGCTGAGGCCATAAACATACCTAAAGCCTTCTTAGTAATAATGAGTCACTTTCCATATCCATATGTCCAAACAAATACTGAATTTTTGAGATATGGCGCCGATGTGTTGATATTCAAGACCATCATCTTCCAATTCCACAATGCATTCATGTGGCCAGATGCTTAGTATTAAAAGCTTTGAGTGTCCAAATGGAGCTGCATGTCCAAGTATGTGGGACTGGTTGCTGCTGTTTAACCGTATAAACATCAGCAGTAGCATAAAGGCTGAGATGCAGACCCCACTGCAAATGAGTGAAATTATCTAGAACCTAAGTGGGCAGTGTAGCTAGTGAAGCCTTAGGAGATCTAGATTATTAGATAATTAAATATGAGCTCTGATTGTCATTGCTATGATTAAAGAAGCCTTTTCTCACTGAACCTGAAATGTGGGAAGCAGTTATGGAGAGAAACCAAATCTCTTTGTGTTCATTGAGGGTGTACATATATTTTCAAAAAGGAAACAAATGTATGATTAAAAACAATAGGGACTGACATTTTATAAGATTGTAGATTACAGCCATTGAAGCGTTTTATGACTTCACCTGGTGGTAAATGGGTGAAGACCGATTTGTAGGGTGTTTTTTTGCCAGGTCTCCTTGATCACAGTTCTGGTCAAAGTCATTATAAAAAAAACTCGATAATGAAAGTTTCCAGCAGAAGTTTCTAGCAGGGGGTCACTAAATGATGTATGCCATTTACTTTTATTTTTTTACTCTTATAACCTCATGGTGCAACACAAACTAGCACACAAACATCCAAACCATTGCTATAGCAATAAAATACCAAAAAGATGTGTTTTTAAAGAAAGACTCATTGGTTTCCATTTGTTTAGAGCACTAATCCTGTTATTTTCTCTTTTGGAATGCCTGAAATGTATTGTAAAATGTACATAAACTTATTATATAAATGTACTGTGTGTGTGTACTTTTTTTTTTTTAAATAGTTGCATAGGCATGCTTATAAGAGAGGGTCATTCTACTTAACTTTTCTTTTCAGGTAAATATTTAATAATGCCATGTATACATGTGTGTTCTGGAATATGACAGGTTTTATTCCTAGGAATATATATAGTTTTTTTCGATAGGAAATTAATCTTGGTTCATCAGTGTTAGGTTGGCTGATTTGCAGCTTAATGAAGAATTCAGGAAAGTTTTACATAAAACATACTCCAATCAGCCATAACATTAAAACTACCTGCCTATTATCATGTCGGTCCCCCTTGTACCACCAAAACAGCTTGAACTCCACAAGACCTCTGAAGGTGTGCTGTGGTATCTGGCACCAAGACGTTAGCAGCAGATCCTTTAAGTCCTGTAAGTTGCTAGGTGGGGCCTCCATAGAATGCACTTGTTTGCCCAGCACATCCTACAGATGCTTGATTGGACTGAGATCTGGGGAATTTGAGGCCAAGACAACTCTTTGTCATGTTCCTCAAACCACTCAACAATTTTTGCAGTGTGGCAGGGCACATTATCCTGCTGAAAGATGTCACTGCCATTAGGGAATTCCGTTGACATGAAGGGGTGTACCTGGTCTGCAACAATGTTTAAGTAGGTGGTACATATCAAAGTAACATCCACGTGAATGCCAGGAGCCAAGGTTGTCTAGCCATCACAATTTTGCCTTTGTCAAAGTCGCTCAGATCCCATTTTTCCTGCTTCCAACACATCAACTTCAAGAACCGACTGCTCACTTGCTGCCCGATATATATCCAACCCCTTGACAGGTGCCACTGTAATGAGATAATCAATGTTATTCACTTCACATGTCAGTGGTTATAATGTTTTGGCTGATTGGTGTATGTTGCATGAATGTCTGCCTACAGTAAGTAAACCTTTTTTCAACAGTGCAAACATATCACAGTCATTGTCTGTGGTAATCATCCATATGCTACAAGTGTGCTAGAAATCATATTGAAAAACACACACGTATTTCTTTAATATTGACTACACAGTGACCTGTATTGACCCCCACTCCCATCATTCACTCTTTATGCTCTCTAACCAATCATGTCAAGCTGCATAGTTGGTCTGGTCCCTCATGGCCCCAGATGTTCTGCAAACCAGTGGCAGGTGTACTTTGCTCATACATACTGTAGAAATATTTGTGCCGTCATCTCCACGTACCATTTTTTCAATTCCAATTATGATGGCCATACCCATGGGCATAATGGCTAGCAAACTAGCAGAGGTTGCTTGTATGGTGGCAGTTAACATTAACAACTGGTGGAGTGCTGTATGCCTAATTTGAGTGGAGCAGGCTGGGACGTGTACACGTGCATGTATTTGGTCCCCATGCCAATGGAAGGTCTTCACAAGGACAGTAAGACAAACATGGGTGTGTGTTTAAGATTATTAAGTAGACTATTTAGTGACTTCTGCTGGGTGGGTTACATGTATGACTGGGCTAACTACATTAAAATCATTATTATTTCACCTTGTTCTTACTATGAGCACATTTGAAAACATATTACCTGAATGATACTTTGATGAGGTTCTCTGTAGCCAGTCCAGGGCCGGAGCCATGGGGTGTGCAGGGGGTGGGCAGGAGTGGCCGCGGCCACCATGGACATAATCACGGCCACCCCGCTCGTAATTGCATTTTTAAAAGACGAAAATAACTTCTCAAATACTGATCTAGGAGAACCTCGATCATATTTACGATAATGTTAGGACCGCGAAACTCTCGCGACACTCACCGGCACTGATAGGCGTCGCGAGAGTTTCCAAAAATACCGCGATTTTCCACCTTTCGTAAAAAGCGGGAGATGAGGAGTAAGTTACAGGGCAGCCTCGGTTCCTGGATCAACTTCGAGTGTTTGAGCACAGCACATCCTAACAGGTGAGTTATAAAATCAGAAAAATGATTATTTGATTCGTTGAAAGATTGTGAAAGTGTCAGTTCAGCGTAGTTTCATCACTGTCCTTTGTAAACAGACGTTAGGAAGCAGTTAGCTTTACATTAGCTGACTTAGATGCTTAGAACTAATTGTCACGTTCTCTAGGAGTTTTGGGAAATTCATTAAGTTATGTTTTTATCATAAAAAATGTTTAATACAATTCAAATTACATTCAAATTACATTACAGTGTAAATGCTAGTATCAAGAATGATTTTATATACAACAGAAATTATAGAAACATTTAAACTAAATAATTTTTTTTTAAAAAACATGGTAATGCCATGTTTGTGTGCATAATGATATTTTCTGTGCCACCCCAGAGTAACTGCTGGCCCCTGCCTGGCCACCCCTATGAGAGATCCCTGGTTCCGCCACTGGTAGTCATATGCTGCTCGTGTCTTTGATGCTAGTTAATATACAATTATTTTTATTAAGCAAAATAAGAATTTGCACCACAGCACAATCTTTAGGCGACATGCCATAGCATCAGGCAGTCTCCAGCACCGGCGCACCACAAACCCGCACATCAGCACTGCATGGCAAAGCTCATGATCCAGTTTGTCCCTTAGCGGCTGCCGTACTTTGCTTAACGCGTGTAGGCTACAAACTTGGCTAACATGCTAAAATTTTGATGGGGTAGCATGTGACACTTGTATGGGGCTGATATAGTTTTCATATATTATGGTAGGATATTCTGCGCATTTATAATATTGACCATCACTAATTTTATACTTTTAACCAGCTGAATTCGGATTATAATAAATAAATAAANAATAAATAAATAAATAAGCAGCAGTGTTGAGTGGCTAGGGCTAGCTAACTAACCACAGCCGGGTGAGAGTGAGCACTGAGCGCCACTGAAGTGTCCAAGACTTTCCCTTAGGCTTCTTCACTCCATCATGAGTGACTGTGGTGGTGGTGATGATGATGATGTGCCTCAGCTCTCGGCTGCTGCTCTGGCGGCTCTGCAGGAGTTCTACTCGGAGAATGAAGCAGGACACTCGACATTGACACACAGCTACACTTTGGGGGCCATTAAGGAGGACTGGGTGAGGGGAAGAGTTTCACTACTGCACACGTGCACTGTACAACAACGTGTGGTGGTACATAGTATTGTGCGTCCAAAGCTTTATTTTACAGCAAAAATAATAATGCATGAATAAACTTTAAATGATATAACTCCAGTCTTACATGCGTGTTGTTTCTTAAATGTGTTTATGTGAGGAATAAAACATCACGGGGCATGCTGTTATAGGAAAACAATCAATGACTGGGTGATTGCCACAGCAAAATACAGTAACAATAACAGCACATCTCAAACTTTTATTACTCTTTTACCACAGCAATTTGCAAATGATTAAATATTATTCGAATGACCTTTTTTTTATCCATTTAGAGTTACGTTTAATGTTGTAGCTCGAGTGTATGCAAAACGCGTCTTGATATCACTTGCATTAAAAACAGCTATAATTAGTCATCCCCTCACCAGTGTCTCCTTTTTTCCCCCCACAAAGTTCTGACACTGGCGACTCCTTCTAAAAATGTTAAATAAATGTCTCCTCACAGAAAACTTCAGCAATAAATGTTTGTGGAGCGTTCACCTTAGGAGACCCTGTGCAGGTTATTAATATAGAAATGATGAGCACATCAGTATAAACCTTGCAGCCAAAAGTACGGTCATAGCTGCTGTTTTAAAGAATGAGTCAACACTTTGTGACCAATCAGAAGTGAGATGCTGTGCTATAAAGGTGTTTATAGTAAAATAGTATAGATTAGGGAAGAAATAAAGTTTGAAACTACAAAGTTCTGTTGAGGTTAATACTCCAGTTCTAACATCAAGAAAAGTATAAATGGTCCTTGTACAACATGGCATTATTGTTATGATGTTATTTCTGTAACCAGCGGATGAGCCAGTTCTGGTACAGTGAAGAGACGGCTACACGGTTGGCTGAGGAAGCCATTCAGCAAGCAGGAAAACAGGGGAGGTAAGTTCACTTTTATCTGCTATGCCTAGTAGTTAAAGTAACGTTCAAAATACATGGCTCTGGCAGGCAGCAAGTTTATTGTAAACCAGTTTGCTTTGCCTCATTCAGACTGTAGTGATGCTGTGGTGTTGACTAATGTCTCAGTTATATTTATTATGGCCTTCAGAATAGCATGCATCAGTGCACCCAGTGTCTACCAGAAGCTGAAGCAGCTGGAATCAGAGAATATAGATGGGTCACAATGCGCGTCGGCCGTGCTGCTCGAGTTTGACCGTCGATTCGCTGCGTATGGTGACGAGTTCATCTTCTATGACTACAACAACCCGCTGTGTTTGCCTGAAGATGTCCTACCGCAGAGCTTTGACATCGTTATTGCAGACCCTCCATACCTATCTGAGGAGTGCTTGAGCAAGGTGGCACTCACAGTAAAATACCTCACCAAGAATAAAATCCTGCTGTGCACAGGTTAGTGGAGTAGAGCTCAAAGGCGGCTCAACAAAATCTCTCCCAGATTACTTAAATTCCCATCAGTGCCCCATAACATTTAACATTTCTGGCCTGACATTATTTTCACTCTAATTTCAGGAGCTATTATGGAAGAGCATGCAGGAAGACTCATTGATGTGAAGATATGCAGTTATCTACCCAAACATAATCACAACCTCGCTAATGAGTTCCGGTGTTATGTTAACTATGAGTCAGGTCTCCTGTAGGCTTGGAGCGGGACCTTGAAGTAAAGCCAGTTATGGACTGTTGAGAGTTCAGACACCTGGTCCATATGTTATGGGATCATTTTGTCTGGATTACGTACCTGGGTGGTGTGATATTTTAATGCTTGACCAGCTTTTTTTTCTTTTAAATCATGATTAACATGAATTGTGCATATTATAAACAATAGCATCTTGGCTCTGTGAAAGCAAATGCTTTTGTGATGCTTAATATGGTAAATATAGCATTGTTGTAAAAACTTATACATTTTCATCCTGTCTTTTTTTTTTTTTTATAAATCAGAATTAAATTAGCCTCTGTGTTTGCTCAAAACATACCACATTCAAAACAGTTCCCAATCCATATTATTGCACTTTGAATAAATATAAAAACAGCTTAATCAAGTGCATGCATGTACACAAAGTAATTCTGATAAAGAATATGCAAGCCTACACTCATACCTGTATCAGGTGCAGTGCAGTCAGATATGATTCTCTCATTCTTTCAGCAGCATTATAATGGTAGATTTTAGTAACCTGCCTACACTACAGTTGCGGCAGGTTCCACCAAAAACAAGACTGTAAAAATTGCAGCATGTACAGCGCCCCTGGAGTTCAGCTTGGGACTGTTTTTCGTTTGTTGGAGTGTTGCACGGCTCTCTGTGTGTTCTGGTTGCTCCTCTGTGTGCTTTTCTCGGTCTTTACTGCTGGTATGCACGTGCAGCCCACCGGTATGGACTCGTAGCTCTCGGTGTAGGAGCGGCGGCCTCCAGCACACGAGGCTGAGCGACGCAGCACGGCGGTGGGCACAAACACCGGAACACTGCGGTACTCGGGACTCTCCTCACCGCCCGGTCCCGTCAGACAGCCCTTACACAGGCAGTACGCTTCGGGAATAAAGCGGGGATAGCGCGCTGGGTCGTGCCTCAATCTGGTTTCAGAGAATCAAACAATGTAGCGTTTAATAATAACTGATAATACTTTTAAAAAGTCACATTTCTGTGAGTGCGCGCTACCTGTACGCCCATGGTGAAAGACTCAGCAGATTGACCGGAATGCTCGATCTCTTGACGGGCTGCAGGAGAGCTGCTGATGGGCAGCTCAGGTTCTGCGGCTCTGCTGAGAGTTGGAGTGTGTGATGGAAAGCACTGAGCACTCCGACGGAGAGGCGACCGAACCTCTGCTCCAGAATCTCCTCGGGAAGATCTGCACACAGTCTGCGGCTCCTCTTCCCTCCCCGCGCCGCACAGCTCCCCACAGCCAGGAGCAGCGCCACGACAACCTCGCCTCCACGCATGCTTCCTCTCAACAGCCCAGAGCCCAAGTCAACCAAAAGCACGACTATAAACCTGAAGCAGTTCGACGGTGCTATTTTTTTTTTCTAAACTTCTCTTGATTAGGCGTTGCGTACCTTAACTGTTCCAGCTGCTTTTCCTGTTCTGATTATGTTTCTTGCGCCTCGGGTGTTTCTTCTCAAATACTGTGATAATCGTATCGTTCAGAGAGAGAGCTCGATAGTCCTAAATTTAAGTTCATTATTTGACAAATTAGTGTAGTAAGGCTTCTGTTTTCCAAACGCTCATAGCGCTACGTGAAAACTCCCAGATTGCCGTCAGTTTCTGTCAGTCGCGTCACCAGCTTTCTCACTGCCAAGTTCTCCAAGAGTAGACTTAGAAAAAGGTCGGAGTGTCAGACTGGGATGCTTAGTCTCCCGAATTGAGACCATGCTTTTTTTTGTTGTTGTTGTTCATCCAAACAAACTTTAATCTTGTGAAGCAAGAAATTCACAGTCCAAACAGTTAAAAAAAAATAAGCAAAACAACAGCATAACAATGTTAATCTTCTAAACGTAATGAGGTAAATTTATTGTCTCCACCTGTTACAAACATAATTTGAGATTCACACACTTTAAATATACATATGTATATGTCTATCCAACAGTGTGTTCAGTGACCTGGAACAAGCCTATTCTCTTTAAGAAACTGAATTCATACAAATGTAGGACGGTCAGGTCTTTACATTATGCTTTTGTACATTATGTACTACAGGAAAACTCTTAAATAAGTACATGTGATGAGAGCACAGCACACAAATAGCCCATCATTCTGGCAGTAGGTCATCCCCCAGCTCTTCGTCTGCAAACTCATCTTCCTCTGTGCGTTTCTTTGCTGCAGTCTTCGGTCTTTCCATTTGTGGCCCCAAAGGGTCAACATAAGAAGCATCTGGAAATGTGATGGCAGTAGTGTGTTCATTTGTACATTCTCAGAAAGAGTAATATTTGCTTGGCATGATACTGAAGTGTTCCCCATATCACATCTATCCTATGAAAAGCTTGCAGACACTTGTTAACAGGATAACATTGATCTGTAAAATGTGACAATGTAACAAGGAATGTGTTATAGCTGGGTCAGAAGCAGAAGTGCAAGGCTGACAGAATATACAGACTCCTGCAGCAAACAAGGAGATCTTGCATCTGTGTATGTTAAGAGTGAGTAATGGATTTACCAACAACTTGGGTAAAGAATAACTAAACGCTACAGTACACAGAGAAATGACCTTGCCTGTACAGTAGAACTGGAACAGCATAAAAATTCATAATTCATATAGTAACCCTACACAAATTATAATCCAAAATCACAACATAATCATAATCATATAATCGCTGATATCGTTTGATTTTTAATGTACACTCACCAAACACTTTATTAGGAATACCTGTATGCCTACTCATTCATGCAATTATCTAATGAGCCAATCATGTGGCAGCAGTACAATAAAGAATAAACATCCAGTGAGCAGCAGTTCTGTGGACGGAAACACCTTGTTGATGAGAGAGGTCAACGGAGAATGGCCAGACTGGTTCAAGCTGACAGAAAGGCTACAGTAACTCAGATAACCACTCTGTACAACTGGTGAGCAGAAAAGCATGTCAGTATGCACAACACATCAAACCTTGAAGTAGACGGGCTGCAACAGCAGAAGACCACATCGGGTTCCACTTCTGTTGGACAAGAACAGAAGCTGCAGTGGGCCCAGGCTCACCAAAACAGGACAATTGAAGACCGGAAAAACGTTGCCTGGTCTGATGAATCTCGATTTCTCCCGAGGCACACAGATGGTAGGGACAGAATTTGGACCCAACCTGCCTTATAAACAGTCCAGGCTGGTGGAGGTGGTGTAATGGTGTGGGGAATGTCTTGCCACACTTTGGGCCCATTAATACCAATCATTGCTTGAGTGCCAGAGCCTATTTGAGTTTTGGTGCTGATTATGTGCGTCCCTTCATGTCCACAATTTAAACATCTTCTAATCAGCATGATAATGCACCAAGTCACAAAGCAAAAAATGGTTTCAAAATGGTTTCATGAATATGACAATGAGTTCAGCGTTCTTCCCTGTCACCGGATCTGAATCAAACAGAATACCTTTGGGATGTGGTAGAACAGGAGATTTCTCAGCATGAAACTGCACCTGAAAAATCTCCAGGAATTGCGTGATGCAATCATGTCAACATGGACCAGAATGTCAAAGGAATGTTTCCAACATCTTGTGGAATCCTACCCAGTATTAGTAGTGTTTCTAATAAAGTGCTCAGTGAATGTATACTGAAGAAAAAAAAATCTTAAAAACCTTTTGAAATTCGGCACAAAACAGTGCAAGTCAATGGCGGCCAGTTTCAGTAAGTATGCACCACTGGAGTAGTATGCCCTCTGTTGGCTATTAAGGTCACTAATATGTATATACAGTGTATATGTCACACCCATATTTTACAGAATATTACATGAGATTTTCAAGTTTAGATGTCCAAAACATGTTACTTCTCACCTATGTCCCCTGGGGTGCTTGCTTCATAAGGTTCATGTGGCCCTGGAAGTGACCTCAGCTTGACACCTAGCCTCTCCCCTTTGGCACTCGCACCATGGCTGCTCTGTCCACTGTCTAACAGACACACCCAAAGACATGTTGGAAGCATTATATATATATATATATACACACAAAAAATAAGAAATAAATGGGGGAAAAAAAGGAAAGCATTCAGGAACCTCTAGAAAGGGACAACTATTATTTTTAGTTTTTGTCCCATGTCAGCTCATCTACACAACAGAAACATCCCATTAATTTTGTTGTGACACAGACCTATTTCTAGAGCAATACAATTTCACTAGGCTCCATGGCAAACTTTTCCATTGCACTGTATTCATATCCTGGCTGCACTGTACTAAAATGATGCAAATAGATCACTCTGAGACAGAACCAAGACTGAAAGCCAGATAGCAATGGTCTTCAGAATAATAAAACAAAGTAGAGAAAAGGGGAAAATCATTATCTCTCCAGTCTGACATTTTTGAGCAAGTGAAAAAATGTTCATATAACAAACCGTACCAAACGTAACTCCAAACTGGAATTCAGTAATTCGTCTTGTTGGATATTTCTGTTCTTATAAGAACAAGAATGATGATTATTTATAATTTATAATTTAATATGATTATCAAATTGAACAGTTTTAAAAGTTTTTAAAGATCTAGTTAAATCATATTTGCTGAAGGGCAGATACTGAGGGGATGTTTAGCGAAACATTACATCATTCTGCAATATTTTTCATTCTAGCTAATGTTGCACATCATGTCTGGATCTCATTTTGTAATTCAATTTACTACAGCAGTTTCCAGAAGACCTTAACTAGGCTAACCGGCCAGGTCTTTAAGTCTTGTGGCTGTTGTTTAGTTCACTACAAGCTTTTTACAGGAGAATTGTTGATGGCAGGTTAAAAGGTGTTGGTTTATTGTTTGCACTGAACCATGCATTACTCCTACAAAGTGAGTGGGAACATTTTCGGCACAGCACATAACTCTGTCTCACTGTAAGTGCAGGGTTGTGGTTCAACTCAGAGCAACAATACAGAACATACAATCAGAACATGTGTTTGTGTGAAAAGAGAGAGGGAGAGCTCAGCAAGGATAGGCTTGGGACAGAAAAAGATCGGTCATTATTCCAATATCCTTTTAAACTATATGTACAATCAACTGGTTATTATAAAGGATAATGTTCATATAATGCAAAGCCAATCAGGAGAAAAAGAGTGAGAGCATGTGAAAGCATAAACATTATGAAGTGTTCTTCTGCAAGGACCTTGCAATAACAGTTTTTTTTCTACCAGAGATGGCAAAAGTCTAAATCTAACAGTTTGGGTTAAATATCCAACACTACATCACCCAAAATCCTGTGAACAGAAGGTAATGCTCACCTGGTTTGATATCCATATCTGATGTCACATGAAGAGCCAAGAGTTACAGAATTAAGAGAAGGATTGAAAAATACGGGAAATAACTATACAATGATACTAGGGTTGATACTAGGGTTAGAAGTGATGTGAAGTGACATCTCAGCCGACGAATAGGAAATCAACACCCAGGGGATTAGGGAATGATTAAATATTTAATTTTGATGAACATTACTATTCAGCTAATTTCAACTTATATGAGAACTACAGTTGCTGCTCTATAATCTGGAGAACTACTGTGTGTATTTTAAAGGTGAAGATTTATTTATCTGGGTTTTTGTTTGTTTCATTTTAAAACTATAACAATAAGCCAGAGAGCTATAATAACAATGGCGTAAAAGTCATACCACAGACTTTGTGAGGGGGTTTGTGAATGGTCTGTGGACTACTCTCTTTTTGATTCACTGCATTGGACAGCAGATAAAAAAAGTCAGATAAAGTAAAATGTTGAACATTTCACACTGTGGAATATACTGATTTATGTGGATGAAAAAGAAAGATCCACTTACCACTGCTGGCACTGCCTTCTCTACGGCCTCGAGCACTGTTCTCCCTCCCTGACTTCACCCTCTGCAGGGAGATAAAACACAGTGGAACAAGCAAAATAAGTGAAGCGTGACTACTACAGAGATAAAAATGCACAGTGATAAATATACCAGCCTGAGGATAAAGGACTAACAAATGCTAACATTTGAAACGTAAAATAAAGGAATGTGACATAGCAGAAGAGAGGAACAGAATGTTCAACAGGAAGGGAGCTGCTGACGCGGGACATAACTCGTTTCTCTGAACATACTTACTGATCCAAAAGGCCCTGTTGATTTGGAAACAGCTGTTTCTCATTCAAGTACATTTTCTCTAGAATTTATTTCTCTCTGTCAAGTCAGTACTGAAGCATGACCCTCTGACACGGGTACAAAAGTAACAGGCACTG
This sequence comes from Pangasius macronema, assembly GCA_037577455.1. Taxonomy (NCBI): domain Eukaryota; kingdom Metazoa; phylum Chordata; class Actinopteri; order Siluriformes; family Pangasiidae; genus Pangasius; species Pangasius macronema. The sequence continues at coordinate 9,686,727 of CM074949.1, forward strand.
TACCTGTTCTCTGATCTCCTTCATCTTTTCCACTTTTTTGAGTTTGGTGGCATAATCCTGTACCTCCTTTAGCCCCATGTCTGTGCACAACCTCACAAGGAATCGTAGACCTAACCAACACAAAAGCTCACATGAAACCCATTAACTGATAGAGTGCAATGTTGTGAAGTAAATGAAAGACAGAAAATGGTTGTGTAAGTTACATTCTGCATTTTCAGGGAATTTGCGGTGAATGTCCTTATAGGTCTCAAGTGCTCTCTGATAATTTCCTGAATGAGACAATAAAAGGCACATTTTATGACTCAAGTAGCAATATTGACATTATTGGTAACTTTAAGTTAACAAAATTATTTAACAATTGTCATACCACTTCTCCTGTAACAGCTAGCTACCATCAACTGCCATACAACATGATTTGGCCTGGAATTCACATGAACACATGAATTCACACACACACACAAATTATAATAACTAATAAATAATAAACTCATATTGTATACATTTATATTAATTTATATTCTGGATTTGATCAATGATAGTTTGGAGGTTGTGTAAAAAATTGATTTTTAAATATATATAAAAAAAGATTTAAAAACTATTGTTATGGATGGATGGATGGATGGATGGATGGATGGATGGAATTTATTGATCCCCAATGGGAAATTTGGGTGCTACAGCAGCAATGGACATTAACGTACTAGACAAAGTACAACATTCAACATATATTACCAAGTGACACAGTGCAAAGAGACATCAGCAATTAGGTGCAAAAATTCCATGTAATGTAGTGCAAAAATCCAAGTTTTAGATTTAAAATCTTTTTGTTAATTATGCAATAAAGTATGGAAATTTAATCCAACAAGTGATGTTTCTTGTTTTCATCAATACAGTATACTGTATATACAGTGATGTACTATATATCCAAGACTGTACTCAACAAACACAGACAATAACTTACTGGATGAGTGTTGCTCTTTCAAAATACTGAATTGCCTTTTCACAAAACTGTGTGTCAATATAATATGCTCCCAGCCATTCAATGACATGAATGTTCGACGGAAAGTATCTGAAAGACTAAGAAAAAGCATGGCTTTAATCATTTTTGCTATACATCTAAGGTTCACGATGAAGAAATATAATGTGTCAAACATATTAATTGTTTAAGCTAAAATGATTTGAAGTAGTACAGAGGAATAAGGCCTTGCCTCATAATAGTACTGGAAGGCTTGTGACTTGTCGCCTTCGTTGTCATATAACTCTCCCAGTTTGGCCAGTACATGAGGGTCAGTGGGGGTGACACTGATCAGCTGCATGAGCCACTCAATAGCCTGGTGAGGATCTTCCAACATCTCATATCTAAAGGCTGCTTAAAGAGCACTAACTAGTTTGACAAAAACTGATTCAACATAAAAAAAAAAAAATTTTAAAATAACAAACGCTTGCAGTGCTACATTAAATTCATGCCCAGATTTTAATGGGAGCATCATGCTTAGTTAATATTTCTGAAACAAACAATTTAGGTTAAAAAAAAGGATACAGATTGGCCAGCTGATACATAACTTGATCGCTGTTCCTAAGGATGGCATGGAGCTTCAGGAAGCAGTCGAGGGCTTCTTCCAGCCGCCCGAGTTTCTTATAGGTCAACCCTACAGGAACAGACAAAGCACTGGTCAACACAAAGCTACCAGTACAGTTGGATGTACAACAAAGCATATGCCTGTGGGAAAATGTTATTTTCCCTGTATATCAAAATGCCATCTCATACCAAAGTTATGAACATCAAAAGTCCATCAAAAAGAGGGGGCATAAATGAAAGAAAATGAGCAAGTCTGCTGATGGAGAACAGTTTCTAGTAACGTTAATAAAAGACCTAAATTATAAAGAGCCTCTGTGCAGGACGAGTCGTTCCGCAGTGCTTCTTTATAAAACTCAGCTGCTTTCTCATAGTCTTGCTTCACAAACACGGTGTTGCCTTTATTAATGAGGGCAGCAGGATTATAGCGGTCAGCATTCATGGCCAATTCAGCATAGCGATCAGCTTGGTCAAAATCCTTCTCCTATGAGAAATAAAAACAGCAGTATTTAATACAATAAATAAAAGTAATATATTGCATTGAGAAAGTATTCAAATGCTTTCACATTTTTCACTCTGTTACCCTAAAATTGATTACATTATTTTTTCATCGATCCACAAAAACGTCCTGTTTAAATTAAAAGCATAAACAGGGTTTCACAACACTTTACAAACGTATTGAAATTAAAAACTAACATAATATTACATTCACATAAATATTCAGACCCTTTGCTAAGACACTCAAAATTGAGTTCTGATCATCCTCGATTACCGCCGAAATTACTGCGATAATTTTTTCATGATTTGGAAAAGCACGCCTCTTACATCTATTTAAAGCCCCAGAGCTGACAGTGCATGTCAGAGCCAAAAATCAACCATGAAGCAAAAACTACTCATCATTTGGCCAATTCCATCCCCACATGAAGCCCAGTGGTGGCAGCATCATGCAGTGACAGGATGCTGTGAGGATGTTTTTCAGCAGTAGGGACTGAGAAGCTCTCAGCACTGAGGGAAAGATGAATGGATACAGTTAAGGAAAACCTGCTCAAAAGCATTCAGAACTTGAGATGTGAGTGATGGTTCTCCTTCCAACAATAACCTGAAATGCAACCAAGACAGCACATGAGTGGCTTCAGGATAAGTCTGTTAATGTCCTTGAGTGGCCTAAACAGAGTCTGGACTTGAACCCAATTGAACATCTGTAATGTAACATCTGTAACATCCTAAAAACAGCAACAGTGACACTGCCATCAAACCTAAAAACAGACTTCAGTTCAAGTTCAAGTTCAAGTTTAATTTCATTAACTTAATTAATTAAATTAAGAATTGAGAGAAGACTTAAGAATATAATTGTCATCTAGAGTGCTTCAACAAAGTACTGATTGAATTCAAAGGGTCTGAATACTAATGTAAAAATGATAGTTCAGTTTTTTTTTTTATTAACTGAACTGTAAAAACCTGTTTGTGTATTCATAATATAGTATTTTTGCAGATTGATAAGCAGTAAAATATGTTTTATATTCAATGTACTTCCGTATAATGTAATGCATATTAAAATGTAATGGAGAAAAAGAACTACATTCATGCTTTCAAGTAGTGTAATAGTAGTGTGTGTCAGAATGCCTTTCAGTATAGTTATCAAGTCTGCCTTGTACAGAACTCACATATCTACATACCAAGAAGTAGAGAAAGGAAAGGTTGGTAGCAGCAGCACTCTTCACCCGGCTGTCTTTCTTCTCAAAGGCTTTCAGTGTGTCCACTGCCTGCACATCAGGACCAGTGTGTCAGACATTTGGTGTATTTAGAAAAAGACTGCTTAGTCTATAGGCTTTCAGTGCTAAAAATTCAACCCTACTAGCATTCTAGCATATTTACAAATCCTGAAGAAAGACATTGATAACTAAAGTATAGTGGGAGAGAGAATAAGAAACAAAAGCCGTGCTTGGTTCAGTCTCTAATTTGGGTTTCCACTTATTTTATTTGGCACAATTGACAGGAGCAGTGAGAGAGGCAAAACAATCACCACAAAGTTCACTCATCCAAAGACATAAAGCGTGACCGGACACACATACCTCGGCCTCAACAGGCAAGCAAATGGAAAAGCAGAAAAAAGAACAATGGGGAATATAAATGTGTGAAACACTGAAGAGACAGATAATGCGGTGAGGAAAGAAGAAAAAGAAGATATGTGGGCTAATATGTAACATTCATATTCATCCATTCACTACACACAGACTAGGTCAACAGCAACATAGCAGAAGTGTATTAGGACCTCCCTCACCTGGTTAAAGTTCCTCTGTCTCAGGTAGGTGATAGCTTTGTTAATCTCTAGATCATTGGCCAGCTCCACATACTGCGAACCTTTAACCATATCTACACACCTAAAACCATAGCACTACATTCAACATTCAGGCAAAATAACTGTTTTTCACTCCCTTTGTAATAATTGTCTAATTGCCTTTAGCTTACATATAAATTCCTGGTGTGTTATTATTATCATTATTAGATTTATTATTAGTTATCTTAGCTAGTAAGTTAGTTTAGATTATTTCTCCTCAGCTCTGTATCGTACAATGAAAACTCACCAGTCAAAACCAGCTGCAAAAGTGGACTCAATGGCTGGAGCAATGAGCTTTGCTGAAGTCATGATGTACTTCTCAGCCAGAGCTTTTCTACAATAGAGAAAATAATGCATAACTTTCTCAAAACATTAAATAACACTATGCAGTTTCATCTTGAGGAACATACGGTGGAGTCCAAAAATATGAGACCACTAGTGAAAATTGCTTCAGTTTGGCATTCTTTTACAATATAACACAATGGCTTCATCACAAAATATATTATCAGCAATAACTGAAAAATAATATTTACATGAATTTCAGAGTTTCTTAGTATTTGGTATTTCCCCTTTTTGCTTTAATGACAAAAAGGATCCATGGTTGATCAAATCCATTGGAGTGTCGTCTGAACCCATGAATCAGTGGAAGGGATACGACTCAGAAAATCTGACCTTTTGTACAAAGGAGTTAACGTGGTCAATATCACAAATTTGCTTAGATTTAAATAGTGACCTAGAAATTGTAATAGTGACTTAGAAAAAAGCAACATCTTTAATATTAAATAGTCAAGATAAGGCACATTTCTTTGTATTAGAATTTTCAAAATTCCACAACGTTCTATCTATTTCCAGTTTTAAATAAAAAGAAAAAGGCCAGATTGTCAATGTGGTCTCAGACTTTTGGACCCCACTGTATATTAAATTACTGCTTATATATATATAGGTATATATATTATAGGTATTGTAAGAACTTCCTGATACCTCTCTCGCTCCATTTGTCGAAGCTGATCGTTTTTGATGGCTTCAATCAGTAAGCTTGCATGGGGGTCATCCTAACAAGAAATTTAATCACACTGTTCAATTTAATCAAGAAAACTGAACTATTAGCCACAAATGATTCTAGCGCTAATTGGAATGTTTAGTAAAGTTACATTCTCTTTAAGCTCACATTTGAAGGGATGTATTTCTCATCCTCATCAATGCCCAGAGGCACACAGATTAGTTTCTGGAAAGATTTTTTCATCATTTTACGGTCTCCAATGGCATAGTAGCATAGAATTAGGTTGAAGCCTGTCTTTATGTTGGGACTCTCACTCATAATGTGCTCAAAGGAGGTTATGGCATCCGAGTACTGGCCCATGCGTATGAACGCAATACCAATGTTCTGCATGATCTTGATCCTATTGAAAGCAACAACACACACGGTCATCAAACAGATGTCACACTACATTTAAAAAAGGCACTATTTATTTACATGATTTTGCATGCATACTGACTGATCGTCTGTGAAACTTGCCTCATCTCTGTGTGTACATTAGAGATTTGGTCCAAAGCCATACGATAAAATTTAATTGCCATGGGGTAGTTCTTCTGTTTAAAGTAGATATTAGCCATGTTCACTTTCAGTCGTCCTGTATTGGAAAAAGAACAAAAGGACAAATACTGTGATTAGAGATATGCATGATATTTATACACTCATTTATGCTCATTTATGCAGTTATCCAATCAGCCAATCATGTGGCAGCATAAAATCATACACATACAGGTCAAGAGCTTCAGTTAATGTAACATCACAATGGGGGAAAAAAAAAAGATCTCTGTGACTTTAACCATGGCTGTTGGTGTCGGATGGACTGGTTTGAGTATTTCAGAAACTGACGATCTCCTGGGATTTTCAACACAACTGTCTCTAGCATTTACAGACTGGTGCAAAAAAGAAAAATTATTGAGTGAGACAGAAATCAGAAATCTGAGGCTACCATGGGCACAGACGCACCCAGACTGGACAAGTGAAGACTGGGAAAAGACCAGGTGATTTTTTTTTCTTCAACTGACCAGTCTGAGTGAGTCTGTGTCCATGATAGCCTCATATTCTTGTTCTTGGCTGACAGGAGTGGAACCAGATGTGGTCTTCTGCTGTTGTAGCCCAACCATCTTAAGGCTTGATGTTTTGTGCATGCTGAGATGCTTTTCTGCTCAACACAGTTGTAAAGAGTGATTATTTGAGTTATTATATTCTTCTTGGCAGCTCGAACCAATTTGGCCATTTTCCTCTGACCTCACTTATCAACAAGGTGTTTCCACCCACAGAACTGTCACTCAAAGTTTTTTGTTTTTCTCACCAGTCTGTGTAAACTCTAGAGACTGTTGTGTGTGAAAATCCCAGGAGATCAGAGTTTCTGAAATACTCAAACCAGCCCACCTGGCAACAACCATACCATGGCTAAAGTCACCGAGATTATATTTTTACCCAATCTGATGTTTGATGTGAATATTAACTGAAGCTCTTAACCTGTATCTGCAGAATTTTATGCATTGTGCTGTTGCCACATGATTGGCTGATTGGATAACTGCACAAATGTGCAGATGTACACGTATTCCTATTAAAGTGGACGATAAGTGTATATCATGTAGAATATTAATTGATCACCATCTCGTCAAATTACGTATTCAAAATTATTGGTAACTTTTATAAATTATTTACTACACCAAATTAATTACTTTAGTGACATATTATTAGCAGTTTAGCATCTATGATGCTACTATTGAGGCTCTGCTGACATATGATTTAGTACTTTATTTCTTACAGATTGTCAAAACACTAGTCATAACATCACCTGCATTGTTAAACATCTTGTTCTTCACAATGACCTGGTACGTGTTCAACGCTTCTGTGTTCATGTCGTTGTTAGCATACTGGTTTGCCAAATTAAACAGCGCCTAAACAGCAGATGCACAAGAAACTCAGCATTCATTATACTAAATTTAATATAATTTAAAATTGGCTTTGATTAATTAGAAATGAACTCACTGAATAGGTTAAATCCAAATTGATATGATCTGCAGTGCCAGTTTGCTCTCTTTGTCTCAACAACACTCTTTCTTTTCTACCAGCTTCTTTGGCCTTTTCTAGAGCCTGAATGAGCAACACACAACGAGAAATAAAAGACAGTTGCAGAGTAATTCAGAGCATCACAACTGTTAAAATGTACACAGCACAGAAGTAAACACATTTTAAAAGTCTAGTCCATGCACATATTTAAATTTACACAACTCACTAAGCTTATTTAAGGCAAAATTTTACTTACCAGCTGTAGATCACCATTTGCATGGGCCATACAGCTCTCCTCGATCAAGTCATTCACTTTCTTTTCCAATATCTTAATCTTCTCTTCTGGCCTGGATTGCACATAAAAATGGTTCATATACTTGCCAGACTATGGGGTATATTAAATATAATATAAATTGCATAAGAAGTGCCAAGTTCCCATGAATTAGGCATAACAAAAACAGAACAGAAAACCCACGTGTCTTCATTTCTTGCTTCTAATGGAGGAGCTGGCCCTCTTGACTGTCCAAGTGGATCAAAAGTAGAGCCTGAAAAAAAGGAAATGCACTGTCCAACACAACTGATACAACTATACTGCCAAGTAAAAATATGTGATATCTGATGGTTGAGAGATGTAGAACTGCATAGAATCAGTGTAGACAAAACTAGATATTATATCATTTTGAACAGTAAAATTTGTCATTTGCACACTCACCTCTAGTCAAAGAGGACGAGTATCCTGCTGCTCGCACTGCAGTCATAGGACGAGCAGCCCCATCCTTAAGAACAAATAAGATACTATAGGCAAATGTATGTCCTTCTACTTCTACACTGATATTTTTTAAAGCATAAAAGAACCCACCTGCACTGCCCCGGTCATAGGCCTTCCCATTGAAGAACCCAGAGCTGTCCGTAGCTAATGAACAACAAATGAAGGCCATAAACAAAACAAACAGTTGGATCAAATGCAACTCTCTATCCAGCTGTAGCTTCTTTACGCACTATTTTCATTGATGGAGCAAAAATAAACAAAATATTTGGCCATGTTTTGTGTGAAATGTCAGTTACTCAATATTAATTTATTTTTATTTAACGACTGTTTTAGGTAACTGTAAAGGCAACATCACACTCAAATCATGCTGTTGTACTGAATATCAGCATTACCTACGGTAATAAGGCCAAATTACAGCCGTGCTGATATTCAGTACAAAAACACGCTTGCTTGTACAATATTGCTCAATTATTTTTTTAATAGATTCTAATGGATTTTTTTTCCCTACTTCTGACACGTAAGCAATTCTAATCATTTTCTCACCTTTAGAAGCCTTTCACCAACCTTGCCCTGACTGCTGTCTGCCTGAGTTTTTGAAACAGCAAACATGCTAGAAAAGAAAATCTACTCTCTTTCTCACTATATGTGATAGAATCTATCATCACCCAACATCTTTTGTTGTTTAAAATTAATCTGTTCATATAGGTTTAGTTGTGTTACTTACGCCAAAAGATGTTCCTACGGGTCTTCCTCCAACAGCAGCGCCAGGAAATTTTGCAGTCATCTTAAAAAAATATATATATATACTGTATATATATATATATATATATATATATATATATATATATATATATATATATATGTATATATCTATATATATATATATCAAACAAAAAAAAAAAAAAAAAACACAATAAAGAAATAAAAAAACAAAT
>CM074949.1:9695493-9710619 GCA_037577455.1 Pangasius macronema
CTCTCTCTATCTATATCTATATATATATATATATATATATATATATATATATATATATATATATATATACATATATATACATAATGAGTTATTATTCTACATGTAATAGTCTAGGGGCTTATTGTTCCTACCCTTTGCTTTCACAGTCTCTACGAAAAGTGGGTAAGGACACCACAGTGCTTCTCATATGTGTCACAGTTTTTCTGTCATACCTTCCGGAGGCAGGACAGTATTCCAGCTTTTTCTTATACCTAAGACAGGTAAGGGGCATTTCAGTCTCAGCTGAGATTTGTTTAGTGTTTTAATTATGAATTACAGTTATTTTGAGTAATCTACACAATATACAGTACTGTGCAAAAGTCTTAGACACCCTATATTTTTTTTAGTACAAACTTTTGTTATTAGATTCTTATTTTATGATTTCTACATTATTGATTCAGTACAAAAACATTTTCGAATTCCAAACAATAGTTTTCAAGCACAAAATTAAATCTTACAGAAAAACGTTTGTATGTCAGTAAAGAAAGCAGCAGATTACATAAGAGACACTTTTCAGACAGAAAAACATAAAGAAGGCTGCTGGGTTTTGCTGCAAAAATAAGATTTTTGCACAGTACTGTATGTTAAAAGTTTTGAATTATTGCAATTTTTAAGTCTTTTTATTTCCTGAGGTGTATAATGTGTTGAACCTTATGATGTGTTTTTAAGCTGTTTTCTGTTTTCAGGTTATTAACTTCTCATCAGCTGCAATTGCAGCGTTTATAGCAATGGTTGGAATCCTGTCTATTATAGCACAGGTACTATCACATTTTGAAGCATCATTCTACAGCATGGGATTTTCACCACTTTGATTCCTATGCTTAAGGCATAGATTTAGGCAGAGTGCTAAATTTCAGTGTGTCTATCTTCAGTCTTAATTATATGCAGGTAGTTGTATGCACTGTGAAAGATATATGTAGTTCACATATTAGATTTAAAAATGACACCTGTTAACAACAGATAATATAGTATAGTGGCAGTTCGGGTCATTTTTTTAATGAAGTAAATGCAGCATTTGTGTACTGAGAATATAACATGTTTAATATAGCTAAAGTAAATCCTGCACAGTGTTTCAGATGAAAGCTGTTACTTACCTGAAGTGACAGATTCTTGGTACTCGATGGTGTATGTGTGCTCCCTGAGCCTGAATTATAAATCGAACCAACGAATTTTCAAATGTGTAAAATACTTTAATGCAAGTAAATGCTTCTAGTGTATTTATTTCTGACCCTGTAAATTCACTGATGTTTTTTTTAAATAATTTGAAAAATAACTGTTTTCTCTGCTGTCTGTCTGTCCGTGCCAGCCATGGAAAACAATTCATGCTTGTAGCATGCATTTTAAATTGAAATTCAAACTTGATCATTAATATAATAAAAGCAAATGGAATAAGCCAATGTTACCTTGGGGTAAAAACAGTCTGTAGGATAAGGTGGTGCTCTCAGACTTTAGTCTGATACATTTTAGGCTTTAGTATTTATGTAATTACTTTGTGCTTATGATGTACTCTAACAGTTCACCCACTGCCTTCCTTTCAGACTTTGCTCCTAAGTGTGCTGATGAAAAAAATTGGTAATAAGAATACCATGTTATTAGGACTTGGATTTCAGCTGTTCCAGCTGGCCTGGTATGGCTTTGGGTCAGAAACATGGTATGTTTTTATCATAAAAGTGATAATACCTGATGAATAAATAGCAGTTATTTTATGGTTTTAAATAAAACTGCCACATTTCTGTGACAAATTATTGTAGGATGATGTGGTCAGCTGGCACCGTAGCTGCTATGTCCAGTATCACCTTCCCTACAATAAGTGCCCTGGTGTCCCACATCACAGATCATGGCCAGCAGGGTAAGAGAACATCAGGGCATAACTACTAGCATGAGTCATGTGATTGCATCATGCTTGCAATATGCTGCTGCATATTTTATTTTATAACACATTTGTAGATAGTAGTGCACTTAAAAGATAAAAAAAAACAAAAGAAATAGTAATTAATTAGTGGTCACAAACATATAACAAAATACCAGAGATATAAATTAGTCCTACCAAGTGTTTCTTTTTGCTCTATAATGTTCTATTAAGCTGTGAATTTCAAGGCTTGGCAATTTTAATGTCTTTAATGTAGGTGCGGTTCAGGGAGTGATAACTGGGATTAGGGGCCTGTGCAATGGGCTTGGTCCGGCTCTCTTTGGATTTATCTTTTTTCTCTTCAATGTGGAACTGAATGAGATGGGGCCAATGAACCATGACAAGGCTTCAGCTGTCAATGAAGCGGTATGGAATTTATTAAATCAGCCTCAGCTTTATTTATCAGTAACTGTAATATACTCCAAATGTGTGATGTGGTCTTTGCTGTGTACATATTTCATGGAACAAAAGAGTACTGTAGCAGAGATAATATATACATTTATAATATATACAGTACAAAAATAGAAGTGCAATTTTACAAACCCACCATCCATAGTACACTTGTGTACTTATGCAAAGTCTGTGTATAGCACTTCACCCTTGTCCTGTTGTAGCCCCTAACAGAGATCTCTATCAAAGTTTTACATTGATCTACATTAAGTAGTTACTGTTTTGCATGTCTTTTTTGGTTATTACATCAGGTATGTTTCAGTATGCCCTTCTTTACACTTTATTTTGAAATGTTAGCTTACAAAACAAAATAATAGCTTTCACTGCTCATAAACAGTCTCAAAATTTGTATTATTGTATGTTATGTGTTCACGAAAGTTTTCAGTTATCCTGGTCCTGTCGCTTAAATCAAATAATCAGATCTCTAGAGCTTACTACTTGGAGACAGACATAAAGACATTTTGCCAGTAACCCCTGAGATAGGGAAACATGAGGCTACTTGCTCTGATTACTCTGATTCACACACTGCAATTTCACACAACCTACCAGAGCAAGAATTGTGCCATGCAGGTGTGTTGTTTGCATTATTTATACTGATTTTTGCCCATTTTCCTCAGGGGTGGCAATAATTCTGAAATTGACTGTACCTAGTCCAGGTGTATTAGGAACTGTAATAGAACAAACTTATACACTGGCAGGAGTGACCCTAAAGTACCAGTGCAATATTGCATGAACTAGGATAAAAAATAGTTTTTGGAGTTACCCATTTTCATGGCCCTTATGGGTATGATTTTTTTTAAAGACATTTAAAAAACATATTGGCTTTAGGGTACAAGCACTTAACCTGAAAATGTATTATAAGCTTCAAAGTAAATTACAGATGTGAGAACATTTATATTGCACTCTAGTAGCCTCCATTGACATAAAATAAGAGGAAATAGGGAGGGAAAATTAGTTATTAGTTATGATAACCAATTTGTTAAGAGATTATCAGCAAACGCAGTCATTGTGTCAGAATAATGGTTGATCTTGAATATGTTTAAATGGCTAAATATGTATATATTCATTGCACAAATGTAAAAAAAAAAATATTTTTTGTATTTGTAATGTTGTTATATAAAATATGTATATTATACATTTTAATGTATATTAAATACAGTTGAGTAAAGGTAAATATTAATGAGAAAATAAATATTCATGGCACTGATGTGGCAAAATTAATAAGATGAAATTATATATAAATGTATTTTAGTATTTAACTACAAAATCCAGAAAGAATTAAAAGCAGTATAAAACTTTTTACAGTTAATCTAAGAACAGAAAATGCTCTGCATACAAGGAACAATCTATATAAAGTGATTGTTTATGTGAAATGCTGTGGATTATTTCTTTATTTATTTAAACAGTTGATCTTATACAGCTGCTTAGCCTGATGTCCAACAACTTTTTTCTTTTAGAAATCAGTCATTCCAGGCCCTCCTTTCCTGTTTGGAGCCTGTACTGTTCTTCTGGCATTATTGGTGGCCTGCTTCATCCCCGAACGCCGCAGTGTGACAGTGAAAACCTGCAGTACACGGGTTTCACCTGTTACTGGAACACACTGTAACAGTTCTGCTCCTGGGAGTGACGAGGACATCGAGCCTCTCTTGCAGGACAGCAGCATGTAGCCAACTGATACTACCTGAAGCCTCAGCTTTTTTTTTTTTTTGGAACATGTAAGAAATATAGTACAGAGATGCAGGCAAACGTGATCTGGAATGACATGACGTAGTTACAGTCTAGAGAATTGTATTCTTTTTTTTTATATATATATATATAATGTATTTGTTCCAACTCTGTCTCCAAAAGAGCTTTTTGAACTTTTTAAGATACGTTTTAACATAAGGTAAGCTTTGCTTATGTTTGCCAGCTGAGATGTATTAATGTTATGCTCTTAGTTGAAAATGTGCCTTCACCATGCATTTGCAAAGTATTTGTTTTTTGTTATTCAGTCACTGCTGAATGTATATTATATGATGTACCATAGATCACTGATGTCCCTTAATTTTTAAATGTGTAGCACTGTAATAGTCTTCTATTAAAGAAAACCTGAAAGACAATCTTTATATGGAAACTATGGTAATTAAATTCCTAATATAAGCTGTTCTTTTATGAACTATGGAGCTAGAGAAATATCCATGTCCATAGTTTGGTGTTATTTAACAACCACTATCTGGCCACAGTGCAGCTTTATAGTTTGACCTATTGACTAAATGCACAAGGTGTTGTCATATCTTCAGCTTATATAATAGTAGGTTGTATTGAGATATAGGCAAGGAATTGTATATGAAAAGTATATAGGATATGGCGTACAATTGTCACAGGTTGGCCTAAATATTTTTGACAAGTTTGTAAATTCTTGAACTGTTAAATGTATATGCAAAAGGGGTATTTATTTCCCTGTGTAAGACTATTTAACTGTAATTGTGTACCCTCTGCTTGTGGTCACACCTCAAATAATAACTGCTACCTCAGTCTGTAACATTGGGCCTAGCTCAACCCTGTCTAATTTTTAAAAACCGATTGATGCTCTATATTCGAATGGTAAGATGCCCAATATCATTTCACTCCATCTCAGCAACTAAATTCTCATTATCGCTTTTACATATGCAACCCAGACATTCCTGATCATGTATTTGTTGTTGATGTGTAATAATTGTTTAAATATCTACTCTTAGAAGCAATTACACACGCTGTCTGATCTATTCACAGTATATCAATAAAAAAAACAATTTCATTTTATTCTATGATGCTGTGTAATACACATGCCACTAACAAGCAGTATATAGTTGTGAAGCATAGGTCAGTCACACCATTTAGGTTTTTTTTTTTATTTTTGTTTCCATGCTTTTCACTTAATCTTTGCTATATTAAACAATCATTTTTTTCCATGTACATATTTACAATGCCATGAAATGTCTTTTCCACTGGTATAAGTGGCACATTTTATCTCCAAAAGCACACTAGAAGAGCTCGCTGTAGTTTCAGTTGGTAGAATTATAAGGCCTAAGAATGCACGAACATAATGTCAAGCATAGTTTTATTAATGCAAACAATAACTATTGCAGTAGTTTCTGCAAACTGAATGTGTGTGTGTGTGTATATATATATATACATATATTCTAAAATATATATCATTTTAGAAACAAAGGTCAGTGTTTTTATTTTTTTCGTAACTTTTGCAACATGTACCAATTTACTTTTGTATGCAGCATGGGTAATAGTTTACAGATGCTCTCGCATATGAAGTCTTTGCTGAATGCTGTAACTTGACATTTGTTCAGTGTGGCTGTATAACAAATAATTGCATAAGTAAAAGATGTTGTAGCTGATGATCTGTTCTTGTTTAATAGATAGAGTGAGGCGTTGTACTGAATTACAAAGATTTATTATAATAGCAGAGTGCTCCTTCACATTTTAATTATGTAAAGACAAAAATAACATATAAATCGCTGCTCTAAATACATGTCAAATCTATAAATGAATATTCACATTTCACAATAACTAACTTATAGAAAACAAATTCAATAGACCATTGTCCAGCAATAAGAGTCTTGCCAGTGCACTAAACCTAGAGAGTGGTATTTTCCTAAACTAAATCTTCTGAGAATATAAAACCCATTCAGTATCAGTCACACATGTGCACACACACACACACACACACACACACACACACACACACATCAGTTTGTAAAAGGTAAACGAGATTGCATGGACAAAATGGAGTTTTGTTGTTTTTGTTGTTGTTGTTGTCATGCTTATGGGAAATAGGTGGATATATTTTGTTTAATTATAGGTCTTGCATATAACACCAAAACCTACAGAAGTATTTAAATATCTTCATTGATTATAGTTTTGTTCCTATTGCTGATTTCCTTGTTGGCTCTGGAATCTTCAGGTTGACTAAAGAAAGCAAGTCAGGGACACTTTGGTGGTGTACGTTGGTGCTGTTTCTAGAAAGCAACAGTAATTTTTAACATTTCATGAGTTTTGTAAAACTGCAGTATTATTCAAGCTGCCATTAGCAACAAACAAATCCTGTTAATTAGCACAACACTGAAACCTGAGACTGAACAGCAATTTCAGATATCTTTGGTAATTTCTGCTGATCACTAATGTGTTTTCTGAGCACCTTTTTTGCTGCTGCATTGGCTAAGTATTTTAGCTAAGGGATATTTGTATTTTATAATTTGCATATGATAAATGCTTTTCATCGTCATTTTGTGCGTTGCTTACATAACAACTTGGTAGAAACACCCCCAAGGTAGCTTTCTGCTACATCGCTTTTTAGGAGTTAAATAAGTAAGATGTATATCAGTAATGCTATGCATTGCATATGTTGTAAAATAATATTTAAAAAAATACTAATAATGTTGGAAACATTTGCTTTTAAAGTGTTATCAGAAGTTCAGTTTGTCTACAGCATTTATAGGTGATCTGAGCTTAGATATTATGTTTTAACAATTATTGTGGGGGTATACCTAGCGTAAATTTAACATATACTCATATAAGTCAGAGGTAAAGCTGTTCTGACACAGAGAAAGTTTTTAAGGACAGACATTTTTTGTTTTAACTTCAAAAGAGAGGAAAAAAGAGAGGTTGAAGAAGGAACAACTATATATATAGCTGCTACAAGAAAGGTTATAACAGGAACCAACTTGTTTTATGGACATTCCACAACATTAAATGTAATATACACAAATACAAAGTATGAATTGTTGTTCTTTAATAAATAAAACCTTGTTAGTGCTGGTCAATTGCTGTTGTGTAAGGGGAATATAACACTCAGAGTTATTGGAAAATAATCAGCTTCAGGGATCCTATAACAGTACGCTGTGTCATGTTTTATTCCTTACATAATATCTTTCATGGTTTCTACAAATCAGCTATAACTTACCTCTGTCCTTGAGAGTCTCAACATAGGTCTGCATAAACTCCTTGTCATGCTCAGTCTGCTCGAGTGTGTTATCTTTCTTATCCTTACTGACATCCATGCTTATAGGATTATCAAATAATTGTATGAATCTGAAAATGATATATTTAAAAAAAAAAAAAAAATATATATATATATATATATATATATATATATATATATATATATATATATATATATCCAACATTACCAAGAATAATTCCCAATATAAGGTGCTTCAACATCATATTCCAATGTATAAAAGTGGTTACAGAACATAATTAATTATATCAAATACATCACACAAGAAGACAAAGGCAGTGATCAAATACACTCACTGAGCACTTTATTAGGAACACTATACTAACACTGGGAAGGGCCTCCCTTTGCTCTGAAAACAGCCTCAATTCCTCGTGGCATGTATTCCACAAGATGTTGGAAACATTCTTTTGAGATTCTGGACTGCATCATGCAATTCCTGGAGATTTTTCCAAGTGCGCTTTCATGCTGTGAATCTCCCTTTCTACCACATACCAAAGGTATTCTGTTTGATTCAGATCCAGTGACTGGGAAGATCACTGAAGAACACTGAACTCATTGTCATGTTCATGAAACCATTTTGAGACAAATTCTGCTTTGTGGCTTGGTGCATTATGATGCTGGAATTAGATTAGAAGATGGTTAAATTGTGGACATGAAGGGACGCACATAATCAGCACCAAAACTCAAATAAACTGTGGCACTCAAGCAATTGATTGATTGGTATTAACAGGCCCAAAGTGTGGCAAGACATTCCCCACACCATTACACCACCTCCACCAGCCTGAACTGTTTACACAAGGCAGGTTGGGTTCATGGGTGACTCCAAATTCTGACCCTACCATCTGTGTCCCTTGGCAGAAATCAAGATTCATCAGACCAGGCTATGTTCTTCCAGTCTTCAACTCACATTTTTCCCTCATTCTGATGGTCGATGTGAATATAACTTGAAGCTGCTGGCCTGTATCTGCACGATTTTATGCATTGTACTGTTGCCACATGATTGGGTGACTAGATAATTGCATGAATGAGTGGGTGTACAGGCGTTCCTAATAAAGTGCTCTGTGAATGTATCTATAGTATGGTAGTAGTAGTAGAAGACTTGAAACTATGCTGTATAACATTTACGGAAAGCTTGATATTCCCCCCTCAAAAAGACTGCATGTATAAGAAGTTATGTCCAGCCAGGAATGCCAATGGCAAAGCCTTCTTCGAGTTGCAAATCCTAACTGTTGGAGGCATCTCTGAAACTCTCAGATATCTGTAACTGTAGTGTCCAGGTGGTTGATTAACACAGTGAATCTTACAGGTGGTCGTCTGCCATGACTCGTCCTCACAGCTTGCTGAAAGCCAATATCATTGTCCAGCTCCTGTAGAAAAAAAATTAAAAATTGTATATATATACACAGACACATTTATTTTCAAGATGATGTCTGCAGACAGGACATGTAATGCTACACATACCTCTGAGTCGAATGTGGGATTGTAGTCATTGTAGCCTGAATACAGATCATCTTCATCCTCGGCCACAAGATGAACGTTCTCCATCACAGACTTTTTACAAGAGCACAAAATCAATTTAAATCTGAAGACACACAAGAGAGACAGTCAACTGGTGGTAGCTGTTTCACAACCTGTAGCCTGTGAAATCAAACAGTAACCCTATATATATTAGGCTTTTATTGTCTTTGTAACATGCCACATGTACAACGAAATTTAAAGTATATAAAGACCATAAGAAGTCAGCATAGCTACCATGATATCCATATTTACAGTAAACTATAGTTCATTTTCCCAAAGTAACTTTAACTAGCTGTGTTTTGGCGAGTGTCTCGAGGCCTCGTCAAATAAGCGAGCAAAAATACACGTTAACTAGAGAATCGCTAGTTATCGCTAGCTGTGGTCACTAATCATACAGTCTCCAATATAGTAACATCAGCTAGCTAGCTACTTTAAGCTTAACGGAATGGCTAGCTCAGTTTACTAGGCTAAGTTAAATAGCGAATAACATATTGGATAGCCTGACTCTAAGCTAGCACGGTCTGTCATTAGGGTTAGCTGGGCCGTAAAAAAGAATGTATGGTGTTAATAAAAATGCTTTACCTACAGCTTTTATTATGATAATGCAGTCTGTTAGCTAACGACAAAAACAACCAAGCTATCACGTAAAGTTAAACTGCGCCGTTGCTAGGATACAGAGTATATTCTCTGTGTGTGCGCGCGCGCGCAGGGGACGGAGCTGTAGCAACGCGTTTATTTTACTCATCTTACTATTTCACTCTCAACGTTAATGACTTCTCTTTAAAAAATACTCTCAAAACATTTCTAACTAAAAAACAAAACAAAACAAAAAACAGCCCATTAAACATATACCATTATAGAAAACGCGTGCTATTTAAGGTATTTTGGTGCTTGTAGGCTTCCGTAGGTGCCTTGGAGCACCGCCTATGACCACATGATTCACGAGAGTGGGATTTTGAGACTTTGAGTTTGGGATGAAATATTGCTAAATTTTTAGCTGTTGTTAGCGACCGTGCACAATGTCTTCATCTAAAGGGAAAATAATTACAGTTGTGGGAAGGTGAGCAGGCTAATGACATTTAACTCAGCTAGTTCAGTGTTAAATATATCTAATAATGGCAGCACTGCAACCTGTCGAGCTCAGGTCCTGCAGCTGCCCCATCTGAGGTTCTGCTCGACCTTTGGTTTGTATGGATATTTGCCAGTTCATTTAGAGCATAATCAACTATTCGTGTGGTTAGGGTCTTTTGTTATGAGGGAAGAGTATGTTGTTGCTTTTTCTACTCGAGTTGTTCCTCTTCTCCATTCATTCATTCATTTAGTTCTACTACTACTTTATGTTGATCTTTAATACATATTAGGTTTTTGACAAATTGACAGTTGGCACAATAACTTGAAGCAATTTAAATATTGTAAGACTGATATTCATAAGGGTTCCTACACGTAGCTCCACTCACTGTCCATGAATCTTACATAGATCTCCTAATGTTATATCATGTATATATTTTAATAACATAAGGCTTTGCTGGTTTTCTCTTTCAGTGGGCTAATCGGCCGCTCCTGGGCCATGGTGTTCTTAAGTGGAGGATACAGGGTTAAAATCTATGACAATCAGCCAGGACAAGCATCAAGGGCCATCGCAGAAATCAGGTCTGTGGCAAATTGGTAGAAAAGACTTTAAGTTAATAGCTATCCTGTAAAGTGGCAGCACACAGATCATTTTCAGGTCAAACACTGAAATAAACAGCCAAACAGAGGGTGGACTGGCTTTAATATTTAACTACAGGGAATATATAATTTACCAGCCTCACTACTAGATGCTTTATGTTTTTTGCATTGTCCAGCCCGGTTACTTCATCCCTGTGATTTGGTGCAAAATAATGTCTTTTGAAATTGGTTTGAAATCTTAAACCTACCCTGTCACACTGTTTTTACCCTGTCACAGTGGTGAATTTACTCTTCATGAGTAGGTGTGCATGGAAAGTCCTATATAGTGATCTTAATTCTGTTGTCAGTAGAGGGGGCAGCAGGACATTTTCTCATATATATGTAGTCCAAGGAGTACAACATGCCTTTAGATTAAAGTATAAGTTAACATTTACAGCTAATGATAAATGAGATACATTACAGAATATATTAGAATAAATATTGTCATATTGGTCTGGTCAAGTATTGCACTACTTCAAGTACAGTGTTTATGCATCTTAAAACAGGCATTACACACACACACACATACACACATAGAGAGAGAGAGAGAGAGATTGCACAAATCTCTGGAACTCTATTGGAGTAATGAACACCATTCCTCCAAAAAATATTGTCCTGTCAAACACATCAGCCCAAAATCCCCCATAGGTGTTCATAGGTGGTTTTGAGATCTGGTCACTTTGAAGGCCATAGCAAATTATGAATGTTTTCATACTCATCATATTAAGCAGTGACAGGGAATGAAAATGTTCCTTGATTGAAAACAACTTGCTGTCTTTATATTTGAGCAGGAAGCAAGTAGAGGAGCTTCAGGAAGCTCAAATGCTTAGAGGAAAGCTCAGTGCTTCAGAGCAGTTGAGTTTGCTGAGCAGTCATGATGATCTTTCACAAGCACTAGAGGGAGCATTTTTTGTTCAGGTAAAGTCTTCACTTGAACCACTAGACAAATCCAACAAGTATTCTGGCTATATCTTAGTTGTTCTGGTGTGCCAATCCTGAGTCGGGAATAATTGAAAAATTATGGATACCACTGGGTTAAACAATTTGTATACCATTGTATACTATTAAATGAGTAACCTTATAGTCATCCAAAGCAAAGAGATGTGTTTGGTTGTATGACTAAGCCTTTCAGATTATTTATATATTATACTTATATATTACTTATATATTATTAGTCCTGAGAACAACTTTCTTTCTCAAACAAGTCTGTATGGACAAAACCATGTTCTGAATGCAGTAACAGAAATGTTCAGTTCCTAACAGGAAATGAAACTGTTTTGAATGATAATGTGTTGTATGTTATGTCAGCTTATGTCCAATCTCTGGTTTGTGTGGTTTGATAATTAACATATTAACCACAGAAGGAAGAGTTTAGGCTTTTCAGCCTTCAAGCTAATGACAGTCTAAGGAGATTAGAATGTGAAAATATTTTTTGCCAGTTAAACCTTATCAGTTTGTATAGTTTTGTTATACAGTCAGCACAAAAAAATCCACTGTTATTGAAGACTATTGTTTCAAAATGTTAAATGCTATAAAATTAAACCTACAGGCTAAAAACACAGACATGTTTGTCATACACTTGTTGTCCTACATATGCTTTATTTAAATGTTTATTTAAATGTTGAATTGTTCATTTTCTTCAATCTGAATATGGTTTGCTTGTTAGGAGTGTGTTTTTGAGGAACTACAGGCCAAGCAGACTGTTTTCCAGGCTGTGGAAAATCACGTGGGTGAGGACACTATTCTCAGCAGCTCCACCTCGTGTCTGATGCCCAGCAACGTCTTCTCTCTAGTCCAGAACCCAAAACGCTGTATTATATCCCACCCGGTCAGTGAGCTTTGCACTGTGACACAGTATTTTGTACAGGAATCCTCAGAGGAATGTACGGTAGCGGGTAGGGTTCATTACCTCACAGCTCCAGGGTCTGGGTTTTAATCCCAAGCTCCAGTTACTGCGTGTGCTGAGTTTTGAAAGTTCTCCAGTATAGGTTTCCTAAAGGACCACTTCCCGAAAACATGCTTGAAGGTGCATTGGCTATGATAAATTCCTCCCAGATGTGAAGGAGTGTGTGAATGCATGAACATGTGTGTGATGCCCTCTGTTGGACTGCTGTTCCATCCTGAGTGTATTTCCATCTTGTACAGTGTTCAGTGTTACCAAAGTGCCTGTGCATGTGTGCTTGCCTGCCTCTGCGTGCCAGCGTGTGTGGGTGCCTTCCTGTGCATGTGGACGTGCCTGCATCTGTGCCTGTCTGTCTGCGTCTGTGCCTGTCTGTCTGCGTCTGTGAGTGCCTGTCTGCGTCTGTGAGTGCCTGTCTGCGTCTGTGAGTGCCTGTCTGCGTCTGTGCCTGTCTGTCTGCGTCTGTGCGTGCCTGTCTGTGTGTCTGTGCGTGCCTGTCTGCGTGTCTGTGCGTGCCTATCTGCGTCTGTGCGTGCCTATCTGCGTCTGTGCGTGCCTGTCTGTGTGTCTGTGCGTGCCTGCACATGTGCGTGTCTGCCTGTGTATGTGTAACAGAAAGTGAATGGTTTACAATTACACGTTCACTGGGTAAATGTTTAATGCCAAGCATTAGGGATTAGCCAGACACAGAAATGGGGACAGACCAGCAGCATCTTATCTTTAACACCACCAAACACAAATATGTTTCAAATGCATTTTTTCCCCTGAGGGAAACAATGTGTTATGATCAGTATGTTCCTCTCACGTTACAGGTGAACCCACCTTACTATGTTCGTCTGGTGGAGCTGGTTCCTCACCCTGAGACCCTGCCTACGGCTATGGACATGGCCTTTGAATTGATGACTGAAGTGGGGCAGGCACCTGTACGCCTCAGGAAGGAGATTGATGGCTTTGCACTAAATAGAGTCCAGTATGCCATTATAGCAGAGTGCTGGAGACTGGTTGAAGTAAGTCCGATCAGAACTGCTGTGAACATTACATCACAGATATCCTATAGTACCTGTATCTTTCAGTGCAACACATATAAATTCACCGGCTATTTTAATTTTAAGCAACACATATACCCCATTCATTCATGCAATTATCTAAACAGCCAATCATGTGGCAGTAGCATAATACTCTTTAGAATTGTTTTGCATGAAAATCCCAGGAGATTAGCAGTTTCTGAAATATTCAAAACAACAATCAATCATGCCACGGTCAAAAAAAGATCACATTTTTTCTCTTTCTCATTTGATGTGAAACTTAACTGAACCCTGTTACATGTAGCTGCATGATTTTATGCATTGCTTTGCTGCCATGATTAGCCGATATTTGTATAGCTGTATGAATAAGAATGTATTTTTCTAGATTGTTTCCAGGATAGGTTTTATATGTTAAGGACTCCATATTGACAGTTATGATATATTAATATAAATGATGTAGACATCTGTGAATGTACAGTGCTACTGTCCTGCCCTCATGCAACCCATGTCACAGATATGGAGTTTAGCTATGAATATAGTTCCTGAATATACAAAGTAAAAAGGTAATGGCTGCAGTTTGGGCTTATATCCGCTAGTGTGAGAAAGAGTATGAAAATAGTAGTGAAGGGCTCATAACAGCCCTTAGTGTATTAGTACTAATAGTGTTACGAAGCAGACAAGTGTATCATGTAACGTTAGGAGATGAGAGATACCAGTCTTTTAACTATCTTTCACTTGTGAAATTTGCCAAGTGCTTGACTTTTCTTTGATCCCATTGAACATTTTGGGCCAGGTTAAAGTGTATCAGAAGCACCCTGAATAGGAGCAATCCTTTTTAAGAGTTAGAGCCCCATGGGATCTGTTCACAACTCAAAGCAAAAAGGCAAGTCAACAATACCTCTGGTACTCTCACTTAGCAGAATTGCATAATCCAGAAATAACTACAGCTTTACAAGGAAATACAAAGTGAAAATGGAGGTGCAGTTGACTACAGTACTAGGGGACCCCACGAATTAAGTGAGTGAAGCTCTAAAAGTGTTTATAGAGTGTTTGTCTGTTTGCAAACCCACCAAGGCCTCCCACCATTCATTGAAATATTTGTCAAATACATTGAATAGTGCAACATTAATTTCTATGGAATAAATGAGCTTTACATTTACTTACATACATATATTTAAAGAAAACATCATAAATTTTAAGGACAGATAATGAGTCTGTACTTGAGTCTTCTTGGAGATTTATCTTAATTTTCTAAGAAGCTATGATAGCTAGAGTAAGGCAAAGGATTCAGTGAAGTTAATCAAAGTCCTTAATGTAGTACTAAACAGTGTGCCCAATTTTGACGTCACTGACTTGAGATAGTTCTCTCAATTATTTATTTGAGGCAAAGAGATATAAAGAACCACATCCTCAAAGATTCAAGCTTCAAGTACCTCAGAGAGGCACTTTCTCCTTTCACGGTCAGCCAGAACTAGTCTAATAGAGCATGCAGAAAAAATACATTTTGCTAGTAGTGTCCATGCATGCAAAACAAAGATATACTGAGAAATGTTTTGCCATGAAAACTGTCTTGTTTGTTTAGTTT
>CM074949.1:9729307-9742659 GCA_037577455.1 Pangasius macronema
TATATATATATATATATAATAGAATTCAATTACCAGAGATCCAAAAGCATAGTAGTGTTAAGGTTAATCAACTAACAGCCAGTCACATTTAGTTGTGATCCTACCACTGCAGTGCTTAAATAGCATATTTCATATAAAAGAGTTGTTTTTAAAACTGCATTATCCAATTGCTGATTGTCAATAATACAAATTGCTTTTGTATTAGTTTTGATTCAATAAAATCCAGTACTGGTGAACATTTTCAGTAGATGAAAGAAACTAAATATCAATCTGTGATTGACCATAACACAGTGTAATTACTATTGAGCAATCACCCTTATTACTTGCTTGTGTATAATTACACATATTATCAATTATAGATATGCTAACAGGGACTGACTTACTAGAACTACATTTCACTGATACTGATTGTTAAGACTAACATATTATTCAGTCCTGGATTATTTGTGGTAAATACGTTTTACATTGAAATTTAAATTGAGATCACTCCATATTCAGGGTGAAAACACAGGAACAGGACAAGCATTTAATTTTAAAATAGTAGTACAGTGACAGTGTAGCTTTCTGTTTTGAAACTTGTTAAGCCCTCTTTTATTATAACAATTCTGCTCGTCATCTCGTAAAGAATGACCCTGAAGCCAGCATCTGCCTCTGCATTTGACTCACACAATTAAGATGGGAACATGTTGTGAAGAATGAGAAAAGAAAAAAAAACATATCAGTTAAATGTAGCTTTCTGTCTGAAGGAGAACACGGTTTTCTTGCACAGTTTAACTGATCTATAAATTCTAAGCTACACTTCTAGATTAATTTGGAGAAGTTTAACATATCTTTCAGTGTGTCATCCGATTCATATTATAGTTTTAATACATTTCATGTAGAATGTAATGTGAATACAATGGTACATGTGCCATTTTACATTTCTTTTGAGTTTATTCATGACAAAATGCTGTTTTTAAAGGAATTGGTTGATAACAAAAACAAAAAAAAAAACTTTCTTGTTTCATATTTTTATTTTAGACTTTCTTGTAATAATTTTGTGATTGGAAAAAATACGTATTTGCTTACTTTTGCAGTCCTACTCATTAGTGACTACTGCAGCTGTTTTAAGCAGGGGAATGCTCAGTGCTTTGTTATATGAATCACACAAAACCAGTGCAAAACACTTAAACACTTAAAGGATCCAATCTCTAACTCTAATTTTACTATGTTTAGAATGTACACTAAAATTAATATACACAAACTTTACTTACAAATCAAAATATTCAAATATGGGTTTACTCCTATGCCTGATCAGACTTCTGCTTGTGACAGCACTAAAAGCATTTTACTTTTATTAAAACACAGTATTTACAGATGTATGTAATTTACTTTCCCTATTTTAATGTACAAAGCAATGTGTTGCTATTTTTGGTCCTTAAAGTTTACATTTTAGTAAATAGATGAAGATTTGCACATATGAGCTGTTCAATGAAAAAGGATCCTTAAAGGAAAATGTCTTAATAATATTGTGTTAAAGACAGTATTTCTCAAATAAAATGACATCAAATGTGATATAAAAAAGAACTTGTAGGTTACAGGTATAGATTTACCATGTTTTAAGAGTGTTAGCCTGAAAGGCACACAGAATTGATAGATATGTATTACAATAAGAATTTTACATGGCTTACCACCAATTTCCATTTAGATCAATAAGAAATGTACTTAGCTGCAGCATTTTACTTTAACATTTATCTTGTGAATGATTGAACTATCTCATTCTGACCAGTCAGGGAAATGAACCCCATACATACACTCAGAACAGCAGCCTGTTTAAATGCTGTCTTAAAAGAAGTGCCTTGTGATATACTTTCTGTAAAACATGTTGATGTAAATGTTCATTTACCTCAATTGTTTACAAAACTCTTACTAAATAAACTTTTTGTACAAAAAAAATGACGATTTTTTTAAGTAGCTAAGTGATCATGTTAGAGCTTTGAAGAACAGATTCAGTAGAATGACACTGTCAAAGGGAGATAGAACATATCAGCTAACATTTCAGTGCATACAGAGTGAGAGATGAACCAAGACAGAGGAGTTCAAAAGCACTAAGTGCAGGCAGTCACACAGTTGAATATAGTAAGCATATAGTAAGAATATCTTTAAAGATATTCATTGTTTTTTTCACCCCCTTAATTCCCCCCAATTCCTTTATTTGCGCTACATGACACCAGAAGCCATAGTCATGAAAACGGTCATTTGAATACATCCTTCCAAAGAACAGACACTCATCAACCTATGACTGTTAGACGTACCTCTCCATGACATTAGATTCCACAAAAGGATGTGAGGGTTAAGGTCATAATAGTGAATTGGAAAGGAGGCAAATATGACCCATCACTATCACACTCTTTGCTCTTCACACTCTGCCAGCAAACAATTCAAGTGAAATCAAGTAGCAATAATTTTAGCCTCATACAATCTGGAGTTTAAGGTGGAAAAAATCTTACTCTGTGCATTACTGAGCCTCTCTACTAATTTGTCTCTCTCTGCATTCATAGTACTTAGAGTAGCCAGTTTGTTGAATTGCCTTTTTTGGGGTAAATTCTGGATTGTGGATTATGTAGTCTACTTTAAACACCTCATACTTGTTTCCCAAGCCCCAGACTTTTGTTGTGAGAGAAGACTTGCTTAAAACTGATACAACATTAACAGTTATCTATAAAGCAGTCATTGAATAGAGATCAATATTGCAAACCGAGAGATCAGTAATGCAAATTAGCTTGCCTGGGCCTCCAACATGGACGAAGTGATGCAACAGCTCTCTTCCTCATTACATGACAATCTGGAACTTAATAGAACTTAATTGGAATTTTTTTTTTTACCATTTTAGATTAGATTAGATTGTCTAACATTTGAAGTTGCAAAATGTTTTTATGAGCTTTGTACATTTTGACCCAGATAGCTTTAAAAACCATAACCCAACAGAGAATTGGACAAGCAGAGAAATAGTAAGCAGTTACTGTAAATAGATGATACAAGAACATTAAAAGGTGTTCAGCAAAAGTAAAGCAACTTGTCCCACTACTTGAAGACCTGGAGTACATCCAAGAGATTGTCCAGCAGGGGTTTATTAGGCCCACCATCTCTCTTGTATAAGTTAGGTTTTTTTCTTTGATGGAAGAAAGAATATAAGTCTATAGGCCTTTTGCCTAATGCCTTTTGTAAATTGTCACTAGAAGAAAATGTGAATATGTGTAGAAATATAGTACTGTGCAAAAGTGTAAGACATATTTTTTATTAGAAATGTTGTTATAGATGTTTATTTCATGACTTGTACATGATTGAGTTACTACAAAAATATTTTATATTTTCACACATTACTTTTCCAACTAAAAAAGTTACAGAAAAATGTTTGCATGTCAGTAAAGAAAGCAACATATTACAAAAGAGACCACTACTGATTTTTTTTTTAAACAAGGGGCTGTCACACCAAATATCGTCTTTCTTTAGTTTATTACTGTTTAGAGCTCTTTATAGTATTAATGTAGATAGGTCTAATTTCATTCTTTTTGAAGGCATGGGCATGTGCCTAAGACTTTTGCACAGTGCTGTATATGATTATATTATTTACCTCTTGTGTTTTACTTCTAGTGTTACACTGACCCTTTACATTTTAATATAAGTACTAGCATCTCTTTGCCATGTTTCATATGTCTATTTCTGTGTCTAGACACCCAGGAAAGAACAAGAGCCCACAGTTATTTTAGGAGTGATGGATTAAGACAACAATGTCCGTAGTAAACAGTAATGAATGTTGGCTCTCCTGAACGTAGCTCTTCATATTTTGATTGCTGACTATTTATCAAAATGAATATGAAACACAAAAAGAAAACTGGAAAGCCAAGGAAAAGAGGAAAGAGACTTTTGAAAAAACAAGTCATTCAGGAAGAGAACAGTAAAGCAGAGTTATCAAGGTCGGGTGGGGGATGAGGACCTGATGATGATAAGTAGCGGGTGTTGTATTCAGTGGCTGTAGTGTGTCATGCGATGGCCTGTCTGTTAGTGATAGCTATGAAGAGAAGTGTCTATGTGGGGCTGTGTAGCTCCAGCCCTAAGAGTTAAACACATGGAAAGTTATTTAAAGCTTTTAATCACCAAGCAAATTCAGTCCAGTCAGTCAGCCTCCTTGTGTTTATTCCAGTGAAATTTTTCAATTTATTAAACCCATTATCTGTACTGGTCTAAAATGTTTGTCAGTTAGTTTGATAAATAGTCAATATATAGACTGTTTAATATGAACCTTCCTTACTAAAGATCATAGGAAACCTGAAAGAGAATTACTGAAATAATATCATAATATGTGTGCGCACAATGCCCTGTGATAGACTGGCATCCCATCCAGGGTTTATTCTTGTCTCGTACCCACTGCTCATGGGATAGGCTCCAGATCCACCATGACCCTGAACAGGAAACTAGAAGTTACTGAAGATGAATGAATGAATGAATGAATGAATGAATGAACCTTTGATAGAAAACATAGCTTCAAACCGAGACCTATCTATTAACAACTGCTAATGGCAATATCAGTGAGAGAAAGAGTTTGAGTAAAATGCATGTTTACCACCAGGACTCTAATTGGTTTGGTGGATTGTGTCACCTGCTAAGGCTTGAATATAGTTAAAAACTGTACAGGAACAACACTCATAGATAAGGTTATGTAATTTTTGTTGCTGCTACTCTATGTTTAATTTAAAATCTATTCATACAGTTTGTGTTCAGATCTGTGATGTAATTAGTAAGTATGTGCAGTACTATACAAAGAGATTACTCCCACTATCATGCTTTATAGCCTACATTTTAACTTAAGTAGCAATGGATAATAATTTTTGTGTTATGTATTCCAATGTTAAATGATATTACATTTTGAAGTGGTGCATATAGCCACAAAGAAACTACTAAAAGTGTGTTGTAACAAAAAAATGTGAGAAATGCAGTTGTCATCCATTCTGGTCCCCGTCTGTTCTGTGTAGCTGAACTCTCTTTTGGTCCCTGAACACATACAGGCACTGCATCTACCCCTCCCTAACTCACACTCTCTGTTGTTTTATAATTAAATGATGACATTAGTTCATATCATGTGATTCTGAAAGGATTCATCAGACATTAGCAGGCCTAATCGCCACCTATAGTCTGCCCTTGTCTCTGCCATGGCTTGATCCCAGTTGGCCCTGCTGAGAGCGGCACTTTCTTTATGTGCCATGAAAGGTTTGGGGATTGAGCCCAAACAAAAAACCCACGAGGGTGAAAAAATGTTTTTACGTCCACCCGCCCTCTCGCTAACCTGGCTGTGTGCTCGTTTTAGCTTTACATCAATAGAACAAGTTATTGAAGTCTGGCCAACTTTGACACAGAGAAAAAGAAAGCAAAAAGCTGTCTCTTCAAAAAGACATGTAAGACATGCAAAGTATTTATAAAACGGTGTACTGCTGTACCAACACAATCAGCTTTCTTATACCGCTTCAGCTTTCTTATACTGTGTCCACAGTGAAAACAAAAC
This sequence comes from Pangasius macronema, assembly GCA_037577455.1. Classification (NCBI taxonomy): domain Eukaryota; kingdom Metazoa; phylum Chordata; class Actinopteri; order Siluriformes; family Pangasiidae; genus Pangasius; species Pangasius macronema. The sequence goes on from CM074949.1 coordinate 9,734,847, forward strand.
CTGCAGTCTGACACTGTGGGTCTCTCACAGACGGGAAGGACAGCAGCCACTCCAGACCAGCATTGAACATGTATGATAGGTAGTTATTACAGGACAGACAAGCAGGCACAAATGTTAATGAATTTATTATCATCCCTGTTTATTATTGCATCCCTGTCCCACCCCTGGTGTCCACGTACATACCCAGTCAAGAGCTCCCCCCTGTGGACAACCTTCTCCATAGAGGTGCATAGCCTCATTAGTTTCCAGTCTGTTTTATTGGTTTGGCTCTCTACCACGGCACCCTGCATGTGAAGTTAAACAAGGTAAGTGCAGGATATCAGTAGATCAGCCTTAAAACCCCACATCAATGTCTCAAATGCCCATAACAGCCAACTACTTTGGAGTCAACTACTTTGGCCAGCACAGAAATTTGTTTGACAATCTGACACCCAGCACTTTAACTTCATTGTTTCTTCTTAAATTCAATTATGTAGTTAAAAACAACAGAAATTTCCACTGTCCAAATACTTACAAGCTGCAGTGCATATTACTGAACCTTGAAGTTTCCCTTTTGATGTTGCACTTGGATATGTGCCCATTCTGTGTAGTACTGTGAATGTGCTGGAGCTGTGTGATGGTATCTCACACTTGCACTCTCTTTCCACATAGACCAGAATCCAGCTACTTCTCAGGGTTACCATTAGCAGTCCAGATGTTACAGACCCAGATTAGACTGTTTTGGAATAAAGAAGATCTGGACTACAGGCTGGGAAGAGACCAAATCAGAAGGTCAAGATGTGGAGTTAATAAAGAACTGAGTATTCATTTGGTGAATGGTGTTATAAAAGGATTTCTATAGTTTGCAAATGTAAAGCAAGGTACCTGAAAAGTTAAAAAAAAAAAATTGCTGGAAGAATTCACAATGTCCACATTGTCTTTTTAGTGAAGTCAGTGCACAGAAAAAAGTCTCAAAGGTCACTCAAACACACCACATCAAGGTCACATGCCAGCACAAGCATTTCCACACCTCCTGCTCCTTCTTCACACACTCTTCAGCATTCCATGACCATCTATAAATAACACAGGCAACACATAACACCACATAGGTAACCAAAGAGGTTGCGCTAACACCATATGTTGACTACAATATAAGCATTACTGACAGGTTTCAATTCAATTCAATTAAATTAAATTTTATTTGTATAGCGCTTTCAACAATGGACATTGCCACAAAGCAGCTTTATAGAAATAAATGGATTCACAAAAATATATATCATAAATATGTGAATTTACAATATGAGACAATATGACAATATGAGGAAGAAACCTTGAGAGGAACCAGGCTCAAAGGGGAACCCATTCTCATCTGTGTGCAACGGATAGTGCAATTATAAATAAATCCCTTCTATTATTGTGCACTATATGGACAAATAGTGCAATTGTGCAAACAGTAAATTCATCATAGTTTTCGCAAGAAGTCCGGTTGGTTAAAATCTATCCACCGTCCACTGATGGAGTCCTGATTATGAAGGTGCTCGTGGCAACTGCAGCCCCAAAGCCACTACAGCAATTGCAGCCCCAAGCCATTACAGTTCAGCTCCCTATATGTGATCCCCAAGCCATCTCCCAGCCCCCAGGTGGCACCATCCCCAGCAATCCAAACGGTTCTTCAGGCCGTCCATATGGGGCCAGCAGTAGAAAGAGAACTCAACTGATGAGATCTCCAACCAGAAGCAGGGCATCAGGATGGGTTAGGCAGGTCCGGGGAGAAGAAGGATCGTTGGCAGCTCAGAAGTAGCACGTGTAGCTCAACAGATAGTGAGGGAGAGAGAGAGAGAGATAGAGAGAGAGAGAGAGATTGTTCGGTAAGCTTTTGTCCTCTAATGGTTGAGGACAATGTACTTTGTGTGCAGAGTGCAAGCAGGGACTCCAGCAAGACTAGCTACGACAGCATAACTAAAAGGGAGAAGCCAGCCACTCCACTGTCGACAAACCTGAGTGAACGTGTGAGAGTGGGGGGCGACAGCATCCAAACATCCCGGTTCACCACAACACTCTATGCCTGTGACCTGCTCCTTTCCCTAAGAAAAAACTATTCACAAAGGCTTGACTAAACAAATATGTTTTCAGCCTAGACTTAAACACTGAGGCTGTGTCTGAGCCCCAAACACTAAGTGGAAGGCTGTTCCATAACTGTGGGGCTTTGTAAGAGAAAGCTCTACCCCCANGAGCCCCGAACACTAAGTGGAAGGCTGTTCCATAACTGTGGGGCTTTGTAAGAGAAAGCTCTACCCCCAGCTGTAGTTCCTGTAGCTCACTCAGGTACTGAGGTGCAAGACCATTTGTGTGCTTGATGAAATCCAGTCTATGAATTATTGTTTTTGTGCATTAGCAGCACTGAAAATGTTTGTTTGTCCTGTACTCCAGGTGACAAATGAAAATGCTGAAATCTAAAAATATCATAAACAACAGATACAATTTCAAATGTTAAAAATAAACAGAGTATATAAGCAAAATAAAATGAACTGAATCACATTTAAAATGTTAACAAAATGCATAAGATCACAGACTGCATACAACATTCATTATCAAATATATCTACCAAATTATCCTTTACAAACAATATACATATATCACAACTTATACTTATGTTTACGATGAACTGTGCGAAGTCTGTGGCTTTGTAAATGACTAAGAACCGTATGTCTCTCAATTCAATTCAATTCAATTCAGTTTTATTTGTATAGTGCTTTTAACAATGTACATTGTCTCAAAGCAGCTTTGCAGAACATAAGAAACAGAAAAACATGCAAACAAACAAAACATGCAACAGTCCTAGTTGTTAGACAAAATTATCCCTANGTCCATCTCTGGATGCCTCAGGATCCTCGTAGGGTTGGCCTCTGTCTACTTGAGCTGGCACAATCTCTGTGTGCCTCGGGATGGATAGAAGAAGGGAAAGAAGTAGAAAGGAATTAGCGTAGCTGCTGTTCATAATATTAGCAAGCACTAAATCAATGTATGTATTAAGTGTATGCCTGGCTAAAGATATATGACTTTAATCTACGCTTGAACTGTCAGAAAGGCTATTCCAAAGTTTAGAAGCTAAATACCCCCTTTTGTAGACTTTGATATTCTGGGAACTACCAGAAATCTGGAGTTTTGAGATCTTAAGGCATGAGGTGGATTGTGATGTGAAAATCAGTCCAGCTAATGCCCCTGCCATTGACCACCCTTTAACGACTGGTGTGCAACCTGTCCATTGCTTCACATCTTCACCCAACACACAGCCCTCCTATCATGCTGAAATAGCACCACACAACGACTAGCTCAAGTAGTGCTTGACATATGCAGGGCAACACCCTAAACTGCCATTGCTCAAAACTCTTTCTGATGCCCTGGTAACTTTTGCCCTGGAATGTTTCGCTGATCTGAGTCGCATTTTCACTGTTACCGCAGCTGTTCTTTTTTGTACCTACTTGAACACACTTGAACAGTTCTATGTTTGTCCTCAATATTGTACTGTCACTGCACTTCACCATGTGTTCGCTGGTTTTAATCAATGTGTTCTGCTTTGTTTTTTCAGCTGGACTACCTATACATCTGCATAGTTGCACTATAGTTACTCAGGTACTACTGTTCATAAGTACATATGTATATGGTGCATGTGTATATAATTATGTATAAAGTTTCCAGAGATACAGGATGGTTTGACATAAAACTTCTTCATCAGCTGTGCAAGCAAAGTGCACCTCGGGCTGTAGGAGGTGAAGCTAATTGATTATATATGAGCGAAGATCTTCCCTACAATTTTTTTTAAGGAAAAAGAACATGAGGAAAAAAAGAATTTGTAATATTCTATATTTTATCTCAATCTTGAACTGCCACTGCACTATTGTATTTTACAGTTTTTAATGTTTATTGGACTTTTGCACTACTCATACTCATACCTACTGTAGATAGATAGATAGATAGATAGATAGATAGATAGATAGATAGATAGATAGATAGATAGATAGATAGATAGAAAAATCTGTACTCACAAATTACACATTTGTCCTAACAGATTGTTAATTTTTTTCTTTCTATAATATCTAATTCTTTGATATGCCTTTCACATACATTTAGGAGTCATACTTGATAGCAAAAATCTGTACTGTGCCATACTGTTCACCAGAGGGCAGTACACAACCATCTAAGTCTGGGGTAAAATGTTAGTATTGCACCAGAGTCTTTGCACCATGAAACGAAAATGCAGGCCCTTCAGTAATCTTACACAATCCAGAGAGCAAGGTGGTATAAAGCAGGACGGCAGTGAAATCGTAAAAACTGTTACAGATGATAGCCATGGCCATCCATAATCAGCCTGCACAAGCTTTATCACCAGCATACTGTCATAAATCGGATAAAACGCAGGCTCAGGAATGACTATTCAAAGCTTGGCTGAAATGTGCTTCCTGCTATTAACCTTAAGGCCTCAGCATGTAATTAGTTGATCCTGTGTCTGGGGACAGGCGGTGAAATGAAACTATAATTTATGGATCATGGATCATTAAGAAGGCAGCATCATTGGTATTGGTGAATACAAGAGATGCACTGGTGAAGGATTTAAGACTAACTTGGCAATTAATGAACCGTGTATATCCTCTTCTTTTGGGATTCCATGGAAAGAAGTAAATATTTTTGAGTGACACTTTGCTAACATCACATAAAATCCTCGGGAAAGATTCTACAGATTTTTATGACTGAAAAGATCTGATTTTTGTCTTTTGATCCATAAGCCACTGTACTTAAGGCTCAGTTAGACACCGGATACTCAGTACCTCTCTGACTGCAGACGGGATGAATTGCCTTTGCTAGAACATCCTGTAAGGGCATCATCATACACTGTCTGTAATTTACATCTGTGCAGTAGCACATAATGATCAGAATGAATCAAAGAGAAGTCAGGTTTTCTGAAGCGCCTTAAAGGTGGCTGCAAAGGGGTATTTTTTTTTTATGCAGCTTGACTGATTTGTGTTTGCACTGGCTTATCTTCTTACAGAGGATATTCTCTGGGGAAGCTGGTCTCAGGCTCATGCTGTGACAGGTTTCAGGCATGAGAGCAGCATAAATCCTGTTACAGGGAGAGAGAGAGAGAGAGAGAGAGAGAGAGAGAGAGAGAGAGAGAAGGAGAGAGAGAGAGTTAGGGAGCTGTATCACTGTAATGTCCTTGTTTATTATCCTATCTAAATGACTGATTTCTTTAGATAGGATGAAAACCAATGGTGTGTGATGGTACAGGAGAGGATAGCTTTCAAGGTGGACAAGCAGAGACGGACATGAAGGGATGGTGAAGCAGCCTTGACAGCAGCTCCGATATTAAAAGCACAGACAGCCCAAAAAAAAAAAGATTGAAGTGCATTAAAATTCAGTTCCTGCACATCAGTCATCCTGGACAATTGAAAATGAAGTATTCGGGTGCAACACCACCAGTCGGGGAGGGGGCTGCTAAGGGCATTAAGGTGTGTCACTAGCCCTTATAAGAACAGCGGTGGACAATACTTAAGCAACTTAAGTATTGACTTATGATAATAATATTACAAAGTCATTTTATTTTGCCATATTTATAATTTACTTAAGTATTATCGAAAGTGTATACTTGTATTTTTTTACCTAATTACATTTCCAAGAAAATAAAATCTTACATTTTAGATGTTAAAAATACTCTTTATAATTCACAAATGTCTCTTTTTTTCTCATCCAGACAGAGATAAAATAATCTTTGTCATGAAAACATGAAATTAACATTAAAACATGAAAGTTCATCAGTTAAAAATCNTAGCCTCATACCATAATTGCCTAAGTCATTTTTGACCAAATATGACTTGGGCAATTATGCTATGAGGCTAACGAAATACTAGTTTCTAGTACCGAAGGGAAAAATACCTACACAATGCAATGATGACTTGAAATCAACATGAGCTCGATAGGAGAAGAAGAAAAAAAACAGAAGTAAAAATGCCAGCACTGTCAGCATGGCGTGTGAATTCTGGCTCTGACACTTCCTCAACCTCCAGTTCATGGGCCTGCTGTTTTAATCTGCTCACTTAGTTTTGATTTTTTGTTTGTAACTGCCTACAAAATTCTGCAACAAATTTAGTTGGCTGTATTTCCAAAATATGAACAAACCAGTAGCCTAATTTAAACCCCCATATCACTGACCAGGCAGTTACTAAGGATGAACAAACATGGTCATTGTTTGTCCTGCAACCTTCATATCATAAATCTAGTCTTAACCAGATGACCTGCAAAGCTTCTTGGCAAGCTTTTCTTAAAAACAATAATAACAGCAATCATAATTTTAATAGTGCACCTCCTATTCATCTATATGTGTGTGTATCTGTTTAGAAAGCATTATCTGTTCATTCTGAACAATGATTCATATTCAAGTGCATACATACCATATTCAAAGCAAATGGCAATAGGTTGTGAATTCTACAGCCACATGCGCTGGTGTTATATAATAGCCACTAACACTATGGCCCATTGCTCAGGTAATAGCAAAAAGCCAAGCTGAGCTATGAGAATACTAAGTGATGGAGTGTATACATCAACTCCCGTCACACAGAATTTGTTGTGTTCCAAGGCAAGCTGGGGTGGGAGACGGAGTGAGACATTGCCCTCGAAAACATGCACAATGTCTCCACTGGGCTATATCACCTGTTAAATAAACATCTTTAGAAACCATTCATCTTCATGCTATTTCTTTTTTTTAACATAGCACACATTTCTCTTTTAGGATGATTCCTTTGGTGCATATTGATAGAGGAAATATAGAAGTCCAGTAATTTAGGATTTAGGAGTGTCTTCAATCCTAAGAGCACAATTCATGAGCTGGGATCTGGAGTGAGTGTTTAATTACATCATTTTTGCATCATTAAAACCTGGTTTTAGGGCATAATTTATAGATAAATAGGTTTTCTCTCTAAGCTGTCCCAAACATCTGATGTTGAGAGATGGGTTTCTTCACTCTGGACCTGGATTTTGAAACAGGACTCATAAATTCTGGAGTTTGATCCAACTAGTAGACTCATTCCACCTTTAGGAAGGCAGGACACTAATCTCTCAGATGGTTACCATCAGGAGAATTGTGTAAAGCTAATCAAGTTCACTCACTTGCTCAAGACAGCTCCAAATATATCAAACGCCTCCTCGCAGTAACTGTCCTCTTTGCGGCTAGACACATAACAGCCTGCAATATTGTAATGAAATGCAGTTTCACCACATCATCATTAATGGGTCAATGGTGCAGATAATATTAATTAAGCCATTCAGACCTCAAACCTTAAATATCAAATTCGTTTTTCGTGTTCCTCAGTCAATATTATATGGAACAGGGTTATATATGATCAGTGTAAAGTGATATTTCTATCACTCCCATGTTCATTTATTCATGCATCTTCATCCTGGTCAGTATCATGGCCAATCTAGAGCCTTTTCCAGAAACACTAGACAGGAGGCATGTTTTACTCTTATTAGCATTCATTATAAGGTCACCCTTCTATTTAATAGTGGCCCACTTCCCAGTGTTTTATGATCTTTATCCTTGACCATGACCTTGATATTTATAAGCAATCTACAGATGGACTGTGCCTAAATTCCCTTTACTACATTGTCACCTTATATATTTGGGTTCTAACAACTATCATGATGTATTTATGCACTTACCCTTACAGGAGTATCACATACATTTCACATTTAAGTAATAAGTGCTTCTTCTTCTTCTTCTTCTTCTTCTTCTTCTTTCGGCTTTTCCCTTCAGGGGTCTCCACAGTGAATCATCACTCTC
>CM074949.1:9742759-9798869 GCA_037577455.1 Pangasius macronema
CCAACATGTACATATCATGCCTAATGATGATTTATTTATTCAAGTCAAAAATCACAGTAGTAGTACAATGACAAACGTATCTGAACAGTCCTGATACTGTTTGTCTGAGGTAATCCAATGTCATTTCTCTGTCCCTAACATTTTTCAGTCACACTGTATGTTAAAAAAAATAAATACATAAATAAAAAGTGCTGTTAAGACAGGTGCCAAATGAGGCACATCTCTAGATCGGCACTTCAGTTTTAAACAAGATGAGCATCTCAGGTTTGTGTGCAACTTTCCAGCAGTAATGACTCAAAATTTGTCCTTGTAAAAGTTCCACCTCATTTCTTCTATGGTTAAATATCAAGTGGCGTGCACTACATGTGCAGTAGGTTACATAGGGCAGTGGCTTAGCCAGGAATTAATTTCAGGGGGATGTGGATATAAAATAAAATCATTGCTTGGCCTGTACAATTATATTGATAACTGTGATGCACTCATGTGTATACCAGCCAGAAGTAAGAGCAGTGATGGCGTTATTATTATTTAAAAAAAAAAAAAATCATTTACATCAAAAGCTACTGCCAGCCACTCTTCCCACAGATAATCTGTATAATATATTCACTATAAATTAAACTAAGTAAATCTCCAGTACCTCATTGGATATCCCTGAGGTGGTCTGGGGATGCAGATACATACATACATAAATACAGAATCGTATTGATTACCCTGTTAACCTTTTATGAACAACAGCATAAGGCAAGGCAGGTTAAGCTTATTTGTATAACACATTTCCTACACCAAGGTCATTCAAAATGCTTTGCTTTAAAGAAAATAAAAAGATAAGAAAAATTAATAAAGAAAAGAAAAAAGTAGATTACTAAAATGCAGTAAAATGCATGCCATGTAGGTAAAGAATATAGAAATGTTTTGAACCTGGGTTGAATAATGGCTACAATTGGGGCACATCTAAGATCTTCTGGGAGTTGGTTCCAGTTGTGTGTAGCATAAAGGCTAAATGCTGATTCACTGTGTTTAGTTTTACATTTACATTTACATTTATGGCATTTGGCAGACGCCCTTATCCAGAGCGACTTACAATAGTGCTTTGAAGTCNCTAACTTAAGTACTTTATGAAGAGGTAAGTCTTTAGATGTCGTTTGAAGACTGCCAGTGACTCAGCTGTTCAGACATTTATTTTGATTCTAGTCTCGACTAGTTGCTTTGTACCCATGGATCTATGAGAGCTAATAGGTTTATATTCTTCAAGAATTTGAGTAATGTTAAAAATATCCTGGGCCTAAACCATTCAGAGATTTATAAGACTAAATGCAGCACTTTAAAATCTATTCTGTAGTAGTAGGCCACCTCAAAATTAGTGCATACCTTGAATCTAGGGCTCTAAAGTCTAAAATCAAGTCCAAATTCTTGGCATTCTTATAGATTCAGATCTCACCTTCAGTAGCCACATTAAAACAATCACTAATCAGCCTTCGATCATCTTACAAGCATAGCCAGAATCAGATTTATTGTCCCAACAAGACTAGAGAAACTGATCCATGCTTTTATCTCCAGCAAAGTAGAACACTGTAACACTTTTAAGTGGACTTCCCAGTTAAACAGCTACAACATATTTAAAATACTGCTGCACGAGTTTTAACTGGGATAAAGAGAACAGAGCACATCAGTCCAGTTCTTACACTGCATGCCAAGCACAATAATCTCTGTTCTGTCCTTATTTAACTGAAAATTTTGCCTCATCCAATTATTTGTGTGCTTCATACAGACATTGACAGAATGAGTCTATTGGGCTGTAATCATCTGGTGAGACAGCCACTTGCACTATATGGCCAAAAGTATGTGGACACCTGACCATCACACCCACATGTGGTTCTTCCCCAAACTGTTGCCACAGCTGAAGGACACAATTGTGTAGAGTGTCTTTGTATGCTGTACCATTAGTTTCCCTTCACTAGAACTAACGGGCCCAAATCTGTTACAGCATGACAATGCCCCTGTGAACACAGTCCATAAAGACATGGTTTTCCAAGGCTGATGGGGAAGAACTCAAGTGACCTGCCCAGAGCCCTAACCTCATACCCATTGAACACCTTTGGGATCAATCGGAACTCTGACACACACTGAGCACAAATCCCCACAGACATGTTCCACACTCTGGTTGAAAGCCTTCCCAGAAGAGTGGAGGTTATTGTAACAGCAAAGGGGGGACCAATGCCATATCAGTGCTCATGGTTTTAGAACAGGACGTTCAACAAGCACATATGGATGCGATGATCAGATATCCACATATTTTTGGCCATATTGTGTAGCACTATGATATGCAATTTTGTTTTCTTGTAGGATTTGGCCTAATGAGAGGATATACAGACTGAATGAAAGTGGCCCAAGAACTGTTACTTGAGGGATACCGCATTTCATAGCCACCCTATCAGATTCATAAATGCCGTATCTCTGGCCTTCTATCCATGACACTCAAAATTTTCAGGATAAAATCATCCAGGAGTACATCAACCAAGACTGCACTTATGGTTGGTGACAAGATATAGAGAAAACACAGAAATGTTCATAAAGTGCCAAGTCCTTATGCTGCTCACTCTTGTCTTCTGCTGTTGCAATTTCAGTACAAAATGTCCAGTGCTGCATTCGACTTACCTCATAAGTGGTAATTCGCAGGCTGGAACAATGTCATATTTGATCTTGGCACATTCAACATACATGTAGAGAAAAAAGAAAAAAAAACACCTCCATGTTTGTCTTTTGTAAGCAACAAGCTAGCCCCTATTAATGAGTGATATATACTTCTCCTCAAACAGCAATCTGCATAGTCAATGTTGTAGATTCAACAAGCAAATAAGCATGTATGTTGACTGATCCAAAGCGAATGCTTGTATATATAACAACTTATTTAAAGGTAAGAAGTGATACTTCTAGTTCTGATGCTGTGCACAGCCATGTTGATTTAACATCACTCCCTAACCTGGGAAGGAGCTCATAGTTGAGAAGACCATACCAAGATGAATTTCACGTTGAGGGGTGTTTTCTTTGGCTTTTCCTGGTTGGGGGTTGGGAATTACAAGTTGCGATCCAGTTGAATGCAGCATTACTGTTAAAGGAAACCTGGTTATGTATTCACTCAATGACAGTCTTAATACATAAGTGTTTGCAACTCAGCTCTAGTTTGTTTAGCGGAGGTAGATGGACAGGGAATTTGTCCATTTTATTGCTGAACTACGCTAGTGCAGCAAGCCAGGGTAATGAAAAATGAATAACATGACATGTACACAGTTTAAATGTGTCTTGCCTTAATGTGACTCTCATAAATATTTGAAAAGTCAACTGCCTCTTTGGTATTTCAGTTATTAATTTGTTAACCAAATAAATGAAACAGCAGAGGTGACTGTGAGGTAATCTCACAACCTCATTTGTAAATCGAATCTTCTCTAGGTGTGGTGATTGATCATCATCAGGGCAGGTGGCTGTGTCTATACCTTTAGGGCGGAATCAGTGCAAGGGGCCAGTCGGTGGCGAGGTGCAAAAAGATGATGGTCCTTTAATATTTTCACTCCAGCCCAGCTTAGGTTGACCCCATCTGGTCTAAAATACTCTCTGCGGCCCCAGAACAAAGTGCAGTGATCAATGTGATTCAGCCCCTTTTAGCTACAGGTTCTGCTGAGCCACGTGCTGTGACTGAGCAGTTGAGAAAATATATTGGTTCCTCAGGCTGGAAGCAAATTTGTCAACATTCAAAGCAAATGATTCGTTTTGCACGAAAGAAGGCTCATTAAATCAGTGAAATTCCAAAAGGTTGTCTTTGTAAAATAAAGAAAACGACTTTTAATTAGTTGGTAAAAAAATAGAATTTATAAAAACAGGACAATGAAAACATAAAACCATTTAACATATAAAGTTGTTTTTTCCTTTCATCTATAAGAATTATTTTTAATGATCAAAACTGTCCTTTGCAGATATACATTTTTTTTTTCAAATCACAAATCCCACCCGAGTACAGTACAAATGTTCTGTTCTACCATTAACAAAATGCCACTGAAATGTGGAATCAACACTGCACTTTTTGTCAAGTGCTTTGTTTATTTCAAATGTAATAAAGGAACATCCAAACGTCAGTAAAGTTGGAAGGGAAAAAACAATACACATTGGGGATAAAAAATAAAGGTTCAGAGAACTGATTGTTCAAAAGAATAGCTTCACACTAAAAGCTCAATACCAACAAAATGCCTGCTTCAAATAAGCCTGCTCTGCAAGCCACCCAACACCCAAACTCCAAAAGAAAAGTTGGAGAGAGAGAGACGGACACAGATGGGTGGTCAAGGGCTGCAGCAGGCTTTAATGCTCTTAATGAAGGTGAGAGAAATGGCACAGCGTATACACACACACACACACCCACACACACCGTCCTGTCATAAGGACTCCATCACATAACAAACTGCAATAAATAAATATTTTCTCTTAAGAAGGCTTGTTGGATTCGTGTTGAGGATGATTTCTTTCATTTTATTTATCTATAGTATTTCAATGGTTTTTGTTTTAAACACACACGCACACACACTTCACCTCTCTCTAACAATATTTTCAGAAATATTTACAGACCACAGCAGCCCAATCTGGGCATCGTAGGTAATGCTACATCACATACACACAATTTCCTAACAAATGAAAAACAACAAAAAAAATATACAAAAAAGAAAAAGCAGCAGTCTGTGGGTTGCTTTTCACGTAAAGCACCAATCATCAGACCAAGTCTTCTGGAAACACTGATTTAGAAATCAGTACTAAGCCTTAAACCCCTCAAGTCCTGACATACAGTATTCGCTTTGCTTATAACTGTAATGGGATCAGTGTGTTTAAAGGGAAAGTGACATGTAATGCAGAGGGTGCTATGGTAGCATACAAGGCCTCAGGTCCTCTTTTCCTAAACCGCCTCCTCCTCATGGCTGCTCTCTCTGTAGATATCTCTCACCAGAAGGACTTGAGTTAGTAGGCTCTCCAGCACACACTTTTCTAGAGGATTTGACGTGAACCACAGAGGACTGTCTGATGTAGAGGCAACCTCTGGCTTCACATAGAAGAAATCTGTCCTTTGCCTCACAGACTCAGGGCTGGGAAAAGCAAGAACAAAATTCATCTTAGACTGTGTGTTTTTTTGTTTACAAAGAAAATATATATGCTACAATGCAGAGCTATTCAGCCTGTAGAACACAAATATTATATAATTACTTAAAATAATTGCTTCAGACCTGGCAACCTTTACACATTCTCTGCATTTTAATGCCAGAGTATGCTGAGACACAAAAATACACCCTCTCTCTCTCTCTCTCCCACCACCCCACCCCTGGGTGCACAGTTGTGTTTTTAACGGACCCCCGGGATGTGTCACGCGCTTCCCCATCTCACACAGTAATCTCTTGTTTTGACTTGAAAGATGACAGCTGTGGTAGCCTTGCTTTCTGTCAGGCTAAGTGGAGAACGTCCTGAGTTCACCAATCTGAAATACAGTATCAGTGTATGTTCAACTTAGCTAACATTAGACATGTATATAGTTAACATCAGTTAACTATATTTATTAGGGATGCCACGGAAAATGTTGAAAATGGCAGAAATAGGCTTACATAGGCTTAGAATGAAACAGCTTTATAGGGAAAAGGTTTGAACACGTCTGTCAGAGTGTATAGTGTGCATAGTTTTCCCTGACACTTCCCAAAAGTTTCATACACCTGGATTCAGGCGAGACTCACCACTTAGACAGGTAGAGTTCATACAAGCGGCACTCGTGTTTCTTAACAGGACAGTGAATGTCTCCCGAACCATCATTCTGATCAAAGTTTGAGTCACTAGCCTCTTTACGCCTTCTCTTACTTGCTGTTGGTTCTGTTCACATGGGCGAGACAGAGAGATTAACACACAAAAATAATGGTTGAATCCAAGACCAATAAAGACAAATTTCATCATTGGGCCTGGGTACACTATAAATCTGAACCTTAAGATCAACCTTAAGGCCTGAGAAAACTGTCTAAGCTCATGGATTTTAAAAGAAACCTTTTACAAAACGTTCAAGAGAACCCCAAAAGACAACATAGTAAGCAAAAACGCAGCAAACAGGATAACAGGCAATTAAACAGCACACCATTATAAGACGATTTACAGGAATCTTGTGATCTCAAATAGGCTGTTAATTGACTGCAGTGAAACGTACCGTGTTGATCCTGTGAGATGGAGGGGATGCAAATACAGACAGTGGTGTCGTGATTGTGAGGTGTAGAAGTGCTGGGCCCATAGACGTTACCAAAAGAGAGGCGCATGTGCTGCTCAACAGTGCGCAGGCCAAAGTATTTTGTGTTGAGATAGATGAGAGAGCGCAGGAGAACTGAGGGGGAATGTTCTCCTAGCTGTCTGCTGCTCCACAGACACGGCTCTTCTACACGACCCCACAGAGAGCCTGAACACATTAACACCACAAACATATGAATCTTCTGCATAGGCAGAAAAAAATTATATTATATTCTTGATGTGGCATATAATACATAGTAATAATACAGACAGAAAATATTACAAGATGCCTCTTGTAAATATTAACTTCAAAATGTCCTCATAAGTAGTGAATCAACATCTTCAGTTCAGGATGTGAACAGCAGTGGTTCTAATCATCGGACACTTTCAAGTAACAGCAACGTGAAATGACATGGACGCCAAGAGTTTTACCATCAGGAAGAACGCTGGGTTGCCAGCCTTTGAGAACCTTGTTAAGTTCCTCCTCAAATGCACTGTAGCAGGAGTCATTAAACAGGTCATCTGTCCTTCCTTTTTCCTGCAAATACTTTAAGTAAACCAATATAACATCAGGAAGAATCATGGTGAGAGTATTAATAAGTAAGAAGAGAACTTCCTACATACCTCCTAAAAACAGCACATAATGGCCAATTGTCCCAAGACAAAAATACATTAAGCAGTATATATAGATTATCAAAAAATAAAATGATTTTAATATCTTAATCATGCACATACCTATATAAAATCTAAACACATGCAATGTAGCTCCTTCCTTACTAACTACTAATTCAGTGAACTAGATGCAATGAAAATGAAATACTCCCAAAAAAATCAGTTATGCGCAACACAAATACGCTAATGCGACTGCTCTATGGTTTTCTCTGCTTTCCTCACAGCTCATCTGTCTCAGCAGTTTTACTAACCTTTCACTCCATTATCCTTAAGCCAAATTTAAATCAGAGCAGTCATTACCATTCATGTGATTATGTCAGGACTAGCATTATGTGACTACAATTGCAAGCCTGTGTGTGCACTCTACACAAGCACTATTCTGCAGTGTATAAAATTAGACCCCAAAAGAATGAAAGAAAATCGAACTAAAATCCAATCCAAATAAATCCTCCAAACTGCAATGACACGGAAGTCGCGTGTACAGTATATGAAGCGGTCACACATACCTTCTGTATGCTGAGGCAAAGGTAGAGAATGCTGTCTGGAGCATAGCGCTCACCGTTGGGCCGACGCACCTCTCTGACGAACTGAGTTAGAGCCTTGTTCAGATCTGCTGCGCTCAGAGAAATGAGACTGCCTTTCAACCGACATGGAGTCACTGGACACGGACACAAAAGCAAGAGATGTCATTATATAATCATTATACAAATCACTTACATTGGATGGAAATTACATTGAAGTATAATTAAAAAGTTAAATAATTTAATTACAAAACATCGAGTCAGAAGAAAAAAAATACTTTAAATAAATGTTCCCGTGCTGTAGTCACCCTGCCAATTGTGTAATTGTAATTCACACTCCACAACCGTGCGATTATTGCATGCAGTGGTGGAACAGCACAGCACAAACCACATTATGAAACGTTCTGCCACAAGTAACTTACAGTAGCATCTTTCCATCAGACAGGATGAAATTTGTATATCCTGTAGCTTTAAGTAAACAATTTCCTTAAAGGTAATACTAGTGTGGGACATGACAGCCTAATGAACAAGAACCAATTTCAAGGTTCATGATTACTCTTCATCTACTCATCAATAAATCACATGTGGCTATAAAAGAGTGACAAAGCAAAACATCTCTTGGCTGTATATCACTGATATGTCCAGGTTTATCACCAAGGATCATACAGAGGGGATCAGTGCTTCCCTATTTTTCTACAACGATCATCTCTAGCCTTTCCTAAACTTTAGTTATTTCTTAAAATGAAAAGCTTGTGTCCTCATAACTTGAAATAAGCAACACCAGATGTTTCAGGATGTGAACAGCAGTTAAGTTAAAATCATCGGACACATATAGCATACGTGGTACTCACTCGTAAATGAATCTCTCATGACCAGGTTTTCTCACCTTGTTTGCAAGCACTTTTCTCTTTCACGTCACTGGACTGTGCAGCTGATGATGCAGTCCATCTCCTCCAGGCATTCAGGCCATACCTGGTGCTCAGGGGGAAAGAGGCATCTGCTGCAAAAGGCTCTGCTGATGATGACGACTCCGTAGAAATCTCCTCTTCCATGGTCCGCCTCTTGATGCCCTAAATCATAATTATCATAATTTTCATAACAAGATGAAAATCATGGGTGCTAAGGATAATGACATCAAAGTAAAGAGCACACAATAGATACTATTCATGTAATGTCCTCATAATAAAACATCAGCAATCACTGCACATCAGCATGTGAACAGCATAGTGGTTATAATCAATGGACACACTTGTGTAAAACTCTCATGACGTGCGTGTTAAGTACCTTTCTCCTGGTTCTAGTCCAGGATGTCTCCTCTCGCTCCTCAGTGAGGACGGGCGGCAGTGTGAAACCCATCTCTGTGTCCATCCCCTCCAAGGTGGGCATAAGCTCTGAGGCTGAGGAGAATTATACCCTCAAATTACTTCTTTCTCGCTCACCCTCTCACACATACACACTGTATGTGTGTGTGAGAGAGAGCGCACATGAGAGAGAGAAGTAATACACACAGTATGTGTGTGTGTACAAGCTCACAGCACTTTTCTCTGCCTGACTGACACTGAACAACAGGTAAAAGCTAAAGGAGAATTTTAACCCAAGTTACTAGACTCTACAGTACTCTATATAATTACACAAGTGTCATGCCGGACATTAGCTATAACAAGACTAGCTTGAGTATGTTACACAATCAATATTTACAAAATGTCAGAGTTTTAACTGTTAAGCAGTTTTGTACCTTGAGGAAGATCTTTTTCCAGGTCCAGCTCGGGTTCATACTTGTCTTCCTCCTCTTCCTCTTCTTCTGAACTGCTACCACCACTGATGCTATTTACCTTCTCCTTTTTAACCCCTCCACTCTCCTTTTCACATTTGATATCTAAAACAGACAAAAGTAAAATACAATTTCTCAAAAAGCAGAATATCAGGAGAAAGCCACAAAGTTTGTGCATTTGTTATTTCAACCATGGCATCACATATCTGGTTGTGAAAAAAAAATTAAATAAAAAAAAAAAATTCAAAATGCATCATTAACAAGGAGTGTATCTAGGCCGGTAGAGCCTGTCATGACTACACTACAGTGGTGGAGGATCCAGGATGGATAGAATTGGTATTTAGAGCAATATAAGGAGAATGCAAACCAAATATAATATTCTTTCAATATTTAAATACACGTGAACGAAAATTCTTGTCCCTAAAACAAATACTAATTCAGCAATATGGAAAAACACCAATCACTGAAGTAAAAATGTGTGAATTTGTAGTGCAGATCAGGTAGTGCCTAGTGTATGCATGCATGAAAATAGAGCACATACACTGCGAGTAACTATTTGTCACTTACGTGAATGTGTGTTTTATGAATTGTTGCATTCAGTTTTAAAAAAGAAGGAACAGCTGGACGTTTTAGATCTTTTCTCCCCCCCATTTTTACACTTTTGCCCCAAAAAACAATGTTTCTTTACAAATGTTTAGTGCATCCCTATTCTAGCTGATCTCACAGCCAGTTTTTAGCTCCATCAATGCAGAAGCACAACAAAAGTGGTTTCCAGGAAAAGCTTCACACCTAAGCAGTCAGGTTTCTTATCCTCCTCTGCAATCATTTCAGCCATAGTTATCAGATCAGCTTCAAGAGGATCGGTGGGAACCTTGGCTTTGAGCTCATCTATGGCCTTCACAATATGCTCAGCACTCTGCAGTGTGGTGGGCAGAAACACTGGCACGGGTACCTGAGAACAGAAGAACCGATCAAGATTTTATCTACAACTCCATCATACATTCACGGTGCATGTACATCTCATCAGAAGTAAATGACTAATATTAGACGTTTGTGCATTTGAGTGACTGAGAGGGAAGCCCTTACAGGTACAGGTATTGCAACAGAGGTGGGTGTGGCCTGAGCGTAAAGATTCATGGGTACTGGAACATAAACAGGAACAGGAATTGGAACAGGGACATACTCCTTCACCAAGCCCTCCAAGCCATCTTCTTCTGTAGAGGAGAAAGAGAATGCGTGTCTGCTTCTATAATTCACACACGTATGGGTCCTGTACTCAGGCAGTCTGTATGCAACACAATCTACCTGTCTGCAGCGGTTTGCTCTGCATATGAGGTTTACAGTACGTGGCTTTCGTCATGGTGAGAGGTTTACATAGAACAGCTTTATTTTTCACATCCTTAATAATCCCTCCTCCAGCATATGACACGGGTCCCTGATTCATCAGCTGCATGGAAAAAGAGACAGAGAGAGATATTGCCGCTGCATACAGTTACATAGTTGTAACTGTACAGTTGTTGTTCTTCCAACAATAAACAGTAAACATGAAAAAATGAGAAAAATAAACTGACTTTAATACTCACACTTAACTTTGATGCATGTGTCTGTCCTATTATAAGACAAAATGATTATCATATTACTTTTTTTTTTTTTAATTCAGAAGTATTACATACTTTTCCTGATTTTATTAGGATTGCTTATTACCTAATGCTGTGTTTTCTGGCCCTTTCTGAGTTGCCATATTGGGCTGATTTTGCTGGCAGTAAAAACGGAGGAGACACTCTTGGTCACAGAAGTGCTTCATCTCAGCACGCCACTGCACAGTCTCGGTCAGGTTCCCCTGCACCTTACAGCAGTCACAGCGCGCCGCCTGGTGGACAAACAAGAGAAGGACACAATTAAAAAGCAAATGAATAACAGGGCACAGCATATGGACAGGTATACGGAAAGGTATAAACCCCTGTACTGTGTCCTCATATTATAATGGGAATCAACACTATGGTTCAGAATGTGAACAGCAATAAAGTTATAATCATCGGACATTTTTTAAAAACAGAAACATAATTAAGAATGAACCACAGACCTTGTAGTACCAGTCATGAAACTTCTTAGCACAAGTTTCACTGCAGAAGTCTCTGCTGACAGTATCTATCTGTTTGGTAACAGATTTTTTGCACATTTGTGTGCAGTGGTTGCAGGTGACACATTTGAGGCCCAGACGGTGTATAAAATCCTGCTTGAACAACAGCTTGCAACCTGCAGCCAAAGAAGGTAGCAGACAGTTATTACATTAATCAAGTAATCAATACAGCAGGGGCTCTGAAAGTAGAAAGGGGGGGGTTTGTTACAGTTATGGAAATCACACCCACCATTATTAAAGTTATAGTCATTATTGACTTTAAATTGAGGGGTGTAATGCAAACCATAAAAAAATAAAAAATAAAAAATTGAAAGATATCTACCCAACATATTATTGTACACATTTAAGTAATGAGCCTAATATTTGAACAGTCGGATTATGTTTACAAGGGTGGTAAGGTTTAGCCCCTCACTGCAAAAAGTGTGCTGAAACTCATTCTACAACTTCAATCTGTACATTTAATCAACCTTAAAAAATAAATAAATAAATAAATAAAAATTTTCCTGCAATATTAACTTGGCTTGTTCCTCTAAACTGACAGGTAAAACTTTTGTTTTTAAACTGCAGTGGTGCTCTAATCACAGGCCAGTAAACAGGCTCTCATCCAAGATAAAATAGAAGACATGACAAAAATACCTTCACTGCAGAAAGGCCTTTTGACCCCTGAAAACTTGACAGTCTCGTGAAGTGTCTTCTCCTCCTGGCAATACTCGCAGAAGGTCACTATACAATGGAGCTTTTTATAGTCCTCACAACACGTCTTACTGCAAAACTGGTACACTTTATCCTGAAATGAACAAGAAAGAACATATCTAACAATCATATTAAAGAAAAATAATTACCTGCCTCAATGTCTGGTCCAGTTCCTAAGGTAACCAGTAATGATAAAACAACAGGCTTAGTGGATAACACTACCTCCCACTCCAGAATCTCTGGTTTCAGGCTGAAGGAGCCACGACAGTAGTTGCATTTCAGTTGGATGTTGCTGGAAGCTGAGGCAGGAAGTTGACCATTGGCTGATGTTTGTATAGTGGCGTTCTATGAAACAGGAAAATGTGAAAGACATTGAAATTAGCTTCAAGTTCCAAAGGCGTAGTCCCACAATGAAGGATTCAATTAAAAACCCTTACGTTTATTAGAAATGCTTTCATACAGTGTATGCCATGCAAATATGTCTATAGGTTATACAGTTTGCAGTGCATGTACCTGGAATTTTGTAACACACTGAGAGCTGCAGAAGTTTAAGACCTTCCCTTCAGGTAGTGTTGCCTGATACTGAGGTAATGCATTTCTCTTACAGAAATGACAGGAAGGCTCAGCAACTAAAAAACAGATGTAAAGCGTCAATTCAAGCTACGCAGGTCTTAAACATGTCAGTTGACACCATTTCTGAAACCAAGAAACTGTTAGCAGCCAATGAAATTCAGCTGTGCTCTGTCTGAGAGCAGCACATTTTAGTGCTACTTTGTGGTGCAAGTGTGCATCATAGATCGATGTCTTTATGCTCTGTACTCAAGTCACATAGCTGCCTATGAAATCAACCGTAAATATATCACTGAAAATAATTTTAATCCATAAAAATTTCTAAATGGCTAACAAACGGCCCAGTAACATATCTAAGCACTTTATCATCATAACACAATGGTTTCCATCCCAGCCTCACTCCGATGCCTCATGTCTGTGATTATGTGATGCCAGTAATCAGCACTGTTCCTGTAATTATGTGATGCCAGTAATCAGCACTGTTCCTGTGATTATGTGATGCCAGTAATCAGCACTGTTCCTGTGATTATGTGATGCCAGTAATCAGCACTGTTCCTGTGATCATGTGATGCCAGTAATCAGCATTGTTCCTGTGATCATGTGATGCCAGTAATCAGCACTGTTCCTGTGATCATGTGATGCCAGTAATCAGCACTGTTCCTGGACATTTAACCTCCTGCAGAATTCAGTTCCAACCCTACCCCTGCACATCTGTTCCCGATAATCAGTCTACTTGATTAGCCAGATCAGCTCTGTTGGATTCAACTAGATCCCTAATGAAGTCTGCAAGAAGGTAAATCAGCAGCAACAGCAATCATGATCACTCTGCTAAGCTACTACCTTGCTAAAGATATTATTTAAAAAAAATAATAATAAATGATGAGATGCAACATTGGTGAAATGTGACCCTGTGTTTTCAAAACCACAGACTGACTAGTCACAAGAGCAGACATTTGTTCACCAACATCCCATATCAGAGTAATGCAAGGTTGGTTACCATCTTTTATGACAGCACTTACTGATATTGCTCTCTGCTAAATGTACTGGACTATAGGTTACATTAGCACATAGCCACCCAGCTAGCTCACTGCCATGAAGCTAGTTCACACTTGACACAAGTGGGATCTCGGTGTCCAATAATCCTGTTTAGTCTAGTCCTATTCTCTCGCAAGTCTCATGAGCCAGACATCCCACATTCACTAGAGTCTATTACGTTTTGTCAACAAACATGGCCAAGAACCACTGAGACAGATTTCACAGGCAATTTCACATGGCATTTATTCACCTCAAACTGCTTCTCACAAAACATTTTAAGAACGTTCAAAAGTTTGCTTCAAGACTTGAAACCAGCAGCCGAAAGTGAAGAGGGATTCCAGCTTTGAACACGTTGAATCTTGTGTCCAGAAAGGTGAAATAAATAAATAATACTCCTTATACAATGTGTTTTAAACAAAAACCTGAGACAATTTCTATCATGTATATAATCAGGATAAGCCCTTCAATTAATTCTTTACGATGGCTCATTTATAATCAGCAAGGCAAAAAGCTGAGCAAAATAATCTCAAACTTTTAAGTTACTAACATCTGCAGTGACACAGATTATCAGTAATATTACTGTATAATAAATAGCCAGGAAAATCTAAAAACAAAGTCTCATTTACTGAGTGCACATGACACAAATAAAACAGAACAACCTAAAGCCCAACTTATTAGAAACGGGCAACAATGAGTAGGTAGCAGAGTTGTAACAGTACTTACTATGTGCAGCAGATGCAATTTTGCTTTTATTCATACAGGATGAAGAACAATAAGGCTCCATGACTCCAGTGGGTCCAATACCATGAGTAACATCAAAAGACCGGCACATCACCTTACATCCACTACACTGCGTCATCTTTCCATGCGTCTACAGTAAAGTAAAAATAATAATAATAATAATTCACTTAAGGTTAGCATTTCAATAATAAGAGATTCACTTAAATTAGCTACATTCTTGACATGTTTCTTAGGCCTCTGGGTAACTTCTCTGTATGAAATTACTGAAAGGGGGAAACACCTGAAAGATGGTGACAACAGAGGAATGGTGATATCAGTGTCTCTGAAGCAGAATTCCTGTTCTGTTTGAGGGGCAGTCATGAACATTGGTGGAAGACTAATCAGGCTAGAACTTTTATCATTGTGTTTTTCTTTGGAAAAAAAAAAATCAGATTAATCAGTTATTTCAGGCAGCGATGGACAATGACCCATTATCCATTACCCAAAGTAAAACACGCCAAAAACAGGCTGAGGTAATGGAACTGACCGGCACAGCCTTTTTATTATGTAGATTTTCCTCAATAAATAAATGACCAAGATTACTATTTTTGTCTCATTTATTTAATTGGGTTCTCTTGGTCTACTTTTTAGAACGTGTGAAAATCTGATGATGTTTTTAGGTCATATTTATGTAGATATATAGAAAATTCTTAATTTCTATTCTTAAAAGTTCAGAAACTTTCAAGCACCACAGTACGTATTGGACGCAAGTACTGCAAAGTGTTTCATCATCAGTTACCCCTTTATCCTACTCTTGATTGTTGTGGTTTAAATGACTTATTAGTTATATTCTGGGAAATACAACCAAACTAATTTCCTTAGAACAGGGGTATTCACACTTCTATGACAAGAGATCTACTTTTTCATATTATTATTATTATTATTATTATTACTATTATGGTAAGATCCACCATGGATGGTTTGAGAAATTATTTTGAGATTTGATTTTATTCAAATAATATTATGCATTCAATTTTCATTCAGAGAAATGGGAAAAGTAATGTATACAGCAGTGTGGGTGTGGTCGAGCGTCAGCGGTGGATGGAGACGAGGTGGGTCGGATGGGCAAGTAATGCGTGATGATTCTCACCCGTGTCTTATTACCGCCAGCCTACTTATTTGTGTAGACATGTTGGTTGACTTTACCTGTTTGTAGTCCCTGACACAGTTCTGACAACAGAACCGTTTCTGCTGCCCATCAATAAGCAAGAAGTGATTTGCTGTGGCCCGGCTGGGCAGGTAGTTCCCACACTGCTCACAACAGTTCATGATCAGGCCATTAGCCATACGGTAACGGTTAAAACAGGCATCACTGCAGATTTTATGGGTGATGTTCTTGAAGCTGACTTCATGGCGAATCTAAAGAAATAAATGAGACACAAATGGATTTTCACATAAACATACATAGACAAACAAAAGACAAGACAGACTTGTAAAAATCACAGAACATTGCTAATTATCTTATGTTATATACCACCTAAAAGATTAGATATTAAATTTAACAGAGAACTGTAATATAGTATATATATATATATATATATATATATATATATATATATATATATATATATATAAAAAAACATTAAATCTGTTTCACTGACCTCTGTGAGCTTTCCACAGACAGTACACTTGGTTTTGAGGGTGTTCTTCGGGGGATTTTGTTTATTTTCATATGCAGCCAGACAACCGGTGCTGCAGAACTCCTGAAATGATTCGCTTGAGTCCACCTGGGCCACAATTGTTCCTTTCATACTAGTAATGTCCCTAGTTTAATGAGAAATTACATTTGGCAAGTTTATCATCATAATAGTCTCTTGAGAGAATTATATAAACACTAAACATTTCACATTTTTAAGTCTTACTTCTTGCACATGGTGCAGCTCTTCTTGGGTGTGGGTTTGTGGGAGAAGGCAGAGAGGCAGGTCGTAGAGCAAAACAGGTGGGAGGAGCCTTTGCGCTGATAAGCAGTCTGACCTTTCTTTAAAGGCTTTTTACAGTTAGCACAGGTGACCTTCATGGTGCGCGGTGGCTGCTGGGAGCCCGAGGAAGACTGGCCTGGTGCTTTGGGAAGAGATGCTGTAGGAGAGGGAGAGTCCACCCCTGGCTGCTTCTGATTGCGGGGAAAAGATGCGGATTGAGAGATCCAGGAATCTGTGAAAATAGTAAAATTGACTTTAGAGGGTTTTTTTTTTTTTTTTTTATTGAGAAGACAAAATTCCGAAAGGAAAGTAAGATAGCCAAGTCAGCTTCTATATATTGATCTAATTTTAAACATATTGATACAAAAATTCTATAGAGATCCCATAGATTGGGCTTATGATGGCCTAGGTAGATAAACATCTAGAAGGTTTTTATTAGACAAGAGACTTGTCAGCGAATTTTTATCAGTAAATTACTGAAGGGGAATAAACTGCAAAGCTAAAGCATACAAATGATTACCAGGCAATATTAGAGCATTCACATAAATTAAACGCAAAAAGGTAATATGCAGAGACTTACCTTTGCATGGAAAAAAAAAAAAAAACAGTTAAACTCAACTACGAACATAGGAAAAATATTGACAACATATTTCCAACCCATTAATTCTGAAATCCTTCAGGCATAGAAAGAGTAATAAATTCAGCCCATACAAATAAAATGGGCTCAAATAAAATCCATAGCATTGATAAAATGTGTCTCATTCACAAGAACGTCCTCTTGTTCCATCTGAAGCAGATATTAAATAATACTAACTAATGTATTGTCATCATTTAAAACGGCTCAATAATGACCCAGATGACTCACATACTAAATAAAAGCCGGATTTAAATCAATTCACTGGTTCTCTCTTATTGAAATAGCCAACATCGTATAAGATCAAATGAATGGCATAAGAGTTGTCTATGCATTACCAGATCTCTGGTGAGTCCCCGTCTCTCCATTTTGAACCGGCTGGGTAGCTGAATTAACACGCCCTGGGTTGAACGTTGGTGAAGGTTTGCTGGCTGACCCTTGGCTCTGCTGGGCCTCTGGGTTTAGGCTGAATGTGCTACTAATCTGCAAACCGTTTTCTGCAGCTTCCATCTCTCCACCATCCTCTGCTCCCTCATTCCCCTTCAGTGATGTCACACTTGTGATTTTGAGGTTCATGCTTTCCTCGTCAGACGGGGCTGTGGATGTCTCTGCTGACGTCGACATAGCCACCTCTGATGAACATGACCCCCCCAGTGTGGTGACGCTGGCAATTTTGATTTCTGAGTCTGGTTCTGTGCTGCTTAATGCTTCCCTGTTCCGACTCGATGCCAGCGAGGAGGAGGAAGAGTCTCTTTGCTCAGAATCTTCTTCATCGTCTATTACAATGGGCTCAGTCTGGCTTTTGGGAGCCATGGTTGCTGTTGCTGTGGAGGAGAGAGGAGAAGGAGTGTTGGAGGATGCTGTTGCTGTGGTGGCTGGCTCGGCACTGTCTGTGGTCTCAGCAGGTGCAGGGTTGCTAGAGGGGCTTTCTGCTTTTTTCCCCTCCTGAAAGTGAGGCCCCTCCACCAGCACAACGTCATCATCGTTATCCTCTGGAGCCTTGGATACATCTGTTGTCATGACACCAGTTCCTTGACACTGCCCGTCTGAGCACAGTTCTGTTGAGGGTGTGGTTTCCATGGGCTCATCCCCCTTGTTTAATCCCTCCTCCACATCTGTCCTGGGCTCCAACTCTCCATCCATCACTTAGGTAACCAACCACCTGTTGCCACAAATAAAGAAGTGAGGCATTCACCTGGAAAAAACTGACATAATGTGATGACTGGTATACTGATATTTGAGTTTTATAAAAATAAATAAATTAATAATAATAAAAAATAAATAAATAATAATAATAAAAAAACCCTGAAACGGGTCAGCCACAAAAATACAGTTTAATTCATCTATTAAAAAAAAAAAAAAAAAAAAGCAAACAAACAAAAACAAAACAATGAAGCAGTCATCATCTTTCACCAATACTTATAATCTTGAGTCCAACTGGCCTCATTACCGTCTCAGACACTTTCATACTCCAATTTCATGTTCTGAATGCTGTAGTGACCTTCTCATGTTAAACATCATTCCTGCAACCCCACGTGTGTCTGTCTTGGTAACTTTGCATCTATGGTTACCATGGTAATAAAAGCATCAAGGGACAGTTCCTGTCAATTCAGTCTGCAACAGTGTTCACATGTATTATGTGCTAGAGATAAAAGATTAGCCTCTGTTTGTTTGACTAATTACCAGCGGGCACAAATAATCTGCAACGGTACTATGATCATTCCAGCCCGTTACACTGCAGGGCTTCCTGCAGGGCTACAACTCAGTCCTTTATGTTAAAGCAACATCCTAATGCCTCACTAAGAGCCACACATTACACTTAACAAGTAAATATATAGGGCTATAATTCAAGCTTGTTTTATATGCAACCATCAAGTGATATTATCCCCCCCCCCCCCCATAACACAGCAAATTCACTAGTAGTTCTTACACGCAAATGAACCGTAGCAACCATGGTCCAAACAGCAAATTGAAAAGCATGTATTCCAATAAACACCTTTGGACCACCCCAACATGTTCTCATTGGCTGATAAAGTGGTTTGCTGTTGTACCTGTATTTTACATCCTGAACTGTGTAGTCCAGCATACACATGTTGAAATGGCTTTACATTACTGAGCGTATGTGTGGGGTTTTGATACATAGGAGCAACATGATATTCAAAAGTATACACAAGAAGCCAGACAGCAAAAGCGTATCTTGGCTAGAGCAGGAAAATATCTGGGGACACGGCTGATCACGGAAATTGAAAAACAATGTTGTTCTGGCACTACAGGGTGCAGAAATGTATGATTATAAACATTTTGATTATATACAAGGATAGTGTTTAAGGTGCTAACTTCCAGTGTCAGCTAGCCACACTGGATTTTTTGATATTACCTGTTAAAATGTGTCTTTTTTTCCCACCTTTACCCATTACAACATAGAAATGTAATTACATTCTTCTTCTTCAATTACATGGTAGTAAATTCAACATGTTATCAATAACTAGAAATCGGTTACCCTGACATGATAGCTAGTTAGCTAAAGATCTTGAAACAGGTGTCCTTGTGTGTGATTTGGACATGTTTAACTGTTACACTCAGTTTATTCCAAATGCTACACATCTCATTTGCCTCAGCTAAAGGAAATAAGTAAAATTTCACTTCCACTTCACACGCTGCAGCATACTGCAAAATCCTCAAAGCTTTTCAAAAGGTGCCTGCGCCTGGTTACGGTTGCTAAGCTACAACTGGTTAATCATTCTTTAGGGAAGGAGTTAGGTCAGCTAACAGACAGACACATCATTATTATAATCTGGCTGCAGTAGTTAAGACAGCATACATCAATCAGCCATAACATTAAAACCACCTGCGTAATATTGTGTAGGTCCCCCTTGTGCCACTAATACATCTCTGATCCATTGAGTCATGGACTCCTCAAGACCTCTGAAGGTGTGCTGTGGTATCTGGCACCAAGACATTAGCATCAGATCCTTTAAGTCTTGTAAGTTGTAAGGTGAGGCCTCCATGGATTGGACTTGTTTGTCCAGCACATCCCACAGATGCTTGATCAGACAGAGATCTGGGAAATCTGGAGGCCAAGTCAACACCTTGAACTCTTTGTCATGTTCCTCAAACCATTCCTGAACAATATTTGCAGTGTGGCAGGGCACATTATCCTGCTGAAAGAGGCCACTACCATTAGGGAATACCATTGCCATGAAGGGGTGTACCTGGTCTGCAACAATGTTTAGGCGGGTGGCACATGTCAAAGTAACATCCACATGAATGCCAGGACCCAAAGTTTCCCAGCAGAATGCTTCCCAGAGCATCACACTGCCTCCACCGGCTTGCTTTCTTCCCACAGTGCATCCTGGTGCCATCTCTTCAGCACGTAAGCTACGCACACACACTTGGCCATCCACATGATGTAAAAGAAAACGTGATTCATCAGACCACCTTCTTCCATTGCTCCATGGTCCAGTTCTGATGCTTATGTGCCCACTGTAGGTGCTTTTAGCAGTGGACATGGGCCAGGATGGGCATTCTGACTCGTCTGCAGCTACACAGCACCATACGCAGCAAGCTGCAATGCACTTTTTCAGCAATTTGTGCTACAATAGCTCTTCTGTGGGATTGGACCAGAGGGGCTAGCCTTCGCTCCCCATGCGCATCAATGAATCTTGGGTGCCCATGACCCTGTCGCCAGTTCAGCTGTTGTCCTTCCTTGGATCACTGCATACCGGGAATACCTCACAAGGCCTGCTGTTCTGGAGATGCTCTAACCCAGTCATCTAGCCATCACAATTTGGCCCTTGTCAAAGTCCCCTTAAGCGTGCCCATTTTTCCTGCTTCCAAAACATCAACTTTGAGAACTCACTGTTCACTTACTGCCTAATATATCCCACCCCTTGACAGGAGCCATTTTAACTATTATTGTTTTTCACGTAACCTGTCAGTGGTTTTAATGTTACGCCTGATCGTTATCTAAGCTAGGCTAGTAAGCTTAGCTAGTAAGTTAAAGAGCTAACCTCATTTTAAAGGTCTAACTGTGTTTTCGGAAACACCATTTGGAAACATCTAAGCACTCTTCTGAGAGTACTAGAGCAGTGATGCAAAAACAGCCTCAGCACAATTTAAGTTGAATTCCAAATGACTTTTTCACTGTGTTTATACACTACATAGGGTAAAGCAATGCTGCAGTACACCTTCCAATATTACACTATATTTGCTTCAGCCACAAAAACTGTGCAACATGTGTGTGTTTTGTTTTTTAAAAGTTAGCAGATGAACAGTTCCTTTACTTCCACCATGATAAAGGCAATGGCACCTACAAGGGAACGATAACAATTTTCGATGAATTTTCGATGAACAGTTGAGATCGCAACTACCTTAGGCTAAACACATTTTGTCAGTTGGGGTGAAAATGCTCAAACATGGCACCCCCAGTTGTTTTACGAAATAGATGTGACTTTATGCGCTAGTCAACTTTGCATTCTCCCTGAAAGACACGTGAGCAAACTAATAATAGCCATCTGCTGGACTTTACACAACAGACACGGTACAAACAATAGTTGGCTTAAAAAATATCCAAAGGCAAGGCTGGCATGTCAAAGAAAAATGACAAACCTGTTCAACCATTTCAACATTTAAAAAAAAAACCCAAAAAAACCCCAAAGGGTATGCCGAAATCAGTCAGATCAAATCAGTCAAAACATCAGTCAGAGCTGTGAGGTCAGATTTGATGGCACTTTTCAGATACATCAGATACTACTGCAGATATCTTAGATGTCATCACGGTCTATCCACAAGTCCGACTTCACGCACAAGCAACGGTAGAATGTTAAGTGGTTAGTCTTAGCTAGCTAGCTAACGTACTGACTGGCAACACGCAAATCAGTTTAGATTGGAAAAAATACGCTGGTCAGAAAACAAAATACACAGAGAACCAAGTGATAGAAACAGACAACAGACGTGACACGTTGTGTTCTGTTCTCAATGGTCTTTTAGTTAAATAGCTTGAGTATGCGACACCCAGGCAATATAATAGGAGTAAACAACACCTTCTGACCAGACGTGAGAAACAACGCTGTGGTATAAAGCAATGCAGTATACAGTAGACTGCATTATACCATAGCATTGTTGGTTTCTCGCATCTGGTCAGAAGGCATTGATTAACCTGGTTTATATTAATGCATGCTAATCTAATTTTTTTTATATACAGTAACTCATATAGGGACTTTTATGGTGGACTAAGGCTAATAAGCAGATAGAAATGTGCTATTTAACAAAGAATAGCATATAATGGTTTATAGGCTTTCAGTAAGGTGACATTTATGTAACATTTATGGAATGTTAGTTTTCTGCCACAGGAAAGTCATCAGACAGAGGACTCTGTGCTTTCTGGTTTCTCTGTAACTTGACAAGGTGTTTTTTTTTTTGTCTTAGTGTCTTCAGCAGAGAGAGTGGTGAGCTGCTATAACGCAAGTGATAACGGGAACATATTCATAAATAAACTAAAAAAAAATGTAATCACTGGCAAATCGCTGTGGTATAAAAAGTAAAATACTGTCATTGGAAAATAATTGACTTCGGGATGGCTATGGCGGCATCACATCACCCCGTCACGGATCAGTTCCTCTAACAGCATGCGCCATCACGTTTTATTCTGTACGTACCATACTTCTCTGGAGTGGGTTCAAATTTAGTCATAGATTTCACCCACAACTACTAATCCTTATTACTTTAAATTTGCCAGAATTAAAAGTTTCTACCAAAAAGAAAAAACAAACTGTTTAGAGCCTAACAAGTGTTTGTAAGTCAAAGAAATATCAATCGCACAATCGCTGACCAAAGAGGCATATAATAATGTAGTAACATCATAAACTGCTGGAACTGTGTAATATAAAGACACGCATTAATTAAAAGATTCACAATAGCTGGAACTAGTTTTAAAATAAACAACATTCTTTTTTTGCCTACACAACAGCACAATATACAATGTCTGAGATAAATCAAAGGAGCTGTACATATCTCCAGCCACATCTATTGTTACTGTGAGGAACATGTGATATGGGTGTGAGGTCTTCACACGCGCTAATGGGGCGACAGAATTAATCAATAATCAGCACGTTCACGCCACGTGACCAATAAAGTGTTTCAGAGGAAACCTTCCGTGCTATGAAGTTGCTTCGTGTTCCCTAACTGCAGCACATAACACACACACACCTACAAAATGTTCTGGTTTCGTCTACAGAGGAGACGGAGTGAGGCCCACTAGGGCTTGTACCCTTCACTGTGCACTCGAGTGGAGCTCGCAGGGGTTTGGGACTGGACCAGGGCCGCAGCTCCCCGGTCCCGACACGAGTCCCTGCTTTAATACTGAGGTCGGCGTCAAAGCCCTCCACTCCCATAACAGGCACACCTGAAGACACGGACTCTAGTTAACTAAGGAGAGGGAAAAGCGTGTGTTTCCCAGGCTGGAGAGTGGCCGTGTTTCAGCTCGCGGTGTTCCCACCCCTGGCCTCTCTGGCGCATGCAGCCATTGGATTAGCGTGGAAGTGGAGGGAGGAGAGCCTGTGAGACTGCGCCATTGTTATTAGCTACAGAGAAACGTCGCAAGTTATTCGCGAATAATCGCAGCATCGAGACACCTATTAAGTCCACAAATGACCATTAAAACCGTCCAGGTACTTCAATTTTTCACAAACCATGATCAATTTAGACTCTTTGTTATGGTATCCTTGGCATATTAGTAGATTATTAATTAATGTTACAAATAAGCATCATTGCAGGCATTCATGTAACAATACACTGTACATGACTTAAAATGAGTTTTAGTGTTATTACTCTGGGGTGAACATTTTCATTCGGAAGTTACCCCTGAGCTTTTACCCCGGGCAATCAAAAGGACATACACGTGGCTACCTGAGGGGCGCTATACAGCCCATAGCATCAACTCTAACGCCTCGGTACACAAATTTACCAAATCGACCAGATCATTGTGAGAGAGATCCTGAATCGAGGAAGCATTAAAGCACACAATAATCAGCGCCCGAAGTGGACAGCGATCGCTAGCTGAGCGGTAATTTCCCCCTCAGTGGGTAGTACTGTCTCCCGTCCGCCATTAGAGAGGCAGAGAAACAATACGCGGACGCGCAGCGGCAACAGCACCCTACCTCGGCGGAGAGGGGGAGAAAATCTCAGGCGGGGTAAAATTGCCTGCCTCTCTCCTGGTTAAATGAGATTTAAGAACCACGCAGGTGACCCGAATCATGTCTTTAGGACGAGCTACACACTACAGACAGTTGTGAGAACTTTGGCCAATTAAACCCAGTAGCTATAGCATCAAAACCGCCAGTGAAAATTCTTACCGGAGTAGAGCTGGAAACGATATAGCGCCAGTTTTGTGCCTTGACATAAATTCAGACGCGCATGCGCGAAAACGTACGGACGTTCCAGGCGCGTGGGAGGATACTGCCAACGAGGTCCTTGCCGCTCGTTATCGCGCATGCGCACTACTCTCCGATCAACTTAAAAATTGAAATCCAACAAAAGAAGGCACATCTGTAGTCCATCACATGCGCGGTTATTATCGTGATATTAACATCCAGTAACATAAGTCATGTCACTGTACCATAAATTCTGAATTAAAAACCTGAACTCTGGGAAAGCCTTTGTTTTAAGTATCACCACACTTTGTCTTTTTTTTTTTTTTTTTTTATTAAATATATCCATCTTTGTCTTTTATCTTCAGTCCTCTTAGGCTGTCACGTGTAGGTTATTTACAGATTTTTAACACCTCTCAAGTGCACTGGCACACTTCTGTACTTGCTCACGTGCTCAGGAAATACACAAAATACTAGTTTTAGGATACACAGTAACTGTTAGCAGCGCCTATGGTCAAAGCAGGGATAAAACACATGACTTGTGAAACTCCTGCATTGAGCTCTGTAGGATAAGGAGGTAAGAGAGGACGAAGGAAAAAAAAAAGAGAGAAACGTGCACTACACCACTGAACTGTAGAGAGGCGTCAAAAATATGGCGGCCCACATACAAAACTGAAAATGCACTGAAAATAAGAGGATTGAGTGCACCTCCTGAGAAGTTTCTCGTCTGCCATGGGTTTGTATCACGTGTACATACCTTATCGTTTATTCCAAGACGGGTTGGAAACCTCACCAAGGTCTAATATGCCATGTTCAACAGTCTCATTTTCACTCTAATTACTCAAATTTAACTAGACCAAATTCCACCAAGCCTCAGTCGGGTTTAACATTAACGAGGAGCCCACGTTGTGAGTTTATATCAATGAGTGCACTCAAGAGACAGTGCCATATGTCGTCTTTCTGTTTAATAGAAATAAGAGTTTCCTACCGTTTATGTGGTATAATCTGACGGACTACATGATACTTTTGCATCCTCTCTTCTGTGTATGTGCAACCTTTCGTTTTCGTTTAACCGGGTTATCCTGCTAAAAGGTCTAGGTTTTATATATGTTAATGAGCAGCATATCTACAGAACCATTAGTATTTGTCAGTGGGATGTCGTGGAGCTTTTATTTTGACAGAGCTGTGACTCATGCTCGGGGCGCGTCCACGTTGCTGCACGTTTCGCGTGACGGCTGATTTACGAGCTTTCAGCTCAGTTTAGTGAGTGATGGAGGAGGTCCTGTTACAGGATACATGTTCCACATAATCTAAACTATTAGACAGCTCTTTCCTCGCCGAATGTGGCGATGATTAAAACGTAAATATGTTTAATCAGGATTGTTGTAATCGTTTTCCATTCTGCATTTGCTTATTGTTACGGGTTCTGTAAAGTGACTCGAGGCCCTCGGTCTTTATCCAGAGACATAAAGCAGCAGAAGTAATGTACAACTCCAAATTCCCACGGAAAATTCGTGCCAGTTTAGCCATGGTTTATATATCTAAGTCTGTTCATGCTTGATTAATTGCTTGAGTTTAATGCTGCTCACGGTAAACTCAGTGAACTCCGTCTAAAAACACACAGGAACCTATTTGGAAAAGAATCAAGGAGTCGATTCGGAGTCAATAGAACCGACTCCAAAATGAAATGGCCATTTTGCCAGTTAAAATCGTAGTTTTTTGTTGTTTTTTTGTTTGTGTTCATTAGAATAAGCCTTAATTCTAAATGTATAAATGAGTTTCACGATTACAGTTAGATATTAGAAATATAGTATGTAGTATCATGTATAATGGAAATAAATAAATAAAAATAAAAAGTGCCTTTGACCAAAACACATTTGCAGTGATCACATCACTGTTCATGAAAATGTTGATCAGGATGTTCAGTAAAGTTATGTAACATCAAGATGTGGGAATGTCAACTAGATGCTGTCAGTTGTATGATCAAATATTTCAGATTTTATCTGTAAAGAATCCTCTTTTGCATCTTTCCTCCTGCTGTAATATAGTTAAACGCTCCATGTAAGACCAGAGGCCACAAAGTGTTAACGTGTTACTTATAAGTAAATTATTTAGCACTTAGTCCATCCACAATATCCCACTAGGACCACACTGCATCTCATTTAATCATAGAAAAGAATGTTTTTTTTTGGGTAAGAGTGTATATGTTTGGGTGTTCACTATCCACTTTTATCTTCAGAAGGGGCATAATGAACAATGAATGCAGATTGTCATAATTAAAATGAACACCCAGGTAAATCTGACATTTTCTACAAGACATTTGAATTCTGTTGTTTATATCATTCACATTTAGCAATGCCCTGATCATAGGTTTCTATTAGGACTCTAGAAACTTATTTTCATTCATTCATTCAGCTGTTCTTCACCTCTTTCTAATGCTCTGAATTTGGTCATTTATCAGGCTATTTAATGAACTAGTCTTATGCCTCTGGATGATGGTACATCATTCACTTTGTTTGTATATTAGCTGCTTCATCCACTCTGGTTTAAGAGAGTTTCCTGTGTTCAAGCATATTAAGAGCTAAACACTAAATTGTAATTAATCACACCAACACTAAATAATCCTCCACTTATCTTTAAGGGAAGGTATAGCAAGAGGCTGTAATTCTTTCTGTATTGCACAGACCTGAGAAAGTGGATAGACTGGGCAAATTTTATTAATTAGGTGACTTGCTAGATTCTGTACAACTCCAGAGGACCAGTGAATTTCTGACGTTAAAGAGAAACTAACTGATTATACGTTCAGGATGACCTTCTTTCCTTCAATAAATTACATTTTTATCTTTGTGTGCTTGCATTATTTATAGGATGGGATTTGGAAGTTTGTATTTGTCTGTCAAACTACAAGTGAAATTTCCAGGTAAGGTGCCATGAGAGAGAAGATTTGCTGAACTGAAAGCTGCAGGTACTAAAATAGTATCAGTGTTAAAGCCTTGTTTGCTTTTGTCCATGATGTGCCAGGTGATCACTCTTCTTCAAGAGACAACAATATTTGCTTACATGGATTCCAGTACTAGTGCTGTTAAGCCTATATGAAAGTAGGTCAAATTCAACAGGAAAAGAGGCAAATTATCTATATAAAAAAAAGTAATTCATACATCAGCAGCATCATTAAATGACAGGGTCTTTAAAAAAATATTAACAACATTTTTTTGTTTTTTTCCCCAAAAGTTATGGAAACATATGTACAGTTTATTTGAAGAGGAAGCCAGGCTGTATGCATTCTCTCACTCTTCCATTTACCACACAGTAAGGCAGCAAACAAAAACAGTCAGAAAGTTACTCTTAACAGTCAGGGGAAAATAAATTAAATCCATGTTGTCCAGCACACTGTTTCCAGAAGAATCTCTAGGATAATAACTCAATCCTGGTTGTAAATTCCCAGTATGACTCAGTCTAATCTTGATCTTACTCTATATTGATCACCATTGGTGGTGAAAGACAAAATCATGTGAGATTTATCTCTGCTGATAGATTAGATTCTCTCCATTCATTTCAGCTGCCAACCTAACTAGTCACAACCCCAATAAAAAGGCAGCAGTGTTTAAACAGCTAGCCAAATACACTGAAAAAGGTGTATGAGCATTAATTCATCAATTAATACAAAGGGTCATTACAAGCCTAATGAGGGATGGAGGCAAGATGTTCAGTCCTAAACAAAAGGCATCATCAGACTTGGTTCCTCCAGCCTCTGAGCAGATACTAGCCCTTAGAACAGACATACACAACACACACATATGCTTGGACAATACTTCCCCTATACTGCTGAACAAACCCAAAATCCATAGATATAGTACATTTTCTACACAAATCATCCTACGCTCAGTTTACCCCAGAGATCCAAGTTGGGTGTAAAACAGCCGATTGGGAAAGCAATCAGCAGGGAATTAACTCTGGTGTTTAAAAGGTCCAGTATCTTCTTGGTCCCACAAAAACAAAACCCAGTAGCAAGAACAACCGACACCTGCTTTCTATTTCACACACTAATCTTTCAGACACGCATGCACGCTCACACACCCACACACAAGGCAAGTACAAGGTGATAAGACAAAACATAAAAGAACTATGGGTAAATCTGGAGTGATAAATTATTGTATTTAAAACAAGAAAAACCTTTACAAACAAGATTTACAAATGAGCCTTTACAAATGCCAATCCCTCCCACTTGTTTTGACTATGTCTGGAAGTACAGGCTAAAAAAAATAATCAACAAAAACAGGCATCCTGTAAAACTCATAAAACACTTTGATGAATGTGTATCCTGGAGTCACACTCCAATGTCTGCTATGAACGTCTGGCTAGTGTATTTGGGCCTTCATTTCCAAGCCATTAAACTGAACATGAACCATCTCTTCTTCTTGGCATGTCTAGTGACACACGGATGACAGGTTTGGGAAATTACTCTTGGCTCTTAGCATGGTAAAGATTCTCTGCTGAACTTTGACCTTGAAGGGAAGGCTGGGCATCATTGTAGCTGGACTCTATATGCACCAATGAGAAGTTTAACCTGTGGAAATATATTATGACACAGTGTCTGATTAAAATCATTTATCTAAAGAGGTTTTCTGCATGTTTGTGTGTCCACTTCTGTAATGCCCTCACCTTAGCTGTGGGTGACTCGGCTAGGCGAATAAAGAGTTTGTTGGCTCCTTGAACAGGGCTGAAGGAATAAATAAAGTGGCTATCCTGTCAGGGGAAGAACACAATCAGTTAGCCTGCAAATATGTATAGCAATGTCTTCTTAAGGTAAAACCCAAATGAGCACTCTCTTGTGAATAAAATGACTTACAAGGAAGATAGGCAGCTGGAACTTGTCATTAAGGATGACAGCATGGACGCTACAGGGCCCACAGAGCCTTGCTGTGATCTCGGTCATGAAGTTCGCATGGAAGATGAAGAGAAGGATACCAGATCCTGACAGAAGAAACAATATTTTCACTACCTGCCTCAATGCTAAAATACCGTTTGTGGTGTTGCCATTTCACTGACGTCATAGTGCTGTGTCCTACCCTCTCCAGGTGTGTGCTGTGGGGGTTTGTAACTGAATTCCAGTGAGAAGTCTGGTCCCTCACATAGGCGATGGCAGGCCAGAGGAAACACAGGCTCAAGCAGAGCCAAACGCGTCTCAAAGTACGCTCTGATTGTCTCCTCTGCCACTGTCGATAACCTGGGAATTACATTCAGAAGGTGTTCAGAGGTTTCAGAGGTTGTGTGAAATCTAAACATAATTCTTTTTTTTGCCATTAGAAATTGTTTTAAAAACACTCACGTCTGGATGTGGTCTTTGATGAAGTCATAAACAGTCATATTGTTGCTGAGCTTAGCAGAGTGCAAGGCTGTTGTCTTGTGCTTGGAGAGGATGTTGCAGTCAGCTCCATACTCCAGCAGGAGGCGCACTACTTCTGCATTTCCTCTTCTACATGCCTAACAAGGCCAATAATAATAAATGAGAAACTACTCATTCATAAAAGCTGGAGGACATAAGAAAAATACCCAGACACAGAAGTCTAAAAAAACCCAATCCATTTATCAGTAGAGTTCTCACTTCACAAATGATGGAATGAGTCTCCCTTGCGCTTTCCTATCCTTACCTTCATAAGAGCCGTCTCCCCACCCAGTGTCTGAGCATTTAAGCAAGATCCTGCCTCAAGAAGAATGGCCACAGTGGTGAGGAAATTCTGGATGGAGAGATAATTATGGGGTTATTGCAGACCTTTTTTTTTTTAATACCCCCATATGACTGCAAGACAGTGAGAGACATGAACAGATGTCTTCTGTGGTGAGAGTAAAGCAGCAGAACAGCTGCAGAACAGTTTTAGCAGCAAAGCAATAATTACCTTCTCAGCAGCATGCATAAGGGCTGTGGTGCCGTTCTTCTGCCGCCCATTAACCTTCACTCCTTTCTTAATCAGCAGCCGGAGGATATCATCCTGTCCACCTGCGGCAGCCAGCATGGACAGAGACATACCACTGGAGTCCTGCAGGGGACAGAGTGGGCCCACATGTGCACAAACACCCAAAAGGAGACCACCAAAGATATGCAGTTAATCTAAAATCTTTTTGTTTGTTTTTTTCCCCCCCCAGAATGATAGATGATAGATTATACGCCAGAGGCTGACATCACATAAAAAGCAGTCAACCCAACCAAACACAATGCAGCAATTACAATACACAGGCATACAGCGAGCTTTTCAGTTTGGCTTAATCTCAGAAGTTAATGAAGTGAACTTTAAGGTCAAATGGTAACTTATCACTCAGTACTGACATGCAGTAGTGTTTTTATTCTCAGTGATGATATAGACAAAATACCTGTTTACAAATTTCTTCAATAAAAATACCCTACATTAATTTCCACTGTTCATTGACAAACATGTTGAAAATACTTTTAAATTTTTTAAAAATTCATGGTAAGGATAGCATCAGAGCAGTAAAAACAGCATGTGAAGTCAGCACCCCATAACAATCAGAAAACTGAAGAATTCCAGTTTATGTGCTGCATTTTCACTGTAAACACACTGCTTATGCAAGCGTACTTTTGTATAAATGAGACCGTACATTGCATGACCTGTAGTGTCTCTTAGCAACCCATCAAGACTGCACCAAAACAGATTTGTTTATGCTTTGTTTGTGTAGGTTGAGAGACAAAATCACTTTTTTTTTTTTAAACGAATGCAGAAGGCTCTTCTGAAGTGATCTGGACATTGATGTCCTGATTGTCATTAGCATGTCATTAAATGTCAATAAAAATATGAATGATTAAATATTACCAAAAATGATTTGCACAAACAAATAAAAACACCTTTCAGCCATTGTCTTATCATATGGGGTGTGCATTAAACACAGAAGGAAAGCTTTAGTTTACTTAGTTTACTTGCTATCTAGTTAATGTGCATATTGTTTACTAAAACTGTGACATGACTAATGATTAACATTTCTGTCATAAGAAATAAATGCTGTAGACATGTCTTACCTCCTGGTCCAGATTATAGTCCTCTTTGGAACTGAGTGCACGTTTCACAGCCATATAATTCCCATTTTTCACGGCATCCCGCAACTCAGCTGTGTTTGGAAAAAACAGCAACAACAAAAGAAACAGAGTGAAAGGTGTTGACAGAGAATTCTAATGTTTATCTGAAATGATTACTGTTATGTCTGTGTGTAATACTCACTGGGAGTTAAGGCTAGCGGGGAGAGATTCTCATCCTCTCCATTCAAGTGTTTTTGAAAGTCTTCCAGTGTCATCCAGTCCAGCTTCAGCTCAACTCCAAGATTGAGAGAAGGCGGGCCCCTGTCTGTTACACAAAGCAACAGCATTTAAATATGGCTAAACGAGGGCTCTTTGGGCCAGACATTCACAAAATTCACAATGCACTGTGCAACACCAGGATGTTCATACAAACAGAGGTTTGATGTGAAACCTTTCATCCTACAAGGACAGAGTATTACAGAGGATTCAGATTGTCATTGAAACTGAGTCAGTATGTAACAATCCAGGCGATGCAAAGGTTGTACAGCTGGACAATATGATATTATATTCCAAACAAATTGTTTGGAAGCAGCAGAGTTGCAAATGCAAATGTAAAAGTCATTCATTGTCAGTAACCAATTTAACCTGTTCATGGACTCAGTGCGTCAGGAGCCTATTTTAGCACAGCCAATCAACCTACAGGCATGTTTTGGGAAGTAGGAGGAACCCAGAGGAAATCCATGTGGACTTGGCAAGGACATACACAGAAGCCCCACAGAGACAGTAACCCGAGCTCAGAACTGAACCAGGGACGCCGGATCTGTGAGGGGGCTGGCGCTACCCGCTGTACCACCAGGCCACCCACTCTTCTATTTATATAATTTAGTAGAATTATTATTAGAGTGTATTATTTTTCCTTTTCAAGTTTAAGTAATTTATTTTTGTGCACATATATTAAAAGTTTC
This sequence comes from Pangasius macronema, assembly GCA_037577455.1. Lineage (NCBI taxonomy): Eukaryota > Metazoa > Chordata > Actinopteri > Siluriformes > Pangasiidae > Pangasius > Pangasius macronema. The sequence continues at coordinate 9,775,142 of CM074949.1, forward strand.
ACTGAACTTTTTCTTTTTCTTTACTGTAACACTACTCCTTCGCTCACAATTTGTAAGCTGGTAACATGATAGGATGTTTTGTCTCATCGCCCACCCCTAACAGGCTGTTTGAGATGATTGAGACAGGACTACAGTGCCACTGTATTTTAAAGCGTTATTTGATCATATTCTATTATTATACAACAAGGTGTGAAAGGTGTTTAGAGAACAACAGAAGTAGGTAAAGAGTGCCTGATTATAAAAATGTTGATGCAACCCTGTCGATACAAACCAGGCGTTTTATCAGCGCGTTCCAGGGGGTCCTGAGAGTCCCGATTGTCATCGCAGGTGATAAGGAGGCGAGACTCGCTGTCTTCCCGTCTCTTCCTTCTCCTCTCCTTCCACCTTGAGTCTTCAGTAGTCTCGGCAGATGCCACAGCCTCCATCACAGACCTCCTGTCCAGCCGATCTAACCGAGCCTCCTCTGCCATTCTTTGTCTGTCTCTCTGTGCCTCTTCCATCCTCACCTTGCGTTCTCTCTGCGACTCCTCGAGCCTCTCTTTCCTCTTTTTCTCCTCCTCCTCAAGCCTTTCTTTCCTTCTTCGCTGCTCTTCTTCTTTCTGTTCACGCTGTAGATCCTCCTTTGTCTTGGCCACAGGTTCGTTTGATCGGTCACTCTTTTCTGACTCCTGTGCGGTCTTTTCTTGCCTTTCATCAGTCATCTCCACAGCAATAGCGGCTGGAGGTGAGCAGTACAAAATATCAGTGGTGAAAAAAAACTATTTAGAACATGAGTTAAAGTCTGCAGAATCTGTGTCACTTACCCTCCTTTGGCTTTTCAGCGTTGTCAAACTCAGATTTCTGCACTGGAGACTCCTTTCTGGCTTTTTTGTCAGTCTTCACTGAATTCTGCAACATGACACAAAAGCCAGAATTAAACATAATGTATCTAACCATACTTGTCAACAAATAAATAAATAACTTACCTGTACCTTTGGTGTTGTGTGAGCTGCCGGTTTTCTAGGCACACGATCCTTGGCCTCACAGTTGAGCAAAAACTTCTCAAAGAGATTAGGAGCACCCTTCTCTCCAGCTTCTTCCTTTGGCTCCTTAGGTTCCTCCTCTCTTGGCTTGCTGGGTGCAGCTAAGACTGTAGAGGATGAAGAGGAGGAGGATACAGATGAATCCTTTTGAGGAGTAGAGTTGGAGTCCGGACCTTTAGCCTTGTTTTTTGCTTTTGCTGTGGCCCCCGGGTCACTGGAGTCAGGCTCATCCTCACTGCGAGACGACTTGCTGCTGCTCTTACTGCTAGCCAGACTCTTCAACTTACTTAGGCCACTCTCTTTGAGCAGAAGAGCTGAACTCTCTGTCTTCTTAGGGTTCTTCTCCTGAGTCAAGTCTCTGAAAGCTTGCAGCTTCAGTTCAGGTTTGTTCTTCTTCTGTTTTGCCTTGGAATGGTCACTCCCACTTTCACTCCGAGTGGATTTCTCTGTGGTTTTGGGAGTTGTAGGTTTTGCTGTGATACTCTGGTTGCCTGTTGAAGAAGTGTCATCGGTGTATAATTCTGATGGTGCATCACTCTTGTCTGTCTCATCTTCTGAGGTCTCAATCTCTTTTTTTGACTTAACCTTTTTTTTCTTCCTTTCATCAACACTGTCTTTTTTCTGCTTCCCTCCATCTTTAACCTTGTTTTCTTTTTTCTGTTTCTTTGCAGGACCATCATCATTATCATCCTCTTCCTTTTCAATAGCTCGCTTCTTGGACTCTGTGGCCTTCTCTTTCTTAGAAGGTGGTGGAGTAGGAGCCCTTTCCTCCTCTTCGTCAGACTCGGGAGCAGGCAATGGTTTGTCCTCCTTCCATTTCTCCTTCTTTTTCTTCTTCTTCTTGTCCTTCTCAGACTTCTCGTCCTCCGAGTCCTCTGCGTGTTTCTTCTTTTTTTTCTTTTTCTTACTAGGTGACTCTTTTGGTCTATCTTTGTCGCTGTCACTCTCAGAGTTTGCATCAAATAGGTCGCTCTTCATAGGCAGCTTCTGAGGAAAAACAACTGCAATATTACACTGTTCACAAAATGTCAAGTCAGACACATTTTACTATGCAACAGATTTCCCCTTTAATGTAACATTTAGTCAGATGAAAATGAATAAATAAAATCAATCAAGTTGAATGAATGAATATGATTTTTTTTAGGCTGTGTGAGAAAATATCTTATAAGTCTCACCATACTGGAGTCTTTCTTCATCTTTTTCTCAGCCAGAGACCTCTCGTAGGCCAGCAGCACCTCGCTACAGTCCTCCAGGTGAGCTTTGGGCTCCCAGGTATCATCATCTGATGAATAGTTCTTCCACCGGACACGGTATAGCACCTCTCCCTAAAAAAAAAAAAAATCCCAAAGGTAGGGTGAGTTAACTAAATCACATGCATTTACAAAACACAGAAGCAGCATCAGTTTTCATTTTCAAATTCTATATGAACAAAGAAACAATAAGTTGTACAATCCAATTAATATTAAACAGACATTATGTTACAGGTGAATGTCATGCATGTTCATTATTCACCATGTTGCTTAGTAACAGTAACCAATTGGACTACTCATCTGCCTGTGTTTCTGGGCAGCCCTTGAATAATCACTACAGCTTGAACACAAAGATCTGCATTCATTTGGATCAGAGTGGGTGGACCTGCTTCCCTGTCAGTCACACCACGGTTTCCTCTTACTGCTTATCTCACTAGTGTCTTTGGTTTTTCCCTCTCACTCAAATCTCGTCTTTTTATTAGCAAAGGTAAGCCCCGACACCTGCTGTCTAATTAAAGTGATATGCTTACAGATTAGGCCTATTCCCTCTGCCAGTGCACTTATAACTGTCTGTATAAGCGTATTTATCATACCCACACATGGGATTGACTGTGGGAAAGGATACAGTCACATAATGCCAGAGTTGTAGTTCACAGTCAGTCTGTTGAACCTGGAGTGGCTGAACTGGCTTAGAGTCCTAACTGACTGCCTCCTGTTATATTACTCAACCACTCTGTATAGACATGACCTGGTCAATGAAAACAAACAGAGATAGCTGCTTATGCTATCTGCTATGTCACATGGTAAGCCAATTGATGTATTTCCCCATGCAGGGTCAATTTAAAAATTTTTGATTAGCCACCAGTTTCACAGACTACAACTGAACAGAAACTGAAGTAATCTGACTGCTATAACAAATCAAGAAAAAAATAAATAAGAAAATAATTAGAAGTATCTTTTACTATTCAGAGAGAGGGTTTGTCCTCGAGCACGTCACAATATAATATAAGTAAGTACAACATTAGTGCAAATAATTTGCCATTCATGTTTCTTAACATATCTTTGTTGCTTTTGTCTGCAACCTGCTTTACATTAAAGCAGGAACACAGACCTGTGTCATGCACGCACACTCAGAGCCGACGACGCTCCGTCAATGCCTGCAAATAGGCACTGGTTCAATGGTGAGGAGAGCACACTGACTAGTAACAGTGCTGTGCCCAAACTATTGGATTTTACTGGCACTACACCCCAACTGGCACATGGACATCACATGGACCTAAAGCACCAATGTTCGTGCAGCAGGATCCGGAGGAGCTCGAAACAAACGTATGATAAGTGAGGCATAAACCCTCTTACCTTCTCTCACTTACACCTCAAGCCAACCTAACATCACTGAATTTTACTCCCTTTCCTCTATTTCTCTCTCTTTCTTTCCCTGTTCCTCTTCATCCTACACACTCTTCCCCAAACCAAAAATGATCTAGGACACCTGACAAGGCACAGCATACAACAATGTACTTACTTTTATTTAAAAAAAAAGGGGGGGGGGCGCTAAAACAATCCAGACACCAGTTTCCCCACACTCACATGACTGTAAGACTCTTACTAAAGTGGGAAACACCATAACGCCGCAACAATCAGAGACAGTACTGCACAATGCATTTACACATAAAAATGTTAACATGGCAGCCAAAGTAAGAACAAGGCTTGCTGTGAAGTAGGGCACAAGCCTAAAGCAATCAGCTTGCATTTTAACACAGCACTTATGGTCTACGGTACTGTGTCACATTGTAATGTGATAGCAGTCAATTCATAAAGACAGTTCATAAAGCCTCTCAACAGGAGGGAAAAAATGTTGAACAGAGACACATAGACAAACTACAGCAGGCCTCTTTAAAAGAGCTCAAGTCTACAGAAATGGCCTCTACTGTCCAGTGAAAACTCAGGCTTGCTTACACACACCACTGCTCACGTCAAACACATCACACCTGGTTATGGGAAGGGTTTCAGAGTTTTATCTGAAAATGCTGATTCATTAATAAAAGAGAGGTAGTTAATCTGTGTACCATAAGTGCATTCATGCATGTGCTCTCTAAACTCATCGCAACTGCTGCTTGCTGCTTTGCGCACTTTAGATTAGTGCTGCTTTCTGAGCAGAGATGCAGCTCCGCTCACTCTCCATCGCTTTACCAGCCGAAAACAAACAGGAGCAGTACAGCAAAATCTTGACGGCGAGTGCTGCAGACATTCACCCCGTAATCATTACTGCTGGTCCCCGGACTGTCTCTGTGGCACTGCTACCTCACGACAGGTCACTCATGGCAAAGCAGGAGACGTTTCAATCTTCTATTTCACTTCAAACAAAAAAAAAAAACTCCGTATCTTTTTTTTTTTTTTTACCAAAAACAATTAAAGGCTGCGTTTTCATGTTCTGCATGTTTTAAACCACGTAAATAACGGATAAAGAACCAAAAATAGGCACTGCATAGTTGTTTCTATAATCTGCTGCTACTTTGTTGGCTAAATCAGCCAGCAATGAAGTCACCCTTGAAGCTAGCCTGCAGCTAACGCTAGGAAAGTTAGCCAAGCTTACACCGGCTAAGCTAACTCTCCCTAGCAAGTGTTAGGAACAATTAGCATGCCTTATCACTGAACAAAGTCAGCCTCTTCACCCGCTCGTCTATCCGCACCATTTCAGCACTTTTCCTCAAGAACAAAAATGTTATGCATTGCTTATTTTTGTAACCGCTTTCAATGCGCCAGCTAACAAGATGGCATCCTAGCTAGCATGATAGGGACTAGCCAACTAGCTAGCAGTCGTCCCCACTCACATCTTCCACTCGCATGTCAATAATCCTTTCCACTTCGTATACATCCTCTTCTTCATCCTGCTCGCTGTCCCCAGGGTCCGCTCTCTCTGCACCGGAATCCATTTGTATATGTACAAGGTAAAAGCTGTACTTCTTAACTTGCTACAAGAACAGCATTGCACGAAAGACCTCGCCTTAACGTACAAGTCCTCTGGAGAGCAGCAGCAGGAGCTTCTGGTGAAAGTGGACGCGGGGGCGGGGCGGAGTCGACGTGGGCGGGGTCAAATGGGCGGGACTTGTGTGGGCGGGGCCATGCCGTCCAGCACCACTGACCCTCCTCGCCCCCGAGAGAAGCACGCTGAGACTAGGAATTGTTAGGAAGGATGGACAACCTCATGCGGAAATCCGAGCACACCAGTAAGATCCACAAACACAGACAAAGTTTTATCCCAGTCTGTGAAGTTTACATATTTGTTTCAGTTACACAGATCACCAGGGTTAGGGACTAGTCCATCTGTCTTTCAGTAAATGGAGGGTAGTGATGCGTTGAGCCGACTCTCTTAGGTGAATCCTGAGAGGAGACTCGCATATATTTGAACCGGGATTTTTTCTTTCTTTTTTGAAGATGTTGGCAATGTCCGCATAATTCAAAATGCTTCCATTTACTCTTGCAATGCAAAAAGAAAATGCACCCATGAATGCGTGGAAATCTAGAGTCGGATTTGACCGAGCTGTTTGTATGAGGCACCATGATAAGATGTGCTGTGCACATTTGAAGTGCTTTGTTGATTTTACCTTTTTAATTGAGAGTGTAAAATACAACGAAAAAAGTAATGTTATTTGGTTAACTAGAAGGTAGAGTAAGATAAGATAGAGTAAGACAGAGCCAGATTATCTAGAAGGGTCTGTCTGCGTCCCGCAACACTACAAACCACGCCCACTGTAAGGAACGCCCACTAGCAACTCACACTACACAACATTACCACGCCCATTTCACAACATTACCACGCCCACTCCTCCTAACCCTAATCTTAACTCTACATTTTACGTATTTTTGTGGTCGTAGTTTGTAATTGTGGGCGTGTCTTTAGGGGGCGTGGTTTTTAATCCTGCAGGACGCAGACGGATACACTTGGAGTTATCTGACTCCCAAAAAAGAGCTGGAATTCTCATAACTAGTGGAGAGGGACCTCAAGGAATTCACTAAAATGTAAATATCTACACACTCACATGTGCTGTGAATGTCTATAGTGTACATATTGTATTTTATTTTATATTGTATTTTATTTTACTTTACTTTTTTTAATTACTTGTCTTGTTATGTTGGTTTCTCACACCGTGGGTCTGAGGGAAACGAAATTTCAATCCTCTGTGTGTCCTGTACATATAGCAGAAGTGACAATAAAGTTGACTTTGACTTTGACTTTGAGTAGTCAGAAGGTGTCGATTCATTTTCTGGCAAGTCACAGTTATATATTTATGAGCTTATTGCAATATGTTATGATTTCTGTGATCTGGGTAGTTATGTGATTGTATTTCATGTTGTGGTTTGGAATCTCATATCTGAAGCAGTGAATGAAGCCCATACAGCATGTTCTGATTACATGTTTTTACACATGTCTTCACTTCTCCATTATTATAGAGCACAACTCTAGTTATTACTACTTACTTAGCACCATTCGTTCTGCATAGTTGTGGTCAGCTGATCATGAATTAGCTTAAGGAATTTGGCTCTGTTTTTCTACAGGAAATATTGCACTCTCAGTAATTCCAATTTAATCTTACAGTTACAAACTCATCTATATCATACAGTGCAATTGCAACTGCAATTAACTCGGTGTTTAATTACATTTTTTCCTCAGACTATTCAGATAGCAGGCGTGGATATAAATATGATAAAATTTTGCTTAAGTTTTAGATTTTTATGTCAATATTCTGAGTATTAACAGCACCTTGCATTGTACAATGGGACTGCAAAGAACAGACACTACTGCACAAAAAACCTTTATAAAAGTCATTTTTAGAAAAATGTTGACAACATTCACAGTGCTTTAAGAACATCAAAATGAACTTATATAAAATACAAAAATATGATAACTTAAAAAAGTGTCCTGTTTACATATATATGCAGGCAAATGCCAAGAGCTACTGAAATAAAACACTTCACTAGTTATCCTACATCATTCCACATAGTATTATAAATGAAGAATGGTTTCTTGACCACATTTTATAAAAATGTGACATATTTGGCAAAGTAACGCTCTTTGTAGCAAAGTCTGACATTGCTAAAGATATTCATACTTTCTTACTGGACACTTACTTCAATAAAATAAAATAATTATAAAAAACAAATATTCAAATTTGTGTCCTTTAATAGTGGGCTGTTATCTTTCTAGACATAAGGCTTCCCTGATGCCCCTTAACTGTGGCAAGAAAAAGTTTGCAAGACCAGCATTTCATTTAACTTCTCCACAAGAGACTCTTAGGTCCTGTTATACTGTAAATATGGATTTTTGTCAAAATAGAGAAATGGATTCTTAAAATGGGTTAAAGGTAAATGAACTGTCTTTTGCTGTCTTTCAGAGTGGCAGGTTTAAGTTGAACGTGGCTTCAGGTTACAGTGTGTAATACAGTAGAGCCATCAGTCTGAGTCTGAAAGCTAGGACAAATTGGCACTGATCCGTATCCACTGTAGTCCCTGTCTTGTGTACTGGACTATATGAGCCATGCTGCTGTGTAGGGTCACGGGTCCAGTCAGTGTGTTCAGGTAGTTAAAAAACTCTAGATATAAAGAAAGAGACAGACAGAGAGACCGAAAAAATGTACAAATTAGAAGTTATGTGTATATGAAGTAGGCACAGGAACAAGAATGTTTGTAGCTGTTGCTGCATAATAAATAATACATATTATTATTATTATTATTATTAGAAATATTTACTCTGAAATGCCAGTTTACTCTAATGCCAGTGAGTGTAGTTGTACCTATAAACTAGTTTTTAATATGATGTTTTTATATGAGTTTAAAAAATTTAATATACTACTGTCGATCTAAACTATACCTGGTTTCTACAAATTCAGTGCATATTGCTCTGCCAAAATACAAAATACCCAAAACCCCATACACAGCTCAGAACTCAGCAAGGTGATTTTTGCAGTGAGAAAAGATTTACACTAACAGTCAACATACTGGCTGCTTCCTAGGTTTAATATAACAATGTTTGTGTGTTGCCAAAACTGACATTTAGCAGTACAGTGTTAGATCTTTGATTGGTAGGTGTGACAATTTCTTTAAAAAAGAAACAAAAATTATTCAATGCCCTTTTAACATAACAATAATAAAAAAAATCGTGTAATCAGTAAAAATGTCGTGCCTTTAGAGGGTGCTGTACTCTCAGTTATGTTTAACTCACCTTTGTTTTCCTTGGCCAAGGTGTCAGCTACCTCCCAGTACTCATAACTGTAAAGCACGCAGTTGGTGATATTGAGGTGATTTGCTGCCATCTGGTGGATACGCTGGGGAATGTTGATGAAAGGGTAGGTGAGAGAGCTGCCAGGTTGGGACCCAGTTAAACCAACAGGGGATATGCAAGTTGCAGGCCCATTTCCCCTTGAGAAACACACACCCAAGCACACACATACACAAAGTGCACTTAGTATCCATTTGATTTCTGACTCAAACTCTTGTCTAAATTTAATATCCAGGATCAATAAAGGCATACTTTGTAGTATCGTTCCAGGGAGGTGGTGTGTGAGGCACTTTTGGTAAAGTCTGTAAGACCAGACACAAGAAAATCAGTGTAGATAGAATTTAAGGTAGTAAGCATAATTTAATTTAAGGTGATAATCAATATAATATGAATGACAAAGTTAAAGGAGGATTTCTCTTAGCAATTTCAGTAATTATGCATTACATTTCAGGAATAATTCCATGAGGTAGCACCTACCTTGAAGTAGTCCGTCAGGGCTTTGGAGTATTTCAGGGCATGGTCTTTTTTCAGCCGGAACATTTGCCAATACAGGAGAGCAAGACAACGGAAACTAAAATCCAGACACATAAAAGTGTTTTTTAGCCATCAAGATGTCTACATAATGAAACATTTCCTGAGTATTTCATCATTTAACAAGGATTTTAGGCTTTCTCCCTCCTCCTTAATGTAAGTAAAGATTCAGCCAATCTAGATCAAACTACTGAGGTAGTTAGATACTAAATGGCTGGAAATGATGTGAAGCACTTCAGAGGATGGCATGTGGGAACAATCACTCTGGATAGGTGGTGCTGTTTCTTGTCATGGCATAGATAGTCTAGATGGTTACAGAGTCATATTTACCAAAGTACAGCCAGCTGCTTGTCCTCCTGCCTGGCTCCAGCGCTTGTGTGACTCTTTAGCCTCATGGCATATCTACCAAAGACATAGCATAATCNTGTGTGTGTGTGTGTGTGTGTCAGTGTTTTAAAGAAACTAAGGGGAAAAAACAGAAAAATTGGGAGATGAGAGAGAGAAACACCACTTAATTACCTTATGAGTTCCACAGTTTCTGCATACATTGTATAAGGAGACTTAGCTTCCAGAGGGCCTTCCTCCATGGCCTTGCCACACTCCATGAAGGACAAAGCAGCATCCACATAATTCACAGCTTTCCCTAGTTTATCCACCTGACGGCAATGAGAATAAAAAGTTAGGACAACTGAATTAAATGATGGTGCAATGTTTAAATAAACTGTGAAACATCTTCAATAGCCATATATTTTCCTTAAACTACAATGCTTATACTAATGTCATATAGTGGTCACAGTATCTGTATTGCAAACATACCATAGCATCAGCTCGATGCTTCAATCTCTTGGCCTCATGCATGTAGTACTCTGCATGGTGTGAGCTAAAGTGAAAAAGGGAGAAGATTGCTTTTTGATTTCTAGGGATGGGTATTTAGTGGATATTACTACTGACATTTATACGGATATGGAAAAAAGCTAACATATATAATATTGATAACTGACACATCTGTGTAAGGCACAGTTCCTCTGTAGGATGGTTCCTTTGCAGACCAGGTTCCAGAAGGGGGCTGTGTGTTTCCTGACACTCCAGCATACTCCGCTTCAATCTTGGGCCGAGCTTTTTGTATCTACAACAGGATATTGAGATACTAGCTGAAGCTATCTGTCTGATCACTTCATGGTCCACTCCATACCCACACCCCAACGCACATAAGCATATGTTGCCTAGAATGTCTAAATGCTATGAAATAAAGGAGAGCTTCCTGAAATGACAGGCAAAAAAAGGGACACCTCCTTGTCCTGATTGTTTTGATGCATTATCTCAGGAAAGCTGACAGAATAGGAAAACTTCATCAAATGTAACACAAAGTGCTTTGTCTAGAAATTGACCCCACACACTGAAATGTGGAAATATAATTTAATTAGTAAAATAATTTAACAGATAGGACACAGCACTACAGCACCAAATGGACATTAGTTAAGGTTGTTAGTCAAATTGCTTTGTGTACCTGTGTTTTTTTCACCGTGGAGTCTCTGTCTCTTGGTGGGTTTGTGTGTTGCTGGTCTGAATGCTGCATCTTTGAAGCAGATGGAGGAGAGAGTGGGGACAGTGGCCGCTTGGTGTAAATATAATCCGCATGATGGCTGTTTATTACAAAAGGGAAGACTTCAGGTCTGGTTCAGCTTAAAACACAGTAAGTTGGCAGTTGACCTAAGACCTAGTTAGCATGAAGGTTTATTTTTAACCTAGAAAGTGAGAACCGAAGACTTCTTTGTTAATTGCTGAACTGTGACTTGCTATGCACAGTCAATGCAAATCTGGATCAGTACTGTCAGTATTGGCATAGCTTCTTTTAGGTTTTCTTCCAACGGATTTGACACCAGTTAGTGGTCAAGTAAATGGACACAAAGGGAATAAACCATTCACTGAATCATGACCTAAATAAACCATTCATTGAATCATGTTTATGGTTTACCTTACAGTCAGATTTAATAATCAGAATTTCTATACAAAATGTTTGATATTCATATATATATATATATATATAATTTGTGTTTGGGTTCAATCATACTCATTCTGCCTGTTGTTGGAATGAGCCTCCTGCTTGTCAGTGTCAGCTGGGTGTGTAAGAGATGGGAGCTTTTCAGTATGAACATGGCTCCTCTTACTTTCCCTTTGAGCTTCTCCATTCTCAGCCTAGATGAGGACAGAAACACACATCAGAGAGACAGTAAGAGCTTCACATTTCTTTGCATTGTTCTGATGTTCTAATCTACTTTTATTCTAACCTTCCGTTTGCTTTTGGTATCTCCAGTTTCTTGGTCTTGGTGGTACTGATGTTTCATGGGAGTCTTTTCTTTAGCTTTAGCTGATGATGAAGATGATGATGAAGATGAAGACCCTCTGTTTGGGACCTCACTTGTGTTAGGGACTCTGGCCAGAAGTGAGAGGTCTATCTTGACTACCAGATTCCTCAGTCCTCGATGAGAGACAGTGGTGGACTTCTCAGTACGGCCAAATGGCACCAGTGTGTAGAGTTTGTGCTTGCCTGGATGCTGTTGCCCTTCATCTGGAGAAGCGTCATTTGATCTCAACTCAGAGGGCCTGCATTGCTGCTGATGCCTCTGTTTTGGTGCAGGTCTCTGGCTAGATGTAGAGTCTGCAGGAACTTTAGCAACATTTGGGGGTGGACTGGGCTCAGAGTCTGATCCTGAGGAAGACGAGGAGGAAAAAGAAGAGGAAGAAGAGGTAAAAGGCCGGCGTGTGGGGTGGGCAACGGGAGTAGGAGAGGGTGGGGATAGTGGAGGAGAAGGGTTAGAGTCTATAACTCCAGGGTTGGAGGAGTGCTCTTCACTTCTCCTCCTCCTCTTCTTCCTCTTCTGGTCTTCCCGCTCAGGTCCACTGCATTCAGTTCGGGGCTGATGCTGACTGTTGGTGTGGGGTCTCTGCTTGGGCTGTACCGCCTGCCATTCAGCATTATGCTCCTTCCTCCTCCTCCTCTTCTTTTCTCTTTCTCCTTGCTCTTTTCTCCTCTCCTCTTCCTCCTCCTCTTCCTCAGAACTCTGGAGCCAGCGGTGCCTTATTAGCTGCTCCTCCGCCAGTCTCCTGTGTCTTTGAGCTTCTGTAGTTTGGACCGGGGCTCTTCCCTGGGCCTTACCACGGCTATGCAAATCTGGCTCTCTGTCCCTCTGTGGCTTTTGGTCCTTCTGAGAAGTCCTAGTGCTGGGTACAGCTTCCTCCCTGGATTTTGTTTTTGGTTTCGTGCTGGGGCTGAGTCTCAAGCTAGGTTTTGAGAGAGACCTAGCTGAAATCTCTGGGGCAGGCCGAGGTGGTGGCCTAGAGCTGGAACTGTGGACTGAGTGACTGTTTGTCTCAGTTGCAGCCTTAAGTTTGGGTGTGGGGGTGGGATTTTGTTTGGAATTTAAACTCTGGCTCAATTTGCTCTTATGATCACTGGGTCTGTTGCAATGCTCAGTGCTACGGTCAGTGGAAGACGAGTGCCTGGTCTTTGTTTTAGGGCTGAGGTTGGACCTGGAGCTGGACTGAGACTGATGTGGAGCAGGACTAGACCTGGATTTTGATCTAGATTCACTGCTTTGGAATTTTGGCTTGTGTGGAGTCTCTTTGTGAGCTGAGTTGTGTTTGGAATGATGCTGTGGGAGGGCAAGCTGTCTAGAATCTTTCTGTCTAGAGTCATTAATACGTTGAGTGTTATGGACTGGCGGCAACCATGGTCTAACCTTAGGTTGACGCACAGGACTTGAGGTAAATGTAGCCTGTGTAGCACGCCTGGAGCTATCCTGGTGAACCTGAGTATAAGAAGTGAGTCTTGGAGAGGCAGGAGCAGAGGTGAAGCTAGGGCTAGGGCTTCTGGGTGGGTGAAGGGGTAAAGGACTGGGACTTCGACTTATTCTTAGGCTAGCACCTGGGCTTGGGCAAACACTGGGCACTGGGCTTGGCACAGGGCTAATTCCTGGGCTTGGACAAGGGCTATATCCCGGGCTGGATTGGTGACTATGCCTGGGGCTGTAGTCAAACTTAGGGCTGGGGACAGGGCTCTGGCTTGGGCTATAGCTCTCTCTTGTCCCAAGGCCAGAATCTCTCTCCCAGTATCTTCCTGGAGATGGTACTCTATCAGAATCAAAGCCTGCACCAGAGCTGTGACCTTCTCCTGGGTTGTGATCTGACTGTCGGGTTTTATGAACTTTCTCAAGCCACTTGTCTAGCTGCCAGTGTGTCAAGGATGTATCCTGATTCTGGACACAGAACAAGAGAAAGATTAAATTTGAAAGAGAGCATTAAATCTAGTTTGAAAACAAAATCATATGTTAAAATGACATTGCATGTTTCTAATCATACTGGAACGCATTTTGCAATCTATGGAAATCTTAAAATGTAATTTGTTATATTGAGATAATAATGAGATGATGGTGAAATAATGATGTCCTTATGATATTTTAATAATGTCATGACTGACTTATGTTGCATGAAACCTTTCATAAAACACAACACAATGTACATGCCATATGCATTTAAATTCCATTTGTTAAATGGGGCAAATTGGTTGGCACAATGTGAGTGAGAGGAATGGACTAAAATGAGACTGTTGACACAAGAGCATGGACTCTGTGGCCTGAGAGACAGAGACTAAAAGAGAATTAGAAACATTAAACTTATTGACTGAAATAGATCTGAGCAAAAAGCTGATACCTTGCATTAAGGGAAAGAGATAGAAGGAGAGTGTGAGTATCTGGGGAATGTGACAGAAACATCATTCATCTAATCCTTTCACCCTTTAAATAGCATATCAAGACAAGACATTTGAACCAGCACTCTTTACAAAAGACTCCAAAATGCAAGCTTCTAAACCTGAAGTTATTTTTTTCCCCATACACAATAAAACAAAGCTCTGTTTTATAACAGCAAATAAAGATTATATTATAAAAGTAGTAATTAAGCTAAATCAATATAATGGGACAATACTCACTTGCAGGCATACATAGGAATGAGGGCAGTCTACTTTCCCTGCTTTCCTCTGGTGGCTGACCTGTGCTAATTTAAACGTCCACTGCTCTACTCAAACAACCCCCCCTTCCTCATCCCTCACTCTTTTTCCAGAGAAGACACTGCATCTCTTGTACCCTCTCTCACTCTCCCCCCACCCATCCTCTCTAACCACCCTCTACCTGGAACGGCACGTTGTTTCCAAGCTTTCCTCCTCAGAGACACTCTATGGCTGCACATAGATGAAAAACATATGGCGTCCCCTCCTCTCTGCTCCCTGGGCTCCCGTATACAGCATGTAAAGGAAGCTATGTCACACAGGCACATGCATTCATACAGTGGAGCAGGTCTCTGTTCCTGGAGCGTGCAGGGTAGCAGACCCTTCTATCTTCCCCACCCCCTCTGACAATTAACTCTCCCTCCTCCAAAATAATGAACTGAACAGTACAACCATACACTTCGACTTCAAGTGACAAATGGATACAGACTTTACTCATGCGATATAAATTTTGACCACTTTAATCACTATTTGCACTCACCAGTCTGATATTCTTTGAGACATTTATTGTATCTAAAACAATAAGGATTTTTACTGTAACCTGTACCTATTTAGTCCAGGGAGACTCCACATGTTGACATGACACTGAAACTCTAAATTCTCAGTGGCCTGCAGCCCCTCACCCCCACCTTACTCACATTCCTCATACCCCACTCACTCCTCCAAGTGCTTCCTCCTCCACTCTCCACCATCTATACCTCCAATGCAAAAATAACTTTTCCTGGTCAGTTCATAGAATAATCAGGGAAGACAAAGGAATGAGAAACAAAAGTGTAAAAGTACCTCTTTGCTGAAGGTAAGAGGCAGTGGCTGGCTGGGGATCTCAGCTTGAGTCTGTACTTCTGGGCTTGGGCTGCGTGACCGCTGGCTACTGCTCCCAGACTCACTGGAGGAATCAGATCCTGAAGAGCCCGAGCTGGAATGTCTTGCCCTCCTGCCATGTGTGTGTGTGTGCTGCCCTGACAGGCTGTCATTCAACACCCACATACACATATACCCAGGCATGAGTAATGAATCATCATGCATATAAAGTTCATGAAAATGTACACATGAACATGATGTACACAAACAAACATGCTGGGTTTTTAAAAACTATGCAAACTGCAGTATGCACATTCAGATTGAATGATTCTTTATGTTGGATTGGACTGAAAATACAATAGATGCCTAAAGACTTCATATTTGAATTCATAATGGATGAATTAACGTCACATGAATTAAAAACGCAAAAATGAACACTTACTTCTGATGTTCAGACCAGGAAGCAATTTGGTGAGGTCCCTTTATAAAAAAAATTAGAAAGTTTTAAATATATTAATTCAGATATTCACAAGCACTGAGCCAACAGAACACTGATCACAGCAGCACATTAAGATCACCTAAAGGTCAACTAATAGAAAGGTCATAAGTTGGAGTATAATACAACGATGAGTCAAGTTGCTGTGACTCATATGCCAAAAGTCCATTGCTTAAAGGCACATACACACACAACTATTAAACTTGTCTAATTATCATAAAATGCCCTTCCCACACACACACACACACACACACACACACACACACACACACACACACACACACACACACACACACAGAGACTATGTACGCCACACCCCAGAACAACTGGAGTTAATAGCTCCGCTTTAAAAATAATTATCCATGTTGTTACAGACTGAAATCAGTCTTAAATAAAAAAAATAGTGGAAGTCATATAGCAAATCCCTAGGAACTAGGTCAAGGCAAAGAGTTAAACATGTGTGTGTTTGTCAAAGCAAATTTGAGTCAGATCATATGCATGTCCACACAAATGACACTGTATTTTTATGTCTCACAGTCCATAGAATTGCTGCAAATGAACCTTTATTGACCCTGTGCATGCTGAGTGGAATTAGACACACTCACTCTGCTAACTTATTTCTTTTTCTCAATTTCACCCTCTCATCAGATAATATTTGGAAGGACAACAACTGACAAGCACTCACAAATAATCATGGACAAAAAAAGAGAAAGGGTGTCCGAGCATGAATGCCACTTTACCTGGCCAGACACTCATTGGTGCAAGGGTATTTTCCTGCACATTCTAAAACAAAAACTGGCCTAAACGGGAACAAATGTAACTTGGAAGTAATTGGAAATTTTTTTGTCTGATCGGCCGTTTGATTAGCAAGTTTCTATTGGCTATGGTCAAGAGTCTCTTCATCACTCCAAGGGCTCCATTTCCACCATTTTCAAGCAACAAAAAATAACTGTTCTTCTGAAATATTTTTCTAAAACTAGCGACTCTGTGTTTGCCTGTGTGTAAGGTGTCGGTGAGGTTGGCTGCCTTCACGGCTGCGCCAACGTTTCCAGTACCCTAGTGTTCATATCACGCAGGACCTGTCATGGTCCTGTCACATTAACACCTTTGGGGAAGAAGGCCCGTCAGCGTCTTTACCACTTTAGACATTTAAAGGGCTTTAAACTGCCCTCTAAGTTGCCAAGAAATTTTACATCTGCACCATCGAGAGCATTCTGACGAGAAGCATCACAGCCTGGTTTGGGAACAGCACCAAGCAGGATAAGTGGACTGTCCAGAGGGTGGTGCAATCAGCTGAGCTCAAAATCCACACTGAGCTCCCTGACCTGAAGTCTATCTACAACAAGCGGTGCTGAACCAAGGCCAGGAAGATAGTGAAGGACCTCAGCCATCCAAACAATGGACTCTTCTCTATGTTGTGGTCAGGGAAGTGCTTCCACTCCCTGAAGGACAATACAGACAGAATGAGGCCATTCGTCCCTCAACCAGGGCAAAACCTAAGACTAGAGTTTGAACTTGTGTGCACAACACCCACACCACCTTCATACCTGTCAATATACCCGTATTACCTCATATTTATAAATATTTATTATATATGTTGGCAGTTTCAGTTCACTACAACTACCTCAGCCTGATGTTGCATATTATTATATTATGTTGCACAAACAACTGCACATATCTGCACTTTATTCCAAATATAATCATATTGTCATTCCAAATACTTAATATTTTTCCTTTTCTACCTGTATACAAGTAAATTCTGGTTTATGTAAATTCTATTTTACGTCTTGGACAGTCAAAAAACAAAAAAAGCATTTCACTGCACGTTATACTGTGTGTATGGTTGTGTGTGTGACCAATAAAATTTGAATTTGAATTTGGTGCTGCACATTGTGTGCATAACCTGTCAGCAATGAACAGTGATGCAATCCCTACTGCAGAGTACCAACAGTTCCTATTAGTAACAGCACCAATAACTATACAATTAAACCCCAGTACTGGACAAATGGCCAATTTGAGAAGAACAGTTCCAGGTGCTGACGGTTCTAGTATTTTTTTGCAGTGGAAAATGGCCCAAGAACACACATCTAATACTAAACTGTTCAAGAGGCTTCTGAAAAGCAACCATACCTTGTCACTGTCATCCTCATCACTACTGAGCTTCAGGTCATCAGCAAGCATACTGGAAAGGCAAAATAACAAGCTGTTAGCCAAGCATCAGTGTCAGTGTGTGCTTGTGAACCAGCATAGAGAAAAGAGCAGTTATGACCTGAGAGCGTGGATGATGAGTGCCACCCAAAAACACACTCAAAAACACACCCCTCAGACTTTAATTTGCATTGTGGTTATGTTGTTGTATGTGACTGGGCTCTCTCTGCCTGTGTTAATCTCTTCTTTAATAACTCCATGTGGTGTATGCATTTAATGATGTGTGCATGGAGCTGGGGGAGGATAGAGCCAGAGCTCCATATGAACCTTAACCTTCCATATGAACTCCCCTCAAAACAGCAGTTAGTCTCAAGCTGTAAAACTCTTGCTGTCTTCCCCTTTCCTTCTGTCTATTTTTCTTTCTTATCTCTCATAGAGATGCTTTATTCCATCTCTAGGTATGCCTAATATACACAAGCTTGTGTAAAAAGTTGAAAGTTTTGACTTGATTTGAAAAATGGTACAATTGGTAAAATTGATAATTTTGAAAAATACCAATTACTAACACACACACATTCCTTTGACTTAAAGTGTATTTAAAGTTAAAGTATTTAAATTTGTTACAAAAGGGAATACTCAGTTTAACATTTCTTTATTTTCTCTTAAATTTGAATCTGTTCAGTTAAGCTATTGGCTGTATTTTGTGTATATTATGGCTTTACACATTTTAATCGAGTAAGAATACAACTGGCAGTCTACTGGCAATCCACACAGATGTGAGCAGTTAAACCCATAAAAGTGAGAGTGGGTGTGGGCATGTTTTTATATCTTGATGGGGACCAAAGCAGCAACCCCCAAAGTGTGAAAAGGTTACTGAGGTTAGATTAGGCCTAGGTTTAGAAGGCAGAGCATTAACTAGCTGCTTATTAGAAGGTCCTAAGGATAGTAAGATATACTTGTGTATGTGTGTGTGTGTGTGTGTGTGTGTGTGTGTGTGTGTGTGTGTGTGTGTGTGAACTGTATACTAAAGCTCACAGTCTGGGGCAATCCAGGCATGTAGTGCTAGTGACTGGATATGCCGCCAGATCAGGTGTCATGTGTCCCACTTACGATTTGTGAGGGGCCACACGTGGCATCCTTATAGGGGCATCATTCCTTACTGAGAAAAAGAACAAATAACTGTATGAGAAAACGAGTCTTAGAAAATCATGTTAATCAACATGTGAAGCATTTGAGCATGCAAGTACATAAAAAACATTTCAAGCTTGTCCACATCTACGTTAATGCACGCATACTGTTTAAAGAACCGAAAGCAGATATCAACGAACAGTTGTAGCTACATGCAGCTTTACCTTGTTTGTGCTGAGTGCTGTGACGTTTTCCCTCCTGCAGCAAGCAGATAAAGCATACAATTCACTCAGCAGGTAGTTACACAAACACCTTGCTGTCAAATAAGGTGTAGATCCGCTGGGGCAGGGTTAGTGTAAGCACTATCATATCCCTTATACTCACTTTTGAATCTGAATACAGGAATCGTTCTGTCCCTCCTCCACCTGGGGGCTGCTGGGAAGGCCAGGAGTGGGTCATGTCCTGAGGGGAGGGAGAGAATAGGTCAAAGCTTAAGCAGGAGAGGTCAGATAGATTCAAAGATTCTCTGTGAAATACGTGCAAGTGGAAAAGCAAGAGTTTTGCTGTCTGAGGTGTGAGAGAGATATGGCCTACTGACAATGCTCTGGTTCATTTACGCCATGTCATTATGATTGTTGTCCACTAGAGGCCATACTAGGTGGTTTGAATTACAATCCATACCATCTTGCCAGTTTGAGCAGGGTGTTTGGGATGGGGTCCGAGTTACAGAGACACTTTACTGTATTGGAACTGTCCTCATATAATGAAAGAAGGGCTGTGAAAAGGTTTAGCACATATGCCTCTGTAGGGATGTAATACATATTCATTAATTATTTTCACCGAACAGATACAAATACTGGGAACTAAGAAGCGTAATACTGAAATATCATGGTTTAGGCCACACCCACTCCTGGTTCAAATCCAAATACAGATGCAGATATTTGCAGTATTAAACAGACACAGATACAGACACAGTGGCATTACATTACACCCTACAAAGAACCTTCTTGTTATTATATAAACAATTACTACTATAGCAGCTACTACAATTTTAGAGTAGTACTGCAAAGTCATAGCATATCCATTCATCCATCAATCATTTTTATGAATATAGAGGAACAGATCATATAAGCCGAGCAAGTACTCTCTCTTTTGTTACTCTACATATCCACTAGGATCCTGGATCCAGGAAACACAGATGTTATCAAAGATTAACAGCAAGGACAATTCACAGAGTATTCACAGCCACACACACACACACACACACACACACACACACACACACACACACACACACACAAACCAAACCAAGTAATGTAATCTCATTTTTATATTCTACATGCCTTTCTCAGTGTGCATTAACTCCATGTTTAATATCTCCAAGTACACAGTACAATACTACTGAAATAGATGTCTAAAGATTACTGAAGAAGTAATTATAGGACCCTGAAGACCTTTGTTATTCAAAATCTCTTTTTTATTCTTTTTGGAACAAATATAAACAAATTATTATTCATTTCTAGATATTTTACTTATTTCAAGCTTGAAATTGTCTTATTCTAGGCCTATTGGCAGATAATTTGCCTTATTTCAAGTGTTTATTTCTAGAAAGAAGCAAAATTATCTGCTAATAGAATAAAACAAATTTAAATTTGAAATGAGTAAATATGCCTAGAAATAGACCTAATGGCCTTATTGTTGATATATAATAATCTCATATTGGGAAAGAAAACTTTTCCTTTATTCAGGATATTTTCACTTGCTAAGTAAGACATGCAGCGTAAGTATAAGCTATATGTGTTTCTGTGTTTTGTTATAAATCAGAATGTCTGTCTCTAAGCAAAAATAGCTTAAAACAATTTATTGCATCATCTCTTTCAGGTATGAATTGTGCATTGCTATGTGTGTGTGTGTGTGTGTGTGTGTGTGTGTATTAAACAGGAAGTAGTTTGCAGAAAAGGTCAAGTATTATCTGCTCTGACAGTGGTAGCTTGTCAGAAGAAGAGATGTGGATGTGTGATAAGGCAGATATTAGGATAGAATAGAATCCTGCCTGTGCCATATACTTGAAATCTAATCAGCAGGTAGAAACACTAGCAACACTTACTATGACAAGCAAAAGGTCAGTGTCCTGTTATTTACCAAGACATGACACAGATATGTATCCAAGTACCTAAATACTAACATCAGTGTGCACCCACATGCACAGATGTACACAGATATTCATGCAATTGCTTCAAAAATCCAACCGTGTGATATTCCTTTAACAGGAAATCATTTGCCAAGGACACTCACCGATTAAATGGCACACTTAATATTGGTCCCATTTCCTCTTACCTTCTCTAGCTTATCTTCAGAGCATCTCTCACACAAACACACTCCTCCCTGTGGAGTACAAGCTTTCCTCTTTCCACTTGTCCTCTGGCTTCATTATATCTCACTGCTCTCTCAGTCACTAAGGACAAGGTCGTCCCTCTGTTCTAACAACAAGGCTTCCCAGGTGAGGCTGCTCCTATATGCTGTATTTCTGAAGTCTGACTGTTTACACAAAAATCACCAATGGCTTTAATAATCTTCCACCATTTCAGTTTTACTTTGAACTTGTATGGAAGGAGACACATTTACACGACAAAGCTGAATAAAGACAGTTTAATACTGATATTGTAGACAGGGAAACCGTGCCCATACAAACTTACACATATGCTCGAGTGGGTAGAGAACACTGTTCCTTTACCTGTGATGAAATGAAGAACTTAGAGATAAGCTTAATTTAGAAATAGTCACTAACTGAAACGCACAGAAAACCACACACACACACACACACACACCCACACAAACAGATAAACAGAAGATAGTGTGACTGCATGCAGGTGAGTGCTGGTTGGCTGCAGCTGAGTGCAAGAACCACATGTATATAGTGCTACAACAATTACGCACCCTAACACACACATTTAGCACGCAGCATCTTATGGCACAACATCCTGTGAGATTACAGATTCTCTCACACACACAATAAGGTAAGAAAATGGGGAGGCCAGGAGCGTAAAACAAGCACATCACTTTAACTCACATAGAGAATTAACAATGGTAAGCTAAAAAAATGTTTTACAAATCTATTATTGTGCCCAGAAGTATATTACCATATACCCAGAAGTATAAACTGTATATACATCATTTAAAACAAGTAAATTGATTTTCACTCCGAATATCATTCATTCATTCATTCATTCCTTCAGTAACTGCTTTATCCTGGTCAGGGACACAGCCTGTATGGGATGCCGGTCTATCACAGAGTGCTCTGAATATCATGCTTATGTATTGAATTTTATTTATTTATTTTTTAAAACGTTCTCTTTTTATGCCTCTCCAACTCCCAGCCTGTTTTTACTGAGACCACCTACATGTCACAAATAATTATAAGCAGGCCCCCAGTTTATCAATAGTAACTGGACAGCAAGGTTATGTCTTGTAAATTAAGTAGCTTATTCTGGTAAATCAGCTAGATAATATCAAGCTAAGTGATGTAAGAAGCATGGCACATGTCAATATAAGCCAAAGTCATCTTTTAAATGAATGTTTTATAGCCAGTTTGTGTTCTAAACCTGAGTGCTAAACAAGAACAAAATTCAATTTCTTGCAATCATACTGACCTGGGTTTTTAAATGCTGACCTGACAGTGGTGTGCAGTGCATACTGTGTAATAAGACGCCAGGAAATCAGTTGAGAGCTCACTGAAAATGAACTTTAGTAATGAACAATTATGTCTTTGAAGAACAATGAAGTGATTTATTTTCCATGTTGCTTTAGAAATGGCACATTTGCACTCTTTTCACTTGTCATGTTGAGTGAGTGTTTGTTCATTAGCAAGATTTAGCTTATTGCAGGGTAGTGTGTATTATTATCCCCAATAGCATACAACTGTACTAAAAACTATGTCAAAAGAGTATACTATTGTTTCATATAGTGAATTACAATTTAGAACAACAGATTTGAGGATGGGCGGCACGGCAGCACATCCAGGTCCCATTCCCGCCTCATGCCCAGGGTTCCTGGGTTTGGCTTTAGATCTACTGTGACCCTGACCAGGATAAAGCAGTTACTGAAGATGAAGAATGAAGATTTGCAGTTTGGGATGTGGCCTATGTCTTGCTTCCACTCTATGTTGATTGCAGCCATGGGCCATTCACAGTCAGTATGCAAACATGCCTCTCTCATTTTATGTAGATAAGGTCTGGGATTTTCATCATTATAATTTAAAATCCACAGGAAGAATACAGTTCTCATAGTATAGCTCCTTTATGATCTTAGGTTCCAAATTGAGCACCCATTTAAGGCATATCACAAATCACAACTGCATGGAACACATAGGCAAACTTGACCTTTTTTTTTAACTTTTATTTTTTGTTACTTATACATGCTATGCTAACTAGCTAGATCTCACCAGCCAGGGACTCATTCTTTTGTTTTTACCACAGGCTCACTGAACTGTGATAGATGGCTGCTGGATAGTGTACCATAGTACAACTAACAAGCTCCTAAATTTAGTATTCATAAAGACAGATTTTGTTTTTGGTTGCCTAGCCATCAAATGCTCTTTGCAACTAATGACAAGTCCATTAACTTAGCTTAGCTTAATTTAGACTCTGTTTACACCTGACATTAACCTGTGTCCTGGTTGATTTGCTTCCTAGTTGCATTCATTCATTCATTCATTCATTCATTCATTCATTCATTCATTCATCTTAAGTAACTGCTTTATCTTGGTCAGTGTTGTGATACATACAATCTGAATATCATGCTTATGTATTTTTAATAAAAATGTTCTCTTTATAATGCCTCTCCAATTTCCAGCATGTTTTACTCAGACTACATATAACGAAAGCAAACTGCACTAGCAACTCCATGTAAGAGTTGTAGTAATATGCTATTCTTATATGTCTCATTACATAAATAGTCTCATTTATAAAACATATTTACTACAGCAGTATTATGGTAGCAACAGGAGTTCAGGGT
>CM074949.1:9798969-9834472 GCA_037577455.1 Pangasius macronema
CAACTAATGACAAGTCCATTAACTTAGCTTAGCTTAATTTAGACTCTGTTTACACCTGACATTAACCTGTGTCCTGGGTGATTTGCTTCCTAGTTGCATTCATTCATTCATTCATCTTAAGTAACTGCTTTATCTTGGTCAGGGTTGTGATACATACAATCTGAATATCATGCTTATGTGTTTTTAATAAAAATGTTCTCTTTATAATGCCTCTCCAATTTCCAGCATGTTTTACTCAGACTACATATAAAGAAAGCAAACTGCACTAGCAACTCCATGTAAGAGTTGTAGTAATATGCTATTCTTATAAGTCTCATTACATAAATAGTCTCATTTATAAAACATATTTACTACAGCAGTATTATGGTAGCAACAGGAGTTCAGGGTCAGCGCTCTCAGTCATTCAAATGCAATACCTATATTTTCTCTAGTTTTACTTCTTACTAGTCTGTACAGCTTTTCACAAAAAACATTCAGTATGCATGTTTCTGGTGTTATAATGCACTCATAGCACATTGTAATTACCATTTGGAAACTTGACATTTTCCTCCCTCCATTCAACTCCCACTTGCCATTGTGTAATATTACGTTACAAACAAACATGACTAAAACAATGGCTGTAGAAACTGCACTTAAAGGTATTTGGGAGTGTTATGGCAGGATTTAACGGTACATGTTTATTAAACATGTCATTCGATAGTAGTGACTCCCATATTAATAATATAGTGTCATTTAACTTCCTGTCTCAAATCAGTGAAAAACATTAAGGTACTGTATTCTTTTCATAGAAATGACTTAGTTCCAAGTCTGAGAACAGCTATAATTAGAATCTTCAACTCATCATATTGCAATTACCGGCATTATTAGTCCCTGCAGTTATCTGTCATGGTGCATGTGTGTGCTCCACAGTAAACAGCACTGGCAGGTCACACACAGGTGAACCTAGGGGAGCGTGCTTTGGGTGGGGCTACAGAAAGGACTCTAGTGAATCCTTTTCTGGTTGGGGTGGAGATAATTTCAGGGCCTGGGTAAAACTTTGAAGTTGCACACATTTTAACATCCCTTTGTCATCCATTAAAATAGGGGGAAAAAAGAACATATAACTTTCAACACAGAAGAGATGGATGGTTGTTGATCTGCGTAATAGTTTAAGAAATACCTAAGCAGGTAGGGTCATAGCAAAGTTTCACATGTATGGAATTGGGCCCATGAACACACTGTCCCCCCACACTGAAGGAGAAAAAAGAGCCCAGTGATCTTAAAGATCTTTAGAATCACACAGTTTAATTTATTTTTGTGGATGTCAATGTTCAGAATCAACTGTTAAACACCATGTTCATAACAACAAGCTGTTTGTAAGTGGTGCAAGAAAGAAACCCTTCCTGAGAGCATCTCAAAAAATGCACCCTGAAATTCACCACTGTTAACTACAACTAGCATCATGCGTTGTGGTCAGATTAGATCACTTTGTCTGGCAATGATAGGGGGCTGTATCTGAAAGGCACCTGATAACCGCTGTAAAATACAGTGGTTGACTTGATCATAGATAGAACTTTCAACATAATGATAAGTCAAACATAATTCCAAATCTTCAAAAAAAAAACAAAAAAACATACAAAACAAAACAAAAAACAAAGAAACCCAAAATCCATGTTTTGCAGTGATCATGGAGGAGTGGATCAAGTGGAATTTTGCATGGGTAAGTGGACCAAGATACCACTACAGCTGTCTTCAACCTTGTTAGACATTACAGGAAGAGACTCAGTGTTGTTATTCTCTCCACTGTAGGTGTGGAAAATAAAAATAAACATTAATTTATGAGGGCGTGAACAGGAGCATGCAAACTCTAGGCTAGGCCTATCATTAAGACACTGAATAACTAGCCAGTACATCATCTCTTTATTGAGACAATGTGTAGGCCTTATTACAATGTGACACATGAAAACATGTCTCTCTCTCTCTCTCTCTCTCTCACACACACACACACACACACACACACACACACTATAGTGCCCTTGTAGATTAATAGACCTAAGGTCTGACTCATAGAGAAGCAACAACTGATGATTAGCCTTATAATGTGGAAGTTAACCAGAATACTTTGAAGTATCCCAGGATCTCTTACTTCATTTCATCTCATTACACATGATGCACCAACAACACTCATTTCTTTCTCTCTCCTCTCTCAACACCCCCAACAGCTGCCTTTATCCACCTCTCTGCATGTTTTCCTGTCTGAAAGAATGACTCATCTTTGCTGCTGTGACTAGGAGACTGTAAGTGTGAGACTTACAGTGAGAGAGAGAGAGAGAGAGAGAGAGAGAGAGAGAGAGAAATAGCCTACTTATGCGTTTCACTGATGGTGATTTGATCACTTACTCATCCAAGTAGATCCGCTCTGCTCTCCCAGAAAAGCCTCAGGGGTTTGATGTGATGAACCACCTTTCCAACCTTCTTCAAACTCTTCTTCCTCCAAGCAGGTGCTGATGTGTGTGCATATCCAGTTCCCGACATCAGTCTGTGCAAACCCTGCACGCTTAGAGTCCTATAGTTCCAGCGGCTGCTCTGCGCATTACCGGCGGCTCCAAACGCGGCACGGAGACACGGTGAGAGTCATGCTGGGACACAGAGAGACTCGGATGACGGAGTGCACCAGCCCTGCAGTGACACAGCAGAGGAAGTCTCAGTTTGAATGTTTACATTTGAATTTTTCAAACTTCACCTAATCATCTGCGCGCGCGGCCGCAAAACAAAACCGAAAACACAAGAACTGCGCTCAGCGCACCTTCAACCGGAAAACGGTTTCAACTGACAGAACTGACTGCAAACACTGCAATCCCAACACCGGTACTGCCCCAACTCACACAACACAACCCAACACGGATGAACAATAATACCGAAGTGATGCAATCTGTCATGAAGCAACAGCTTAGCTGTATAAAAACTTCTGGATGAAATGTGGTGTTAAGGCTTGATGGAAATCGTGCAGGAAAAAAAATGAATTGTTAAATATTCCAGGACAGCAAGAAAACACAAAATTTGTTTCTAGTTTAAAAAGAAGAAAATAATTAATTAAAACTTCTCGCTTACGTGTGATGAGTACCGAAGCATGCAAAAAAANAAAAAAAACACAGTAAGCATGGTTCTGTTTGAGTCCTTTCAGTAATCCATCATGGTGCTAGTGCGCTCCGCTGCTCCGCGGTAAACAGAATTAGCGGGTCACACGCACGCACGCACACACACACACACACACACACACACACACCACACGCACGCACGCAACGCACGCACACACACACACACACACACACACACACACACACACACACACACACACACTATGAGCACGGGGAGCGCGCGTGGGCAGGGCCACAGATACACACCACTGGGTCCCAGTGCAGCGGTTGTGTCACAGCTGTAACGCGTCTGAATGTGAACCAGACGGTACTCCAGTCACCAAAATGTGCAATCAAGAAAAATCTGTTAGAAGGCGTGTTTTAGCAGTTTGCAGTAAGTGAACCTACACTCTTAAAAGGTTCCTGGAAGATATTTTAGTGATTCTTAACTCAGCAGCAGAACCTATACACATGTCTATAGGAGACTTGTTTACTAAAAGAATCCAAAACCTAATAAGGTCCCTGGGTTGTTGTTAGAGTGTAGACGTTTAAATAGATTCACTAAACAGATACTTAGATGCAGAAGAGTAAAATAGCGTGAATCTGCACATGTAGAGGGATCGACAAGAACAAATCTTCACTTGAAGCAGGAGTACTGTTATGTAGTAGCCTCACATTATCTTATGTAGAGTCTTTACATTGGAAGGCTGTTGTCTGTCATCAGTACCTCATACAGAACATAATTCAAATGAAGAGAAAAACTAGCAACTATCAAAAGATGAATAAAACGTGGATGGACTTCAATGTGTCATGAGATTTATAGAGATACTATGAACTCCCTTGTCTGTGTATTGATTGATCACTAAATCACAGTGAAGTTGAGGAGTAATGAAACAAAATGGGATCAGCCTTTGCTGTGAGGTTCACAAGTCAAAGTCAAGAGGCCTGANAGGTCTGCAAAATAAGGAAACCAGAAGACCACAAGTCAAATCCCAAACGTCTCTTTTGCTCTAGCTTTTCACCATGTGTCTGCTCAGATTTTCTAATTGGTTGTTAGAACACTCAGGATGTATTGCTAGCTTTGACGATCATAATTCTATTAATTGGGGCCCGAGCCATGCTGTTTATACAGTTTCACATATGCCGTGATGGCTTTCAAGTAGTGACATCTAAATAAGAAAAATCAAACAATATTCCAGCTAGTCAAACCATACCACCCATTCTGAATACACTCACATCAATTAAATCACAGAGTTACTATTTTCTAATGCAATAATGTGTCAGAGATCGATTGATAGACTTCTTCCTCAATACACAGCTATAAATTGACTTTTCAGCCTGCCTTTAACTAATTTGTGCAGATGTGTTTCTAGTCTTCACTCCCCTCTCTTTGTCATGGTTTCGCAATTCAGATAGAGCATGTGCAACTTATGACCTCTGAGGCATTTTTCACCCTACTGAGCAGAGAAGAGAGACACACCTGGGCAGGAAAATAATCACTGAAACTAAGAATGTGCATGTGTGGGCACTGGGCAACAGAAAGAGAGAGAGCGAGAGTGCATACCAGAGTGCAGACAGTACAAGCAAGAGAAAGAGAGAGCTTAAGAGAGAACAGAGAGAGAGAGAGAGAGAGAGAGAGGCAAAATGAAAGACTTTCAGCCTCACAGTTTTAGATATATATTAGATATGAGACTTGAGGAGAGAAGCTCATCTGAATGCAAAGTGGATTTACAGGGTGACACAACCACACCAGAGAGATTGCAATGTGTTAGCAATGCATTTGTGTTTAATGATGCCTGATGGTTTGTTCATATGATGTCACATCGTAACATATCTTGAGTTATGGCATTATTATATCTCCTACACACGAGGATGCAGGGGTGTGATGCATGCATACTGCATTGTCATAAATCAATAACGAAAATAACAATGCTCTCAAACAAACCGCTCAATGTCTTACACATGAGCACACACACACACTCATTACAGAGATATAGATTCTAAATGGCCAATATTACATTCACATGAATAATATGACAATCAAAAGCTAATTTAAAGATATAGGGGTAGCTCGTAAATAGGAGGCAAATATAATGTTAGAAGATATGGTAAACAATGAATATGAAAGAGGCCATGCGGGGAATATACTAGGAGGAAGTCTTTGCAGGAGCTCCCTTGGTTACAACTCCTGCTGATTAACCTTGGAGATTATGAATATTCCCATGTCAAGCCTGTTAATACCTGCTATTCCTCACTGCCAACCACAGGAGTGCAGACTGTCTTACCCTAAGACCCCAGAGAGTCCTGAACCTCTACCAGTATCCATGGTGACCCACTGGGAATTTAGATTCCTCCAGGTATCTGGTCAGATACACACACACACACACACACACACACACACACAACTGAGCATCCTCCATCCTCTCTGCAAGTTTTTTTGTACATGTTTTTGCTGAGGAAAGCACAAGTTTTTGCACATGTTTATGCTGCTACAATACTTTATTACTGTACATAGGCTGCTACTCTTATGTTTACACTATTTCAGCTACTTATACTCTTGTAATATTTGGATTATT
Source organism: Pangasius macronema (assembly GCA_037577455.1). Taxonomy (NCBI): domain Eukaryota; kingdom Metazoa; phylum Chordata; class Actinopteri; order Siluriformes; family Pangasiidae; genus Pangasius; species Pangasius macronema. The sequence continues at coordinate 9,804,662 of CM074949.1, forward strand.
GTCAGTAGGTCACTTTTAAACAGAACTGTGTACTGGTCGGCGCTGTAGTCATTGTACTGTCTTGTTCTGTCTTGTGCTGTCTGTTTATGTATAAATTATGTAGTCCCTGTAGTTCTGTGTTGTTCTGTATTGTCTTATGTAGCACCTTGGTCCTGGAGAAACGTTGTTTTGTTTCACTATGTACGTGTATATGGCTGAAATGACAATAAACTCCACTTTGAACTTGGAACTTTGAAGTGAAGCCATGGAGCATGCACATTAAAAGTGTGTCATGAGATAGAGTTTGTGGGCTGCTTTTACCAACACAGATTCCAGTAGAAGAGACTTTCAGTTCTGAATCTCCATCAGCTATGTTATTTAACACTGGATAGAATATATAGACTACACCTAGAGATGCAATCTTTGTCTGAGAGACTGCTAAATTAGTGAGAAATAGATACAGAGAAAATACTGTGGCTATCCCACCAATAAAGCATGAATTCACAAGAGTCTAACTGTCCTAGTTCAAATAAACTCTTGTTGTTGTGGTGGTATTGTTTAGCTTTATGCAAGACCAATATGGAAATTAAATTTTAAAGAAACTGATATCTACTGTATGGCTGCATGCACTCTCTCTAATATTGGAGGTTAGATAGCGCCTCCCTGAGGTCACCTGAAGAAATAGCGATAAGAAAGAAAGAAATGGAGCCTAGAGAATATTGTATTGTAGGCGATGTTGGTATTTTGATAGCACCAGAGTGCACATTAGGTGTGATACAGCCTATTATTGCGTATTAAAGGCAATAGCCTGATCATTTTTTTTAAATTCCTCAAACCTTTACTGGGATTCACTACCTACCTTACAGCAAACATCGCCCTAGGTGTCTTTGTCATGCCCATGTAAAATAATGTAAAACCGACTAAATGAACATGCAAATTCGTCTGTGAAGGCATAGGTGCACACACACACACACACACACACACACACACACACACACACTGTCAGTGATGTCATTTGCCAGAAGGTGAAGAAGCAGAAGAGGCAGGTGGAGGGGAGTGTGTGTCTGTTAAGACGTTTTGACAGACACATCGTTCATGATTTTTGGAGCAGCTTTGCAGAGCTCAGAGGGACACACAGACTACGCGATGCGCCACATTCAGACGGGCGGCTGCACGGAAAATGGTGGCGCTTAATTCAACGGCTGGCTGATAACCACTCCTTTTATTATTTCCCCTCTATACTAACGCCTGGAGACAACGATATTCGACCATGAATCCGGCAGAACAGACGGTGACATGGCTCATAACGCTCGGTGTGATGGAGTCGCCGAAGAAGAGCGTGTCGGACCCGGCCGCGTTTCTGCAGTGCGCGCTGAAGGACGGAGTCGTGCTCTGCAGGCTGATCGAGCGCCTGCGCCCCGGTACCACCGAGCAAGTAAGCGCCCGCTAATGATCAGCCTTTCTGCACAATCGCATTGTATTTCTATTTACAGCACAAAAGAGCCCACTTCTCTCATGTGCCAATGTTATTAGACCTTTATAAGGTGATAAACGCAGTACCTTTAATACATCCGTATAGCACCAGATATGACTGAATGCTGCGGACGTGTTGAAGCAGCGCAAATTGAATTAAAATCGTATTCTGCAGGCCTGCGTGGTTACCCTTACAGTCTTGTTATGGGGAGAAATAGGCCTGTGTGCATTCGTTGTAGGTCATCTGGAGAAGGTAAAAGCCAGACAAACCTAGGCTATAACGATCACATCTTGTTATGAAAAGACGTAGGCTCCCTATCTAGGCCAAGTCTGTTGATATTCAATATTATTCCTCATTTAGAGAAAGGACTGTCATGGACTGCAATTTTACAATAACATAAGAGCTAGTCTATAGGGCTATTTACTGCCATTAAAACATTTAATACTACCAACAGCAGATCAACATCAATTTCATGCTAAATGCTGTAAACGTGAAAGTAAATGTCCCAGGTGGACTATTAAAAACATTGTGCAATTTCAGTTATTTTACAGGTGGTTTATGTGCACATTATGGTGAGCTGACACCTTGTTAATTTTTCATATCCCACTGCTGTCCTGTACACTAATATTTAGACAAAGCCCTGATGGAGGACAGCCTGATGATTGCAGTGGGCTAGAGGACATAGATTGAAGGCAGGTAAATTAAGCCACTTTTTTGGCAGATGCTTTTTTAAAAGAACCTTTCTCATGTTTTTGGGCAGTTAATGGTTGTTAGCTTTTTATAAGCGTTCCACTTGGAGCTCATTCTGAAAGAGAAACATTTGTTCTACATAAAACCTTTAAGGATTCCCTATGGACAATTAAAAGGATCTAGATTGAATCTTCTTCTTTTTTTTCATATAACAGCATTAATTAGCTACACGTATACATACATTTTTTTTTATTAAGCCAGGGCTCTTTTGTCAGTTATAATGAAAAATAATGATAAAATTAACTCTTAAAGCGTAGAACAATTTAAGTGTCAAATATTTCCTGGTAGAATGAGCCATTCATTAAGGTGAAATGAAAATTCAGTAATTGGCCCAGTAAAAGCCTATTAAATCTTAAACTGTTAGGATGGCAAATCAGAGGTACACTTATCCAATATTAAGTATCATAATCTGACTGGTATTTACTTGAAATGCTGGATTGATATTGGACTGGATACAGCATATTTTCTGATCCAATCCACTGGCATGTTCTATGCTTTGAATATGTGTGATGTTGACTGACATCATGCATGTGTACCTTCAATATGGACCTTTGGTGTTTCCTATTAAAAGCAGAGCCACTCATCTGGGCTTCTGTACAGCTCCAGTAGATGAGTTAATCGCAGTGTGGCTAAACATATGCTGTCATAATCCTGACTACTGACTGTCATAACAATGTCAGAGCGGACCAACATATGGAGAGATCGTAGAACCGCCCATGGAACCAAGCGCATTCATCCTGCAAACCTACCAAAGTGAACCGCTCCTGTGGTTGGCATGAATTACATCTGATAACCTTACAATATGGAAAGGGAAGGTCTTTGGGAACCAGTTCAGCCCCCTCAGATCTAGCATTGATGGACACCATACAATTGTCCATCTTCTGAACAAAAAGCATGATAAATAGGACTGTTTGTTTTGAACTGTGGATTTGCACCTTTGTCTAAGAGAGAAGAAACTCCATGGGTAAGATTGCGGGCCCACTTTTTTTCAATATCTATTTTGCCATCATTGGCTTTAACATTGTTGCATCTGGCTTGTCTTGCTCTCAACAAACCCATACACCAAGATTGGTCCTTGCTATTAATCACAAAGGTTTTTGGGTCAGACACTGCTGATGAGTCCACTTTGATAAGAGCTCCTACTGGGGGAGACGTGTGTGCGCACAGAGGGCGCTTGTGAGCACATTTTGTAACCTAAAATGGGAAATGGGACACCCCATTGCCTCACTTATCACTTGTGCCCTGTGAGGTCTATGAGGCTGAAAGGGTGCCATTTAAGACAGGAGCTAAGACATCTTTAATAGTTATATAGACATAATCTAGAGACACATTTTTAGAGTTCAATTTGCTATTTCTTTTTTGTAATTATATTTTTAATGGACATTTGAGACAGAAATATGTGAGCATTAGGCATAAACATAGTGTTTTTAAACAATAATAAAGACAGAAGTGTTATATAGTTAACTGTTAACAGAAGTTAACAATGATAAATAATTTTGCTAAATAATAAAATGATGAAATTTATGATGTAATTATAGCTGGAATCTTGACTTTTAAATATTAGTACAAACTTCATGTCTAACATCATTTGAGAATTTGATTGATTTTCTTCCTAAATAGAAACACGTTCTCTAAACTATAACGAAAACAAAATTATTAGTCTGTTATCACACATTTTCACTCGCTGTTAGCCGTGTAATATTTAATACACGAAGTTTTTCTGAAATGAATGAATTCTGAAAATAAACATATTTCAGCTGGATCCGAGACCTCGTTTTATTTTGCCCGCCTGACAAGCAATGGACGCGTTCTGACTCCACGCTGTAGCGTCATTTCCGGTTTTCTTTCCTCATTTCCTAGAGCAGGCATTTAGTTGAGGTTAGCGCTGGACGCGCTGGAGTCTGCTCTTCCCTGGACACTCATGAGGGACAGACTATTCACAGTGCTTTTCGCCCCAGATTTCCGACAGTGCAAGAGGGACAAAGTCGCACTCCTGGCTCACTCTCCTTGCTCTATTCTTCCCTCTCCAGGTTTTCCAGGAGCCCAGAAGCGACAGCGAGTGTCTGAGCAACATAAAGGAGTTTCTGAAAGGCTGCGCTGCGTTTCGTGTCGAGGTGAGCCGATTCTGGGACAGAGTAACAGCTAAATATCTAAATATCTGGAGACTTTGGTGCTGAAACGGTAAACGTTATGAACAGCGGTATGTAGAAAAACAATTAACAAAGGAGTCTTGAGGACGGAGGCTGACAGTAGGAGGCACAGCCATGAACTGAGCGCCATATACACTGCTTTGTTGCTTTGAGATACACCACTTAATATAATTTACAAATAAAACTAACAAAACTCCCTGCTGAAAAAGCAAACAAAAAACAGTAGAATCCCTCATAGAATTTGTAATGGTTTAAATGGTTATAATGGGAATTGTAATGGTTATAATGGAAACCCTAATGGTCCCTGTGGGTCTCTATTGAAAATGTCCTGCCTTCTATTGGTGGCATTGTTAAGTCTAGTGGATACCATTCAGGACCAGTAATGGTTTTAATGGATAGCTGATGGTTTGTAATAGTATTTGTAGTGGAAACCATTAGAATTTCTGTGATGGTTTCCACTACAAATACCATGGGTTTTTGCATTCAGGGCTGTGCATTCAACCGTTACATAGCAGAGATCTGCTGATGCATTGTGTAAATGTTTTCTCACATGACTTACTGATGAACCTTTTTAAAAGTCGGTAACATAATGCGTAGCCATGCATTGTTCAATCATGTGATGCTTTGTGCTTACTGGGATTCTTCATGCTTTGAAAAATTTTTTATCTATTACTTGCCCTCCGATAAAACTCAGTGCCTTCAGTGATTAGTTACAGAATAACAGCAGAAGTTACTGATGTCAGCACTCACAAAGTGAGTCCAGTTATGAGCGATATCTCTGCTTCATAAATCCCTTTTCACTGTTTTTGGTTGTGTCCGTCAAACTAGTACCATATTTAGTCGCTTGTCCAAATATATTTTTTTTGAGAGGCATTATTTTCTCCACATACAGGCTACTAAATAAACAGTGCTCTATACTGCTGCAGGTATTACACAGTTTATTTTTAATATTCACATCTGTGGATACACTGACAGCGTTTTAACTGTGGAAGATGTCCATTGTGCTACTTAAAATTATGAATTTTTATTGTAGTCTGCCAGATGAAACTTCCCCCCATTGTTTATAGGATCTATATATGCGCCTATATATTTCATTAACCAAGAATACAAAGGGCCAGATTGCAGCATGCTGAATTATGCGCATTTATTATGGAGCCAGATGGGTTTGGAAAGAGCCCATATACTTGAGTGCATTGAAAGAAGAAGGGGGCTTAGTCTGTCACTGGCTCTTCTTTTAACTGTGTAATGACAAAAAAAAAGCAGATTGTAAATATTTAATGACATTTTAATGCCAAGTAGTTTTGGTTTGCTTTGGTAAAGAGCTGTTTGAGGAGATAGTTTTTGACAGCCTATGTTTTGATCAGTTTTCTGCTTTAGTCACAAATGAAGATGCTGTCACTGCCTGTGAATGTTGCACTGTTGTTTCTTTCGTGTGTACCTGCTGCATTTTTAAAGTGTGCACTATGCAGGATGCTGCAGGATTCTCCACACATGTAGAGTGCTGACACGTTGCAGTGTCCTGGCATTGCCCATGGCCAGCTGGGCCATGCACAAACAAGCCCCTCTTTGTCCATGATGAACGCTGTGTTTGAGAAGCTAGTGTATTCGGCTCTGCATCATTACTGTTGTGTTAGATCACAGCTGACTGTAACATTTCAGCCTCCAGGACCACATAGGCTACCGATTCCACAGCCATGGTCTGTTCACACTGGTTTGAATAATCTGCTTTGAATAATTGCTTCAAACACATTTTCTGTTTTTATACCTACCTAGTTTGTTTGCTGGACTCTGTACCAGAATTAGATTTTTTTTGTGCATATCCTTATCATTGTCCTCAAATTACAATCAAATGAACCAAACTGTTTGCAGTTAATGTGACAAAATTACTTTTAGTTTAAGGCAGGGCTGTCAGGCGATTCAGCACACCTGGTGGTCACATCACCCCATCCTTGATTATTTTCCTACAGATGCACGGGCTGCCATGTTTTATTATTTTATTACATGGTCTACATTTTGGCCTAATTAAACTGTTTGTTTTTATGCCTTGGTCACAAAGTGGTGGAGGCGTTATGCTTTAGGGTTGTCTGAACATCTGTTCGTCTCTCTGAGATTCTCTTTAGTGCAGAATGGGTGACTGAATATTTTTAAGATTTATATAAAATTATCACTGTAACCAGCACATGAACTGATTAGATTTTGGAATTGATCCAAACAGGGTCATAGCCTCAGCAAGGTCAAGTGTCTGAAAGGACTAGACTTGTTGGGAATGGAGACAAGTTCTTGTTCTGTTTCTGATCTAGTGGCTTGTATATCTTATTAATATCCAAATATTAAAAATTAGGAAGAATGCTGCATTATTATTATTTTTTTTAAATACTAGTGTTCCCGATAAAGCTTTTTAGGCTACTCCATGGTAATAATGTAATAAGTGCTATGTGCTAGGTGCCATGGCAGAATGTTGAAACCATGACATCATGTGACTTAAAGAATTGACCAAGCTAAGCTATGCATCAACATTAGCCTGATACAGAGCAGGTTTATCCAAATGCATATGTTGCCTTAGTAACTGAGCGGGGGCTTAAGATTAGCTTACTTTGTGGAAATGAAATTGATGGAAATTGTCCAGGCTTGTTGAAGTAAGCCTAGCTTATGGAGTTAGCTCGCACTGTGGAGTAATCCCCTGATTCAACTCAACAGATTTCTTGTTTACAGCCAATTACTGTCACAACAAACTTCTTGTGTATAAGGAAACTCTTTGATGAGGAAAAACACAAATCTCTGTAGGTCTGTGATTCTCTGTAACTGGAGTCTGACTCCAGTTCCTATAATTATGCTTATAAAGATATGTAATTTTCTGTATTAATGCAGAGTCATATGTTAAATTTCACCAAAACATTTGGTGTGCATCACCTCTGGGTTTTTTACATTTTAAAAATTTATTTATTTATTTATATTTTTTTATTTTTGAATATGTGTAACACTGTACTGGTTACCACAGTCAAAAGGACAAATGTATAAGAAGTAAAATGATTTCACTGTGGTGAAATCATAGCAGTGTTCCCACTGTGAGCTGAACCCCAGATATCAGCAGACCCCGATTCAGTTGTCTGGGGCATACCCGAGTACAGGTGGAGTCTTCTCATCTCTCTGACTGGTTAACCTGATGCAGAGAGCTGTTTACTCTCCTAAAATTAATTATTTATCCAGACCGAGGTTACTTGGCTTTGCAGACCAAATAGTGCTTTTTATGAAGCACTGGTTTTCTCAGATCAGCTGTACTGTTTGCTGAAATTATTTTACCCCACTTACTAAAATAAATGTTTGTGTCTTTAAGTTTGTAGTAAGTTACGATGGCTCCTTTTTGCAGCACTGCATCAGATCAGTTGGTTGAATCTTTTGACACACTATGTTTTAAAAGTAAATTCATGGACCAGTCTGACCACAAGAAGGTAACTATTCTAATGTAACTGCAACTAGAGCAAAAACAGTGCATGCACACACAGGAGGAACCACACACCGCTAAGAGATATACACTGGTACAATAACACTTTGCTGCCTCATCCTGCCTCTTCATGGTGAATATCTGTAATCAGCGTAAAGTAAATTTGACATCTGCGTTTTACGGTCAGTGGAGCTTGCTGGCACTTTGCAGTATTATGATTTAGCTGCCACTCTCAAATTAGACATTGCTTTCCACTGCATCAGTTAACACTTCAAGAGGGCTAAAGTATCAAATTGTCTTTATAAGATAGAAGATATTGGAATCCTTACTACCAGATCCAGAAAGTCAGGCAGAATGACTGAATGGTGTGGGTAAGAACAGTGATGCATCTGCACCAGCTAGAGTGAGCTGACTTCACCCAGACTTGCTCACTCACTCATTCATTCATTCACCCATCGACCCATCCATCCATTATTCGAGCTATCTATCTTCAGAAATTATTTTATCCTGGTCAGGGTCACAATGGAGCTGAAGCCAATCCTGGGAATCCTTTATACAGTGCTTAATAGTATTTTTTACTACTTGTGTATTTTTATATTCACTACCTGATTTGTCCATATCAACAGCCATTGTTCATTTTCCATAAGGGCCCCAATCATTTTGGCACATATCTTTTGAGAGAAAATTATTTAAATATATTTTTAGAAATATAGACTCTTTGTGAGAGAATAAATTTGAATTATTGTGTGTAATATTTTTTATACAATCATTCTGCATTTTTTATGATTTTGAAATAATTCCGAAAGGCACTGTGTGAGATTGTGTGTGCATGTATGCGTGCGTATGTGTATAAATATATAAGTAACGCAGTATACTTTAGTCTAGATGGAATGGTACAAAAGCATGTGTAATGTTCTCTAGTTTATGAAAAGAAATCAATGGTTTAATTTAGCTGAAAGGAGCTACTCTTGACAAATCTGTGGGTCAGAAATGAACCTCACACTCCTTACATGAGGTTTAACATATTGTGACAATAGTTCTAGGTTATTAATACTGCTGCTTGCAGAAATGAGCTGCCCAATCCACTCTTCTACCTGACTTGAGTATTTCATGTATAAGTGAATACCACCCAATCTTTCCAGTGATCATTTAAAAAAATATTAAGAAAATTCTATGATATGTAAATTTTGAAAGTCATTTGAGTGTTTAGATACACTTAATGTGATCAGTTTTATATAAATGTAGTCCACATTAATGGTGATTTTCATCTCTTTTCTGCCTCCGTAGCCGTTTGAGGCAAGTGACCTGCTGCAAGGCCAGAACTTCAGCAAAGTTCTCACCACATTGGTGGCACTCAACAAAGTGACTGCAGGTGAGTTTCACACATTACTGTGGCATATGCGAGCAGTTTTCAAGGGTGGGAACATGAATGTTTGCTGTTTAAACATTTAACCGTTTAGCAAACAAAAGTGATCTGTGACAGATCACTCAAAGTTTTGAGTTTGGTGGTAGCTTGATGGCATGTTACAAGCCAAATATGAATCTATTATAAATTATTTCCCCCTGTTTGCTAAATGCCTAATCATTGCTAAAGCTTCATTAATTTTAACCTTATTAAGTTATCATCATGCCTCTCTATCAGTGTTAGAAATATTGTATATTGTACTCTAGTTGACCTTGACTATGCCTGGACCTCTTTTTTTTTTTTTTTTTTTTTTTCTCCCAAGATATTGGCATTGGCAGTGATTCTGTATGCACCCGTCACTCTACCGCCCATCGCATCAAGTCCTTTGAATCTCTAGTTTCACAGACGTCACTGGGCCGATCGTCCAAACTCCTCCACAACCAGTTCCGAAGCCTGGTGGGTAGTGGGAGGCTAGATAAAGCCTCTTGCATGATGTATACTAAAGCAGTGATGCACAATGACCCCTAATTGTCAAGTTGCATACTGTCAAATCTGATCATAAAACAAGCATACGCACAAGCGCATGTGTTTCCTTATCCATCAGTTTCACCTTTGCTGTCGAACTACACATACCCAGATTATTTAAAGAAGTTTGGAAGTGCTCTCGGGTAGTGCAGAAAAACGTTCATCCTATCATCCAGTGATCGTGAGTTTGAATCACTGTGATGCCACAGCCATCCATGGCCAGGAGTCAAGAGAGCTAAAATTGGTCATGCTCTCTGGGTCAGAGATCAGATTGACACTCACCAATTGTGAGTGTCTGTGTCTGTGTCTCAGGTATGTGGAAAAGGCTAGACAGCACTGATGAATAAGGGCCATTGTGTTGAAATTGAAAGCAGCTTATTGATTTTAAAGTGCACTAACAAATTCAACTAAATGCAGACTATAATTAGAATTTTTTACAGTAACCATTTTTATGTAATTGTTTATTTATCAAAAATTTGTATCTGTTCAAACAGTGTTAAAAGTAAAAGTCGTCAGTACTCTGTGATCTTTCTTGTTTTAGGATATGACAGAGAATAGTAACACCCAGTTGGTGGTGAAAGCTCGCTTCAACTTCCAGCAGACCAATGAGGATGAGCTCTCCTTCACCAAGGGTGACATCATCACAGTCACCCGCATGGAGGAGGGGGGATGGTGGGAGGGCAACCTCAATGGAAAGACTGGCTGGTTTCCAAGCAACTATGTCAGAGAGGTCAAAGGTTGTGGCAAGTGTCAGTTATGTTTTAAAAATTTTTTTTTTGCTAAACCTTTATTGTTATTGATCCTTCGAGGACTTGTGAGCTATAGCGTATGTGTATATATAAGACTGATTTTTTTTTTTCTTTCTCTCTGCCACAGACAAACAAGTTTCCCCCAAATCTGGAACGCTTAAAAGCCCCCCTAAAGGTTTTGACACCACTGCCCTTAGCAAAACCTACTACAACCTGGTGAGAATTTTGAACTCAGCATTTGTAAACCTTTAAATGTTTTTTTTTTTCCCCCTGTAACAATTCTTGAGAAGTAAATTTTGTGAGATGTCATCACTGGCCACTTCTAATGGTGAAGTTTCTGTTGCTTAAAGACTATGATGAACATTATGTAAGCTTGTCCTAGTTCTGTCAGACTCATTTTCTTCTTTGACATTTTAATGCTCATTTCTGCTTCTTGTTATGGAGGGAAAAAAGAAAGTGCTATCTCTTTATTTAATGGGAGTGCTGAAGCAGATTATAAATAGAGATCAATCAGCATATGTACATTTATAATTCATCTTCAGCAAAAGTGAATGTAGCTTACTTTTTGTGTTTGTTGATGCACTTAAAAGTAAAGAAAAAAATCTATGACTGCTCTATCCAGATTATTTTTACTACACTATGTTCTCATTAGCAGAGAAACCCAGAGATAAAACCTTTTAGTAGCTGTGCAAGTTATCTTCAACGTGGTTCTACTAGAGCTAACGTATTGGGTGTGCCTGCAACCTGGGTACAGTAAAGTTTATCTAGGTATTTTAATATAGTATTAGGTATATGGGCATTTTAATAACTGAAAATGCTGTTGCTTTGTAGACTGATGACCCACTGACGCCTGTGCAGCAAATGCAAAAGCGGCTGTGTGTGTTAATATTGATAACCTCACATTCAAACTCGTAGTGGTTTGTTCATACTTTGCCTGTAAGCAAGATGAATTTAAATGCATGCTCATATGTTTCAGATAAGAAATTATCAATGTTGTGTGCACAAACAGAGGATATCTGGGCATAAGCATGATTGATGTGTGTTTTTTTTCTATGTGAAAAGAAATTTTTGTGTGAGAAGAAAGAGCTGATCTCACAGACAATACTCTTGTTTCCTGACTTTTATAAGAAAAATAATACTAAAAACTTTAGTCTTTAATTGCCTCTGTAGCGAACTGCTTTAGCCTGATGTCTTGTAACGGTAGTTTAACTTTGTCTGCCCTCTCTTTCAACAGGTGCTACAGAACATTTTAGAAACGGAGACAGAGTACTCAAAGGAGCTTCAGAATCTTCTGACCAACTACCTGAGGCCACTTCAGAACACAGAAAAGTGAGTCTTTTAAGTAAATGACGTCCATCCACTTCTGCATTTCCGGAAGTGCCTAAATCACTGAACAGAATAATTTCAGTCATTAAATATGTACAGTAGGATCTGTTGCTTTACTGTCTTTGATTTTACTATGGTGTATATTTACAGTGATGCAATTGCTTATTGACTAGCATGTGAGATTCTTCCTCATTTCCTCTTGTCTTCCTGTAAATTTCTCGTTCCACTTTAGACTTACCTCGGCAGATATCAGTGTAATCATGGGAAACCTGGAGGAAATCAGCACCTTCCAACAAACTCTTGTCCAGTCACTAGACGACTGCACTAAGTGAGTACCAATATGTATGACACAGTGAGATTGTTACTGGGGACAGGAAACATATCCGTTGGATTGGGAATTCTGCGGTGTTTCGGTCATTAAAATGACCAAATGTCAGAGTAAATTAAATGCCATAATCTAGCCTTAATTTTTAGAATTAAACAGAAATGATGATATTTGAGGAAGGAGAACACATTTACTTTTAGGAAGTCAAATAATCACTGGAATGTAAAAATGAGAGGTCGTCTCTGTTCTCTTTAAGTATAATATTCTAAAACCAGGTAACATTGTGAGTACATTGAGGCACCTTTTTGTACTAGAATAACTCATTATTTCATATTGTCTCTGTAACTGACAATTATTGCTAGCTCTGTTTTAGAGAAATCTTCAGTGAGAAGAAAGAAAATGTGAGAATGGAGACTCATTAATTTTTTTGTCTGTGATTTAAATTCTTTTTTCTCCTGACTTTGCTGTTTCAGACTTCCAGAGCTGCAACAGAAAGTAGGGGGCTTTTTCTTAAACCTTATGCCAAAACTGCGAGCATTGTACACAGGTTACTGCTCAAACCATCCATCAGCTGTTAACATTCTCACTGATCACAGGTGTGTTACTGCAATCTGTCTTACCTTTATATATAATCACTCCATAGGAAGCTATAAAATAGCATTCACTCTGAATATTTGTCTGCCTCATAGTGAGGAGCTGGGAGACTTCATGGAGAGTAGAGGAGCAAGTTCTCCAGGAATCCTCACTTTGACCACAGGCCTTAGCAAACCTTTCATGAGACTAGACAAATACCCAACTTTACTGAAAGAACTGGAGAGACACATGGAGGTAAGAAAATAACTCCAAGTATTCTTTTGAATATTTATAACTGTTATTAGAGTGACAAGCTGATATAAATGTCTCTATTTTGTCTTCATTTTGCCCTTAGGAGGGTCACCCAGATCGGACTGAAATTCAAAAGTGCATGACCGCATTCAAGAATCTTTCTGTGAGTTGTAATAATAATATTATATAAAACTCTACCAGTTAGTGCGCTACAAAAACTTGTCATATATGCTGTCACACACCAGCGTCCCATGTCACTCTGCATTCTCACTCAGGTGTGGATTGTTTCCATGGCAACCATTTTTCCACCCTATGTTTCCATGGTTACAGGCCCAGTGTCAGGAGGTGCGGAAACGGAAGGAGCTGGAGCTGCAAATTCTCACAGAATCCATTCGTTTGTGGGAGGGTGAAGACATCAAGACTTTTGGCTCTGTGATCTACATGAGCCAGGCCATGGTACAGAACCAAGGCTGTGAGGTGAGACATTATTCAAATTAACATTTCTTGACTATTGGAGTCATTTGTGTTTATGTATTAGGCATTCTGTTAATATACATTACTTAATACAACAGTTAGTTCCGGTTTACTAATTTAACTGGACAAGTGGCCTTCCAAGAGTGCTGATATTTAGTATAAGAGCACTGGTGCATTTCACTGTTTGTATCTCTCTGCTTGTTTGTGTTTGCTACATAAAATTCCAATTCCCGCAGTTGTTTGGTTACACTGAAACAGTTACTACACTTACTACAGGCTGTTAATCAGTCTGTGCATTACATGGCAACACACAATACTCTATCCAGCTGCAAGCTTTTTAGGGACTATTTTTGTTGACGCTGAAAAAATAAACAAAATATTTGGCCATGTTGTGTTTTAAATGTCAGTTCATTGATATTTATACAACTGTTGTATAAAAGCAACATCACATTCGCAGTCATGCTGTTATACTGAATATCAACACAGCTGTGATTCCTCATGGATCTTGCACAAAGCAAGGTTCATGAAGATATTGTTTGCCAAGATTGATGTGGAAGAACTCGAGTGGCCTGCACAGAGCCCTGAACTCAGCCCCACTGAACCTTTACCTTTGGGATGAATTGGTACGCTGACTGTGCAAAAGGCCTCCTCACCCCACATCAGTACCTGACCTCACTATTGCTTTCGTGATTGAATGGCCACAAATCTTCACATGGAAATGGAAGACTTCCCAGTAGAGTGGAAGCTGTTATAGCACTAAAGTGTGGACCAACTGTATATTAATGGCCATGGTTATGGAATTGGATGTTCAACAAACACAAAAGAAAAAGAAATTACACCCTCCTTCAATTCTGTGTTCTCATTTATCAGGGACTAAATAACAATTGTGTGGTCCTCACCAACTTCTATAAAAAAAAACAAAAACAAATAACCTCAGATGACAAAAAAACAACAAAACAAAACAAAACAAAAAAAAACCCAGAGTTTAATATTTAGTCTTTTTTTTAATAAAAAAAAAAACAATATTCAGAAACCAGGTGGGGAAAAAGAAGTACACACTATAATCCAGTAACATGCAGAACCACCTTTAGCAACAATAACTTGAAGTAAACATTTTATGTGTTTACTGTGTTTATCAGTCTCACACTGTTTTAGATAAATTTTGGCCCTCTCTTCTTTACAACATTACAGTTCATTGTTGTGTGATGGCATTCGTTTCACAGCTCTTTTAAGATCCTGCAACAGTATCTCAATGGGGTTGAGGTCTGGACTTTGACTTGCCCATTCCATCACCTTGATTTTTTCTTTAGCATTTTAGATGTTGATTTGCTGGTGTGCTTGGGATCATTGTCCTGATGCATAATCCAATTTCAGCCCAGCTTTAACTGCTGGACAGATGGCCTCACATTTTGGCCTTTAGTCTCACATCTAAAAAATATTCTGGTATAAAGTGGATTGCATCGTTGTCTCAGTGACTGTGAGATTTGCAGGTCCTGTGGCTGCCAAACAAGCCAAAATCAACACTGCTTGACCACCATGCTTGACAGTTGGTATGAAGTGTTTGTCTTGATATGCTGTGTTTGGTTTTTGCCAAACATGGAATTGTGCATGAAGACAAAACAAAAAAAGAAGGGTCTTTTTCCTAGCCACCCTTCCACGAAAACCATACTTGTTCATTCTTTTTGCGATTGTGCTGTCATGAACATAAACATTTAATGTGCCTACAGAGGCCTGTAGCTCTTGGGCTTTTTTTTATATCTCTGAGCATTAAATGGTCTGACCTTGGACTGAATTTGCAGGGACACCCACTCTTGGGAAGACTGGCAACTGTATTGAAGGCTTTCCATTTGTAGACACTGTAGAATGGTGAATTTCAAATTGCTTGGAGATGGCCTTATAACCTTTCTCAGGTTGATGAGCAGCAACAATTGCTTCTCTGGGGTCATGGCTGGTGTCCTTTCTTCTTGGCATGATTTAGACCCACACCTGAGTGCTCCAGAGCAACAAACAGCCAAAAGGTCTGTCTTTATAGAGGTAGTCACACTTCTTGATGATTACCTAATCTTGTGCATTTCATTAGCAGTACCTGGCTGCTAATTACCTTCTTAGTGATTGTGGAATTAGGAAGGGTGTACTTATTTTTTCCAACCTGATTTATGAATGTTAGTTTACTTTTTGGGAAATATTGAAATCCACTATGTTTTTGTTGGCATCTGAGGTTATTAGTTTGTTTATAGAAGTTGGTGAGAACCAGACAATTGTTATTGTTAGGCCCTGATAAATAAACACATAGAATTTAAAGAGGGTGTGTTTTCTTTTTCCCATGACTGTATGCGTATGATGGTCAGGTGTCCACATGCTTTTGGCCATACACTTACCAGCTACTTTAACAGGAACACTTTCATGCAGTTAGCTAATCGGCCAATCACGTGGCAGAAGCACAATACATCAAATCACACAGACACAGTTCAAGAGCTTCAGTTAATGTTCACATTAAACATCAGAATGGGGAAAAATGTGATCTCTGTGACTTTATCCATGCTTGTTGGTGCCAGATGGGCAAATTTGAGTATTTCAGAAACTGCTGATCTCCCAGGATTTTCACACACAACAGTCTCTAGTGTTTACACAGAATGGTGGGAAAAACAAAAACAGAGAGTGAGCAACAGTTCTGTGGATGGAAAATCTTGTTGACAAGAGAGATCAGAGGAGAATGACCAAACTGGTCTGAGCTGACATGAAGTCTTTAGTAACTCAGTTAATCACTCTTTACAACTGTGGTGATGTAGTGAACATCGAACCTTGAGGTGGATGGGAGGTGGATACAGCAGCAGAAGACCACATTGGACTCCAATCCTGTCAGCCAAGAACAAGAATCTGAGGCTTTCATGAGCACAAACTCACTGAAACTGGACAGTTGGAGATTAGAAAAAACTACCTGGTCTTTTTCAATTCTTCAGTTGTCCAGTTTTGGTGAGTCTGTGCTAGAGACTGTTGGGTGTGAAAATCCTGAGAGATCATCAGTTTCTGAAATACTCAAACCAGCCCTTCTGGCAGCAACAACCATGCCGAGGTCATATTTTTTCCCCATTCTAAGGTTTGTGAACATTAACTGATGCTCTTGACCTGTATCTGTGTGATTTTATGCACTGTGCTGCTTCCACATCCAGGCTGATTGGATAACTGCATAAATGAGCAGGTGTACAGGTGTTCCTATTAAAATGGACAGTGAGGGCGTAGTGTACCTTTTTATCTTACAATGAGGAAAATACATTGTATTTTTGTTATGTCAATGCTGTTCAGGACTTCCTGTCCTGAAAGGTACCTCTTACAATAACTGGCACTGAGTCAATAGAATATCAACTATTCTTTTACTGTAGAAAACATATGCATCATGTATGCTTTCTTGGTGAAAAAAAGACAAAAAAGGTGAAGAGGTGGAAGTATTACAACTGAGAAGATTCAAAAGCTCCTCAAAGCAGTCGTGGCCTAATGGTTAGAGAGTCGGACTTGTAACCCGAAGGTGAACCTGAAGTCCCGAGGCTGGCAGGGATTGTAGGTGGGGGAAGTGAATGACCAGCGCTCTCCTCCACCCACAATACCACGACTGAGGTGAGACCCTTGAGCAAGGCACCGATCCCCCGACTGCTCCCCGGGCGCCACAGCAAAAAAATAAGGCTGTCCACTGCTCTGGGTGTATGTGTGCGCGTGTGGATGGGTTAAATGCAGAGCACAAATTCTGAGTATGGGTCACCACACTTGGCCACACTTCACTTCAAAGAAACTACAAAGTCAGTGGAGGAAATTCTAGAAGCAAAGGATGGGCTTACATTTTAGACAATATTTATCACATTTACACAGGGATATCAAAACTTTTACAGTGATATGGTTTATTCTCCAAAGAGGTCATATTTTTTCCCCATTTTAATGTTTGTGAACATTAACTGATGCTCTTGACCTGTATCTGTGTGATTTTATGCATTGTGATGCTGCCACATCCAGGCTGTAGCGTAGCGTACACTATTTGATTCAATGCTTTTCACATGTAATAATTAAGGAATCTGTGAAACCTAACACACTAAATGTCTGTTTTGTTTTAACTTAGTTTATCTTCATTTTGTTCCCTTGGTATGCAATCTTTGGCACTAAATTGTGCATTCAAGCAACTCTCATGGCACTGATGTGTGTTTTTCAGGAAAGGAATGAACGTTACCTCATGCTTTTCCCTCATGTTCTGCTTATCCTCTCGGCCAGCCCAAGGATGAGTGGCTTCATCTACCAGGTCAGAATATGGTTGCTATGCTATGCGCTACTAAATAAGCATCCATTCCCAGCCCTACTGGCAGACATTAAATGTGCCTACTTTGTTTCTCACAGGGCAAGCTTCCTTTGAGTGGAATGGCAGTAACTCCTTTAGAGGACTGTGAAAGCCACAAAAATGCTTTTGAGCTCTCAGGTAAAAAGACACCTGCAATTTTTTTAATTTAACTGAAAACATACAGTGCAGAGGTGAATGCATTGGGATGGTTTGTTTAGTATGTGTGGTCCATCCCTGCAGGTTGCATGTTTGAGAGGCTGCAGGTTATCTGCTTTAATAAGCATGATCAACAGGATTGGCTGGAACACCTGAACCGCCAGACCAAACACACCTCCATGACGGCCCCAAGCATGAAGCCACTCACAGTCCCTTGCCACACGGTGAGTTTCTGATTACAGGACCCAAGTTAGGCCTTCTCAAAGTATCATCAAAATAAGATCTGAATATCTGCATGCAGTGACTACATAAAGTATGCTTTCAAATTCATATATTGTACTTTCACCATAACATTTTTTTTTTTATTGTCTAAAGTGTGGGAAAGCTGAATAGTTTTATTTTAAAACATTTTAAACGTATACTATGTATACTGCTTAAAAACTGCAAAATAATAACTCTCTCACTTTAATGTCTAGCAAGGTTGGAGACACTTATAGAGGATCTTTTACACTCCTCCACACAGAACATTCCAGACTCGCTTTCCTCCCATTCCCAATTCTGCGCATATGGACTGCCTTTTTAATACAGTACACATAGAATTTGGTTTACTGCACAAATGTTGGTGGACTTCAGAAATCACCTAATTAGTAAATAGAGTCCTCCTGTGTATAATTTAATCTCAGTATAAATACAGCTTCTGTGAAACCCTCAGAGGTTTGTTAGAGAACATTAGTGAACAAACAGCATCATGAAGACCAAGGAACACACTAGACAGGTCAGGTATAAAGTTGTGGAGAAGTTTAAAGCAGGGTTAGGTTATAAAACAATATCCCATGCCTTGAACATCTGTTGGAGCACTGTACAATCCATCATCCGAAAAGGAAAAGAGAATGGCACAACTACAAACCTACCAAGACATGGCCATCCACCTAAACTGACAGGCCAGGCAAGGAGAGCATTAATCAGAGATACAGCCAAGAGGCCCATGGTAACTCTGGAGGACCTGCAGAGATCCACAGCTGGGAGAATCTGTCCACAGGACAACCATTAGTTGTGCACTCCACAAATCTGGTCTTTATGGAAGAGTGGAAAGAAGAAAGCCATTGTTGAAAGAAAGCCATAAGAAGTCCCCTTTGCAGTTTGCGACAAGCCATGTGGGGGACACAGCAAACGTGGAAGAAAGTGCTCTGGTCAGATGAGACCAAAGTTTACCCTTTTGGCCTAAATGCAAAACACTATGTGTGACGGAAACCTAACACTGCACATCACCCTGAAGACACCATCCCCACTGTGAAACATGGTGGTGGCAGCATTATGTTGTGGGGATGCTTTTCTTCAGCAGGGACAGGGAAGCTGGTCAGAGTTGATGGGAAGATGGATAGAGCCAAATATAGGGCAATCTTAGATGAAAACCTGTTAGAGTCTGCAAAAGACTTGAGACTGGGGTGGAGGTTCACCTTCCAGCAGGACAACGACCCTAAACATACAGCCAGAGCTACAATGGAATGGTTTAGATCGAAGCATATTTATGTGTTAGAATGGCCCAGTCAAAGTCCAGACCCAAATCCAATTGAGAATCTGTGGCAAGACATGAAAATTGCTGTTCACAGATGCTCTCCATCCAATCTGACTGAGCTTGACTATTGTCAGACAATCTGACTTGCAGAATACAAATGCACGCCACACTTTTCAGGTATTTATTTGTAAAAAATTTTGGACACCATTTTTTTCCTTCCACTTCATAATTATGTGCCACTTTGTGTTGGTCTATCACATAAAATCCCAATAAAATACATTTTTGTTTGTGGTTGTAACATGACAAAATGTGGAAAAGTTCAGTGGGTATGAATACTTTTTCAAGGCACTGTATATGGGGAATAATTACACAAACATTTGGACTGTAGGCCTTCATCAACTCTTAACTTCCTGGCAGATGTAACCAGAATTGGCAGTGGACATCTAGTGCTTTCCTTTATTTGTAATGGTTTCTACCAAACAGGCTAATTGTGTGGATGGTCAAAAAAAGGTTGTCTCTCTCACCATAGCACAAATCGACACTTGATGAAGTTCAGGAGCAGGATTCTGCCTGTATGATGGTTTCAGAACTATGATGCTACTTACCAGAATTTCCCTGAGCATAGGACTACATACAGTGCAAATAATGTGACAAATGTCTCACATGCCAAACTACAGCTGTACAACAATACAGATTTAGTTTAAAACAGTCATAGTTTGTCCTGTTTTTACAGTAAGACATCTCTCTCACCTTCTCCTTCTATAGCTCCCATCCCACCCTCTAACTCCATCCAGACATGCAGAGAACCGAGGCCTGACTGTGGCTCCTGCCTACCACACGCTCCCTCACTCCTCCTCTCATGGAGCTCCACACAGCACTGTAATGTGGGGGCCTCTGGAACCTCCCAAAACCCAGAAACCTTGGAGTCTGAGTTGCCTGAGGCCAGCGCCTCCACTCAGACCATCAGCTGCCCTCTGCTATAAAGAGGTCAGTGTGTTCGGGACATGATGTCTATTCTGTTGATGACTTTGTGGGACTGGTTGCATGTATGTTGCCTCATATTTTCAGATGGTCAAACATATGTATTGTGCACCACAATATAAAGTCTTATGTCTGTACTTTAACTAAAAACTTGTATGGTTAAAATTCTAAAATGATTTGGTGTGAAAGAATTTATAATGATGCCAATACCTGTGATTCTTTAAAAGTCTTTTGTAATTGAAGTGTAAACCGTCTCCTGTATTTATTCTATTGTCTCACCTTAAACTCTCTCATTCATCCTGAGCCTCTCCATTCTTTGCACTGCTCCAGGATCTCAGTAAAAGCCCCAAAAGTATGAAGAAGCTGCTGCCTAAACGGAAACCTGAAAGGAAGCCGTCTGATGAGGAATTTGCATTGAGGAAAAGTAAGTTGATGAACTCGTTCATGCTGCTGATGAGTGTTACTCTGGTGACATGCATGTAATTACTCTGTACCTGCAACAGGTACTGTAGCACTTGAAGAGGATGCTCAGATCCTGAAAGTGATTGAGGCCTACTGTACAAGTGCCAAAACTCGACAGACTCTTAATTCAAGTAAGATTAAGTCTGTATATCTATCCTAGGACTAAGGCTACATAATGCTGTGTGTGTTTGATGTTAACAAAGTCACTCTTGGATCTCTAGTAACAATATCCTCTTTATCTCTTTCCTCTTCACTCATTTTGACATCATTTATTTATTCACTATTAATCCCCTTATCTCTTTTTCTGTCCTCTTTTTTTAACATTCACATATAACCATTTTTCTGTTTCCATCTCTCCACCTTGGTTACACTCTTTTTTTTTTCCTTACCATTTTATCCATATGGTTTTTGCCATCCCATGTACCACCTTTGTATTTTGGGGAAATCTCCCACTCTTCATTCATATGATTGGACTGTCCTCCCCTGCTTTGGCTGGTGTGCTGTCTCCTCTGCCCATCTTAGCGTGGCAGGGCACTGATCTGATGCATAACCACGTGTTGGATCAGTCGAGCATGGAGTGTATGGGCCGCCGCAGCAGCATCTCACGGCCCGAGGGCAGCTCGGACCTTTCAGAGGACTCGGACTATGACAGTATATGGACGGCTCACTCTTACAGAATGGGGCCGGTTTCCCGTAAGAGCTGCAGCTCCTACATCTCCCACCAGAACTAAACTCCCTCACTTGTACTATTTAACTTCATTCACTTTATTTATTTAATTTATTTTGATGTTTATTTATATTTTTATTTATTATATTTATGTCTTTTCACTTGCCTGTATTAAACCTCACTCCTTGTCCTCTTTGTGCACTTATCCAAATTGGTCCTTGTTGCCTTGACACCTTTTTTGCCTGTTATTTTATGTCCCCTCATGTGATAGTTGGGGAATATGCCTTTCTCTGTCTTTTACTAGTATTTCATCAATAAGAATAAAGAAGGACATTTGTTAGTGGACTTTTGTCCTGCTAGAAATTATAAGATTGCAACTTTGTAAATAATTTAGTATCGTCATATATTTGAAATGTGAAGTATTATTCTTTAGGGAAGCATTGGACACAAGAATTCCAGCTTCACATTTTTCAGGATGTTAGACAATAGAAGAGTTGAACACAAAATGCTTTGGTAAAATACAGGAAAATCATGAGTTGCTACTTTGAACAGTATTAGTGGATGTACCTCTGTCTTTTATTTATGTATTTATTTTTAACTTGTACATGCGTTTTTTTTTATTTTTTATTTTTATATGTTAAATATGTTCATAATAATGTCTACATATGGTATGATTGCCAAAATATGCTGAATTTTAATGTCTCTTCAAAAAGTTTGTTTGATTTTAAACCAGTTATGTGGTTTGTGGTTCTTTGTTACTCATTTGAAGCTCTGTGACTACCTGTAGTGTTTTAAGATGAACTTTTTCTCTCTTACGAATGATTTGTTTATCAGGCAAAAGAGAAATACATATTGCCAGTTACAAAAGTACTTGAACAAAGAATAAGAATATAACTCTTCATGTTGTGTGGTAATCCTTGTGACCAAGTTCTCTTCTGTGGTAAAACAAAAAATAGACAAGAAATTCAAAACAATTGCTGCCCTTTTGTCTGCTGTACTGTGCTGGTATTCTGATTCTCTGTACAACTCAGAAGTCAGTGATGTTTACGTGGTTCAAAAATAAGATATAATTAATGTGTCCATTACATATGTATATATACATACATATATACCTACAGATTACAGTATGACAGAGCAGTCACTGTAATATACATTTTCAATAAATATTGGCTTTGTTAGACTTTTTTGTCAATATTTTTGTCCTTTTTGGGGAAGCACTTGAACCATAATTTTCTTTCAATGCTTACTTGACTTTCTACAAATATGTTCCTTATTGGTTTCAAGAACTTGGAACTTTTAAATGTCATGAAGATATGTAATTCATAATTCTCTAGGAAGCCATTATTGGAATTTTCCTGTCTTGACATTTCCTTTCTGCATGACTAACCTTTCTTACTTCAGTTTCCTGCACAATTCACATGTGTCTCTCTTACTGTTCTTACCAATCAGTCCTTCACATAGAGATATGTGGAAACCAAACTGCAGGACTTTTCTTTTGGAACAGGACAGAGGAGAGACACTGCTCCAGCCCTGATACTACCTGCAGAGGAGAAGATAATCGTGGAGGAGATCAAAAGCAATGGACAGACTGTTATGGAAGAGAAGTAAGAACACGTGTTGCTATATGACATCTATTTTTCACAAATTCCTTTCTGTGCTGGGAAAATAAATCAACCAAATACTTGTGTATAATAAATTAGATTTCAGTGCCATACAATACCATCAAAAATAACTTATTTTAACTCTTACAGGAGTCTCGTAGATGTTGTTTATTCACTTAGACACGAAGTCCAAGAACTTAAACAGGTGCGTGTAGACCAATCTTTCTGTCCCCTTCTTTGTGGTATAATCAAGATGTATAAAAAGGTAATTTTATGTGGTCATATGACTTAATCAACAGGACAGTAAGAAAATGAAACGATCTCTGGACGAGGAGCAGCGAGCTCGTAAAGATCTGGAGAGAATTGTACGGAAAGTTCTAAAGAATATGAATGACCCATCTTGGGATGAGACCAATTTGTGAGATCATGACAAAGCATCTTACAGGTTTGGTAGCATTTGTGGGGATTTTAAGTTTTATATTTCCCATGAATTTGGAACCAATTCTGCTTATAAATATAGATTAACACTCTCAGCTCATTATCTTGATATTAGTGCACTTGCATCTCACGGCAATCTCTGAAGTTGACATGCAGATGCTTTATACCAAGGATTTACATTGTATGGCTAAAAGTATGTGGACATCTGATCATCACACTCTTAAGTGCTTTTTGAACAGCCCATTCCATATTTAGTCCCCCCTTGCCCCCTTGCGCCACGCTTTTGGGAAGGCTTTCCACTAGATCTTGGAGTGTGGCTTTGAGGATTTGCCCATTTGGCTACAAGAGCATTAGTGAAGTCAGGCACTAATGTCAGGTGAGGAGGCCTGGTGCTCAGTCGGCGTGCCAATTCATCCCAACAGTGTTCGGTGGGGTTGAGGTTAGGGCTCTGTGCAGGCCAATGGGGTTTTTTCACACCAACCTTGGCAAACCATGTCTTCATGGAACTCGCTTTGTGCACAGGGGCATGCAGGAACGAGTTTGGGCCCCTTAGTTCCGGTGAAGGGAAATTGTAATGCTTTACAAAAAAGACATTCTACAATTGTGTGCTTCCAGCTTTGTGGCAACAGTTTGGAGAAGAACCACATATGAGTGTGATGTTTGTTGACACCTGACCCTTTGGCAACATAGTGTACTTTTGAGCTGTTGGGGTGGGGGGGTTCGGAGACAATCCCAAAATACAAATGAGTCATAGACAGACCATCTCTGCATTACTTCAGCATTATGTATTTATGACCAATTACAGTAATTACGTAATGTTTGAAATTAATTATTGTCCAGTTGTGTTGGAAATTGAGATGAATAAAATTTGCTCGTTAACTTTCCTCTTTAACTCAAATTCCACATAGTTGAGTTCAGGTCATTACTCAGTGGAATCATGTAAATTAACTAATGGGTGTAATTCTCTTCAAAGAAATACTTGGACCTTCCAACTGACATGACCACACAACTATGCTAGAAGGGAAGTGGTTGTGATCCTACATGAACTCTTCCTGGTTCATTTCAGCTACTGTACTGATGCAGGAAACCTCATTTGAGAATTGTGTATATTACTGCTGTGCATTAACTGTAAACTTGTGTTTAGAGATACTCCATATGTGTAACTTGTACATATTATAGAGCTATGGTACTTATTCCAAATGTCCAACTTTTTTTCATTTTCATTTAAAAGGTGACCTGGAACTAACCCTACAACGACTAATTCAGCTAGGTTTCAACACACTCCACTATATAATGAATACAAATTAACTTTTAAAAGTTACATGTTGTATACATGTTATATTAGTGTTTTTCATGAAGCAATTAATGCCATGGATGGTCTTTTTTATTTAAGTGTATTTAAAATGTTGGTAACCACTATATTACTAATAGCCCTTGAAACATGATTCCATACTTCTTGTAGCTACACTTATGTATGTAATGATCTTTCTGTGAGTGCTCACTGAGGACAGTGAGGATGGGAATTACCTCACCAAAACACTTTGAGTGTATTTACTGATGACCCTTAACCCCCACAACTCCCTTTGCCATTGTAAATTCTGTAAATAAAGAAGTTTTCTTAAGATTTGGTGATTATTTTGAAGATTTTTAAGTACTCTCTTTGTGTATTTTTAAAGAATGTACTATACTTCAACACCCATTATTTTTCAAGTACATTTTTAAAAATGTTTATTTCAATCAGGTGTCACTGTTGAGCTGCAAAGTAGATAGACAAGAATGTAAAAGTATAAGCAGTACCAGAGTTCAAACCAGTGGAAGTTCTACACTTAGTTCATGAAGGGGAGGCCAATGATGAGGATGATTTTGTGCCTTTGTCTCTTTTCCCTGTACAACAGTGCAGGATGAAGGTTGTGCATACACCAGGACCTATTACACTGACAAGGCAATCTAGGCCCTTTGTGGGCGATGATTCTACTTCATTGATTTACAATGGAAAGGATATAATTTTGCTGGTGTTGGCAAAAAGCTCAAATGTCAGCCTTTTCAGAATGCCAGCATTGCCTTGTTCGTGGATGAATGAGGAGAAAGTCACCTTTTGTCTCCTGTTAAATATTCCTGCATAAATACAAAGGGGCATAATGCCATCCCGATAAAAAGGAAGCCCTGATTTATCCCGATTTATCCTTTAGTGTGTAGATAAAACCTGCAGATAAATGCCAGGTTGGCCTTTTCATTTTTTTGTTCGCTTCTATTCTTTTTCATTTTTTAACCTTATTCAGGTTAGATGATACTGTCGTTGCTTTCAGTGGCGTGCTCATATTATTCATAAGACAACTGTCTCCTACACCACATAACAAGAATATGATTAAAAAGGAAACAGCATGACGTGTTCACTTCTTTATCTTAGCAATGGATAATTTTCCTAGCTGTCATTCTAGTCTTTAGCATTAGTTGTAGTATTACTAAAGACTAAGGTTGTAGACTGAGGAGTAGACAGTTTCAGACAATGCAGGTAACACCTGTAGAGTGTGATGTTGCTCTATTTGACTCTTAAGTTTCAGGTATTAATACTGCCACTGTTACTGACAGTGAACTATAATAGCTGTCTTTGAAGGCCTGAGTGAAAGGGACAGCAGGACTCTGTGGACATTGAATCAATTAGCTTTTGACCAACCTATACACACACTTGCACACACACTTCTAAGACCCCGTCTTTTCCTTTCTTCCCCTGGGTCTATTCAGTAGCTTGTGATCATTTAGATTTGACATGCATTGTGGCTGAGCTTGTCTTCCTCTTTTGCTCTCTCCCTCTTTTGCTACTGTCTGTCATTAATTTCTAGGCTTTACAATTTGCCAAAAAGAAAGAGAAAGGAGAGTGAGGGACGGATGGATGGATAAGAGCTCAGTGTCCTTTTGAAAGGGTTTGTTATTGCACAAAAAACAGCCGCCCAATAATTTTTCGTCAATGTTTAACTCTAAAAGCCTTTCCCCGTCAGCTTTGAAAAGAAGAGCAATAAAGCCCTATTGAAAAGGACTGAATAAAAACAGTCCTCTGGGGCTTTGACCAAAGGGCTTCTTTTCCTCTGCCTCTAATCAAATAGGAACTGAAATGAATTAGTTTTCTTATGAAAATAGCCTTTGTTGGCAGGGAGGCCAGTAATTCATAAACAATAAGCAGTGTCATTGTGTGCATAGTAATATATTCATGCTGTGGAGAGTCTAGAAGGCAGTCCTATGGCTCTGTGCATGAGGAGAGAAGAGGGATGGATTACTCCTGGACTTTATAAACAGCTTGCTCAGTGAGTCCTTCTCTTCACTTGTAAGCTCCCAGTCTCATTATCTCTGATTACTTTTCATACTTTCCATCTTTTTCTTATCTTCTTTCTTGCCTTCATGGTTTTTCTTTCTGCATTCCTCTTTTTCGCCCATTTCTCACAGATTCATTTTTTTTTTTGACATTCCAGCAATGTGTCTGTGATTTGGAGCTTACGTTTAACTCTCCTCCCTTCCCTTTTTTTGGATTCAGAGGACCTGTTTTTTTTTTCTTTACATCTAACGAAGCTCCATGTCTAACGAAGTTAGATGTAGTGCTGGATTTGTCTCCTAAATGTTCGTCTTGCCCTCCCTAGGGGATACTAATGGACTAATGCAACTACAGGAGTGGAAAGAGTGACTGATGTCCTGAGGGAATATTTGATGCTTGTCATCACAGAGCAGGTGGAATGTAGGAAACAGATGGTGTAGAAGGAATCGCAGGAAAAAGGAAGCAAGGAGGTGGAATTAAAACTTGAGGATATGTATTTTCTATGGCAGGGTGTTTTGTGCTGGTTCATGAACACCTGGTGGAACTACCTGACAAAAATGGGACCGGTTAGTAGTTGTCTTCATTGACATCTTCAGACAAAAGTGATTGCAAGCTAACAAGAGGAAAACAGTTCCTGACATCTGTCCATGTTTGCTTATCAACAGCTTTTTCTTTCTTTCTGCTCTTTCAAGTCTGTGGAATTATGCGTCCTGTCAAAATTCCCATGTTGCTCACATAATAAGAAGCATGAGGAAACCGTGCGGAAGCCCATCTAAGGAAATTATGCTTCTCTGTATGTTTTGGTATTACTCCTGAGACTGATATCATCTGCACCTAATATGGAGTAATTTATCCTTAGTTTTTGGTGCTGTTGAAAAGCCAGGTACTAGTGTATACATCAGCTAAAATATAGCTTACTCCATAAAGAGGAAATAAGCTTCTCAGGACCATTTCTGTGGTGGAAATAGTTTGATTAAAAATAAATCTCTTTTGGAGCTGTGACATGCCATCAATAAATCAGCTAACAAGTAAGTGAGTGTCTTTCGTGTTCTTTAGGCTCAGGCTGAGAATTGCTCGTTGCAGAATGTATTTATTTTTAGTGAACATTTGCTACTGATTCTCGTTTATCATTTCACTTTTTTTTCTCATGGCGGCTTCCTTTCGGTCAGTAATTGATATGTTCATATGATTAAGTCGGTCATATTGTTTGCACGTTGTTCCTACACCAGGGGTCGACAAGGACCTCCACAAGCGATTTTCCAGTAAAAACGAAAGCTATTTGTTCCATACGAATCAGGTTTCCCAGACCGTACTGCTAATGAAAACGTGTACACTTCTTACTAGTCTGCATTTTCTCTGAAGCCTCGCATTAATACTATTTCCGTTCGTCTAAGACTCGAGTCAAGTAACTGAATGCGGTTCTGACTAATTTCCAGCTCCTTCTGGAGCTAAAATAGACCTACAGTCTCCCCTTTCTTACTTCGCAATGTGTCCAACAGTATCAGAGATGTTCTCCCTTCTGGGGGGAGAAAAAAAAACTCATCTTGACTAGCTACTATCTGCCAAAACACAAGGAAAGCTGGTCAAGCTGGCACACCATCTTAGCCTGCTAGCAAGTGCTGGTCGAAAGGACCGAGTTTCTCAATTACTTGCCTACTAATGCTACACTCTGAAGACAATAACACAACACTGAGGTAATTGGAAAACCTCAAACATTTAGGCCCTATTTTTTTAGTTTAGTCAGGTAATACGGGTTCTGGAAAATAACTCACCAGATTTCTACCTGTTTGTTTCTACCTGTTTGACCAACCCGGCCAATGTCCTGGTAGCTGGTAGCTCAGACTAAAGATGGATTTTTCTGATTTTTCTGATGGATTTTTTCAGGGCTGTGAAATGTATTAATGTCTGTTGTGAAAAAGTAATCTGAATAGAAAGTCTGTTTTATACTATAAGTAGCTTATAGCGCGCATGGAGAACTTGTTGTAGTGTTAATATTTGGACAGCAGGGGGCAGAGTTGTACTGGAGGAAACGATGCCGGGCAAATAAGATGGCAAAACGGCCTTATTTACAGACTCAGAAGCTGTACATTTGTAATTTTGTTTAACTTTCCGAGAATTAACAAATATGTGTGCTTCCCATGTTATTCCCAACAATGTGACAGAAATCTAATTTTTAACAGTAACAAGTGAGTAACCGTAGCTCTGTTGGCTTCCGCTGCTAGACATCTCAGTGTGATCACTGTATTCAGGTTACTAACCACTAGATGTCGCTCTTGACACATTTTTCCAGTCTTGACGCACTTGTTCGCTCCCTGGCACATTTTCCAGCAGGACAGTGATGTGGACCTGGACACGTTTTGACCTCCTAGTAAAATCCACGTGTAACTAAAACACAAGAGGATAGAAGCCTTCGTGTTACTGCAAATCTGTTTGCATTGGAAACACAGCAGTAAGTTTGATGTAAACTGTTTTTGCAGTATTGTGTGTCACACACACACACACACACATCTTACATATGTAAGTATTTGAGACTTATATCCAGGCCCGATTATATGGTACTGCTTTGCTTTCCAGCACGACACAAGTTCTGTCTTTATATGACTTGGTTCATGTGATGCCATTGTGCCATTGTGTAGATTTATGTGTGAATGAAGCTGATGTAGGTGACAGAAGGCTGGTCAGTGTTAGTCTTTGCCATGTAATAATCACAATTAGATAAAGTGTTATGGTGGCAGCAGACTAATCCCAGTTTATCCCTTTAACGTGTGTACATACATACATACATACATACATACATACATACATACATACATAAAAGGTTTACCAAACTGTGTACTAGCTAAGGTTACTAAGTTTTCTGTAAATGATGCCTAACAAAGTGTCTAACACATTTCCTGGGTTATTTATTAAAGATGTCCTAAAACTGCACAATATTCTATTGACA
>CM074949.1:9834572-9854572 GCA_037577455.1 Pangasius macronema
TGCCTAACAAAGTGTCTAACACATTTCCTGGGTTATTTATTAAAGATGTCCTAAAACTGCACAATATTCTATTGACACACAAGTATACTTGGGCAAATGCAAAAAAATAAATTGCATACAGGCTTTGAGAGGAAAGAATGGTCAATCAGGAACACTTTCAGGAAAAAAAGGGTGCTAAACTGTACCGTTCCTTCGCTGGAGTGCTACCCTCAAGGGTAGGTCTTTTGTAATTTTAGTATGTATATATACCTTAAATAATTTAAAAAGTACACCATATCCACATTTCCAGGTAAAAGATAAACAGCTTTATCAACTGTCACATCATACATTGTCCTCGATGTTGATTGTGTTACACAAAGTAGGTGTGTTAGAGCAGGGAAAACACTGAAATGTGCAAGACAGGGGTACTCCAGGCCCCAGGTTGGAAATCTGTGATGTACAGGAGTACTAACTGGGCATCTAGCACAGCTATCTAAATAAGAAATTAGGGCATATCTTCTTCTTCTTCTTCTTCTTTTTCTTCTTTTTTTTTTTTTTTTTTTTTAACTTGAGCTGTATCCTTGATGACACCCCCACCCTCCCCTTGCCCTTTATCAGGCTCAGCCATTGAGTATTTGATTGACAGGTGCCCAGATGTCACCATTAAGTAAGCAATCTTTATTTGCTTCTTTGTCCACTTCCTTTCACTTTCCGTGTGTATTGGAGGACCTCGGTCTACTCATGTGTTTTAGTGTGTGCTTGTGCCAGCCTTCTCTCTTCCACTTTATCTCTGACCTGATTACTTGCTTATTCATTTACTTATCCAGTGCTCTTTTATAACTGATACACATTACCAGTGACGGGCACTCTGTATAGAGGCCAATGGCAGAGATGGCAGGCCATCAGTTTTAGCTTTAAGACTGTATTAATCCATCTCCGCAGCCTATATAGTAGAGTGCTGTACCTGTGTTTCTGTCATATGAGAGCATCACAGCAGAGATTCAATCAGAGTAATGGTCAGAGTCTCACAGTGCATTTGTATCGATCCTTGGGACATTGTATTGGCTGCTTTAGTGAAAAGGAAATTGCGTGCTATTTTCTAGTCGTCACAGTCTATTTGTCATTTAAAATTTGGACATCCTGTCCTGTGGCCTGAATATGAATTTTAAGACTAGTCTTGTTTATATGCTTGCTTGCATGCCAGTATCCATTTGTCTACTTAGGTATAATGCATGAATGCATAGTTTAATAGTTTAGTTTTAAATTCCTTACTTTGAGTGTATTCAGCAGGGAATAAAACTCCAGCTGGGGTCTGGAGTTTCAGAATTAAAAAAATTAATGGAAATGCGTGATGAACTAAACTCATACAGGTTCTATGCAGGATCTCAATAAAAAAAAGAAAAGAAAAAAAAGATGTGCCACTTACTTACACCACTTACTTTAAGAATAACAATAACAACAACAAAAAAAAGATAAATTTTGTTTTCACTGTTTTTTTGCTGGCCGTTTTAGTAAAAGTCTATACAGTAATGAAAGAAACTGTGACATTCAGCACAAACAAGCCCTTTTGTTGTGAATCATTATTAGGGTTATAAATTCATTTTATCTCTATTGCTGATAACCCATTCATGATCTGGCCATTAAGAATTTGATAGGCTAATTGAATAGAGCTTGGCCTTACACTTTTGTAATAGACCATTATACATCAGGGGAGAAGGTGACAGGGACACAAAAGGTTGTGTTTTAGAACGAGACCCTCACCCTTTCCGCCTTCGACTTTACAATAAGTTTTGCAGCCTTAACTGTGAGGGAGTGCTTCTCTTTTGCATCGATCGTCCCTTTTGCTATTCCCTTCTGTTCTCTTTCATAGGAGGAGAGAGTAATGGCTCTATTGAGGGCCATGATACAGAGCCCTGACTCTTATCTAGATTCTTCATGTGCTGCTGGCCACACGGACCATTAACCTCCATTGTTTTATCTAATTCTAGTGATTAGTGACAAGACCTACAGTCCTTGTGTGTGCACGCTGGGCAGAGAGATTGTTGACCTTTTTTTTTTTTTTTTTTTGTCTGTGACTTTGTGTATAAAATGGAGTTTTACTCTTTGTCTGAGCTGGTTTGTATTTCACTGAAAATGCTGATGTTTAGATGCATCGTGATAGCATTTAAAGCTGACTTGTCTGTTATTTTTAATTGTAGTCATACATTTTTATTCATGTTTATAGTTCTAGCTCATTGTATTTTCATTTCAGAATTTATATTGCATATTGCAATTTTTGGTGCCTTTGAATGTCACCGAGCAACTCTTGAACAGCCGAGCATTTTATATAATCTCTATACTCATAATGTATCAGTATATAGATTGATCAAGTGATCTTGCTATCAAAAAAGAGACTGAAACTAGCACACCTACCTTTGAGTTCTGAATGTCTTTGATATCGTTATTGTCTTTTTCAAGGACAGTCATGCAAGAGCTCACAAGGTAGGAGCATTTCTAATACTTTTCTGATACATTCATGCTACTTTTTTTCTTTTAAACTAGCATAATGTGTTCTCCTTTTGGGAAATACTAGTGTTAAAAACTGCTGATGGGGGGTGGGGGGGAAGAATAGACAGTAATGGCTGTATTAAAGTCATAAGATTTAGGATATTAGTGAAATGAAAAATTATTGGCACATTTGAACAAACATTTTCTTGTTTGGTAAAATTCTAATTTCTGATGGGATCTGCTTTTAATTGATTTTAAATAACAGCAAATAAATTATTCCTAATGATGCTAATGATTGTTGAAGCCAGTCAATGACTCTAATGAAGCTATCCACAGTGATCCATGGTTCCAAATCAAAGGTCAGGGTGAAAAATATATGTCCATAATTACCTCTTTGATTTAGGTTTAATCAATGGCTTTTTTTTTTTTTTACATTTTAAATTTAAGCACATTCTGACTCTGTGATCATACGTTTGTCATTTTCATGCACCATACGTACTAACTAGTTTTTATTCTCTATTCCTTCTCTGTCTTTATGTCGAATCCCTCTGATCCTTCATTCCCATATGCATCCATTCATTTGGCTGACAATTTAGCCTTAACTGTAGCACAAGACTCGTATATCAACGTATTAGGAGTGGAGAAATTTGTAGACTGGTCAAAACTATGGTTCAGTTTAACTGTTCTGCATTGCAATATTCACAGATATTTCTATTGCTGATTTTTCTTGTGATTGCAAATGAATGCGAAAGAAATACAAGCATTCAAAACCCACTTCAAAAACAGAGATGCTGATATTGCATAGTATTTTGCTTGTGGTTAAAGTAAGCAATTCTTGACATTTGTCTGATAAGTCACAGTGAGAGAGACGTGAACAGTTGAGCGTGTGCATTATCTTAGGCATACTGCTAGCGTGCAATGAAATGAGCTGTTGCTGTATTTTAGTGAATGTGTTTTGTTCTGGTGCACTGTAGTACGTCCATATCACACTTTGACACACAAGCTCATTTAGGCACCCACACATGTTTACTCACACACACACACACACACACACACACACACACACACACACACACACATACACACACACACATTACGCTGCACTAATATTTATGTACTTTATCTGCAGTGGTGTTTTAGTGTGCTCTTGAGTGCTGAGTGTTGTTGACAGAGGGAGTGGAGGTGTGTGCTGCTATCACTCTACCTGTCAGAGCAGATACACACACACACACACATCCCTGTCAGAGAGGACGCTCCAAGTCAGTAGTGCTACATGGAGAGGCTGGTAATGGCGTCTATTTCGGCAGAAGTGCTGCTCTCTTCAATTGAATGACACTTACAAAGGTGTCAGCACTGTCACCAGGACATGGTCATCACGATTTACAGGATTTGGCTGTTTTATTTTTTTATTTATTTATTTTTTTAATAAAGTTTATTTGTTTTTGTATGGTCTAGTGGTTATAAACTGCACATAACTGCAGCCAGCGGCTTTATTTAAAAATGCATGTTGCCATTGTAGCTTTTCATAACATGTGCTTTCTGTAGATCACATCCTGATATAAACAACTACTGTAGATCACTGGTGCGCTACCTGGCTTTAAATCTTTCTACATTCAGCAGTGTTCCAGTTGGCACTGGTAAGCATTTCTCTGTTTTGTGTATAGGTGGTATTGACTGGGGCTTGGGAAAGCATTTACGATTACCTCTATTATAGAACATAATCTAACCCTCAGCCAAATGAAATCTCATTCTGAGGAGGCCTTAATTTGAGTCAAGGTTTTTTGTCCTTACTCTGGATCATATATTCTCTCTATTGTTTGTGCAGATGTAGTTATTTTCACTGGCCCTCAGTTTCTTGAAGTCAATCAAATTCAATTTGGTCATTAAAGAAAATATGCCCTTTTATAAGCAGCTTTTTTTCTGTGCGCTCCCATTTTCTTTCCTCTTTTCTTTCCTCCTGTTTCTTCTTAGTTGTGTNTGTGTGTGTGTGTGTGTGTGTGTGTACACATGTGAAAGGAGGAACACATCTGTTTGTATGTTTTTTGTATGTATGATATAGATGATTTTGGCAATTGCTGAAGTGAACTCATCTTACTTACCAGAGAATAGGCCAATTAAGATTAAGCAGGGAAGAAGCGGTGGTACAGGAAACCCACTGAATGTTCCATTGATTAGCAATGTTAGCTTAATCAAAGAGTCTCATAAGCTCATATGCTTCAGTCAGTAGGGGTTCACTCTCTACTCCCCTCCAAGAGAGCAAGGTTTCGGTGGCAATGTGGAGGTGAAACAGGCCAATGATTGCATTTCCGTTGCCTCAAAGAAGTAAGGATGTCAGCCAGAAAAAATGAGCAGCGATTAGTGCCAGCAACTTTTCCTGCTCCATGAAAAAAATTTCCCGATTTACAGGAAATGGGAAGATTCACTTGACTGGAAGGTCTGAATGTGAGCTAATGTTGGCATGTGTTCTTTATTTATAAAGCTTAATGGATGGTGTGTAACATCAGTTCATATTCATTTTTATTCACAGAAACCCCCCATAGCTTTTTTTTTTTTAATCCCAGCCTAAATTTTTGCAAATTGAAAAGTGATAGAGAAGCAAGCTTGTCTAATAAGCATTACTTATCATATTAATTAAAATCGGATGACACGATATGGCGGACAGCTGTGCGTTTTGATTTGTTGTGTTGCTAATGTGACACTCATTATACAGGTCATGGTAAGACAAAACCGCCAGGGTAGCCATGGCAGCATGCAGATGCAGACTGTGGCCTGCTACACAAATACGGGGGTCTCGCCTAAAACGGCCCATAATTACTCCAACACAGGCGGACAGTAACCATGGAGAGGTGAACAGCATCTACGACCTCAGACATGGGACATGAATTCAAAGCTGTAATTGTTTTTAAAATAGAATTGGTTTTAGCTGTGCTTTTTAAAATGATGTGTATTTCTCATCAATAGCTTGTATTCATAGGCATTTAAATGAATACTGAACTCAAGATGCGTCTTTTTGTCCCCCCCCACCCCTTCTTTCTCTCTCTCTCCCCCCCTCTCTCTTTCTCTCTCTCTAGGTCACTGTCGTTCAGGAAGGTTTGTTGTTTATATAGAATAAAACAGTGTTTTGACCCCCAAGGTTACTGTATTGCCTGTACCACATGCTGTTTTATTCTGTTCTTGCTATTCAAAATAAATATTACAGAATAATTTCTGTGTGTGACGGTTCTTTCTGTTGGTGGTCATGCGGGGAATATCACTCTAAGACTGAGTGAAAACTGGATATGAAATGTGTGATCAGTCATTTCTGTCTCTGTCCTTTGAGCGTGACTATCTCAGCAGGGTGTCTTCTAAAATGCACCACTTAGTGGAAAACAACTGACCTGCTTCCTTATATGTCATGCCTATATATGTCTATAAATAATTTTTTTCGAAATTCATCACAGCTTAACAGATACATAACTTGGCAAATACAGTGCTTGATCTGGAGTTTGTTCGCTAATAAAATACTACGCCGGTCTGTAAGTAATAATAAATGAAAAAATGCTGTAATGCATGTGTAAATATACATCTACATATTACAAATTACGCTAACATGGATTTGAAGCAGAGAGATGATGGTGTAGTCCGTCATATTTTATTTGTATTTGTAAGAGAGAGAGAGAAAGACAGGCTGTGGCAGGGACTTATGGAAATTTAAGAGACAGCAGAGAGGAGTGGGGTGAAATGCAGGGTCAGGATTGGACGTCCTGAACGCTCACCCCAACACCAGAGGCCACGGAGAGTGGGGCGTCACTGTGGTTGGGTCAGTGCAGAGGTGATTCAATTCCCCCCTTGGTGCAGCACTGCGAGATTGGGCTAGATTGTGTGCAGGTCCTTTTGAACCCACTCCATGCAAAGGTCAGCAAAATAAGATGAAGAATCATAACATGGTGAACAAGGCTTGTGTACACCACTATCAATGTGCCTGTATTTAGAATTCTGTGTGTTTGTGTGTGTGTGTGTGTGTGCGCGCGCATGTGCCTGTGTGCTCGTGAGGTTTTGACGCTACATTATAGTTTGTGGCAGCAAATCTAAATGACATTGACAGGGCCAGACTGTAATTAGTGGTCTGATCGGAGCCCCTCTGGAAGCAGTGCATTGTGGGACATTTCCTCTGACACTGAGCATTTACCAACAGCTGCCTGTCAATGTGATCTCTGTCTCTCCAAGAGAGGACGCTTTAATTAGTTGGAATCCCAAGAGGAGCCGCTCATTTACAGTCATGGCCATCTTCATTTAAATCAGCCCTATCTCTCAGTCCCACATCTCTCTCTTTTATCCATCTTTTCCCACCGTCACCTTCATATTGAATTCTGTTTTCCCCAACACACCTGTCTATTCTTATCGGAAGTTAATTGTCTCTGCCTTCATGTCCTCTGTACCTCCACCCACTCCCTTCAGTGAGCCCTGCCATTCTGTCCTTCATCCTTCTACCACATACAGCCCTTATTTCCTTATTACACTAGTGATAGTGTTCTACATCTTCCTCTTCTTTATGTTTTGTCACTCAGCTTGTGGTCATACTGATGCTTTTGTATATGCTAGTGTGTGTTGTGTGTGAGACATGACATTGTCCTCTGACTGGAGTTGTCTATTGTCAGTTGTCCTGACTGCTCTCTCTCTCTCTCTCTCTCTCTCTCTCTCTCTCTCTCTCTCTCTCTCTCTCTATCAGTTTTACAATAGATCCCTGTTTCTAACACAGCACCCCTCTCGTGAGGCTTTTTCACCTTGAGTTACTGCTCATGGAAGTGGTATTTGCGTTGACCACATCCCTGTTCGGATTTAAGAAATACAGGTCATCCAGGGGTCAGCAGGCTTCTACCTTGTCCTTTAGAACTCATTATCTAGATCTGCAAATCTTTAACTGAAAAGTGCCTTGCCCATTTGGACAGATAATAAACACTTTCAGTAGCCTTGTCGAAATGTGCTGTTGCCTTTGTCTCATTTGCTACCTTGATTACTACCCCTAGATGTTTTCCTCAGAGTTTTTTTGGGGGAGCTTTTTGGGTTCTGACAGTTTTATCCCATTGTTCCTGTTCCTTTGTAAGTTCTGTGAATGGAACAACACATTGCTACTTGTTGCCTGTCAGTCATGTTGGTTTCAAAGGACTGAGGGAACTCGACATCTGTTGAACGTTGTCTGCTGTCAGAGCTGCCTGTCTATCTATGTCAACCCGTGAAGTTGTCATTTCAGATGTCAATATGACATGAGAATAATCAGGAAAAGCAAACAGGCTGTGAGGCTGTGTTCCCCTCCTCTCCTGCACACTGCTGCATGATGTGATGTGCAGCTATTAGTTTAGAGCCACTTTCTCCACTTCATTAGAAGATTGAGGAAAAGTTCAGCAATGTCGGCTCTAACTTAATGCCTAAAGTTGGTATACTGTTAGTACAAATAGTTTCTTCACAGTAGAGAGTCGGTGAAATGTGGTGTACTCCTAATACCCAGATGAATAATTTAAAGCATGTAATGCCTATATAAACCCTTTTGCTCTCTGTGGTTGCAGCCTGACCTCCATAGAGGTGGGTGTAGTTTGAATTTCACTAAATAGTGGACACACCATGAAAGGATGCCACTACACTGCAAATGTAAATTAGAAGCAGAACTGTTTTTGGTTGGACATTTTAACTTTTTTCCCTCAGTGGTAGAGGCTGTTCTGGCAGGAGTCACTGTTTTGGACACCATGTACTAAATATAAATTTCTGTGAAAAATGTTGACAATTGAAAAAAAAATTAGATGTGGGTACTACGTGCTGAAGTACATACTGGAAGAATATAGTGCATATTAGTGCTGGCCAATATGAGGATATTATAGCGATATTGTGATGAATTATTCCTTAATACACTTTTCTGTGATATCGTGCATACAGTGACGTCTATTTCTAGCATTTATAATTACACACTCTGATTAGAAACATCTGAATTGAGGTCAAAGGTTAAAAAGAAAGTCTTCATTTATTTCTGGAGATTTTAAAGTATCATTAAGCTATTATTTTTTAATGCAATACTACTGCTTTGCATGCAGTTCATATATTGTGAAACATGTCATCTATCACAGAAATTATTTCTAGTGTTGTGATATTTTGCTCATTTCGCCCAACCAAAGTCCTTATCTCTCTGTTTGAGCTGCACACTGAAAAAAGGGGGAAAAAAAGAGAGATATCATTAGAAAATAAATAAGGCCAAACAAATATATCATTATTAAGCATATTTATAGATATTAAAAAAGGTTTTTATTTTATTGTATTTTATTTGAAGTTTGGAATGGTCATGTTCTGTTGGCAAAACATTTTCCTTTTTTTCTAGAAATAAATGCTTTAAATTACTAAATTATATGCCAGCAGAACGAGACAAAACATGAAATTGTTAAAAATAAGGTGAATGCAACTAAGATGAATGTTATAATAATGTTATTTTTACTGTATTAATATCTCATAATGAGAAATATTAAATAAATATGCCTGTATTCAAGATATCTTTACATATTAAGATATAAGTGCATCTTTGTGCTAGCATTTCCAGCACAGTTGATGAATTTGTAACATTTAATTTACCTCAATATGTAACTATTTGTTTACAAGTCTCACCACATACATTAGCCTTTCTATGACTCCCTTCCATTTTTTTTAAAAAAGAATTCATCTCATGCTGTGTAAATGCTCTGTAGTGATATGTAATTATCCTATGTAGTGCATGTAGCTGTGTTGCAAAAGACCTGTATCTCTTCCTGTTTGTCCTGTCTCTCTTCTCTTCTTACCTGTACTAAAGTAGTGCCAAGATAGATGCCATATCCAAACTTTAGACTCTTGTGTAATCCGTGCCTGCTCTCTTCTCCTGTTCACAATTTGAGAAAGACCTCTAAGCAAGTAGCGTTTTAATGGTGTTTGGCTTCACTTAGTGGTGTAAGCTTGAAAACAGTGCATCACTGACAGGCCGACACTGATGCTGACTCCTGTTCACCTCTAATGGGTTTTGATAACATATAGGACACACTGTTTGACACATAAATGATACGCCTCTCAGTTCTCTCAGAGGAGTTTGAGAGATGGCCCTCTAGGCTCAGGAGTCAGAGATGGAAGGTGACATGCACAGAAGGTTTTAATCCTTCTGTGCTACAGTAGACTCTTCATCTTCAGACGCAGCTTAGGGCTTGTCCAGTAGGCTCCCCGAGGGATTATTGTCAGACTCTGGTTTTGTCATGCCCCTTGATCCTTTTTTTGTTCTCAAGTGTCCCCCTGAGCTGTGTGTCAGATGTCTGGGTATAATGGAAAACAGATCACATCTTTATTGATATTAAGACTGAATTTGGTTGCTGAATCAACTGACTGATGCTGACTTGCACACTCATGATGCCTGAAGTACTCCTAGTGACACTTGAAATGGGAGAGACTGTTGTTCATAGAATATTTAAAAGAAATCTGAAGAAATAACTGGATAACTGATAAACACTTTGAAGGGAAAAGAGATCATTTGCAAAGCTGCGTGTGTATATATGTGTGTGTGTCCATAAGGATAGGAATATTTGACAGTTTTGACCATGAGAGAACATTTGTCTGGTCCCCATGAGATTTTTTTTGAACAAAAACTGCAGCTTTATTTTATTTAAACTAAAATAAAAGAGCCAAAAATCCTTTCCTTTTAGTTACACGGGTTAAGATTTGATATGGCTTTAGTATAGAGAAAGCATTAATTAGCTGCTTTAATAATTATGTCATTGGAAGGTGTGTGTGTGTGTGTGTGTGTGTGTGTGTGTGTGTGTGTGTGTGTGTGTGTAAGGGTTGCTGTGCTGTGAGGTAGGGGGTTGTTGGATGTTTACCAGTGTTTCCATCTGAAAGTGACAGTCTGAAGGCTTTAGCATGACATCATGCCCCTCTGTCATCTGCAGCTGCATATTACCCTACCTGTCTCACTCTCACAGACTGGCTGTCACTAAGCCACAGTTGCTTCCTAATCGATCCGTAATGGTGTCAATTCCATTTCTGTTCAGTTTCAGATCAGCTATTATGCAGCTATTCAAGAGACATTCCACTCAATTAGCAATCTCTGATATATATATATTTTTAAAGATACTTTTGATTTTATACTTCAGATCAGGAATGAACTAATCCTTGGCTTTGTAAAAATGGTCCTCATATCTTCAAAACAGCCTCATATTCTACACTTTTACTTTAATGCGTTTACTGAGTTTAATGCGTTAAAGTGCTAGTGGGTTTAGTCTGAAAGTTGAATGAAATGGAGCAAAAGGATGCATGCTAAGAATCCAAGAATGCTTGATTGGTCGCTCCTGTCCCACCCTTGATTTGCAATAAGTAAGTAAGTAAATCAATCAATCAATAAATCAATCTTTTAGTCAGTTGCTTTGTCTCAGCCTGGTGCAGTGGGCTCTGGCAGAAGGTAGCCAATGTAACGTGTTGATAGATTTCCTGAGTCCTCTACTGAGACCTTGAACTGCGAGAAAGGCAGACTCTCATATTCCCACTCTATCTATTATAACCCACATGCCACTGTCTTTATGAAAAAGCTAAAGAAAGCTGTTGCTGAAACTCCACTGAGCACTGATGCAGGTGGTGTATCTGCAGTAATCTGTTACATTTCTGGGTTGGTTAACGCTGATGTCCCCTGGGCTTTGCGTAAATGAGATGGCTTTATTTCTCTGCCCTGCTAAGTAATTTTTAATCAACCCTCTGTTTACATATGGATAGCCCAGGGGATGA
Source organism: Pangasius macronema (assembly GCA_037577455.1). NCBI lineage: Eukaryota > Metazoa > Chordata > Actinopteri > Siluriformes > Pangasiidae > Pangasius > Pangasius macronema. Next base: position 9,845,790 of record CM074949.1, read on the forward strand.
AAGGGTTGTGTTTGGGGTGCTAGGCCCCAGGGAGGAGAAGTTGACTCAGGCCTGGGATGGGGAAAGAGCTGGAGATGATGCCTTCCTGAAACCTCAGTAATGGAGAGTAATGACTGTATCGCAAAGTAAACAGAATTTATATAAAGCAAATAAAACAAGCTAGTTAGGTTTTCATAATAAGCAAATAGCACAAACTGTATATGTATTTGTGGCATACAGACTTACAAATGCATGCAAAAAAAAAAAAAAAAAGAGTGTGGGTGGTGATGAGAGAGAGAGAGGAGATAAGGGGCTAGTGCTCCAAGTCTCATTATATTGCACTGAAGCCTCAATACACTCAAAAATGACCAAACCGAGATGAGTTATCGTCAAAGATGAGTTATGAGCTGTCGCATCGAAGCATATGCAAATATACATGCATTTATAAAACCTTCTGCTTAAAACAAAAATGCTGAATTCAATAATGACATTGAAATTTGATATTAGGTATAGCAGTGGGTGATATAACAAAATTAACATATCATGATAGTAGGTATTTTTTTGATACCCAATATGCATCATGCTATATAGGTTTAGTAACCAACTGCCAAAAGAACAATAGTGTTGCAAAAAAAAAAAAAATAAAATCTATGAAAAACTTTAACATGTACATTGTCTACAAAAATAAATTACTTAAACTAAATAAATTATTTAAACAAAATATTAATATTTTAATAAATTCCAACAATAAATAAAAAATACATTTTACAATTTTAAAGGTTAAATACAGAATTTTAACATCAACCCAGTTGCTTCAAATCAGAGTTTGTTATTGCAATTTTTAATAAAATGTTAGAAGATGATGATCATGATCTTGATACTTACGATATGAATCGTGACATAATTTACCATGATTTCGGCCCTAATTATATATTGATATTTCTTTTACACAGAGAAATATTCTTCACAAATATCTTTATTTAAATGAAAGTGATAACTGGAAAATGCTGTAATGGTCTCAAAACAATAAGTGGTGTGTCATTTACCTTAATCGAGATGTTTGAAATCAACATATTTAAGACCTCACACAAAATTTGACAAAATTTAAATGTAATGAGAGAAACGGGGCCTTTCCTGATTATTTTGCTGCAAAATAGCTTTGCAGGCTGATTAGATTTTAATTTACATCTATATGCTTGCAGTCAGTCGGCTCATCAGGGCAGAGCCATAGCACGCTGAATGGAAAAGATTGCCCCAAAATGTCAATACAAATAGACTAAATAGCAAATGCAAATGACATTATTGAATTTAATTCTTATGTTGAGCAATAAATTGCATATTTCCATGCAACTGAAAAATATGAAATGCATAGCTAATTTAAATATTACATATTACATTTTTTATTGTACTTGCAGGAAGCTTCGATACTGCAGCAGCTCCAGTGCAAGGCTGAATACAGGCGCAGCTAGTGCTTGTGCTAAAGCTTTCTAACAGACCTTCGTTTCATTGTGTATAAGGATGTAAGGACTTATTCATACTTGGCCCCATTATGGATACAGACAAAAAATTCCATGCATTTTATTGGAGAACTAAGCATGCAGTGCTGGGGAGAGCAGCAGTTCTCACCAGTTAAATATACACAGGTTATTTGTTACACACTTAGGTGCACACATACCTTCATTCAAGTTCACCTTAGTATGGTTCCTACACATTCCAGAAACATTACATGCATACCAAGAGCCTATACCACACACCTAGGCATGCTGGCACACAGATACACACATACACACCTCCACTCCAAGACAGCAGTGGTGAGATAACTTCTAACTTTGTTTTGACACTTTTGATTAAGGACCATTGAAGGGACACCTGTACTGTGGCAGTGAACAATGGCTGGGCCCCAGGAGAGATTGATTTTCTGCATGAGAAAAGGAGTCTTTGTCTAAAGCCACAAGCTCCTTTCTTATGCTAACGAGTTATGGAAGATTTCCAAGTCAATTTCACCTGAGCGTTGGTCAGCTCTCCACTCTTTTGTGTGCTGTCCCTCGAGCCCCTCTAGCACACATGCGCAGACACACACACTCTCGCTCCCCCATCCTTTAAACTGCAATTTAGCTGTGATGGGTGGGTAGACCAGGGGGAGGAAGATGGAAGATTGACAGGTGGCTAGGAGCTTCCTCTGTGATATCTCTGAGGCTCTTTACCACACAGAGCTAGACTGGAGTACATACATTTCCTTCAACAAAAGGCCAATAAGGCCTTGCTTTAAAGAGAGGAACAGAAAGGACTTGGTGACGATCTAAAATGTTCTAATTTATATAAATCAATGAATAGACCTGTGCAACTGTGTATGTATCGGTTTCAGTTTGAATTTAACATTTTGAAAAGGATAATATGTTTTGTCTCTTCCCAAGTACATTAAAAACATTTGGATTAAAATCCATATCCAGGCTTTCTCATGATCTAAGATGCCATAAGTACAGAGCACATTATTGGTAAGATGCTTTAGGTTGCTTTCCTCGAAAATATTCTGAATTCTGACGGCAACCTCTCGTTCCAGACACTGAACTCTGGTCAATTTTTGCCTGTGATGTAAAGCGTATGATAAACAATATTATATTTTACTACAGGGTAGCTTTCTAAAATGAGTCATCTGATATTTGGACGGATTGAAAAGACAATTACGTTAATGCAACATAACAAGGGGTGAAATTCAGCACATGTATTAAATAAGGACTTGATGCTTGTTCATTATCTAGTTCACGTTTCTGCCTTCTTTTGTGCAAATTTTGGTGGTTTATTATCCTTTAGTTTTTACATAGACGGGATACTACTGTTTGAAATTTTGGTAAATAGCATATGTACTAGAACAGTCACAAGATTGAGCAGAATTCAGACATGCTAAAAAATCATGTGCATTTTTAATCACACAAGAAGTAGACCATTCTGAATATATTTTTATACATGCACAAGAGAACAGTAAATGTTGGCATATGACTTCCTAAGTTACTAAATTTCTCAATAGCAAAAAAAGTATTCTGTGTGATTTTTGAAATAATAGTTCCCCTGATAAAGCTGACTATACTTGAAATGGCTGAGAGGTATTGTGCGAGTGAATTCTATAATATTTGATTAGGATTTATAATGCTTCGAGTATAGGCATAAAATGGAGAGAAAGTACTGATACTAACACAATGCATGCCCTAAATCCTAAAATTAATATGAGATAAAATGCTTGAATAAGCTTTTATTAAGCCTACTTCATAACAGTACCATTTCTAAAGAAATTCAGCAGACGTTCATGGTGTGAGGCTCAATAGACCTAGTAGCACTTAATTAATTTCTCTCACCAATAAAGCTGATGGAACAGCATACAATAGCAAGTGGGCAAAACTACTGAAACAAATGAGCAAGTCATAATTTGCTGAGCTGCAAAGAACTAGAAAATTACTGACTTAGATAAGCCAAATGGCATCAAGCTTCAAAAATAGTCATGTTGTATAATGCAGAATTTACTTTCAGTATTTTCAGTATTTTAGTTGTCATCAGGTTTAAATTATTTTTTATAAAGTAGACTGCAGTCGACAGTGGATCGTTCTTCTCTGTGTCTGGTCACTGTGTTACAGTTGCGTTTATTTATTTATTTATTTATTTATTTATTTTTTGATTGGATGGTGTATGTCGGGTGGAGGCGTTAGGAAAAAGTTCTGATGTCTTTTGCTTACAAGTGCATTGTTGCATTCTTTCTTAAACCTAGCAATAAGCTATTTGGAATCTCATATGAATTTAATGCTTATGATCATGAGTTAAATGATTGGCAAAGCAAGAGCTTTGATGCAAAATGTACAATTATGCTGTTGTATCATTCAAAATTGACTGAACCATTGACAATTTTCACTTTGGCACTGCTGCTGATTTCTAATTAATTTGTCATTTATTTCAGCTAATTAGAAGACGTTTTTATTTTTATCACATGACTTTATTAGAGAATGTGGTGCCACTGTAAAAGCAACATAATCCTGCCCGAGGAACTGTTATATTTAGCATTTAGGGTCGTATAACATGGTAGTGAATATGAAAAATAATTAAGGTTGTTTGATGCTGAATCATTGCAAGACTGGTCTTTAAGTTGTGCTTTAATTTGGTCTTAAATCATTAAAAATCAAATGTAAAATCATTTGAGAGGCATGCTATCTCCTGTGGCTCTCGGTTCTTTGCTCTGTACTGAATCAGTGACATGCTCATCTCTGGTATACATTTGGTCCAGCAGGCTCCTCACATTGCAGAGGCACATGAAAATTGTTTTAAAGAATTAAAAAAGAAAGAAAACAAATATGGTTCCTCCCGGGCTTGCTGTTTTTGGTAAAACTCCAATCCCTTAAGATTTTTTACAATTCTATTGCTGATTCTATGCTTGCCAATCTCAAGAACAGGATTTCCTTGGTCAGCCAATCTCTCCTTCTCTCTTCTCTCTCTGTTTCTCCGAACTGCTGGAAGCAAGATTAAGATTTTCCAAATTCTGCCTCCGTGTTAGTAGCAAGATACAACCCCTCCTGAAACCTTCAGATGAAAAAAAAAACAGCATTTAACATTCAACAAAATCTGTTTATCACTTTTCCAAACATAATCTTGTTATTTTGTATATTTTCTTCTGAAATTAATTTCAGCTTTTCATTTTGAGACCAAGATACTGAGGTTCCTTTGCAATCAGTCAACAAATCAAGAGGAGAAGACACAGGGGGATTTTTTCATTGGTCACTCAGAAGGACTTGGATCATTGTCCTGCCTTGGGCCTGAGCTGGTCAAGCTGGTGGCTTAGCCAGCTGTTATTTTCCAGCTTCCCTATTAAGTTGGAGATTGATTAATGAATGTTTGACATTTTCTAATGGCCATGCTGTTGTGTAATTGTTTTGGAACAACTAGTCTCCGATGTTGCGTTTAGGAATAAGTCACACATATTTTTCTCAACAGCGCTATCTACTAGCATTTATCAGCCTGGTGCTTCTATTGGCAGCTGCTAGGTCAGATCAGACTGGATTTTTAGGTGTTATATATTAAGTACTAGTCTCTTAATTTAATATAAAATCACCAGGTGTATTAAATAATATGGTGGCATGGTGGCTTAGTGGTGAGAATGTTTGCCTTGCACCTCTAGGGTCAGGAGTTTGAGTCCCACCTCTGCCCTGTGTGTGTGTGTGGAGTTTGCATGTTCTCCCCGTGCTTTGTTTTCTTCCGGGTGCTCTGGTTTCTTCCCCCAGTCCAAAGACATGCTTGGTATCTCTGAATTGTGTGATTGTGCCCTGTGAGGTTGGCAGCTTGAGTACCCCACCTTGTGCCCCGAGTCCCCTGGGAGAGGCTTCAGGCTCCATATATCTCTTTGTAGGATAAGTGGTGCAGAAAATTGATGGATCTCAGAAGCAAAATCTTCTATGTGGACAGTACATTGCATTGACTTTATAAAGCCTGCTGTGATTGTGCCCATGATAATACTTCAGAGCAGCAAGTAGTTGTTTTTTAACTGTTATGTGGCTAGAGCATTTTTGTTTTTGCACAACATCGTGTTTAAATTCTAGGTGATGGCATGCTTTACTGCCTGAGTAGAGTTGAAGGCTGATTGAAGCTGTAACTGCATCTCTTGCAATGTGCTCCTATGTTGACCAATGGTGGCCAAACCAGAACTGATACAGAATGTTGCTGTTTAGTAATGATTCAACAATGATCATATGATTTCTGGCAATGTCCCAATGTTTTCATATGTAGCTGGAGAAAAGAAAATATTGAGAGGCAGGATCAGGTTAGTGTGTAGTATGTTAACTTTCATAAAGCAGTGTTCAGTCTATGGAATCCCATTTTATCACATTAGTCATGCTTAGCCATAGGCTTGCTAGTCAGATAGACATCAGGGAATGGGGAAACCTCTGAGCAGATAATGCAGAGGGAGAATTAGGGGAGAATGGTTGGACACCAAACGCAGACTCCAGTTTGAGTGTTATTGCAGACTGGCTAACGTGGCAAGCTTGGTGATGAAAGCATGTATTATGGTGAGAGAGAACCACTCAAGCGTGCTAGTGCTACGTATTCACAGGTCTGCTGATGAGCTAGATGGAGGTGGTGGCAAGGGAAAACCCCAACCTAGCAGGAATAAAGAAAGGTGAGTAGCATCGTAGAGCTAACGAGTGAACAGCGTAATGAATATGAAAAATGTATGAAAAATGCACTTACCCTGGCAGAAGAGATGATAGGAGTCTATTACCAGGTTTGGAGGACAAACCTGTAGCTCTGACCGTGGTCACAATTTGTTGTGCACATTTGGACTGACTCAGATTCAGAAGAAGGAATTTAAAGGTAGCTCTATGACAACAGTATTTATTGCAAGTACTGCCTCAGTTCATGACTTTGTTGTTAGGCCTTGACATGCATTAACACATGCACAAAAAGGTGTCCAGGGGTTTCTCACCAGCCCTGGCAGTTAGCAGGGGTGAAACGAACCACCATTAAGAATGTACTGTAGTTAGCACATTTCACATGTTCAGCTTGTGGAAAAAGATTTTAAAATAAATATAGGCTTTTGCTTATCAAATAAATAATGTCAGAGTGGTAGGCTGCACAGGAAAAATCTGGTCTCTGGTGTGCTCCTAATTCAAAATTCTACTTGAATGTTTTTTTGTGAGCAAAGCAGTGTAAAGCATCACAGAGCCCTGGTTTATGAGTAGATCATTTGTACTGATCTTATTTTACTAATGAAATGAAAATTGCTATACTAATGAAATAGTATAGTAAATACTAATGAAAATTTTGATCTAATGACAATGGACAGTTGTTCATTGCTGTTCACAGGTCTGGTCATTGCTCCCCTTGCTATACTATCTTTAATACTCATTGAAGTTATCTTGCACTGCCACTGGTTTTCTTTCTTAGACACCAGACATCTTAACCAGTCATTTTCCTTTCATCACTGGCAGAAGGATGCAAAGCTGATATGCGATCTCAAGTTCATGTCTCAGGTCAGCAGTTACCTGAAGGTCCCCCTCTGAGTGAGCATTATGGAGACAGGTAGAGGAGCCAGGTCAGCTAGAGTTACACCTGTTCCTGTTAGAGGTTTGTGTTGAGTGCGTCCCCACCCTTTTCCACCCTCACCTCAGGCATGAGACTAATGCTCTCATCTAGAGGTTTTCATTCTGTTTCCTATAAAACATTGTTTGAGAATATCAAAAGGGAAATACAGTGGTGTAACACACAGGTGGATGTCATTTATCTTTTTAGATCAGAAAAAGCTATTTCTGTTACTGGTCAATCTTGAATAGATTTTTTTTTATTATGCCTCTGGTCATAGAATGGATATTAAAGTATAAAATCAGCAGCCCTCAGTTTGTGAGAGTGCAATTTTTTCTGGGTAATATACTCTTAAAGTTCTACAGCAGGGATATTCAACATAAATTTGTAAAGGACCAGTTACATAAAATTCCTTACTAACAAAATGTCCGGATAAACAACTAACATGACTGAATGGCGATGACAGTTACCTCATAGATAGTTCATGTCCATAAATAAGACAGTTTGAGGAGGTTATATTTTGTTTAGCAGTGGTGCGTCACTTCAGCTAAATAATTTACAATAAATATATGTGATTGGATAACAGAGCATCAGCTACAGACGCTACTCTGGTTCATGTTTACTAAATGTTTTTTGGCTCTGCTACAGTATATTTTCAAGTACTCATTTGATTCAGTTGAAATACTTTGCTGGGTTCACATCCAGACTGTAATCCACCAGTTGGTGACCCCTGCTATATATAGTGCCTTTATATCGTGTGTTGTATTAATCAATTATTAGTAGCCATGCATTAACTAGTTGTAACTGTCTGTTGTTTTGATTCTTTGTACTATATGTTTTATACTTATTTTGTCTGCCTGAGAAACTTTTGTTGTTGAATTGTTCTCCACACTGTATATTTTGGTTGGCTGTGTATTGCTGGGCTGTGTATTTTAACATTGTGCTGCAGCACTGGTGTATAGTGGTGTTGGAGTGTTTATTGGCATGTAATGAGATCATCCCTCTGTGCTGCTGGCTATCAGAGAACACCATCAGTGAAGAGAGTAGATGATCCATAGGGAGATGAGAGGCCTAATCCTCCTCTTTTCTTTCTCCCTTTCGCTTTCTGCTTAAGGGAATCTCTCTCTCTCTCTCTCTCTCTCTCTCTCTCTCTCTCTCTCTCTCTGTCTCATATTCTGCATTATTATATGCTGCTTGGCTTCCTTCCTCTGCCTCTCCTAGTGCCAGCCAGTGGGAAGATGAGGCAGCAGTGGAATTTAGAGTCTAAATATACTCACCGTGGGTAAACATGTCCGCTCATACTGAGAGAGAGAGAGAGAGTACTCTAATCCAAGCGGCCTAAGAGAGATTAGAGATTTTCGTTTATAATCCACTCAGGTTTACTCTAAGAGAGCATGCCTGTGCTGTTTATTTTATTTTGTTAAGTTTGCCTCTGTCGTTTTTACATTACAAGGCTCATATACATATTGTCCACTAATGATAATATGTACTGATGTGGAATTTGAACTGTATGACGTCATGAACGAGTCCTTCCTTGCATGACTGGTATCCACTTGTCTGAAAATGTAGTCCAGCTCTCCGCAGGAATTAAATCTACTGCAATTTTCCACTAAAAAAAACACTTCTTAAAATATTATTATTTTGTAAGATCTCTGAGCTCAACATGGAAACCTATAAGAGATAGGAGCTTCATGTTTTTATATTTTTTGGACTAATGCATTCAGTGTTCTAGAGAGAAAAACCCCAAAGAT
>CM074949.1:9859572-9862597 GCA_037577455.1 Pangasius macronema
AGTGTTGGAGTAGGTCTGTGGTGAGAGCCATTTTTCTTTAGTAGCTGTGCCACAGAACTGCTGAATGAGATGCAGAGGAAGAGATGGTGTTAGAGGAACCTGTTTCTATATCTCTTTCCTTTGTGTGGTCTACCACTGAAACTTTACACTCTGGCTGAAGACTGATCTGTATATATGTATGGGCATTTGTGTGTGTGTGTGTGTGTGTGTGTGTATGTTTCTGGTTAATGTGAATCAGCTGAATATCAGCTCAGCTAAATGTCAGTATTTCCACAGCCTGGTTCCTGTTAGCTCACTTGGTCGTTTTTGGTCCAGGCAGCTTTTAGCCTGCATTAGAGTACTAATCTCTGAAAATGGGGCACTATGACGAGCACCTGTTCAAGTACTCTGTAATCTTCATCACATTGAGTCTGGCCTTCCTCTCTTACAGTGTGATCGAAATGATAGAGATACAGAAGAGTTTTTCTATATCATTACCAGCTCATTTCCCATATGCCTGTGATCTTCTTAAGCTCAGCAAGAGATCTGACATAGAGTTGGAGCTGCTGTACATGGAGGGTTGATAGAAAAGGAGAAAGTCACAGGCTGTCAAGTGCGTCTCTGATTTCTAACTTTCCAGACCATTAGATTTCATAGTAAAAAAAAAAAAAAAAAAAAGAAATCCCCAAGTTGAATTTCACTATGATGCTGAGTAACATGGATCAAGTATGATGCTGTTTAATTCTCAATTCTGATTGTTCAGCACAGTCCATTATATTTTATTCCTTACTTAGCCTTTGGTTAATTAGATTTATTTTATTTAAACATGTTATGCAATCATTTTCTTTTAATATTAAATGCCAAATGTGTGTGTATGTGTGTGTGTGTGTGTGTGTGTGTGTGTGTGTGTGTGTGTGTGTGTGTGTGTGTGTGTGTGCACGTGTGACACCACACCAGTATCATGCCATGCTTAAGTTACAGATTTGGCTGATCTCAACTCTTCCTCCCTCTCTTCCACCCTTCTGCCCTCCATTGTTTCCATCCTCCCTCCATCACACCCTTCCTCCCTCCCTCCCTCCCTCCCTCCCTGTTTCTTCATTCTCCCTTTTCTTTAGAAAGAGCGAGAGGAGATGAGCAGAGCGAGGGAATCCATGGCTATTGTGTGTCAATCACAGTATGTGTCATGGTCTCTCCCCCTCCTGGTGATTAGCTCTCTTAGTGCAGCTCTGCAGTATCTCTCCAACAAATAAACCCAGCCTACAGCCAGCCAGTGAGGCCTTGGGCATGAGTTCATATGCACACACGCACACAAGCAAACACATACACGTGAACACACACACACACACACACACACACACGCACACACACACACAATCCAATTACTCACACCCCTTTGTCACACCCAACTCATGCTATGCAATGCACTAACTGAGCTATAGTGGATATTACTGTGCTCTACAGTTATAAAATATTTCCACAGTATGATTTCTATTAGATAAAATATTATAATTATATGTTGATGATGAACAGCATATTTTTAGACATATCTCCGCTTGAGTTTCTTTTGCATGATCACTTTCTCTAATACCTTTCTAAATAATACCTGACAATAGATACATTGGATGATTTACATGTGCATGATTTACACAATATTTCCTCTTATGCCTATGTTCCATCACATGCAGCCAGTGCACAACCTAGGTTGAAAACTCAACAATTTGATGGTTACTACATTTAATAACTATTGCATCAAACCAATATGTTCCTTTCCCATGTGACTTATAGATTAGTGAATTTTGCTTAAATTTGTTAAATCAGTTATAAATAATGTGGCTGGGAGCAGATTATGTTTGACTTGTCACTTACGACAGAACATATCTGTCATATGCATGGCCACAGCACACACATCATCATAACAGGAAGTAACCGGACCTGTCAGCCTAACTAGAAAAGAAGGTCTCAGGTTACAGAACACCACATAATTCATGGCCTGTTTATGGAAAATGATGCTTACTATACTTTGTCTGTATTTACTGCACCACTGCATAATAACACACATATACTGTACAGCCTACATTCGTCTAATATGAGCTTAATCTTATGATGTGCTGGAGTTTCTTAGTCGTAAGTCTTCAATAGCTATTCTGTAGTGCAGCTGGATGAGATACTGAGGAAGATGGTGTAGCTGGAACCTCTTTCTGTAGCTCTTTCCTTTGTGTGGCATGTCAAGGAAGCTTTACTGTAAATTCCTGCTGTAGGCAACTTGAAAATATCCTTCTCCCCAGCAGGAAGGGAAGAAAGAAGGGAGACGTTAATCATGTCCCACTGCATCAGAGGTGGGTGGAGAGATTAAATTCTTTCAGAAGATCAACAGAGTTGATTTTGTTCCTTGGTGTTGCATTGTAAAATAATAAAAAATGTATGAGTATTTTTACACACACACACACACACACACACACACACACACACACACACACTAAATACCAAATACTAAAAAAAACACATCAGATNCGATTGTGCGACCACCGTCCGGCCGATTGCTTATAAAAGTCATAGCACACCATTCCCGATAAATCCGCACGATTTGAGACCTCTCCCGAGTCTCTACGTCAAAAACTGCGGGACTAGTTACGCGCCGAAATTTTGGTCGGAAGAATAAGAATAAAATATAATAAGTATGCAAGATAACAATAGAGAACTTCTTTCAGAAGTTCCTCTAATAACAAAAAGAAAACAGATGAAAACAGAAAACTATGCAGACAAAGCAGCAGTGCCAACAAATGTTGCCCCACATGCTTCATTAAGACACAATTGGCCCAAATTCAACGATTCTTCCTAAACAAAAAAGAAGATTTTATGCAGTGAATGATTAGAAGAATACACAAGAGTACACAACGGTAATTTCACGTACCTTCCATGTATCTCAAGCATACTTGCAAACGCAAGAAGACATCCAAGAGCATTTACACGCAGGACCAACGAGGGAGAACGCTGAGCAAAAGGGAGATGGAGGAAGGCAACCACCAACCAATGCAATGATTGTCCA
>CM074949.1:9872584-9897584 GCA_037577455.1 Pangasius macronema
TCCAGACCTTTTATCTGCTTCATTTGTCTTGAAGTAACGAGGGAATGGACCGCACCTGGTCAATTAACTTCTTGTCAATCACTTTGTCCAAATACCTTTGAGCCCCTGAAAATTTAAGTATTTTGCTTAAAATGGCTGTAATTCCTAAACAGTAAATGCCATATTTTTATTTCAAATCATTGTGGTGGTGTATAAAGACAAAATCACAAAAACTCCATCACTGTCCAAATACTTCCGGACCTGACTGTGTGTGTGTGTGTGTGTGTGTGTGTGTGTGTGTGTGTATATATATATATATATATATATATATATATATAAACACATACCGAACAGCCATAACATTAAAACCACCGGCCTAATATTGTGTAGGTCCCCCTTGTGCCGCCAAAACAGCTCTGACCCGTAGAGGCATGGACTCCACAACACCTCAGAAGGTGTGCTACAGGAATTTGGAGGCCAAGTCAACACCTTGAACTCTTTGTCATGTTCCTCAAACTGTTCCTGAACAATTTTTGCAGTGTGGCAGAGCGTATTATCCTGCTGAAAGAGGCCACTGCTGCTAGGGAATACAGTTACCAGAAGGGGTGTTCTTGGTCTGCAACCCAAGTTTCCCAGCAGAACATTGCCCAGAATATCACACTGTCTTCATCAGCATGCCTTCTTCTCATAGTGCATCCTGGTGCCATCTCTTCCCCTGGTAAGTGATGCACACATACAGAGCTGTCCACATAATGTAAAAGAAAACGTGATTCATCAGACCAGACCACCTTCTTCCATTGCTCCATGGTCTAGTTCTGATGCTCACATGCCCACTGTGACAGCCCATTCTTGAAGTTAATGTGTTGGAAGCAGGAAAAATGGGCAATGTAAGGATCTGAGCGACTTTGACAAGGGCCAAATTGTGATGGCTAGACAACTGGGTCGGAGCATCTCCAAAACAGCAGGTCTTGTTGGGTGATCCTGGTATGCCGTGGTCAGTACCTAGCAAAAGTGGTTCGAGGAAAGAAAACCGGTGAACTGGCGACAAGGTCGTGGGTATCCAAGGCTCATTGATGCGCTTTGGGGAGCGAAGGCAAACCCGTCTGGTTCAATCCCACATAAGAGCTACTGTAGCACCGATTGCTGAAAAACTTAGGCTATGATAGAAAGGTGTAAGAACACAGTGCATCGCAGCTTTCTGCATATGGGGCTGCATCGCTGCAGACGAGTCAGGTTAAAGGTCAAGCTGAAGGCTGTTCACCATCGAAAGCACCTACAACAGGCACGTGAGCATCAGAAATGGACCATGGATCAATGGAAGAAGGTAGCTTGGTTTGATGAATCATGTTTTCTTTTCCAGTCGACAGCTGGGTGTGTGTGTGTTGCTTACCTGGGGAAGAGAAAAAAATCCAGGATTTGCCCACAGCATTATATACAATATATTATATTTTTTAGAAACTATTTTTTCCAGAGTAGTGTGTCTCACCACTCAGCTAGTATGGGAATGGGAAGACACAGAGAGTCTCTGCTTTGTTTTATTCAGAATGAGAACTTTGGGCCCCAAAATGAGATTGTCTCACAATTAGAGATACATGAGAATTTGTAGGAATTCTCGTGTATCTCAAGTAATTCTCAACTTGTAGGAAAAGTTATGAATGTTTATGTCAGGGATTCTCAGAGGCGATGGATGCAAGTGCAGACTTTTATTGTGCAGAGCGTAAAAATAACAACTAATCCAATGAGTATACACAAAACAGCAAAACATATAGACTATGGGCAAGCCTATGGAAGGCAAAGCAACAGGCAGACACGACATCAACAGAAGCATGACAATGAGGTACACAGGAACCAGAACTTAAATAGTGCTGCTTATTAGGGGTAACACAGAAAAGGTGTGGTCATGTAATGTGCTGGGGCTGATGGGTAATGTAGGTCAGTGACGATTTCATAATAACCATGGCAGGTTACAGTTAAGTAAAGGGAATGTCTATGAATTAACTGTGAGACCAGGTTTGAACTTCATCATTGGCGACATGAGACATAGTGCTTTTAGTAGGTGCCACTCTTGGGGCATTTATTTCTCATGACTGTAAAAGTAATTGTTTTGGTTCAAAGTATACACAAACAAAACCCTTTTTGAAATATAGAGTGTTGTCTCTTAATTAAATTCAGAGAACAGGGACTTACTTTTCCTGGAGATGAATATTTTAAGGGAATCGCTTTCATATTTGGATTATTTGAAAGAAGTATTTTTGCCCATGGATTCTCTGCGGTTATTACAGAGTTCCAGTGGTCTTCTCCTAGACACAAATAACCGAATGAATAATGTCTGTCTGTAATAACAGATGAAACCTGCATCCTGCTGTAGGCTACGAACTAATATTTATTCTAATTCTGTTAGTCAGGCTTTTGCAATCTTTGTATTAAATTGTGTTAAATTGCAAGCCATACTAATCTGAAAAGATGGCATACAAGACTACAGTTGACACTGCAATAGATTTTGTTTAATTTTTAGATGATCAACTTGTCTATATATGATAAATTATTATGAGAACAAATGAATACAACTAATTAATTTGTGTACTATAATGTTACCATGTTGGAAGTAGTCCAATTCTCAACACTGATAAACAGAAGTCTATTATTAGTGATTGATTGGAAGTTGTTCAGTCAAAGGGTAATTACAGTTCTAAATGCAGTGGGGAATTAATGATCAGTGTTTCAGTACATCTAACCTCACCTGATGTTTCGCTGCATGTGCTGCATTTCTGCTAAGTACCAGGGGAGTGACAGATGCTCTGTTCTCTCCTTGCTCAGGCTAAACCGCTCTTAATCAATCTGATTGATTCCATTATATACAGAGGAACAACAAGAGGCAGTGAATGGATCTAGACTCAGTCAGCAAACACAATAAGCTGTCAGTCCTAATCCTGTTCCACTAGTCTTCAGACAAAAGGTATCAGAACCACAGGACCCATTTAGGAGTAGTCAATCAGTACATATGAGGTTAATGACAATATGTTTATAATGCATTGCAAAAATGCAACATGTCCTGCTTTTAATATCCCTGTGCAATTTGCCTTGTTCCCATTTGGATGGATGAAGATTTCAGTCACTTACTGTATATTGCTGAAGAGCTTAGTATTATAAATATCTTTTTTTTTTTTTGACTAATCATACCATGCTGATTATCAGTGTTATGTCATATTAAAAGCATGAATAAGGTAGAAAAGTATTGGGAAGAGGAAAGAATGCAAGAGTAAGGGGACAAAACCAAGATAGACAGGCATGGCTTGAAGAATGTGGAGAAAAATTCTGTGTATGCAGGCAGAGAGAGAGAGAGAGAGAGAGAGAGAGAGAGCAATTGAAAGAGGGGGAGCAAAGGGGGAATATGAGTGGAATCTGACAGAATCACACCCTCAGCAACCCCAGGTGTCACTTGGTGAAAAAGGGAGATTCAAATTAGAAAAATTAATAACAGTGTGCAGGATGAAGAAAAAAAAATGCATATTTTGGAATACAGCTGTGACAAGAGCAGAGGAATTAGTCCAATTTATGGTGGTAATTGCTTTGCTAATTCTTCTGTTAATTTCTCTTTCACTTTAACTAAGGATGATAGCATAATAGCTTGAGACTTACATTTAACCCTTTAAGTGGACCTCTTTCTCATTGTATCCATTTTCTTTTATTCCAGCTCCTGTGACTCACTAGCAAAATAATATATAGGAAATGTCAGTTTTTGCAGTCCATTTTTATACTTTTTAATGGTTATACATCTCTAGAACATGAGCAAATTTAAAAAGGAGATACAACAACCTCATTTTCCCACCACTTACAGAAACTCAGGTTTCAAAAACCTAACCTCAAAATGATGTTAAGCCATTATGGAGCATAGTGAGAGAGTGAATGCTGAAAAGACAAACGCACATGTGTTCACTCTTCTTGTGGAACAATTTTGGAACAACACACAGTTATGTGGCCTTGAACACAATACCTAAGCATACTCATCTGGAGTGACTTCAAACTGACAGATTACAACAAATATACAGAGAAAAAAGAAACCTTCAACTCTCAGTATGCTTCCAGTTTTCTATTCACACCTTCTGTATGAGGCGTCTGGGATTTGCAGGACCTTGCAATTTCCAATATTTCCATGTGCAATGTAATTCTGTCATGTATCAATTAAATAATATTCATCACTAACTTGCAGCAACACTGTAGCTGTAAAATATTTTTAGCTGATGATTGAACATATAATTGATATGGTAGTTTTCCATCAGCATGATGTAGTGTATGTTCCAAGAGAATGCTGGCAGCCTGAAATAATGTTTTTAATAAAATTTTGATTGTGATATCTGACATTATATCTAATATTTTATATAATATAATAATTATTTTATATAATATAATAATTATTTTATATGTCTAATAATATTTTCCTGAAAGTTTAGAAAGCTCACAACTGATCTTTTTAGTTCTGATTGAAACCTTCATCATATATTAGTACAGTCATTACTGTTACTGTAATTAATCATTTTAAAAGAAGAAAAGCAAATATGATTAGGACATTCTGTCCTATTTCTAAATGCTGTTGTTTTCCTGTTGCTCTTAAAAGACCTGCAGTTACAGTGGTTGATTTTTTTTTTTTCATCTTGTGAATTTTATCATATTTTTCAGGACAGTAGCATTTTTGGGTTATGGCTTTTCTCTGTTTTATTTTTTAGCATCTAAATGTATAGGTGGAAGAAAAATGGTAAATATGTTTACTTAATTATTGTATGGTTATTTGTTTATATTAAATAACAATTAATTAAATAACTATTTCAACTTTAACAACATAAGAACAGCCTTTCAAAAGGAATGTTTGCGAATTCCATTCACTGTTAGTAGAGCTACATTAAGATGCACATGCAGTAATTCCTAAAAGAAATATTGCCAGTAATAAGAAAGAGGAATAGATATAGAGAAAAATGTCCTTGTCTAACTCTGCCATCAATCCTAAAACAAGAAGTTTTTGGTTTAATAGTAGAGCTCAGAAACACTTTTTTAATATAATACTATGTCTTCATAAAATGTGAAAATTATTTCAGTTCTGTCTAAATGATTTTCAGTTTTTGGTTATACCATTCAAGTACACTCAAACTGAATGTTTAATGTTAGCATCAACTGAGAATCGCTATTTGTATTTTGTGTGATTTTTATGTCAGGGTGGATTCCCATCAAGTATTGGTAAAATCTGAGGAAATGACTGCTGACATGAGGTCTGCCTGGGCTCAGCCACTCAATTGAATTCCCATCTATCATGGTTAGTTTCACAGTTGTCATCTGTTTTGCTGTTGCCCAGCAGTCTACTTGAGACCTTTAACCTGGAGGCATTCTGTACAAATCGCATTAGCAGCCCCTGTGTTCTTTAGCGCACCTTTGGACCAATTAAGTAAGACATCTGTTGTGTTCTGCTACAGCTCAACACCCTCACTTGTCTCCCTTCTTGCTGTTTGTTCCATTGCAACACTGCAATATTTCGGGAGTTGCATTACTAATAAGAGCTTTTTTTTTTATCTTCATCATTGCAACATGGTCTTTTCTCCTGAGCTTTATCAGTTGCAAATGTCATTCAGGAAGCATCAGAGCTGAATCCTACATAGCTAATTGTCCAGCCTTAATTAGTGTAGCTGAATAAGGTATGCAGCACTGAGAAAAGGCTCCATTATTGTGTAGAGTATTCAGAGCCTGGAAGATAGCAAGTGTCTAAGAGCTAATTCCAACTCAAAATAACGTTTGTGGTTATGAACCAGGTGCATCTCAAAGAAAATGGATAAGGAAAAGAAAAAGGGAGAGTGTGCGTCAAGAGTGGAAGTGAATGCTAGAAGGGAGAAAATAACCTCTGACATAAATTTTACTTGCATTGCGTACGCATCTTAAATGAAGATTGTTGAGGTCCCATTGAAAGCCCTCACACTCATATTTCCATTACCGCCCCTTTTAAATTTTTTTTTGGGCTATGTCACCGACTGTGTAGGTTTATAAGTGCAATTTGCAACATAAGCTCAAGTGCATGCACAGCTCATACTGCTTCTATTTAAGTGAATTAAAGGCTGGAGCATTAATGCAATAGAATTATTTTATCTGGCTACTGGGACAGAATTCACCATTTTCATTCATGGAATTTCTTTAAAATATAGTTTAATATCATTTCAAGCTAGGCTAATGCACATATTTGCTTGGAGAGCGGTATTTCTCTCAAAACCATTATGAGGAATTTATTATGGGCACTGGAATCAGCTGTTTGGTAACTTTTTTTGAGAACTTTTTTTGTATGTTCAGTGTGTGTCTGTGTATTCTCATTGGATGTATATTAAATATATGCTGTTAAAATGATAGTTATATTACCTAATGACATGCATCATATACACAGACATTGGCATGTGACACACACATGTGCACACACAGTCTATAGCTCAATATCAGTTTACTTTGGTGAGGTCTGTGTTTTCACTACATTTCGTCCACATTTCATTTCGAATAAACATGAGTATTATGACTAATCACAATAGCTGAATTACCAAAAGCTTCCCTGTAGCCACATTTCTGAGCTCAACACTAAGGTATCATTGTGTATGTATGAATAGTAAGAGATGAAAAATGCTTGAATCTAGTATTTATCACGCTATTTCTGAGTTGTAATATGGATCTGTGTTTTTGTTTTACTGAAACTCTGCATTCACTCATGCATATGAGATCAAGAAGAGACAGAAAATAACGTTATTGTTCTGGCTGTAATGTAGCTATGTGAGCTATTAATTATCATCTTTCCATTGTGTGATTCTGAGGCGAGCTCAGCCGACTCAGCAGGCTGATGGTGGCTACACATTTCTGGGGTCGGCATGTTTAAGATAGGTGTGTTTGTCCGCACTAAAGGAGGCCAGCACCTTTTTCAAACTCTCTGAAGACTATCTTTGTATTTCTGGATAGAATGGTGCTGAGGGAAATAGCAGCCACAGTAGACTCAGTACCAAAGAAGCAGGAGAGGGTGGGTGGGGAAGACACACATTGAAGCAGGAGTATTTTTTAACCATGGCCATCTTTATTGTGTTGCATATTGCTCTCAAGGCCAGGGCTCGAAACTCATTATGGGGCCATGCTAATGAATAATGGAGATTTAGTCAAGGCTACACGACTGCAAGTGTGTGTTGGATGAAACCGTCATCCAGACGGTACACACAGGCGTAGCCTTCCGCAACTCTTTGCTTGGTCGTTGGAAGCTCAGGCCCAAGGACAACCTCCATTAAGACATCTCTCTCAGAATTCACATCCAAACCACCTGAGCTTTCAATTTGTGTTTAGCTCATGAAAGACACCTTGAGCCTGTATCAGAGTGGAACAAGGTACAAAACAGGTAGGTAGGAACTGAAGCAAGGTGAACTGAACATTCTCCCATCCCTGTAAATTTCTTTCCTTCTTTCTTTCTTTAATTTGTTCTTTCTTTTTTGATAATCATAGCTATCACATGAGAGAACACAGTAGGAATAGCATTTGGTTACAAGGTCTTTAAAGACTATTGTAGTTATTTATGTATATTTATGCATCACCTAGTTGCCTCCATATTTATAAATTTGATTCACCTCCTTATGCCTTGCCTTTTCTGATCAAAATTAAAGGTATGGGGTAAAGCCAAACCTTTCATCTTCAGGTAATAAGTGTCACTTGTGTGTGTGTGTGTGTGTGTGTGTGTGTGTGTGTGCACGTGCATGTGCACATGTGTATGCATGTGTGGTGGGAAGCTAATAAATGTTGACTAACAAGGTTGTTTGCCCTCTTTACCACAAGAATAGACCGAAGATGGTTCTCTCTCCTTCCTCTGTCTCTCTCTCTCTCTCTTTCTCTGTGTCTCAGTCTCTCTCTCTCTCTCTTTGTCAATTTCACTCACACTCCAGCTGTCTCTCTTGCTCTCGCACTATTTCTCTTGCGCTCCCTGACACGTAGCAAATATTATTCATAGGTACAAGGGCAGTATTTTGAAAGCAGCAGTTCAAAGGCTTTGGCACGGAAAGCAGAGTGAAGGTGTTTTTGAAAGACCAGAGTGCATTTCCATCCCAGCTACAGAGCGCAGGGCCATTTGTGTAGATGAGATGAAGAGCAATGTATCTGTGTATGTGTGCTGGAGGAGGGGCAGAGGTCATACAGTTATTATTGACATAGGCATTTTAAATGGAGGATGCTGACACACTTTTGATGAACATTTTTTTTGTATATGAAACCGAGTATGGTTATTCTGTAAAGAAAGAATGCGTTTGTCTAGATGTTCTATCTTACTATAATCAACTATTACAATCCTGTTCTCAGGATCATGTCCAGGTCAGGTTGGGAGTGAAACCAAGTCCGTGTAGGGTTAACGAGCCAGGCACCCATTGCTCATCAGGCCAGCTAATGAGTTCTCTCACACAGCCCTATCACATGACCTCAAGGGTCACATGACCAACCAGACCCTGTGTGCCTTTCCCTGAATCATCTGAATATTTCATTCAGCGGCAGATTAACAGCAATCAATTAGTCATCAGAGCACAGGCAGAATCAGTTGTCTAGAGTCTGCAGCTAATAAAGCCATTCAGGGGTGACTGAGATAGACAGAAGCCAGAGAAGGCCACATGCTGTGGAGTGACCTCAGGCTTCATAGCTTGTGTTGGTTCTGAAGTATTATTAGGCATTGGACTCAAGGTTATTCAGTTGTGACTTATTGCTGGAGTTTGTCGCTATCAGACTAGAACATGGTGGAAATGTGCTTCAAGTGAACATGGAAGAGGTCATGGAATTCTACATTTTGGGGAGTGCTGAATTTTGAAAAAAAGTGAAGAATGATACCCCTCTCACTTTCACCCGTTTGTTGTTGACAAATTATATCAAACACCCATGAATTTTGCAGTTACAATGGATATATAAAGTCTACACACCCCTGTTAAAATGGCTTTTTGTGGTGTATAAAAATGAAAAATCATGTCAGAACTTTTTCCATTCTCAATGTATAAAAATGAAGTGTAAAACAATCAGAAACACTTTATGGAAAAAAAAACTGGTATATTTGACTGGTGTTTATAGCTATTCATGATTTCCTCCACCTTGATAAAAGGTTCTGGCTGACAAAAAGCAGCCCTAAAGCATGATGCTCCCACCACCATTCTTCACCTTGGGTATAGTGTTCTTTTGGTGATGTGCTTTTTTTTTTTGCAACAAACATACGTTTCAGAATGATGGAATTATTATCCCTTTTGGAATTGGTCTCATCAGACCATAACACTTAATTTTGCACCCATCATGGTTTAGGGTGATTTAATTGGGCTTGGGTGTTTTTGGTGAGAAATGGCTTCTGCCTAGACACCCTACCCCATAGAGTAAGTGTATGTGTATGTCAAGAGTAAGATAGATTGTTGTCACCTGCAGAGAGTAATCAGTACTTGTCATATATTCTTGCAGCTCCTAGGTCTCTTGGCAACCTCCCTGGTAAGTTTTTGTCTTGTCCTTTTGTAAATTTTGGAGGGAGGTCCTGTTCTTGGTGTTGTCACTATGATGCTTCATTTTCTCTATTTGTTGATGATTTACGGTGTTGCATGGTACATTCAATTTAATTCAATTCAATTCAATTCATTTTTATTTGTATAGCGCTTTTTTACAAAGGTCATTGCCTCAAAGCAGCAATGGTACATCTAATGTTTTGGAAATTCTTTTATACCCCTCTCCTGATTGATACCTTTCAACAAGTGAGATATCATGCATGCTTTGTAAGCTCTTTGCGGACCAGATGAAACCAAGTAGATGTGAAGTCAGATGAAACCAGTCAGATGAAACCAAGTAGATGTGAAGAAAATCCTACAGAAGCAGCTGATCTTTATTTGGGGTTAATCAGAATAATTTCATTGATGAGAGCTTTATGATGCTTACATACTGTAACTTTTTTTTATTTTTCCTATTTTCCCCTAAAATTGCTTTTCACTTAATTTTTATACATTGTAATTTCACAGTGAGGGTGGAAAAAGTTCTAACATGATTTATTTTGGTTTCTTTTTTTTAACATTACAAAAACCTGACTTTTTAACAGGGATGTGTAGACTTTTTATTTTCATTGTATATAAGATGTGTATATATGAACATTCACATTAACTATTTACATTGTATTAGTGAGGTGAGTGTTAAGGGTCAACAGCCTGGTGTTAGTATTGAGTGTCACCTTTTGCTCAGCAGGCTGATCAGGTGTCAGTTGTGTGTTTTTTTCTGCCTTTTCCCCCCTCATCTACCTTTCTTATAAATCTGCTGCCTGAGCTTAATGAGTAAAGAAAGAAATAACAATGTAAAGAAAATTATTGCTTTCAGCATTTATAAAAAGAAATTCCAGATATGCATTCTTGCAACTAAGGTCCACAGAAAAATATGTTTATTTTCTTCCTTAGTACCCTTGTTTACCAGAGACCATTAGCTTTATAGGTAGCTACTTTGTAGATATTGAATCTGATCTTACAAAAGCAAAAGCATACCCTTAAGACAAAATGAAGAAGAAAAAGAATATAATTTAATCAATTATAATCAATTAATAATTAATTCCTATTGCCTACACCCACCAGCTGTTCTTCTTGACATCTCTGTTATAATATCTTTAAATCAGGTCTGGAGAGGGAGAGGATCATAGCAAAACTTTAAGTTTTTTTTTTCTTCAGCTATTTTCCTGTTAATGTTGTTTTCCCCACTAGGAAAAGTGGGAGGAAGATGATTGATTGATTGATTGATTGATTGATTGATTGATTGATTGATTGATTGATTGATTTTTGTTCATAATTTTTTTAAATAGAGGTATACAGTGGATGGTGATTGCTTCACCACTGCCCTGTGGAAGCTGTTGGTGATGTCACTGACTGTTGTTTTTTGTTTGTCTTCACAGCTGTCACAATGTTTCTCTGATCAACTGCTGTTGTTTTCTCTGGCCAACCAGTCTGATGTCTGGTTGTTAGTACACCAGTAGTTTCTTTCTTTTTCAGGACATTGGCTATGCCCAATGGTTTTGCAATGCTCTGATCGATTTTCCCTATTTTATCAGCTTCAAAATGGCTTGCTTTTCTCCCATAGACAGCTCTCTGGTCTTCATGTTGGTTTATCCTTTTTAACAACAAACGGCGTCTTCACAGGTGAAAACCAGGGCTCAAACCAAGAGTAAACATTCAGAGCTATTACCGGATTAAACAATCAGTCTAACAGGGAACACCTGGGCAACAAGAAACCTGGTAGTCACATGCCCAATATTTCTGATCACTTGAAAAATTGGCGGGTTCAAATAAAAGGTGTCATTGATTAAATTAAACATGTCTAGATATAAATATCAGGAAATTCTGAAATTCTGATCTATCATCTCATATTCATCTTTTGAACCCAAACGTCTTCAATGTATAGCAAAAACAAAAGAAGTGGCCTTGTGGTGCCAATACTTTCAGTGGGGACTGTACATTCCATTTTATGCATGAAGTATATGCCATGTTATGCACAGTGGCAATTGTCTGGTCATAAAGTTGTTTATTCAGGGACATGCTATCTGTGCTGATCTAAAAGGTCTGCATATCTTTCCACGTTTTTAAGGTGAGTAGTGAGTGCATGAATACTGACTCATGTAATCATGACTGATAATGATACATTAATGATAAAGATGATGATCTCTTATGTCTAGTCTCTAGCTGAATGGCTGTTTGTACCTGATTCAGTGGCTGATAGAGAGAGATTATGAGTGTTGTCCTGGGCTTCTGAACATTTTCTCAGGGATGATTGTGGTGGTGTTGTGTGTCCTGTTCCCAGGCTGTTCTAGGGTTGTTACTGTCTATCTGAACAATAATACAGGGCCTGGCCCTGAAATCTATCAGATAATGACCCGTCTCTGTCAGAAGAGAAAGCCAAAGAGTTTAAATGCTTTTGTGTACCCCCACCAGTTTCATTTCTCTTCTCTTCTCTTCTCTTCTCTTCTCTTCTCTTCTCTTCTCTTCTCTTCTCTTCTCTTCTCTTTCTGTTTCTTGCCAAATGCTAGAAGGAAGTGCATTTGCCAAACATGGCATTATTTGTTAAGCATTTGAAGTGTAGTGTGTAGTATTCTTACTACTCCTGTAACCCCCTCAGCTCTTCATCCTTGCCGAACCTCCCAGGGGAAGTGAACAGGTTATTAAATATGAATGGGAGAAGGGAAGGGGAGGTACATATTCCCTTTAATTTTTGTGTATTATTAAGCAGGTGGCTGAATATGATAGTGCTGGCTGTCATGTACTTAATTAGGGGCTATTTTCCGTCAGCTCAGCTTACAGTGCCACTCTGCTGTTCATCTGGAGTTCATACAGCCTCTGGCCACTGCTCACCCCTGGCATATTCTCAGCTCCTAGCAACTCATGCTCACTTACAAGGAAGTCAAAATTTTGAGAACAAAACAAACCTGAGCCTGTGCATTTTGTTTTGCATTTTGCTGGTTCACAAAAGATCAGTGTTATTTTTTTCTGTTTAATATTTTCTGTTAACTGCATACTCCTCGAGTTTACATTTAGAACTCATGTACAAGTGAGAGTGATACTGCTGTATTTAGTTTTAGGTTTAATATGAGTGGATTCATAGCAAAATATATAGATGCTAGTTCCTAATCCTAGGTTTAATCCTCCTAACTTTTCCCACAAATTGCATACAAATGACTGTATGCTGCCAGATACAGTACATAACATTTATGAATCATTTCATATAACACACATGTCCTCTGAAATCAAATGTGGCAACTCCTAGAGACTTAAAAAGATAATGTGTCAAAATGTAGCATGTTTATAATTGTTTCAGAAATCTTTTAGATGAAAAATAAATACAATTTTGATATGCTGTAGTGCTCAGTTTGATAAATTTTCACGTGTTTTGGAAGGCTCTAAGTTAAGTGATTATTTATGTTTCCTAAGTATTTCTTTGGTTTTATAAGACATACAGAAAAATAACTTTTTAAAGGTTCTTCAAGGGTTCTTGTACAGTTAAGGGTCCATAGCTTCCCAAAATAGTTCTGCTTGGAACCATTTCTAATAAGGAAACATGCAGTTGTTTGGTTCTATGGTGAGATATAAAATATTATAAATAAATATTTAAAAGTCTGTATCAGACCTGCAAGCCTTTATGCATTTTGCAAAGGACCTCTGCATTTTAACAGTGAAGTATGCTGGAACGTACTTTAAAATACACCAGATGAGCTGTGTTTTTTTTCCTTTCTTTTAATAGCAGATGAGCCAATCAACATTTTTGTGCCGGTGTTTTGAACTCTCAGATATTAACTGACATTCTCTGGAAGCCCCACCCCCATTTTACATGTTTTGGTCTGTGCTCACGGTGCTTGAAAGATGCACTGATGCTGCACCCTCTCTTTCTGTCAGGTAAATGGATAATGTTGTGAATTCACTGAAAATGGCCAAAAATGGCATTTGTTTGTTTGTTTGTTTTGTTGTTTATACCAAGGCTGAATATTTTGACTGAAAAAAAATTAAATAGGCCTACAACGATGTGTTAAATTTTAACACTTGCTGCTTGGTAATTATAATTGGACAGAGATAAAAATGCTGTTTGTTGGCTTTGCTGTCCTGCACCTTTTGGTGCTCAGACATGTTCGAACAGTTTGAGAAGCAGATCATAAATGTGGGACTAGGCATTATTCTTTATCCTGGGGTTGTCAGATCTGCTGTATTATAAGACTCTTTTTTTATGTGGTTCTCTTTTAATTTATAAACCATTTAATAATAGGGAATGAAAGCCCTGGGCAAAAGGGATGACTTGTCCTGTTTTCATATGTATGCATTACCTACATATAAAAAGTTAAAGTAAAGTGACAAATTTTAAGTAGCCTACTGAGAAGTTTTTTGTTGGGCAGTGGGGGTGGGGGTCAAGTTCTCAAAAAATTGGGAAGTGGGCCTCATGGCAAAAAGATTTGTACACATCTACCCTAGAGGGGCAAATGAACAACTCTCAATATTTCTACACTTAAACTTTTTTTTCCCAATAGGTTCCTCTCTTGCAGTCCAGCAGTCAAAAACAGCATGTAGCATTTAGTATGGAGACACCTTTAATACAAATGTTCAGATCTGCAACTTAATATTTCCTGGACTTGCCACTCCTTCCCTATTCATCTCCTCCTCTCTCATCCTAAGACTTAATCTTCTCTCCTCTCTTCTCTTCCACTTCTCGTCTCCTCCTCTCCTCTTCTGTCCTCTCCTCCACTTCTTGTCTCCTCCTCTCCTCTTCTGTCCTCTCCTCCACTTCTCGTCTCCTCCTCTCCTCTCCTGTCCTCTCCTCCACTTCTCGTCTCCTCCTCTCCTCTCCTGTCCTCTCCTCTCCTGTCCTCTCCTCTCCTCTTTTTCACTTCTTGTCTCCTCTCCTCTTGTGCCCTCCCCTTTTCTCTCCACATTGTGCTGGCCTATCTGATCCTCGGCTCTTTTGTTGCTCTTTGAAAGGCCCGACCCGACACTCATTATTTTCTCCTTTATCTTCCTCTCTGATTAGGGTGGTCGGGTTTGACAGTCGCCTCCACAGAGATCCTATCCATTACGCTGTCACCACGGGCAGTTTGTGTGTGTGTGTGTGTTAATGTATATGTGTGAGAGAGTGTGAGAGAGGAGATCAAAACAGAGGGTATAGCAATGCCAGTATTGTATGTTTGCTTGGTGTGTGTAGGTGTGTGTGTGTTTTGCAGGTTACTGTGTCAACATAGGGTGTTGTGTGAGAATCAGCAGCCCATCTCCAGTTAATTATGCCAGCCACCTTGTTAATTAAATCCCTGTTAGAGGTGGAGGCAGAGCGGCTAATTAAACTGCTCTCTCCGTTCATAATTACAGGATGATACAGTTTGGAGCTGGGGAAAATATGGAGATGTTTGATGTAATGGGTTTTGCTGGGCACTCTAGAGCTATACATACTAAATGAATGTCTTTGCTTAAAGAACTGGAGTAAAATTTATATTACTATGCTGGATGGCACTTTGTGTGTGTGTGTGTGTGTGTGTGTGTGTGTGTGTGTGTGTGTGTGTGTGTGTGTGTGTGTGTGTGTGTGANGTGTGTGTGTGTGTGTGTGTGTGTGTGTGTGTGTGTGTGTGTGTGTGTGTGTGTGTGTGTGTGTGTGTGTGAGGGAGTGTACATATTGCATTGTGTCAGTAGGTAAAGCAGGAGCAGTCAGTGGATTGCTGATGCAGCCAGACTATTCTGTAAGATCCACTGTGCTGTCATTTGTTGTCAGTGACCTCATCCTGGACCTGTTGTGTTTGTCAAATGATAATGATTGTGTGCATTTCTGCTTTTGTGCATGCTGAGCCTGTATCACGTGTGTGTGTGTGTGTGTGTGTGTGTGTGTGTGTGTGTGTGTGTGTGTGTGTGTGTGTGTTTGTGAAAGAGAATAAGCAATATCTGTGGTGGTTTGTGTGTGATATACATTGGTGGTAATAGTGTATGTTGTAAATATTACTGTTGTTTTCATTAGAGTAACGTAACCCAGGTGACTGCTGGGTGCTACCAAGTGTCTTTGGCAACCCTGAGACAACACAGCAGTCATTGAGTCTCTGTGTATAAGCGCGTGTGTGTGTATGTGCGTGTGTGTGGAGAGTCTAGAGAGCCCTACATTCATGATTGCTCGATTGCTGGTTTTGCCTCCAAATCATAGGGCTGTGTGGCTCAGTGATGAGTGCATTTACCATCCTGATGACCGCAGTTCCTGTGTGCATGTGTTGTGTATTTATACTGTGTGTGTGTGTGTGTGTGTGTGTATGTGTGCATGTGTGTATAGGGGAATGTGTGTTTTGCTGAGACCTTCATGTTAAATCTGTTGTTTAGGAGAATGTGCAAAAGTGACACATTCTGTTTCAAGGCTATTCAGAAATTAAATCATAATTTTATGCTATGTTAATAATAAATAAATAAATGTTCCTTCATATATAACCTAATTCCTATTCCTGTTTCCTTTCATGGAGAAAAGAATGGGAAGTTATCAACAATTTGTGACTATCACACAGGTTCTATCTGGTTTGATGTTCTGGTTTCATACTCAAAGATTTGATATTCCAGCTAGCAAAACACTAAAGCACCTGAATCTACATTACTGTTCAATCAACAACACTCTTTCCACTGTACATTTTATATTTCTACAGTAAAATACTGCACTCAAAGCAATAAACTGTTGTATATTGCGGTTTGATGCCGTAGCCTGCCTGGTATGCTGGTATATTTACAGTACTTGTAGATGATACTGTATAGCTTCTGTGTAATCTTATATTTGAATAAAATATATATTGTAATATATATAAAAACACAGTGAAATGTGTAGTATTATTAACTTTACTGTAAAACTAGGTACCAAAAGCATTTATCAGAAGCAGCAAAGAAACCTTATTACTAACCCTAACCTTGTCTGGCAAATGTTTCCAGTTTTCATTTTCTTCCATTACTATCCTAAATTTTGAATAAAAAAAGCATAGCTTCAGTTATTTTTGTAAAGCCAGGTAAGTGCAACAAGTTTAAACTGGAGGTAAAGCTAGGTAATCCTTTAATGTTAGTCTAGCTACGTAGCTAATGTTTGCTAACAATACTGATATTTTAAACAGATAAGCCATATAGCTTGCTTTTTTGAGACAATTGTTCTCTTTCATTTTAGCTTTTTCTTTGTGCCTAGTCTGATTGTTCATTTTAGTTCTTACTGTCTAATTTAACTATGATTTGTTAGTTCTGATCTGAACTGACCAGACTGCTTTAATGAACACATTTTTATCAGGTTTTGTTTTAGAATTACTGACACTTTTATATTTATTTAAGATGTATATTTTCACTAAAAAGGTATATCTGTAAGCTTTTGTGCCACCAATGTGTAGCCCTGAAAAAATACAATTTTGCACTTTGTGTAAACAAAGTAAGAATGCTACAAGCATGTTACTGTAAATTACTTCAAATCAAAATTCTGATAAGTGTTATAAGGCCATCTCCAGGTAATCTGAAATTCAACATTCTACAGTGAGAATGATTGTTTACAAATGGAGAACGTTCAAGACAATTGCCAGTAGTGGGTGACCCAGCAAATTCAGTGCAAGGTCAGGCCTTTTAATGCTCAGAGATATAAACCCAAGAGCTACATCATGTGACCTACAGGCCTCTGTAAAAGCACATTAAATGTTTATGTTCATGACAGCACAAATGCAGAAATACTGAATAAGTATGGCTTACATGGAAAAGTGGCTAGGAAGAAGACGCTTCTCTCCAAAAAGAATATGGCAAAACAACTTTGCAAAATTTTGCAAAATTGCATCTGAACACACCACAGAAGTTCTGGAACAATATCCTTTGGACTGATGAGACCAAGGTTGAGATGTTTGGTCTTGATGCACAGTGCCATGTTTGGTGTGTTTGGTGAAAAGACATTGTACGATCACCTCAACTGTCAAGCATAGTGGTGGAGGGATGATGATTTGGGTTTGTTTTAGCAGCCACAGGACCTGAGAAACTTACAGTCACTGAGACAACAATGAACTACTTTGTAACAGAATATTCTTGAGATAAATATGAGGACTACAATTGGGTCATGCAACAGGACAATGATCCCAAGTACACCAACGAACCATCTGATTGGCTAAAGAAGAAAAAAAATCAAGGTATAGGAATGGCCAAGTCAGCTTATTGCTGCTAAAGTAGGTTCTAGATGTCACTGAATTGTAAGGTATACTTGTTTTTCCCAAGTGGTTTCTGAATGTTGCTTTAAGTTTTGGAAAAAATGACTACATATTGAAATCTCTTGTGCTTCTTTTTGCTGTAACCCGAGGTTATTTATTTGTTTATAGAAGTTGGTGAGAACCACACAACTGTTATTTATAACTAATAACACAATTATTATTAGTTATCATTAGGGAGCTTCTTCTCCCTATAAATCCTCTCATCTCAGTAAGAGTGATATATAGATTAGGGCCATGTTTTTAGTATTGGCAGTTTGTAACAATGTATTGAAATTCCTGCGCAGTTGCAGTGTTCACTATGGAGATGAAGGTTATGATTTGTGTTTCATGGAAGGGACTGATGTTCAGTAATATGGACTTCCTACATGACAGAGTACTCTGTGGTTTTAAGGCTAAAGAGATTAGCATACCTTTGACCTGTCATGTTGGTACAGTGTTAGAATTAATAAGTCTGCCAAGGTTTTTGCTGCTAAGCTTCTGTGAGCTGTTTAAGTGAAAGTGTACTCATAGGGACACAGTAGCTTATGTTTGACAACTACTTAAAAAGCTATGCCCAGGTAATTTAATTCACAATACAGGAAAACATGACTTTTTTTTGTTGCTTTATTTGTAATTTATGGATTGCTTGTTGTTTAACATTCATTTTGTCCTTCTGTAATGGTCAGAATGTCATTTACCTTTAAATTGCATTATCATAAAGAAATAAACCAGAATCTGATGAGCGATATTCACCTGACTTAATGGAATATGCAATTTGAGGAGAAGTAATTATTTGGGTTTGCGGGAAATAGGCGTATTTTTTCTGGAAAGGACCGAAATGAATTTAAACATTAATGGGCCCCTTGATTTGCATCACAATGGTATGTTGTTGTCATGAATGCAGGCTGATATTGGATGTGCATTTCTGTTGCTCTAAGCGCTTGTGGTTTTAAAATGCACAGCAAAGTTAAATATGCTGATTAGAGGCCTTATCTGGCAACATGGACCATCTCATCACTTCTGTCAATGGCTGCTTCATTTAAAAAAAGATGCATTAAAAATGGCGAGTAGGTAATCGAATATAAGTGAATTAGTGGATTTTTCCCCCCACAATTTCAGCCTTAACCAATAGGCAGAAAATACCACAGTAAGCAAAATTCAGGGGGAGCTTTTGAGGACTGGGCATCTTAAGGCTTCAGGGGGCTTCTTAGAAGCTGCTAGTCAATAGGAAACTTCAGGACATAAACGAGAGAGGGGAGAAGAGAGAGAGAGCAGCAAAGAAAGAAAAGGGCAGGTGTAGGTTGGAGACTTTGATCCACTCAGACCTCCTTTAAAAGCATGACCTCATTTAGAATGCTGGGAGCCAGGATAGGGTGAGAGGGGGTGCCCAGTACCCACCAACTCTCTCTCTCTCTCTCTCTCTCTCTCTCTCTCTCTCTCACTCACTCACACACACACACACACACACACACACACACACACACACACACACACACACACACACACTAATCAGCAGGGTACCTCATTGACCCTTCATTCCCAAAAAAGGGAGAAAGTATAGGAAGACCAAAGAAGCTTTTAGGCTAATTTGGCTCTGGGGAGTCTGCTGCCCTGTGGCTACGCTAGCTCCTGGGCTAGAGCTGTGCCACCTCTCTGGGGAGGTCCGGCCACTTGGGCACAGGGAGGGACTGTGCCCTGGGTCAGGGGCTGCTGTTGACTTTTTAAGCCAAGAGGCTTTTTGGTGTTTGTTGTTACCATGTCACCTCTAATTAGTGCTGTGTAGTGAGGTTAAATGAGATTACACAGTCTCCAGACCCTGCTGCTCAGCTCATGGGCATGCTAAACAGCCTTTTCACACATGCACACACATACACACACACACTGCTCCAGCTCTGTGGCTCCTCTCAGACTGCAGCCAGTCACTGCAACAGTTTGGATGACCCCATGAGGACATGAGATACAGATTATGCTCTCATTCCTCAGCCACATTTAACGTGCAATTCTGTAATTCAAAATATTGCACATATTAGAAGACATGAGAAATCTGAAATGAATACAGTTTTATGGTCATTTTTTTGTGCCTGGTTATCTTCAAAGTCTCTAATGATGTAGAATATGATTTGTCACTTGGCTTTCTGTCATCTAGTGATTCTCATCACATGCTCTTCAGCTGGAAACTAGTGTGCTCTCTTTGGAGCATAGAGCATCTGTGTAAGCCTTGTAAATTCAAGCATACCATCCAAGTCCAATAATAGGTGCAGCTGGGAGCTCTGGTCCTAACGAGGCCTAAGTGGGAAAGTGGTTAACAAGGAGACCATCGCTCCCTCTCTCTCACGCTTGCCCTCTTCCTCCCCCTTTCCTGCTCCTTCACTCCTCGCTTTGCCTTGTGCATAGCAACCATTGTGTCCAAAGTGAAAACCCTGCTTCTTCCTAAACAGTGAAGCTGCTACATTAAATAGCATAGCATTTCAATTACAATACACTAAAACCTCCACATCATTTTGTCTATTTTCTTTCCTTTCCTGTTATTTCTTTTGCCTAAATTTTCCCTGAATATATTTTTTGTCACCTCAATGCTTACAGCCCCCCTTCTATTCTCTTCCTTTTCTCTCTCTCTCTCTCTCTCTCTCTCTCTCTCTCTCTCTCTCTCTCTCTCATGCTCTTTCTCTCACTCTCCTTCTCTAGTGTTTGGGGGTCTTGTCTGATACCCATTAGCGTTAGGGCTTATTACCTGGGTAATGAGCTACACAGTCTCTAATTAGCTGGGGCCTGGAGAAGCTGACATTATTCCAGCCCTGGAGCCGCCACAGCCATTAACAGAGCTGCTCTAAGTGATCTGTCTGTGGACTGTTAAAACCATTACATTCATTATATATCAATCAAAGGAAAGGTGTTGCTGCTAATTGAGGAGTGGGAACAATGCTTAAAATCTTGCCGTTATTGATGGGTAAAAAAGGAAAATAAGAAAAACACCCCATCAATGTCTGGATAATGGTCATATGTGCTCTTGCTATGATGGATAGATTTTCTTACATAATGGATGATTTATGTCTCAGTGAATATACTGTGTCTTTTAATGAAATTATCTTTAGCAATGCCTCTCCTCATTCTCCGAAAAAAGCAGATGCATTATTGAAAATTTAACTAAACTATCATATTCATTTAGCAATACTGTTAAGCACATTTTTTAACTGCCTAAGATTTTATTGGTTTATTTTATACAAAAATAGTCGAGATTAAGTATTTCTATTTTGTTATTTTTACATTTATTTATTTATTTTATTTTATTTATTTATTTTTTTACCACAAATTCATTGCATAGGAAAACTAGATGCAGTCATAGATGCAATTTAACTGATGAATTTATGCCACCGTCATTCGTGGAAATGTCTTTAAGTATTGAAACCCGCCTAAAGATGAATGCATGCACACATTTTATTGTTGTTGTTGTTGTTATATTTCATTTTAACACACTAGATGAAACTCAAACCAGTAGGCATCTTTAGTGATGTTTCTGAAATCCTATTATCCAATCATGAGTCTTTTTACACTTTCCTGCATTAAAAAGGAGAGAGGGTGTTACAAGTGTGATATTGATTTATTACACCCAGTTCCTTCCTAACATTTATTCTATTTTTGAGAGATTTGTTCACTTATTAGACCTACAGCTGCTGACATTTATATGTTTGAAACCAGGCGGGTTTTGTGGGAGGGGGAGAACTCTTTGAGCTTTAAAGCCTTTGAGTCCATCTCTAACACAAGGCTTTTAGACTTGACCCCACACTTCTCGTTTTGGCCCATCTTCTCTCTCGCACTCTTTTCGTTGTCTTTAAAACATATGAGGCTGCAGACAGCTCTGGACAGAGATATGGGGAGCCTTCAAAGCAGTGTTGTGACTGCCGTTTCATCTGAGTACAAAGAGCGACATGGAAATGTGTTCAGCCTTTCAGTAGGTTTTGCATTTATGCTAATGATGCATAAATCAACAGATTGCAAAAGAACCGTGAAGCCATGTGAATATGTAAACAGACATAAGAGACATCTCTCTGAATATGTGGAATTTGCCATGAATCTTATGCGCTAGTGGTGGTGACTACTAGTGATGTGGTTGCTAGTTAATTCCTTAAACTCCCTCATGTATTATTAATTTCACTTCAGATACTGATTAATTCATGGTAGCTACTGTTAAGGTTTATTAACCAGACAATAAAATGGGACTTTAACTGTTAGTTAAACCAGTGGTTTTCAAAGTGGGGTCTGTGAGGCATAGTCCACAATTTATTTAGTTGCAGTGGTGAAAATCACAATTAACCATTATCAAAGTTAATTATTATTGAGGTTTTATAATCATTAGCCTGTATGACTGGCCACTTGATTTGAAAGGGTTTTACAGTTACCCTAGTTTACCTATTTAAGACTAGTGGTTAGGCCACTGTGCTCCCACCGCTGCGGCCCGGGTTCGGTTCCCGGCCAGAGAACTGACCCCACCCACTGGGGTTGCATGCAGCAGTGTGGTCTCAGTGCCAGTCCCAAGCCCAGACAAAATTGGGGAGGGCTGCATCAGGAAGGGCATCCGGCATAAAAACTGTGCCAAATCAAATACTCAGGCCGATGATCCGCAGTGGCGACCCCTAACAGGAGCAGCTGAAAGAGGAACAACAACAACATTTACATTTCTGGCATTTGACAGAAGCCCTTATCCAGAGCAACGTACAGAAGTGCTTTGAAGTCTCTATCAGTAAACACATTCTCATACCACTCTTTATCAATAAACACATCCTCATAATTAGGTCAGGGACTGGGGGTACCAGGCTAAGACCATTGAAGGTGGTTAGTACAGTCTTCCTTGTACCCTGAGAGATAGTGGGTCAAATCAAGCAGTGCTAGAGGACTGGAGTGAGCGTGGTGCAGAGCAGGGTGTGATAAGTTCTTTAAGGTAGGTAGGCACTGGTCCTTTTTTGGCTTTTGTAGGCAAACATCAGTTTTAAATCTGATGTGGGCAGCCACAGGAAGCCAGTGGAGGGAGCACAGCAATGTAGTATTGTGGGAGGGAATAAAAAAACTCTAATAAATCTAATAAATCACCCAAATTTTTGTACACATTGCAATAAGGAGCAAGATATTTGAATCTTTGGATTACGTTCATTAAAAAAAAAACTGTGCTGATGGTTCATGGAATTTATTTCATAGTTAAGGGTTCCTTGGCTGAAAAAGTTTGAGAACCACTGAATTAAGCTATTATAATTTTGTTAAACATTATTTGTTAAAATAAATAGTTAAAATGCTTTTTTGGTTGGTTAACATGTTTTACAACTTCTGAAAAAGCAGATACAGAGATAAGTCTATTATGCTTTAATCCATAATTGAAATGTGTTACATAATTGTCTTATCTTTCAAATATATATGGCATAGTCTATGAGATTACAGATGACCAGGTCTTCAATCTTATTGCAATGATGAGTTCTATAGAATTTACATAACAGTGTTATGGTATAGCAGGCTACTAATGAGGCCTGCAAGGGAAAGGTTACAGTGTTTATGTTTACGAGAGAGTGCATGTGATGAACTGTGGGAGGGGAAAAACAATGATTTGATTATTTGTAATTGAATGTCTGCCAAGTGTTTAATGCAACAGATTGGGCACAATAGCAGTGAGAGAATCCATCACATATGATCCCTTCATTATCCCACTGAGGCAAAGTTGGGAGACAGATTGCAGTGGTAAACGGCAGAGACAGGCTTGACACCTGCTCATGTCTCCTCGGCTCCCACCGGTGTTGGAGAGAGGGGCTTGATTAGCTGAGCATTGCTAATAGATTGAGAAAATTACCACAGCGGTATCCTGCTGAAGAAGTGCTGTACCCTGAGAGAGATGTTTAACCACTGGCAGCCCAAACAGCCGTGGTAAGAGATTAATGAATTGTGCACTGATCGGGTTCGGAGTCCTGCTGATGATGGGGTTCAACAAGACTCTGTTGGGGATAATGATCCTATGATGAACTGTATACACTGTTGCTTTATTCATCGGTCTGTCTACTGTGTCTAATTTAATTGTACTATGCGTTTTTATTGTCAGATCAATAAACAAGTAAAATTTAAGTCAGTTCATATTTAAAACTCATTATATCTTAATAATACAGTAGTTATTCACACAAATGGCAAAGGTTTCAATGGTTTTTAAAGAACATCGTTAGTAAGCAGATGAGAAAAGCTTTAAATTTACACCACACCTACAAACTGCATGTTAAAACAACCAAGGCAGAATATAATAATACATAAGGGGGGTTCATTTTTTGTTAACTTAATATTTTAATTGCTTGATTAAATACTGTATCATTAACATAAGACCACGAGGTGAGCTGGGTGCCAGGTGTAATTAGTTTCTTTCACCCATCTACCAGAGCATATAAACTTAATCACACAGCTGTCATGATGACAATCATTGAAGGCCTCACATCTCCAGGGTCCCACTTTGATCTTGAGCTTGGGTTACTGTCTGTCTGGAGTTTCTTGGCACGTTTCCCTGTGTCTGTGTGGGTTTCCTCTGGTTTGTCCGATTTCCTCCCACCTCCCAAAACATGAAGGTAATTGAATTGTCTAGGCTAAATTTCTTCTAGGTGTGAATGAATATGCATGGTACCCTAAATAAATCAGCATTTATTTTGGAATGCTTGTAATTTATCTGAAAGAAGTTTCTTCTTCATTATCTTCTTCTAAATTGGATACTCAGTATTAACTGCCTTCACAGTAACTATACAACGGATATAAAAAGTCTTCACACCCCTCTTAAAATGGCAGGTTTTTGTGAAGTAAAAGAATGACACCAAGATAAATCATGACAGATCTTTTCCCACCATTAATGTGCAATTTCAAGGTGTACAAATAAAGTGAAAAAAACAATCAGAAAACTTTTAGGGGGAAAATAAACTAATACTTTGTGGAAGCATCTTTTGATTTTATTACACCACTCAGTCTTCTTTGGTAAGAGTCTATCAGTGTGGCACATCGTGACTCTTTCTTGCAAAAACATTCTGGAACCATCAAATTGTGAGGGCATCTTCTGCGCACAGCCCGCTTCAGGTCACCCCACTGATTTTCTTGTTGGATTCAGGTCTGGGCTCTGGCTCGACCATTCAGAAACACTGATATTCTTTTGGTTAAGCCGTTCCTTTGTTGATTTGGATGCATGCTTTGGGTCACTGCTATACTGAAAGGTGAAATTCCTATTCATCTTCAGCTTACAGCAGACACCTGAATGTTTTGCATTAAAATCAGCTGGTATTTGTAGCTATTCATGATTCCCTCTAC
>CM074949.1:9902584-9923526 GCA_037577455.1 Pangasius macronema
CATCATACGCTTCATCAGTGAGGTTTGCCTGTTAATGCAATCTTACTTTTAACCCTGCTGAATTATATTTATAGGCCATAATGAAATTTTAACGCTCACGTGCCCGATTATTTCAATCAGACGGAAAATATTCCAGACAATTATGTTTCAGAAACAGAATCAGGCGATATGTGGGGACAGTTAGAGAGTCTATAGGTTTTAGGATTTTCACTCATGTAGTGGAAATGTGTGTTTGGGGCATTTGTTTTATAGACTGTGATATCTCTGATATCTGATACCCAAACCCCCTCTCCCAGAGCATTTTACTGTTCCACTCTCCCTACAGCGTAATTCTGTTTTGTGAGGCGCGCGGCCGCTAACACCTGTCAGATGGTGATGCTAAACTGCCTGCTCACAAGTTCAAGAGACTCTCCACTTTTGGGAGAGGTTTAGCAATGGGAGGGAGAGGGTACACTGAGGGGTAATAATTCGTTTCTGGAATAAAAACTCGGGTCTGTGTTTAGTTTTTTAATCCACGCATTATTTCTTGCAAATATGCTCTTATATATTATTATTACTTACTTGTCCTGAGAACAAAGTCTAGATCTAATAGAAAGCAGCTTATTAATTTGGATAGTGGCATTGTGGGCTCTATCAAAATCTTTTGTGTCTCCAGAAAGAGAGCGCATCCATCTTAATCCAACAAATAAGAACCCTTGAACAATTATGAGGGTCAGTGCTGTTTGTTTAGGGGAACTGCCGTGACCCCTGCACTCGCGCGCGCACCACCGGCGTCCCCTCTCCCCCGCGTGCTCAATCTGCACTTCTCCAAAGCGCGCAGCCAGGGACACAAAATAACAAGGACAGAGTAAATGTGTCCCACGAGGGTTACGGTGTGTTTCAATTGACTTTAATCCAAGCGAAACGGAAACGTCTAATCTTACTAATCCCCTCCTCAAGCAGCTTTCTGAAAACATTTTAAGTAAGGAAAAATGGTCAAATAATCGGTATGAACACTATGTTTGGTTTGTCTTTATTAACAACACCAAAAACGATAAATTAATAATAATCCTACAACAACAACAGCAGTAATAATAATAATAATAATAATAATAATAATAATAATAATAATAATAATAATAATAGAAACTATAATCATCACTGTATTATTATTATTATTATTATTATTATTATTATTATTATTATTATTATTATTATTATTATTATTATGAAAGAAAGAGGTAACTTGCAGCCATCGGCTGCCATCACTGTCTGGCTGGGTTTTGTTGATAAAATGCAGATGAATTAAGATAGACTTATTATAAAGGTTGGGTGATATTCTTATTAAATCAGCCATTTAGAAATTTTAGGATGTCGAAAACATACACAGAAAACCATAGATGAAACTGAACATTCTGGCAGTAATGTTCTGGCTGTCAAATCATGTTTTCCTATATTATAACATATTCTCATACTGTAATAGAGCCTTAATTAGGCGCAAACGTATTGCTTTGTGGCTTATAAACAATAAAAAAAAATCTAAGTACCCCCCTTCTGTTCTATTATTGTGAGCAATATATAGAATATCACAACCTAAAATATTTAGACCTAACCCTGTATCAGTTTCCACAGGTGTCGTTTAATATTAGTGGAGAAAACGGAGAAAATAATTGATATTCTTTATATACTCATCATTTTCTTTACCTGCATTTA
Source organism: Pangasius macronema (assembly GCA_037577455.1). Taxonomy (NCBI): domain Eukaryota; kingdom Metazoa; phylum Chordata; class Actinopteri; order Siluriformes; family Pangasiidae; genus Pangasius; species Pangasius macronema. The sequence continues at coordinate 9,904,277 of CM074949.1, forward strand.
ATTTAAATGCTCTCACTTCGAGCCACTGACAGATATGATATTTACCACCGTCATATGTTTAAGCACAATTACACAATTTAGTGTGTGATTCACGTTCAATGACTCTTTTTTCTCATGCACATCGGTATTAACCTAATTAAAAGCCATACAGCTTGGCATCGTTAGCTGCGCAGCGGGGCAGGAATATTTTTGTTTTGCCTTCAATTAGGGGCTGATTGGTGTTTTCAGGGCAGGTCAGCTGTGAAATTCGAATTATACATGTGCTGCGTTGTGCACAGTGTGAGATTTTCCCTTGCCAGTAGATTGTAACATGCACTTGGTCTTAATATCGTCTTCAGTCTGACCTGCGTTTACAAACAATATACCGAGGGGAAAAAAAATCATATATATGTATATTGCTCCTAACCCGCTGTTTCACTGTAAAGCGCCTTAATATATATTTCCATACGTGCTATGATGCTGTCTTTCAGAACCATGACATATTTCAAACACTGAACTGCCAGCAGACGGCACTAAGACTCCTTTCAGACGGCTATGGAATCGCATTCCCCTTTTGACTAAACGTATTTGCTGAACATACATGCAGTCTCCTGTAAATGTAGCGTGCGGCTGGGACCCTCCGGCGTGGATGCCGATAGGCAGAGTGTGTGGCGCTTGAGGGATGCAGGTAAGCACAGTGCGCACTTGTGTGCTGTTTTGTATCCGTGTACACAGGAAAAGCGCATTCACACAATAAAATAGGCTACATATTTATAATAATAATGGGCTTTCTTAAACGCTTTCTAATGAGCGAAATCAGTAACATTCTGTAAGAGTTTAAGTTTTTCATGATATTATATCTGTTAGGCAGCTACATATTCAGTCATATTCAGCAGAGCATTAAATTAGGTCTAAACTTCACTTTTTTCTTTCTTTGCAAGAAACTGGACACAGCAAGAAATTATCAATGATTTATTTCAGAGATCTTACCCTTTATTTCCAATTACACACACTTTTGTTTGATAAAGATGATCGAATATTTTTAAACAATTGAAGTTTTAAAGAGGATAAAGTGTTTTTTTTTTAAATTACTATTATTATTATTTTTTTAAATTATTATTAATTTACTGGGATGGGGGGAAATCAACTAACCATTATCTGTCAGGGTCTCCCGCTCTCTGGTTTCCGTTAGAGGGGCGTGGCTGACCCCTGCTGCACCCCGCCTACTAGGTCTGTCCTCGCTCCTACGTCACTGCACCGATCACCATGCAAATCGCTCCCGTTCTTGCACGCCATTGGCCGCTGGCTCGGTTTAATCGCTGTCAAAACCCGTCATATGGCCGCCACTTTAACTAACTCCTCAGCTCCACTAGGGAAAGTAGCTCCAATGCGCTTTCAATTAGCGTGGATGTAAAACAGCTGTTCGGGACAAGACAAAACAGGCTGCGGGAAGATATTTAAAAAAAATACAAAAACACCACCAGAACTTCAAACTCACAGCCACTGTTCGGATTAAATTCCACTTCATTCCGGAGTTCTCCTTGCCTTGCTTGTGCTGCACCTGCTCCGGCGGACCAGCGCCGAAAGTTAATGCTTTTTTGTATTAGTCGAGAAGTCTTTAAAACCACGTGAATGTATAGCATGATGATGGAGACGGACTTGCACTCCCCGGGACCCCAGACCAATACAAACCCGGGGCAGACAGGTCCGAACACGGGGAACAAAGCCAACCAAGAGCGCGTCAAACGCCCTATGAATGCTTTTATGGTGTGGTCCCGCGGCCAGCGCCGGAAAATGGCTCAGGAAAATCCGAAAATGCACAATTCGGAGATCAGCAAGAGACTCGGTGCAGAGTGGAAGGTGATGTCAGAAGCTGAAAAGCGGCCCTTCATCGACGAGGCAAAAAGGCTGCGCGCCATGCACATGAAAGAGCATCCGGATTACAAATACCGACCGAGGCGCAAAACCAAGACGCTGCTTAAAAAGGACAAGTACTCTCTGGCTGGCGGTCTGCTCGGCGGAGCGGCCACGGGCGCGGGAGTTGGCCTCGGGGTGGGCATGAGCGCAGCCGGAGTAGGCCAGAGGTTAGAAAGCCCCGGGGGTCACGGTGGCTCAGCCGGTGCCGGTTACTCGCACATGAACGGCTGGGCAAACGGCGCGTATTCGGGCCAAGTCGCTGCCGCCGCCGCTGCTGCTGCTATGATGCAGGAGGCGCAGCTCGCCTACGGGCAGCACCCGGGCAGCGGGGCACACCACCACCACCACCACCACCCCCATGCCCACCACCATCATCCGCACAACCCGCAGCCAATGCACCGCTACGACATGAGCACCCTGCAGTACAGCCCCATATCCAGTTCCCAGAGTTACATGAGCGCGTCGCCGCCCGGCTATGGAGGGATTTCCTATTCGCAGCACCAGAACGCGAGTGTTGCGTCGTCGGCCGCCATCGGCACGCTGAGCTCTTTGGTCAAGTCCGAGCCGAACGTAAGTCCTCCAGTTAGCACGCACTCCAGAGGCCCGTGCCAGGGAGACTTGAGGGAGATGATTAGCATGTATTTACCGGCTGGAGAGTCCGGAGAGCCGTCCGTTCAGAGCAGACTACACGCTTTACCGCAGCACTATCAGAGCACGACGGCCGGAGTAAACGGGACTGTCCCGCTCACGCACATTTGAAATTGTTGAAGAAAGGGAGGGGGGATTCAGACACACCACCAAATATTGACCTCTTTTCGATGGCCATTTAACTACTTTTGTACAGAATGTTTTAAGATGTCCTTGTAATTTAAGATAAAAAAAAATAGCTATCATTTCGATTTCCGTTCCGAGGAACTCGAGAGCTGATGATATGTCACTTAGACTAAACATGTTTTTTTTTGTTTGTTTTTTTTATATATATATAAATTATACTGTTCATGAATTCTAATTTGACATTCTTCCTGGCCAAGCCAAAAATCCCGCGATGTTCACCGTAACTGAAGTGTTTCTTTTCACATATTTATTTGTGCAAATTCATTTTTTTTAAGTTAATAAGACATCTAGCATAACTTGGATAACTTGGAGAAATGTTTCTGGGAATTTATAAAGAGATTCTTGCATAGCCTATTGCATTTGAAACATTTGTACACGTGAATCTATGTACCTGAAATATGCTGTAACATTTCATGTAAATTGTGAATAAGTTTTAATATTTGAGAAGACTGGCACGTAACTGCTGCTGTATATAATTTATGAAATGCATTCCTGCCAGTTTACATCCTCACTTTGCGCTGACTCATTGTCTAAATAAAATTTGGAAGAATGTTACTATGGTTCTAAAATGTGTTAGTTTTGTTATTTTGTTCATGGCATTGTGTAATTGTTCCGCTCCTTCTCTCACATCTTTATAATGTGCACCTATTCGCTCCTCAGTGTAAAGGACCACCTTTAATTACACCCTAGAATTCAGCCGGTATTCAACCATCCACCGTCAGTATTTCAGACAACAGCTGGTTTAAAATAATAATAATAATAATAATAATAATAATAATAATAATAATAATAATAATAATAATAATAATAATAATAATAATAAAGTAGTTGTTATTTCTTGTTTTGGGGAAAAGTTCATTCGAGAAGATTTCTTACTTTATAGAGAATACAATCTATTAAAAAAATATAAAAATCATTCCATTAATTAGACTAAATATTATTATTATTATTATTATTATTATTATTATTATTATTATTATTATTATTATTATTATTAATGAGGCCAAATAAAAAAACTTCACGTTGTGACGTGAGCAGGTCAGGCAAGTTTTTTCAGAATGTATTCAATCTGCTCTTTTGCACTTTATCCTGCAAAATCAATTATAATTTCCATCGAAAACACGTTTATAAGACTGACTTACGTGAAAAACAATGAATGAAATGGCAATTAAAAGCTTCTTTATATTCCAAGTTCAGGCGTTGTAATTGCTATAGCCTATAATGCAATCATAAATCAAGCACCTACACGATTTTAGCCTTTCTCATAATTTGGGTCCAGACGCTTTAACTTTAAAAACTGCAAGGCAGTACAGTGATGTGCGCGTGCGGCTTTGAAGAGCTACCATCAAAAACATTTGTGGAAGCAGTCCTGATAGTTTACAGCAGTTTCACTGTGTAAACAGTTTATAATGAAGTTAAATAAAGCAAAACGTTTAGTGCATTAAATGCCGTGGCTTAAACTCCATCTCGGACATGAAATACCTGCGCAGTTTGACATTGCGCGCGTGAGATTGCAAACATAATCCAAATCTTTTTTTTTTTTTTTAATCATCATATACAAACTGCCTGATTTGAAGACCAAGAATCTCTCAGACACTAACAAACAGCAAAACCCCTTCAAGTGCATTTAATAATGAGGGTTTTAATCATTTGATATTTCGTTGTAAATAATGCAAGCTTAGTATGATGTTCATACAGATCAGGTTACTGCGTTCAGTTTTCTGTGTCCCATGCACTCATTTACTGTACATTACTTGGGAGCTGAGTTGTGGACCATATTGGGCTCATGTGTTTTTGAGTGCTGAATCACAGAAAACGAACTGGATGGAGTGTGTAAAGGGAGGTAGGATTAACTAGCAGACGCTCTGACCTCAGGGTCAGCAGCAGGTCAGAGTCTATTATCACTTCCCTGTTACTCCCGAGGAAGTTCAGCAACAAGTGTCAGACCCTCAGACATTTCAGCATCCCATCCCATACACACCGTTTGAAGGATAAAATAACCTCCAGAATCTAAATGGTTATAGTATTAAAAAGAATAACATTAACCATTAGCTTAGCCTACTTAGTTTATTGTTTAGAAGGGCTATTATAAATTAACAAGAATAAACTAAAAAGAATTGAATAAACTGAAGGTTTTAAGGTAATTGATAAATAATTTTTTTTTTGCCTAAATAGTTTGGTGACAGTTACTTAAGTCATAGACTCTTTTCCACAATTAAAGATATGATCTTCTTCTTCTTCTTCTTCTTCTTCTTCTTCTTCTTCTTCTTCTTCCTCCTCCTCCTCCTACTCTTCTTCTTCTTCTTGTTCCTCCTCCTCTTTCTTCTTCTTCTTCTTCTTCTTCTTCTTCTTCTTCTTCTTCTTCTTCTGCCTCCTCCTCCTCGTCCTCCTGTTCTTCTTCTTGTTCCTCCTCCTACTCTTCTTCTTCTTCTTCTTCTTCTTCTTGTTCCTTCTCCTCCTCCTCCTCTTCTTTTTCCTCTCTTCTTCTTCTTCTTCTTCTTCTTCTTCCTTCTCCTCCTCTTCTTTTTCCTCTTTCTTCTTCTTCTTCTTCTTCTTCTTCTTACTAAATAAATATAGGCTACATATTAGATTCATTATTTCTTATAACGAGTTGTCACGATGACCGAGTAACACTGCTTCTTAGGCCTACACTTTTACTTGTCTGAGTAGTGGGGTAGTAGAGCTGAGGGACTGCCCTCTCTGCAGCTCTTTGTATTTTTGGTGCCCCCGAAAAGCGACACGGATTAGCGCTGAAAGCACAGAGGCGGGGTGCGATTTAGGGCACGTTGCCAGGTTAAAGCCAAAGCGTTCCGGTAAATTTCACCAAAATAATTTACTCCTCCGCCAAAGCGGTGGGGCGGGTGTGCGTGAAAAAGATGGGATGGGGCTGGATGTGGGCGCCAAAGTGGTGGAGCTGATGGTTATGGCGGTGAACCCCAACCAATAAATCGTCTCAGGGCGCGATGTCCTTATCTTGTAACCGCCGATATATTTTGCGTTGGGAGAGCCTTGGCTGTTGTTGGCTCGTATTCGCCTCTCTCTCTCGTGCACTCCCCGATCTCTCGCACTCGCTGTCCTAAATGGGGATAATTAGCATCACTTTATCACGCCTCTGCATATTTCTCTCCCTTCACCAAAAAAAAGCCGCTATGCCGCTATTGGTCGCCGCTCTGTCGCAGAAGATTACGGAGACAGATTGCACGGAACGAATGTGCTGAACGAGATTAGGGGGGAATAGAAATAGCAACTGGGCCAATAAATTCCTCGCGAGGGCCTTATCGTGCAATTACACGTTGACATGTTTAACAATCTTGCGGCCTCTTAATCCTGCGCCCTTCCAAGAGGAGAGATGCTGCTGCGCCGCAATTTCTGCAGCCTGCGTCTCTCTAGCAGGCTTTTAAGCGGCACAAAATGTGGTTTGGCATTCAATGCGCCCCTAAACCCCCCACAACTTAGTTTACCGTTTTTATTTTCCAATGTTTTGCTCATTTCTGTTCCGATTTTGTGGTATATGCCAAGATTAGCATTATTGTAGTATTGTATGAGTGAGGCTGGCAGACTTAATGTGCTGAACTTTACTTTAAAATGACATCTTCCTGCAATCAGTGGGCCTCATTTGCAATGTTGTTCCAACAGACTGTTTGGGAAACACCAAACTCAGCATTCACACACCTCAGGCAGAACTGAACTTAGTGAACTTCAGATAGGCCTGATCTCCTCCACGAAGCAACTGATTGTTACACTTGACAACTTTTATCTCAACGATCGTCTGTTTTTGGTTATTTTTTATGATCGCATCTAAATGTCTTCTTCTTCTTCTTCTTCTTCTTCTTCTTCTTCTTCTTCTTCTTCTTCTTCTTCTTCTTCTCCTCACCCTTTTTGTGTCTGTGTAGGGGTGATTGTGAGAGCCTCTGCAGGAATTTGGCAGGCCCGGAGTTTGGAGAGGCTCCCCCACGCTGCGTTGCCATTCAGTGGTCGAGCGCGCTGTGTGGTTGGGAAGTTTGCACTGAGCCGTGGCCTCAATAGCTTCACAAAGCTGATTACAAGCCCCAGCGAGTTCGTGAAGGGAGCGGGCCAGTCACACAGGTGTGCGTTAGATAGGGGGCAGCCCTCCAGAGCGGGGCAAGGCGGGGGGACCACACAAAAAGCCAAAGTGTCCCGGGAATTTGGTGGGAACCGAGTGTGTAAGCTGAGGGAAAACGCCACCTCTTCAAATGCCCTCCCATCCGTGAGTGCACAGAGGAACTTTTTTTTTTAGTACCACCCTTATTATCGTCGCTCATTTAGACTGTGTTCTGTCTGAATGAAAACCTATTCTCTTGCATGCTGTAGTCTGCATCATTGTGTTACTAATTTGTGGCATATGAAAATTTGCATATGTAAATTTCATAAGCTGCAGTCAACTAGTGTTTCATGATGTAATAACGTAAGTTGCAGTGTTGCGGGTTAGCACAGAGAATCATAAAAAGCGCAGTCTCTTTGCTTAATCCAGTCTCTTTTATTCCCTCTGCTCTGCAAAATATGACATCAGTGGACCAGGCAGCGTATTTAATTAAAGCGGAGTCTAACTATCAATTACTCAAGAAAAACAGAGGCTCCCTAAGGGCCGCTAATCAGCACCCGAACAGTCGGTCTGCTCGCTCATTACTGCAACACTACAATGATAATCAGCCGCATCTGCCCGCTTCCCTCATTTACTGCATCTGAATGTCCTCATTCACAACTTCCTAACGTAATTCTCACGCATGACGCTCTGGTCGTATTTTTCTTGATTAACAATTTTAACTGTGATCATAATAAGCTACTATTCTTAAACGATACAATAACTGAAGCTCCAGCGAGTCTATGAAAACTATGATGCGTGATTCGCCTAATTTCTGTAATAGAGTTTGCTCTGCAGTTTTGCACACACGTGGGTCCAGTGTAGTCCGTAAGCGTTTAGATTATGTTTTAATAAGGACACAATATCCCAATTTATGCGGCTTATTTAAATCCCATCCTTTATAGAGCCATGGGTGGATCTAATGGTCAGAAGGGAGCACAATGGATTATGCGGGTTTTTTTTTCCTCCATGCAAAGGCTGCAGACCAGTAAACCCATTCTTCGACATTTCTTTTATAAATAATATATCATTTGTGATAATAATTCAGTTTCCAAACAGAGAGCTTGTTGGGTCCCAGCTCTGTATGCGTGCTTGTGCATTCATGCCTTCCACCAAAAAAAAAAAGGAAAAAAAAAGCCGTTAATCTATTGTAACTTTGGCTTCACCTGGGTCCTGTCACCCCCGTCGTCCTCGGGTGATGAGGGGACAAAAGCGCCCAGGCTCGTCATTCAGGCGCGACCGACTATGCTAATTGAAGTAAATGGCCAGAGAACGACAAATACTGATCTCGAGTTTGCGGAGATCTTCAGATCTCAGGGCAGCTGCAACCCCTCTGTTCTCTATACACGTTCCCCTTCCGACTGCAGCACCTCTTTACTGTATGCCTGGGCATGTGAACGCGAGCAGTTCAGAGCATGCTTGTCTTACACAAAGTCGAATTCAAGTCACAAACGCGCGCTTCTGAGGAGCTGTCCTAGTTCTGAAATGACAAGCGCAAGGAACTACGCGTCCCAGCACACACCACGTCCCAAGTTTTACATCTGAGGAGTCGAAACAATGCAACACCGGTGACAAGAAAAAAAAAGTATCAGTGCTTATGTGAAATTCATTTTTGTAGGATATTAATTGGCCTTATTATATATTTTAACGTTATGAAAATTCATTTAGAATTCATTTTGTAGTGCATGGGTTCCCAAGGGACAATTTCTATGTAGCTACATAAAGCACAAAAGACGTGTATTAAGGTAGACACTGCCAGATTGCATTAGACACAAAGAGTTGATCAAGGTATGTATTGCATAAAATGTTTTTATTAGAATACACATTGCACAAACGTTTGTCTTTGCTGTTCTACCAACTAAAACGACCACCACAAAAATGCTTTCACATCCCATGTTAGATGTCAAAACAGTGTTAATTAGAAATGCTCTTGCACACTTGTCTGGAGATGGTTAAAAACTTGCGAGTGATAACAGCTTTAGTTAATAATGCAAGAATAGTTTTGGGGATTTCTCTCATTTCATGCCGTTTTGGTTTGAAATCAAACGAGAATAAACAAATGGTGTGATCTATTAACAGCACAAATGACAGCTGTTAATGACTTTCCTCGACCAATCTCATGAGGTAAACTTCTTCTCAGCAGGGCTCCACAAATGGGTTTTTGAATTGTTTTCTGTTTTAGGGCTGCACTGTGTTTCTGTATTTTCTGATAGGGGCTAAACCTTGTGTCTGATTGTGTTGTGCTTTTACATCTGAAAGAGGGAGACAGATAGAGAGAAACCACAACAAAGAATTTGATGTTCATGGATTGATTATTGATTTTGTGGTGTCCATCTTTGTGAGTTCTCTTAAAAGGAGGAGTGGATGGAAGGTGGAATAGTAAAGCACGCAGACCATCAGAAGGGATGCTGCAGAGTGGAAGTGGAGTCTGCATGGACAGTTGATGACAACAGGAGCACCTGCCTTGAAGACAGTGTGGCGGATGGAGGGCAGAGGGGTTGGGGTGATAATGGCACACCCCACTGAGAGTTATTACTTAAAGACTGTGCTGGGATGAAATGACATTGTAATGGGAGGGTACTTTATGCCCTGTTTTCAAGGAAGATCCATAAGAACGAAATGTCGAATAGAGACAGGGTAAAACAGAGGACATCGAGAAGGAGAGAGAGAGAGAGAGAGACTCTCTCTCTCTCTCTTTATATATATATATATACATATATCCCCTTTATATTGTCCCACCGTTAAGAATCTTTATGCTAAAAAGACCTCCATGTATGCCTGGTTCATAAATTTGTGAGATAAATACCAGAAATTCTGAAAATCTGTTTTAATCTTTTCTAATATTTGAGCAGAGCCTGAGTATGTCTGGTGTCTGGGCTGACTCCACAGGCATATACATGTGTACTTTAGAGTCCTTCGGTTAGCTGCATTTGCCTACTGTTTGTGTAATCCATTTTCTAGAATACATTTGTTTGTGGAAGAATGGGGATCAGTCACACAGATGACCCATGAAAGTGCATAATGGTGGTGTATATTCTCTAATGTGCTTTGGCTGAGGTATTTGAAAAGTACATTTGTACATTTGAAAAATACATAAGGGCTTAGTTGAGCAACAAGTGTGTGTTTATGTGTGTGTGTGTGTGTGTGAGAGAGAGAGAGAGAGAGAGAGAGTAGGATCTGGTTTGCAGTAGCCAACTCCTGGTGAGGGCCACACTCATGCTGTGTGTAATAAGTAGTTTCCTGCATAATTGTTTCAGGTCTTATGTGTGGAGGGACTCCTTGGGCTCATGCACAAAGGATCGTTAGCTCGGCTGGACACTTTCCTCTTAGATTCAAAAATGCTTTGAGAGACAGCTTTACACCAAAGCAAATCAGACCAGTAATCATTCTCACTGTGTCTATGTATGGGAGCATGTGTGTTTGTATGTGTGTAAAAGAGACTTTCAAGTTTCCTCACTACAGAAATATGTAGAACTATAGAAGGTTGGTCCATTAGCACCAAAAGTATTATTGTTTTGTTCACGGAGAAAGAGAGCAGGTCTGTAGATTCATGACTTATTCGTGCTATAGCATCAACGCAAGGTGAAATGTTCTTGCTTCAAGCCAGAGAACAATGTTTTTCCTTCATTCTTTGTTTGTATATATAATTTAATATACAATTTGGATTTCCTTATAATTCCGTAACTCAATATACAATTTCCTTTTGGAATTGTAAAGATTTTTAAAACATGCAATCATAAATTAAAATTACAATTATAGATTTGGTAGAATAATATTATTTTAGAGCGCTAGGTTTCTTGAGAGGATAATACAATTTAACACAGGAGTCTTGCATGCAGAAAAAAAAAACATTGTGCATGCAACTTGTGATGGTGGATATTACAAAGTAGCTTACAGTAAGTAAAAAAAAACAAAACTCTTCTCTGGTATTAAAAGGAAATGTAACACTGAAAGGTATGAGAAAACCAGTTGTTGCTGTGGGAATAAATACAGCTGATATCGACATTTAAAAAGGGCCAAGATTTAATCTAGCTGGATCATCATCATCAGTGCTAGTGGACATGATGAGGCATAGCGTATATGTATATGAGGTCTAGTACGTGTTAGCATTATTTCTGTGCCATGGCAGCTTTGAACTGATCAGCTTTCACTCCGGCAATAGTTTGTAAAAGAAAATGCAAAACAGAAAAGTACCAAAACAGAAATGTTTGTACCATGTTTTGCTATTTATGGGCAATTTATTCAGGATATGATTGAGCTGGACTTAATAATGAGGTAATGAGGTACTATTTACTTTTTTTCAATCTTAAATTATAAAACATTCAGATTTTTAGATGGTTTTCATTGAATGATTGAAAATGCATTTTTTTTAACACACGTCAGTTGTGCAGGTTAGGGCTGCAGTTAAATGATGTCATATTAAAAAAGAGTGACAGTCTGACAGTTTTTTTTTGTATGCAAAGTTTAGACAAAAATGCCTGAGATGTGCTCCATCTGCCACTCTCACCATGTGGAGCAAGATTGAATGGAATAATAAAAATCAGGATAACAGTCTATATAACAGTGTATATAACAGTGGTTTGGAGTTGATTTAAATCTTATTTCTAAAAACAGTCTTAAGTTAATGGTCTGTGAGTGTGGCCACAATACATGAAAGGGTTAAACAGCAGTATGGGGTTTGTTATCACACACTACTGACATAAATAGCCTTTGTGTATCTTGAATTCTGTCTGACACCTTACAGATTGAATGCCCCCAATTCCATGGTTACATACAGTACGTTCAGTCTGCCTTAGATCAGTGCTGTTCTACTTTGAGATTTTTTTGCTGGTAAAATCAAGATCTTTAGAGTAATACAAGTAGTAGAGTATCTATAATACAATCAGCTCTTTTACTAAATTAAAATGTTGCATATTAGGTGCCATTACCAGTGTTGATCACTCATACTGGCACTATTACTGTGGGCTTCTTTTCTCAACTTCAGCTCTAACTAGGTCACGACGACTACACGTATCCCGTTTTTTCATCTCATTACGACCACAGTCATTCTCAGTGGTATCTATTACACATAGATGGGAGTGATATGGCTCCGGGGCTGCGTTGTTCTTCTGGTGCCTGAACTGCTAATGTGGCAGTATTTCTCAGTAGGGTCAAAGAAATCTGTAAAGCTAATCTGTAAAACAGAAAAGAAAGCTAATCCTGCTAGAGGTTTCTTTACCAACTGTATAGTTCATGCTTATGCAAACCAAATAAAAACACAACTCAATAACTGAACACAGTCTTAAATCTGTCTAACATACACCTGCAAACAGTGGACTGGTACTATCCTTGTGGTATGTGATTATTTTCACTAGAGATTAGGTAAATGAGAGGTCAGGAGGTGATGATAGAAACAGCCGGCTTGTTTCCTCTGGGTGTCACTGATAGCTCTCACCACTGCTGACCTTTGACCTCACTTACAGTGTGTGATCAGCAAACACAGGCCTTTAGAAAGCTAAATTATGACATGATTTGCACTTATTGGGTTTGTAACGGAGAGCAGAAATTTCTCTCACTGAAAGCTAAAGAGAATCTATTTGTAACAACAGTCCTTATATACAGCATATTTGGTGTTTTTTTTCTTAGACAGAATTAGTGTGGTCAAGGGGGTATTCAGTTATCATCTTTCATGTACTAAATAGACCAAAAGGTTCTTCAAGGGTTTTTTTTAAAGGTTCTTTGGATAATGAAGGGTTCTTAGCTTTCAGAAAAGGTTCTACTTGAATGCTTTCTTATAGACATACTCTGTTGTAGGGTTCAACATTGAAGTCTTAAGGGAGAACCAGTAACAGTTCTAAAAATTCTAGCATTTATATTTAACCAGACTAGGTTTTTCACATCTGTGGAAAAACACTCAGACGATAGTTAAGTTCTAACTTAATTTCGTGAAGTGACGCTGAGATTAAAGAACAAGAAAAGGAATGGATTAAAAAAATCTTTCTTCCAGGTAAATAACACAAAGTTTAAGTGCCAAAGGTAAATTTATGGTATATGTATTTTAACAATGTAATTACACATATTAATGTCAAGCAATAGTTCAAGAATATTTTTTTAACAAAAACTGGTGTATGTGTTACTAATTTTTATATCGTACTTATATTCTACAACATGAATGCTCAATATGAAGCCGGACTTTTTGCCAGTACTCACCCCCATAGAACCTTGGGGAAAGATTTGATGACCAGTTTGCCTCCACAAACCTCTCCACACAAATCTGCCAATCTTGCAGACGGTAGTCAGACGGCATCAGTCATAATTTGCTGCACCGGCATTCTTCATCTCTCAATTACTGCGACTCTCTGAAGGCCAGCCTACCAGCTTAAGGTCAAGTTTTCTGATGATTGATTATAGAGTAACAAATTAAACTTCATTCATCTACTTGTCAACCTATGCTCCACCCTGACCACTACAATCTGTAAGTAAACAACACCTGGTGTTGACCACAATATGGCACTAAGTGTGAAGTCAGACACTCTTTCACTTGCAGTTCTGGGATATTGGGACAAACTTCTCAACCAAGTTCACTCTGCAGATTCCCTCCCCACCTGCAAGAAACACATAAAGACTCAGCTCTTCCTTTCCGTGTTCTGTGTGTAACTATGGTTTTGTGTTAATCGACAGGAAATTCACACACACACACACACACACACACACAGTGTGTGTGTGTGTGTGTGTGTCTATAGGGTAGACTGGGAATGGTTGTAACAGTTTTTGCTTTTTTGTTTAGTTTCTTAAAAACCACACCACCTAGACCAACCAAAACATCTGCTACAAACTGATGCAATTTTCGTCTCTTAGCCAAATACAGTTAGCCAGGTAGATGTAAATAATCATTTAATCATCAGTCACAATGAGAGAAATATTACGAATGTTACAGTACTCCAGTACACCATGTCAGGTGTAATCTGCTCTGGAGTGAGATGTGAAAATAATGGAAAGAATACAGAAGTAAAGAGGGAAAAAATATAACGGTATGTATGAGGAAATGTACATGCTAACTACGCAAACAGATCATTTGCAAGATCAGCTGCAATTGAACCTAAACATTTTATTGCAGTTAACCCCATTCCTATCACCCCTACTTTCCCTTGTGCCCTTGCCAAAATGTTTAACTGTGGCTAATATTTGCAGCATGTCTGTGTATTAGCACCAAGTCAAACAGTCATATTTAGTTGTTGCTCTCTGTTTTGTCCTGAAATATCCTGAACTTGCCTGTGGCCAGTTGATGTACTTAGTTCTCCAGCACTGCTCAATATGATGCTGCATATCTGCCTTATATTTGAAATATCTGTGGATAAAAGCATCTGCCAGATGAATGCATGGAAGTGTACAGTGTGACCAGATGCCACTAGTGACATGCAGAAAAACAAGGCTAAGCATCAATAACACAACTGCTAAAGATTTATTGATGAAAAATATTCTGCAAATGAAGCCACTGGAAGCCAAACTTCTTTTAAGGATTTCCATAGCGTTGGATCATCATCATGTCCGATCTAGTCCAATTTGTAAATCATATGCAAAGTTAGCATGACAAAAAATGGCCTACAAGATAGAACAGACTAGAATGAACAATAAAAACATGTCTTCTGTGACTAATAAAACAGCTGTGTACTTTTTGCAGCACACAAATTGCTTTAGAACTGCCCAGTGGAAATGAATTCAAAACTGGGCTGACAATCATACACTTGTTGCCATGGATTTGTGAAAACGTGTTATAAGAATTGCTCCCTGCACTTCTCACAACCAAATTAATCTTCACTTTTGCTGTTCCATGTGTCTCATTCATTTTTTTCTGTAGAGTTTACTGTTAGAGAATTGAACAAACAGCAGTAAAGTAAGTTGAATTATCTTTAAAAAAAAAACATAAAATAAAGATAATCATAGATTATCTTTCTTATGCCTAAAGGGAAAACATATATTATATTTATATTAATATTAATAACCATTCACAGTTACTATCATTTTCATACTTCAATATGATATATTTTATATATTTTTGATCTTCAACATATTCTGTTATCTCCAAGTGACAGTAACAACATGGCATTGATGAGATTATGGAAAAATGAGACTTGATATCCAGTTGTAACACACACAGGGGTTCTACTGCCCTATTATTTCATCACTAACACCAACCCTATTAACACCGGATTGAAACCATATTCACCCACGATCACATGTGTCACTAAGGCATCACTAATCCACCTTTTCCATGGCTCAGTCTATTGACCCCCGTTTCCCCCTCACTGGCTTCTAACAGTGTCTCCATCTTTAAGCATGTCCATGAGCATGAATACAGCTGAGCTGAGATTGTCTCATGTCCATGGAAGTTTCTGAAGTCTTCTGTCTGCTACATTACTTGAAAGGAGTAGATCAATTTCTAATAAACTTCTTCAATAGTACAATTTTGCCTTTCAGTGGCTGCTTTGAAAAGATCCAGTTAGCATTTAGCAAGAGAGATGGAGAGTGAAGGATGATTACAGAGATGCGCACTCCTGAAGGTCACCGTTCAGGCATAATGCACAGTGCATAGAAACTCCACCTGAGCTCACCATCCTTTTCACCAACCCAATCTACATTAAGGTGTGCTAATGACAACTTATTGATTTCAAAATAACTGTCTTGACTAATCATTATATTTTTTGAGGGAAGATGTGGCTTACATTCTTTAAGAAGAATAACATAAGTATATGACTGGAATGATAAATATAAAGCACAACTGGAGCTCTTAAGGAATATGTAATCACCTTAAAAAAAGCTCATGTCATTTTCTCATTTGATTGATTTTGCAGATTGCCAGAACTATTGCTGAGACCTTGTTTTTATGTTGTTGAGAGATTTTATTTTATGTAGTTTACAAAGTATCCTCCATCTCCAGGTAAAGATGTGTAATTCAAGTAGCTATGGCCATTGAGAATGGTTGTAACGATTCTAGGTGCCAGTTTTCTGAGCATGGATAAACCTGAATTAAATAACACTCCTCAGTTCAAACCGAAAATTTACACTAATCTTTTGGTGAATTAGCTATACACGTATATCTATGGTACCCTTCTGTGTTTCTTTACATGAAGAGAATGTTGCTTAAAGTAGGATAATTATTTAATCTCAGTTAATGGCAAATCCAAAAACTAAATAATTTATTGGAATATGATTTACATTGGGTTTACAGATATTATTTGAATGGTGCTTTGCCACCATCATACTGAAATAGCATAAATGACCGCTGTGAATAAAGAATTACTGTATTAAAAAAAAAGACTGGTTCTTTTTGTGTTCCTGGAAAGTGTCACCACAAGGATGCCTGCTAAACGTCTGAACAGTAACATCCTAATACAATAGGAAGGGGCAGACAGGAGAGATTACCTTTAAATAGAAGAGGTCTCGCTCACATAGGCCTACACAGTACCTTTTTTTATTTGCAAAATTGCTATCATCAAAAGATAGGCAGTATTTGATCATGAAAGTAGTTATGTAATATTTTGAGTGCCATTGTGTTTTCTATGCAGACCGTAAGGTAAGGTCTTGTTTCCACTCAAGGCTGTGTAATCTCAGGTGAACTGCTGTAATGGGATTATAGAGATGCTGCTGTTGAACTCAGCATGGCCCCTCTCCCTGTTCACTCAAGAGACACACAGTTATCACACAACAACAGACTGTTTTGAACTACTTATTAAAAAGGCGCAGTATCTGAAGACAGAGACATCCCTGCCAGAGTAAGCCAGTGTTAAGTGCATGGCTGTTCCTGTTGTTTTCTTTAGCATCCACAGAATTCCCAGCATAGTTAAGGTGCTTTGGAAGAGGATTAACTGTTGCTGGCAGTCTTGCAGATTTCCCTCAAGCAAGAAAAGACACAGAGGAGAGGAAAGCAGGAAAAGAAAAAGGGCGGAAGAAGGGAAACCGCAATAACAAGTTGTATAAACAAAACCTCAGAGAGTGAGAGATGGGAAAAGGCGTAGCTATATGACAGTGAATTATTCCCACATGTGGCAGTGGCGTTTAAACCTTTCTGCTTATTACATCAGATGTAAATACGCACCCTTCTCTTAATCTTTAACTCTTTATTTACTGTACACACTCCATCTGTTCCAAACTCCACCATCCTACCCCTTTCAACAGCTCACTTTCTAGTTAAAAAAAAAAAATCCTGCCATACTTGATGTTGCTCTCTAATAATCTCTCTGATTTTCTGTCACTTTTTAATTAGAACACTAAGGGGCTAAAGCCCTCAACAATAAATTATCCACTCACTCAGACATATCATGGGAATGCTCTTGATACATTAATTTCACATGAAATGTCTGTGAATAAAAAACAATTACACCTGACTGATTTGTAGTAAGAGTGCATCTAGCATTTTGTATGGTTTAAAGTCCCAGTACTCCAACAGAATATACCTCTGAGTGCTTAACTATTACTTGGCTTATCCATGCTAATGTACAGAGACAGTACATGTGATTGATTGTAAGTTTATGTGTTTAAATGTGATTTGAAAGCTTCTGTAAACAACAACTCTATGGTCTTACACTGTTGTTTTTTCAGATAGTGAATAAATACATTTTTACCATTTACTATTGTGCTTCACTTTTTTTTCTAGCAGAACTTGGCTGTTCTTTGGACATTTATCAACATTTAACATTATTTGACATGATACAAGACTCGAATTTAAAGAACAGAAAACAGAAGATCACATTTTCATAAAAAAAGGGGATAATGATGGTTCTTAGCTTCCAAAAGCAGTTCTACGCAGAACCGTCTCTGATAGGAAAGCATTCTGGTGTAAGGTTCTTTGATCACCTTTATGAATTTACCTTTTAAGAAGTTAAACTAAATCCACAGAGCCTGTCCTGTCTTCTTTTCGGTTCTACATGTGGAACTGAGTCCTCCCTAAAAAAAAAAATAATTTTTTACTTTGTATATACACTGACAGGTAAAGAACCCCAAGATGGTGAGACAAAAAAACATCTTGAATAAATCCAGATACATTCCTGTAGTTTTTATGAATATGAAATATTTTCTTGTATTTGTTATAAACAGTCATATTTTCTTTACTGAACAACTCTTATTGTGGTTATTGCTATTGACATAGTATTGACAGATACTGTATTCGTTGTGTGTGCTTCTCTGCTGTGTCCGTGGTTAGGTGCCCTGTTTCATGTGCAGGGAAACCCAATCTGACCTGTTCGTAGAACCACAAACAAAGGCACTTGACAGACAGCCAGATTTCCTCCCATGACTGCACTCAGGTTTCCACGCTCTCAGTATGTTGCTTGAGAGACGGCAGGTAATGCAAGCTCAGGTGTGCTCAGGGCCATGGCTCCTCCTTTTCCCCTTCTTGCCTTCATCACCCACAGGCCAGCGACAAGCATGGCTCTGTTTCAGCTACTTGCCCTGAAATAATCATCTGATCAGCAATCAGTCACCCCCCCCCCCCCCTGTACTCATTTCATTGCAGTTCACATAAGAACAAACATCACGAATCAAGTTACACAATATGAATGTGCAAAAAAATGAATAATAAGTAACAGCTGAACAGTTACCACAATAGTAGAACAATCAGTGGGTCACAGTCCAGAATATCACCGGGAAAATGTGGGTTATCTATTTAAAATACGACACAACTAGCAAAGGTCCGCTACTTACCTGGGCTAACATTATGTTGTGTTGCATAGCATTACCACCAGTTTAAACATATTGTGCTCATTCTGCTTTGCAAAAAATAATTGAAGCTGCAACTTAGAATAACATGGAAGAAATGTAACAGAAAAATCCACTAGATGAGGTTCCTTCGCTGCTCCAGAGAATTTCTTCATCTGCCTAATCTTATAGTAAAGTATATGTAAAGATACTGTATGTTTTTTGTGTTAGTACAATACAATTGATGTGTTACAATAGATATACAGTAAGGTCCTTTGATACAGTGTTATCCAAACAGTACTGTAAATATTCTCCCTCTGATGGTACGTCCGATGTCATAGTTTGACCATTTTTTGATTAAATTTCATAGTATGACCAAACTTGTGACTGACTAACTGCAGAAATACTTTACAGTTTATCTAAAAGGCTTTAAGTCAAATATTCATTAATAAGGATTTATTGTAAAATTGCAATATACAAAAATATATAAAAGAAAATTAGTTAAAAGCCTGACATATCTGTGTTCATGCTAGATCTACTATATGTGGTATACAAAATATAAAATGTAATTACACACGCACACAGTATTGTGCAAAAGTCTTAGACACCTGCAAAGTAATGCTGTAGGCCAAAGATGCCTTCAAAAATAATGAAACTAACTGTTTCTACATTTAAAAAAATACTATAAAGAGCAGTAAACAGTAATAAATGAAACAAAGTCAATATTTGGTGTGACGATCCTTCG
>CM074949.1:9923626-9960540 GCA_037577455.1 Pangasius macronema
TTGGAAATCTAAAATGTTTTCTACTGAATCAATAATGTAGAAGTCATAAAATAAAAATCTATAACAAAGTTTGTACTAAAAAAAATAGGGTGTCTAAAACTTTTGCACAATACTGTGCATCACTGCTAGCTTGGCTCTAGCATAACATTAAAAGCTCATTTACATGTGTAGTGTGCAATTCGAAATCATAGTTTATTGTCCGATAATAAAATATTTACTTAAAAAGTGAACTGCAACATTTCTGCATTGAACTTCGCTATCTTAAGATAGGGATTAAGATCAAATATAAAAATGATCATATAATCAAAAAAATATCAAAAGATGGACACAGACTACATTGTGCATGATAACCTACACCATCCTGGAAGTGGCCTTTTTGGAGTCAGTAGCACATGTGTGAAACGGGAATAAAACATGACTGCTTCAAATGCTATATATGTGTCAAATGTATGGTTAAATACTAGGGCTGTAAATTTCTCTCCACACTTTCTAGGTGTACTTTATATACTTGGGAGGGCTCCCTCCCGGCTGTGCTCTATTTTAGAGTGCCCATTTATTCAGGCCCCCTACCCTTCTGGCAGCTGATGGAAAAGGCAGCGGAACAATGAGCCCCCACTGCGCCTCGCTGCCTGCCCCCAGCCACCAGGGGAAGAGGAAGCAGCAGCCACTGCGCAACACATTATTCTGTCCCCCCGGAACCTGCAGCCAGGCCAAACCCCCCCCCAGGTTCCCTTGGCCCTCTAAGTGCCAAGCCAAAGACTGAGTGACATTTCCAAAGTCCTGACCTTTGTTTTTGCCATTGACTGGGAAGACGTTTGAAGGAGATGCAGTGCACACTGCTTCACTCTCAGCAATGTGCACACACATTCAGAGACATTTCACACAAGTATACACACACACACACACACACACACAAAACAAAGTAGCATACAAAGTGAAAGATGTGTAGCACTGGTTTTGCATGTGCAGTTACTGTAGAGTTTATTGACTTCTGTTAATGCCTGAGTGCCTGTTGGAAATAAGAGCAAATGTGACATTAAATAAATGTCACAATATAGTTAAATGAAAATCAACAGTCATCACCTATGATCTCAGAATTCTATTACATTTGCTTGTTAGCTATGTGAAAAAACAAAGAAACACGTAATTGTCTTATGTATAATTGTGACTATGACAGATTATGCCCAGAATTTAACCTGCTCAAAATCTGGTACTGGAAACCAGATCTCCTAATTAGAATCACAAAAATACTTACACCAGTATTCATTCAGATGACATGGTGCTTACAGGTATGGACTCTCATTAAGGAATGTCTTTTTAAGTTCATATTTAAAAGCAAAGCAGGAAAGGCTCATGTGGAGTAAATGGCGTAAAGTGGTCTGAGTTGCGCTGTTGATAGCTTGTGTTCAGTGCAGCTCTCAGTAGCTGCCTGCAGGTCTAAGGTCTTACTGAATATCGAAGGCCCCATTAGTCATATATGTGGAGCACTGAGTGTGGAAGGCCTCATTAGTGATATAAGCTGCTGCCCAGGGCTTTGGTCAAATCAGACTCCTGCTATGAGGCCACACTCCAAGACTTATGACATGACATAGAACTGGACAAGTCAGAGGCAATGCTAATCGCTCAGCTTAATTGAGCGCTATGCTGAGATGCAAACTGCCTTGTGCAATCAGGGCTCATTTAAGCTTCACACCATGTGCTCATGGCCCATGAGGTGACATTTGCTTTTTAGTCTATTATTTTCTGAATATTAACTTTGCTTTCAGCATGCTCCCTGCATGTTCCCCTATTTAATACATTATAATTCAGGTTGTTGATTTTCTCAGAACTCTGGATGTGTGGAAGTGGAAGGGTGTGTTTGTTCATCCTTTGCTTTCAACTAATCTCTTCCTCCCTAATTCCTAACATAGAGTTCTCAATCTGTGAAATACAAAAAGGGGAGAATGAGATCATGGATGAAAATTGCAAAACTTTGTGTCTCAGGCAGAGGTATTTATACTGTGGAGACTTACTATTTATATCAAATAGTCCCTCCATTACACACATATGGTGTGTTATTGTTCAAACCGGCTTGTTGCATTATACACTGTAAAATGTTATAGACCAACTTAAACCAGTAGAATCTAACCACAGGTGGGTAAAGAGCCTGATAACAAAATAACACGTGTGAATAACAGAACAAGAGGAAATTGATTTGCTGACAGATTCAAATTTTTATTTAAAAGAGTAGCCTTATGGAAAAAAGTACAAAGTACAAAGAATGCTGTACAAAGAACCTTTACAGTTTTCTTTTTAGGAATCTTGATTTAACCTTTTAAAAGAGTGTAAAAAAAAGTTCAAATTGCATGGGTTTCCTATATAGCTACACATTTGTGGCATTTAAAAGTGTGGATTTTTTTGTTACTTTCATGTAAATATTGTAGTATGACCTAATTTGCATGTTTTTAAATGTTTTTTTTTTTTTGCATATCTTGCATAACATTAAAACTCTATTTCAGAAATATAGCTTAGACCATTAAAGCTGCAGTGGCTTAAAAACCCAAATGAATGAGTGCAAAGGAGGAACAGGCTTGTTTCAAAAAGAATGACTGTACATTTACCAAGCTATCATGGTGTCAAACAGTTAATCTGTGGTTCGGTATAGCATGTCACGTATCACACATAAGTTACACACACACACGCACACACACACACACGCATAGACAAAGCCACATGTTTACAGAGTATCAGGTGTGAGTCCTTACACAGTGAAACTGGCCAGGCTATGGCTATCCATGGAGTGAATCTTCTTCTCATGTTAGTCTTTATTGTCTAAGCACTCAGTTGTTTACTGCTCTGACCTGCCTGATGCACGCTTTTATCTGAATAAAGTCAAATGTTTTAGTTATTATTACTGTATATTTCTCCCACACCCAGCTGTGAAAGCTTCATTCAGCACAACAAACAGGTTTTATTCAGTTGAGGAAAATAATGACACTAATAATGGACACAGCCCAAAAGGACCACATACTGTACATAACCATTTGACTGAGTAATGCTGTTCATAGTGAAAGAAATGCCTTGAAAAACAGCATAAAAATGCTCTGAGAAATTACAAAGATTATTTTTAATGGCCTTTAGACTTGGTATTCATTTTTCCAGGACTGCACAGGTAATATGAGTGTTAAATGTATAGGTCATACAGGGTGAAGAGTCATTTAGGAAAAGGTTTATCGGAGGCATTGTGTGTTGTCATGGTGGGGAGGGGGGCTGAAGGTGGAAACTGAGACTGAGTGACCTAATTTGATCTGTGGTGGTTTTGATCCGCTCCCTTGCTTGCTGGGGCTGTGACTGTGCTATTGGTAGAATGCTGAACGCTGACCTTAATTGCCTGACAGACAGCTCAGATAAACTCATATCAAACATGGCTGCTGTAACTGTAGACGCTGTGTAATTATTGAACTCCAGGGAGTCAGATAAGGCATCCAAGACTGCAAATCAACAAGCTAGTTATTCATTTATAAGGGTACTAAAATTCATTCTTTAAAAAAACAAGCAGATCTTTCAAACCTGCTCAACTTCTTCTAGTCTTTTGTGCAACTCCCAAACAGTGAGTGGGCTATCAGATTTTTTTTGTCATATTAATATCCATACACACATTTAAAACCACACATATGCACAGTTATGGCACCAGCTTTACCTGCCCAAGCCTCCCAGTGGCTTAGTTAGCTTGGAAACACGTCAGCCATGTCAGTTAGTCAGTAAGCCAATCCTGTGGTGGGATGGAGAAGTTGGGGGGGTTGGAGGCAACAGACCTATCCCATAACCAGGCTTGTGGAGGGGGCGGAAAGTCTACCTCATAGCTAAGACAGGCCAGGCAGGGATCACTTACAGGCCGCAGGGTGGGAGCATCAGTGTGGCACCAAAGTGCCCACAGTATTTACAGCCCCCCGAAACACACTTCAACAGTCTCAGGTTAAGCTTGCTGCGATGGTGCCGATAATCTGCCTCCAGAGGAACCATCTGGAAAACTGAGCTGCCACTCTCCTATTGCTGCTTTAGCGTAAACCCACCTACCTGTACACCAGAAGCCTCTGACACACACTCACACCTTTATAGGTTTACAAATAATCATTCAGAAATGGTTCCTGTTCAGTTTCAGTGTTGTTAGTTGTAACTCAGTCTCCTCTGTCTAAAGGGATCAGAGCATGAATAAACTGATTATGTGCTCTCAGTGGAAATAACAACATTAATCATATAATAATCCTGCAGTCAACAGAGAGCCAACAGCCGTACCACTCTTCCTCTGAGGTTACAAAGACATTGAATATTTTAATGTAGAGAAGACTCCAGTTGAAATTTCAAGAAATGCAAACACAACTACATTAAAATGGTATTTTACCTATAGATACCAGCATAAGCATTTCCATGGTGTTACATCCTTTTAAATTTGGAAAAAAAATTCAGACCCATTTAGCAATCTTAGGTGGCCTATCAATCTCTGCTGAACCAAGGCATACAATTTCCAGGTTAGTAATTTAATCTAACCCATGTCTTCCAAACTGTGCCCAGTAGAAACAATGTGGTATGCTTGTATTTGTAGTTATAAATAATTATAAAGCACTGTGTCTATAAACAGCTGTAAGCCCTTGCAATGGACCCTCGTTTGTGTATGCGTCTTTTCCCTAATGATACCTGAGTGGATATAAGTGCAGGCTGTTTGTTACTCAGCCTCACGTTCCTCCTAACCCACAGCTGTCTATCCTGCCAGCTTTGGAAGTGTTTTCTTTCTTCCTGCTTGTTAAGGACAAGGAGCAATCTTTCATGTTGGATCCGGTGACTGTAGAGAGGACAGAGGGGAGGAAGCAAGTAAGGTGTGGTCAGCCAGGTACATGTGCCTTGGGCTCTGAGTCTCCCCAGAGACACCTGCTTTACATCTCCCTCCCTCCCACTTCTCCCTCCATCCCTCTCTCTTTCCCTCCTTCTGCCTCAATTCTTTCTGATAGACTATCAGCAATAGCCAAGAGCAGACTTTCTCCTAACCGCATCCTTTTCCTCATTTGAACTCATCTCTTCTTGACAAAAGCCCTGTGCTCCAGTGTCTAGCTGAGAGTGCTGCATGAGAGCACTTTTTGCCTTTAGGAAATGTACAGTACTTTGATGGCAGTAGAGAAAGACCTTGAACATCGATTACATGTCAGTGTCATGTTGCCACCCCTCCCAACCAAACTTACACGGACCCCACCGGATTCATTACAACAGTTTTGCCTGTGCTTATCCTTCCTTATACATTATAAAGAGAAATGTTCCGGTCATGGCAAAGGCAAATCAGATGGGCATAGTTCATGTGGTTTAAAGAAATGCAGACTGGCTTCTCTATGGAGGATAATCTGCTTTTTTTGAGCGTGAATAGAAATCAATGTAAGAAGCAATCTTTGTGTTTCTCATTAGCAGTTGATTGTTGAGTTAATCAGCATTGGTCAACAGCCTCCCTCATTGATTCTGATAACAATCTGCCCAGATGCCTAACGAGGCATTGCATTAACAGTCACCCTGCTTTGATCGTGTTGGTTAACGATTTGACTTAGTGATTGATGCATTGATTGACTGGCAGTGCAGGCATGGGAATGGGACAGTGCTGGGGTTCTCAGTCTCTGTTCTGATGGACGATAGTAGTGAGAACATCTCCAGTGCTGAGCTTGCTCCTCTTGAGAAAGACTGCTGCGACTGTCAACTTACACAAGGGAGGTCTGCTCAAAACCTGACTGTTAATAAAGCTCTCTCATTCAAAAAGTCATCTCGTTCCCTGAGGAGTTCTTAGCCCTTTTTCTTACAAGGCAGATTGTGCTCTGCTTTTCTGAGGGAGAAAAAAGCTGTAAACCATGATCAGTAGGGGGTCGATCTCCCCAATGGATGTCACAGACTTTAACGAGCAGTTTCAGCCCATCTCAAAAGACACATAGCACAGCAGGGTGAACAAAGATGGCCTTTGTGTGTGTGTTGCGTGTGTGTGTGTGTGTGTGTGTGTGTGTGTGTGTGTGTGTGTGTGTGTGTGTGTGTGTGTGTGTGTGTGTGTGAATGGATGTGTGGGTGGGTGGGTGTTTGAGCTGTTTGGTTACTGCTTGGTAACTGTGTGTGTGTGTGTGTGTGTGTGTGTGTGTGTGTGTGTGTGTGTGTGTGTGTGTGTGTGTCTGTATGTGCACACTTTAGCAAGTCTGGATGGGTAAGTATTTCAACATGCCTGCTCTCCAGGGGTTCCAGCAGAGAGTTGTCTACATTTTGGGTGTAGGGAGGAGGATCAAATTAAGTCGTACAGTGTAGGATTTGGACAATTATGTTTAGAATTCACCATACAATAAATAAAAAAATTCCTTTCATCTTAACATCCTAATATGAACATCTTTGCTGGTTGTGAAATATAGCAGAATACAATTGAGTATAGCAGGTGACATATTACATGGTTATGGCAAGAATCATTTATGACAAAGGAAAAGAGTAACATTTATAATCTGATTATGTTCTCAGGAGATTATTTTCAATTTCTTAGCCATATTATTTTAGTTTCTCAGTGAGTACCAGCTCAGATATATGTCCATTACTGGGCCAGTGTGACCTAATGTAAATTGGCCTATAAAAAGATACTGTTAATAGTCCATTATAAGTCAGACATGCTCCATCTTGATCAGGTCCACCTTGATATGTCATTTGGTCAGTATTAGTTTTGACATCTTGTGACCACAAAAGTCATCTTTCAACTTCTGCAAAAGCTGTATTAAAGTCTTTCATTCTGGCTAAAATCCAGATGTCCCATTAACATCAGGCAAATATGTCTTTTAAATGTCTTTAAAATGCCTTTGTGTTTCACGTGGTCTGGTACAATTACCCAGACTTTGAAAAAACAAAAGCTTTGATCGAAGAAAACAGGACACTTGATTAGTGAATAATATAATATAATATAATATAATATAATATAATATAATATAATATAATATAATTGCCCTTCTCTTAAAGCCCATAATACTGTTTTTTTTAGTGAATTATCACATTACAATGTTTATCTGAGAGTTATTTGTCTGTTACACATATGCGCAGGTTATATAGATAAATACATAAGGTTTCAGAATGTGTCCAAGGATGTCGTGTGGTGGCTAAGGCCAAGAGTAAGGGAGAAAATGAAATAGCTATGTGTGTAACTGGATTTATCATTCTCTTTTTTTCTAATAGCCCAGGCTAGGAAAAATGGCCTTCATCCATAAAAATACTGGAGTAGCCACAAAACATTAAGAAAGGGTAGATTAGAAAACAGAGACATGGAAAAAATATTTACAATATTCTGATAAATATGGTATTTAACAGACAGCAATAAAGTGAACAAAAGTCGGATAGATCAGGCGATGAACAATCTCTTGCATACATTAGTATAAACTATTAGTCAATCTAGTGTAAGTCTTCTATGGAAATGATTGAAATGTCTCTGTTTCCTCTTTGAATGCATATGGTATAAAGGTTTTCATGCGAGAGCTCTTCCAAAATGTCCTTTAATAGGTACATGGGCTTGCATGCATGAGGTCAGGAAAACATGATATCTTTATACAGAATGAAGCTGCTATAATTCAGGCATCCCTCTGATGATGAGACATTCCATGACAGCTTTAAATTGGTAATGTATTATTCATCATATAGATCTGAGTACTGCTTGGTTACCTTGTGTGTGTGTGTGTGTGTGTGTGTGTGTGTGTGTGTGTGTGTGTGTGTGTGTGTGTGTGTGTGCGTGTGATTATTAAGCACTTTATCAAGCCATTTAGATTAGTTCTCTTTAAATTCATTAAATTCTCTTTCTTTATATGGTTTGTAGCACATACACTATGTGTTGGTTTCCGTGTGCCTCTGATGCTATATGTGTAGCCAGCCTGAGTGGTGCAGCTATGCAGAAATTCTGAATGTAAATGAATCCTTGCACCTGTACTGTCCAATTACCTCCCAAGAATCTCACTACGTCTCAGGATGTGTGGCTTTCTGGAATAACAGAATCGTGGATGAAATGGCAAAATTACCAGCATGCTTGGCAGGAAATTGGAAAATGGGAAATCTGTCTGGTGAAAGTATTCAATTACAGAGATCCTTTTCTGTGCTCAGCCACATTTCAGAAACATGGTAATTTCCGCCTTTCTCAGTGCCTCTCATGCAGAGAACAGAGGCTACACCAATCATGGATTATTATTACACAGAAATGAATGAAACACACTCCAGTTCATGGCAGTACTCTTAAAGATTTTCCTCTAGGTCTTTTCCCTGCTGCTCTGCTGACATGTTTGAGCATGATGATGACTTTCAAATTAAGAACCAGATGAGAATTCCACACAGTTGAAGAGCCTAATACTAGCATGCCCTCACTGCCTTGCAAAAGCAATGTACGTAATCTCTGGTTTGATAATTATGCTCAAAACCACATACACACCAGTCCAATACTGGCAGACTCCATTCTGCATTTCTCTGTCCTGGTGAGCTTTGTGTCTCCTACTCCCAGTCCACCTCTCTCCTGGTGAGAGAGGCCATGCGTCTGATACCATGTTGTTATTGACACTGGCTGTTCCCTTCAACAAGAGTAAGCGGGAAAATCAATCATCTCCATTAGAGGCCGAGAGAGTGACAAGATGGAAATCCCTGGCAAAGGCCCCCTTCTCACCCACTCTTTCTATCTGTGACTCTGTCTCTCTCTTTCTTTTTTTATTCAAGGCTTTTCTAGGTTTTTATTTTAATTTTGGACTCTTTCTATCTCTATCCCTGAGTGTGTTTCTGGCTCACCAACCATAATTTCCCCTCCTCACGCACAGCAATTAAGATGCGGCTGTCTGAATGTGTACATGTGTGTATTGTCTAAGTATTCCTGAGCTGGTAAATGTGTGTGTTCTTGTTTGAGGCAGTGTCAGAGTTTATGAAGTCAATATATCTTCATCACAGTGATAAATACAGATGTCATTGTATTTCAGAACAGGGTATGAATAGGACACACAGACTCACCTGATGGAATTTCTGGGCAATTTACTCAATCATGACCAAGGTTAATGATGTTGAAGTTGTCCATTCACCCCTAACTATGTCATCTATTGATGGGGTGAGAGAAATCTGAGCCAGACTGGTGGTGATCACTGATGCAACTTTAGCTTTAATAAAGCTCCTCAGGATACGGTTAGCATGCTTAAATGCTATTTCAAGGTCTTCTTGAATAGTTTGGTCTGCTGTGCTTGTTAAGAGGAATTGCATTTATTTTCATATTAAATAATTACATATTTTAATCATGTATCTTTCAATATTAACTTTAAATATTTTGTTAATAGTTTATCTCTAACTTTAAATTAAATAAAAAAAGATTTAATGTGGTTTTTCTTGGTCTTTGCTGCAAAGCAAACTGAACATATGTTTTGATATAGCAGACATGTGCATATACCAAACAGCCAAAATAGTGATGCAACACTATACACTGATTCCATGCAGACTACGTGGCATAATCTGTATTAGAATAAAAGAATAAGAAGTGAAGGAAACAAAGCCGTGTACTAAAACGATAGTATTAATGCTAATGAGGATTTTATATTGAACTAATTCAACTCCACCTCCATTAAACAAACATAATACAAGGATGATGATGATGATGATGATGATGATGATGATTATTGTTGTACTTTTACAGAAAAGGATTTTGTCACATCTATACAGCAATTAATTACTTTAATTATCTAATTATATAAAAATATTTGTATGATCTGATTTCGTGGTCATTTTGCTCATTCGGCATTAACCACATTGCCTCAAATATGTATAACTAGCAACCTTTGTTAGATTACTGGTAGTAAAGGGAAGGGTGAAAATTGGATACAGAAAGCTCTGTGTGAGTGTATGAGTGAGAGGAAGAGGTGAGGAGATAAAGAGAGAATTACAGCAGTCACGGTGCAGATCAAAACCATCCTCTGTTTACCTTTGTGTACCTGCCAGGATTATGGTTGTAGTCAAACTTGAAGTTTTCAAGGAAACACATGTTTGGTGTCAACTTCTTCAGTTCAGCTCAGTCAGACTTAGCTCTTCTCCATCCAGCTCTCTTCCCAGCACTGAATAATCACAACAGCAAGGCTTTAAGTCCTTGGCCGCTGCAGTTATTTCCACATTCGCTTGTATTCTCTGACTTTTCTCCACACTCTGTTTTGCTCATTCTCCTCAGTTTGATGTAAATACTGCTTACTACCACAAGCCAGTGGTTCCTCCTTTCTGGTTCTTGACTTTACACAATTCACAACTAATCTCTACTTTCATTCATATACTAACTGTTAAACCATTGACTTACTGGACCCTGTTAAATGATACTGCTAAATGATTTTGTCTACAGGTATTTATTAGAACTTACATATGATTCTCATACAATCCACAAATCATTCCATAGAAAATTATCAACTGACGGATTATCCATGACATCTGTCTCATTTGGCTGGTACTTGCTTTGGCTCAACCAGGACAGAAGTGTTCAAGTTACAGGGCAATGCTGCCATCTAATGGACACATGAATAATTCAAAATTACTGTTTAAAAACTATTTTAAATTTGACAATCTTAATAGTTTATTGGTTGTTGGTGGTATTGTTTATTTGTTTGTTGTTTTACATACTTATTCATTTGATAACTTCATTTCAGTTCTCCATGCAAAATCACTCTAATCAGCGTTGGATTTTTGGACAGCATTGCAAGCATTTAAAGTTTAATAGTTTTCCAAAATGTCACACCAAACTATTTCTTTATGCACTTTTTACTTACTGGCGTACTTCATATTCTGTGTTTAAAATCGTCCTTGTCTAACACTTCCTGAATTAAGGCATAAGATTTCTATGTATTATGTTCATGTCCATGCTCACCATCTTTCTCGTCTTCTTCTTCTTCTTCTTCTTCTTCTTCTTCTTCTTCTTCTAACAACAACATTTTATTTATAAGCACCTTTCATGACCAAGGACACTGGACAGGCACAAGAAAAAATACAGTCATAGTAGTAAGTAAAACATATTTAAAGTTTACATTTAGACTATAATAGTGAGTGATAAAGGTAAGCAAAGAGGGATACAAATGAGAGTAAAAGGAGAAAATGCATACGTATATATATAACAATGACATACAACTTAATCAAACTTAGCAGACAATAAAGGGCAGATAAAGATTGAGTGTAAGAGTGGGTGTGAGTAAATGCAAGGCAGAAGAGATGAGTTTCTAGCTGGGTTTTAAAATGTCGAACAGAGGTGCAGGCACAGAGGGAGAGAATTCCACAGTTTAGGGGCAGAGACACTAAAAGCCCTGTCTCCTATGGTGTGGAGGCGGGAGGACGGGACAGCAAGCAACGGACCTAAGCATGCATGCAGGTGTGTATGGGAGGACAACACAGAGACTTAAATCTGAGAAGAAGTATCTTATACTGTATACAGAATGGAACAGGGAGCCAATGCAACTTTTAGAGTATGGGTGTGACATGCCCCCATGGTCTTGTGTGGGTGATCACCCTAGCAGCTGAAGTTAGCATATACTCTATTGTTAAGACCTTGCACTGGGAGTCAGCATTGCAGTACTGAGTCTGGAGTTAACAAGAGTGTGGATGAGTGTCTCCCCTGCTGAAGAGGGGAAAAAGGAGGGATGAAGCCTGGCAATGTTCCTAAGGTGAAAGAAAGCTGTCTTAGTAATGTTTTTATTGTGTGGCTGATATGAGAGTGTGGAGTCCAACGCTACACCAAGGCTTCAAATATGAGCTGAGGTGAATGTAACAAAACCTGGGCGATATAATGAGTAGTGCCTCGTTTTCTTCAGAGTGGACAGGGGTGCAATCAGTATGACCTCAGATCTGTTACTGTTATGCCTCAGAAATTTAGAATTCATCCTAGTCTTTAGTCCGTCAAACAATCCACTACTGCTGGAGGCTGACAGGGATTCAAATTGTTATCTGTCAGAGAGACCTAAAAGTGTAGAGGACAGTACCAGTAAGGCCAATCACTTTTTTCAAGACTGTCACTGTGTCAAAAGCACTAGTGTGGCCCAGAAGTATATCGACCCTGAAGTATATTCAGGTTGTTTGAGGATAAGTGATCTTTAAGCTGAGCTGACAGAGTATGCTCATGTATCTTTCCAGGAAAGGGCAGGTTAGAAATTGGTCTCTAGTTACTGAGCTCCTCAGGGTCAAGTCCAGGCTTTTTAATAACTGGTGTGATTGCAGCCAGTTTCAAGTTGGTGGGAACAGAACCAGAACTAAGCGAAGCATTGACAGCCTTGGTTGTGAGAGGGGCATAATGAAGGCATATATATTTTAACCAAGGGAGTAGGCATCGGGTTCAGGTGACAGGTGGTGAATCAACTTAGCAACATAACGCTCCTTGTAAAATTATAGAATGGGCTCTGTAGCTCTGTAGGCAAGGTCTGTCTTCCTGCTGAGTTGTCAACCGGCTGCTTTCAAACAGTCGAGCTCAGGAACGAACCGGGGAGAAGGATGAGTGAACGCCACAGGACGTGTTTTAAGGGGAGTTAGTTGATTTAGGGCACTGGAGACAATGTTGTTAGAGTGGATGAACAGAGCATCTGGGCATGGAGTTGGAGACAGAGGAATGGGAAACCACTCAAGCATGTTCATCAGAGCTGAAGGGAAAATGTTTTTTTAAGTTTCTGAAAGTGATATTGTTTTAAGTGTTTGCATGATAGGGAGGGAATAGACAGGTCAAACAACACAGCCTTGTGATCGGAGATGGCAAAACACACGTCACTCAGGTTAAGAAGTATGGTACCTTATGAACAAGCAATATCCAACGTGTGACCTTAAATTTACATGCTAAGTAACCAATGGTTATATTTGTTAAATTATTTTATAAAACAATCAAACAAACATTAAAGCTCTTGTTTGTCCTGAGATCTTTGTTACAATGGTTTCATCTCTTCTGTATAAACAATAATTGTCAGTGTCCAGATTTTTAGTTTTGTTACCAGTAGAGAAAGTAATTTGCCCTTTGAAGTGAAGGGAAAAAATGTGCATAAGGTTAACTCTTTGTCTCCATAAATGTTTGAGTTATTTGATAGGAGGTAATACTCAAAACACCACATGATTCTTTGCTCAAAATTAACAAATCTGCTGTTTGGCCAGCTGCATAAGCTTGTTTTATGTTCAGACTCACCTCCCTTGAAATTAGTCCCCTGATTAGAGAGGAGCACAAATTGAGGTTTCATAGCAGGCAATAAATCCTTCAAGTGCTATAAGGAAAGAGCACAAATGCTATCTAAACCTGGTCTTGAGTGTTTCTACATATGTGTATGTCTATTTATGCTACGGATCCATACACACACTCTAAAGCATGACAAAAAATATGAAGATCATATCTCGTTCTTTATGAAAGTAGGAAGACTGGTAACTGTTAGCTGAGGAAACTTGCGTTCCTATTCCATCCAAGCACCCAGCAGGTCAGCAGGTACGTTGGGGTCATCCTGGCTGTGATCTATTGTGACTGGAGTATCTGGACTAGGGAGTTGTCTCTGTATCAAGCTATCAGATTTAGCTTCAGATTTTAGTAGGTGAATTTAGTTCTGTGCTGTTTTAGGTAGCACCATGGTCCTGGAGGAACATTGTTTTGTTTCACTGTGTACTAACTAGCTGTATATGGTTGAAATGACAATAAAGCCACTTGATGTGACTTGACTTGAAATTCTGGTATCTGCTGACTTGCTAATGAATCACAAAGCCCCCTGCTGCTAAGTGAGCTTGTCCACTGGACTCTTTGCTTCTTCCAGAATAGGCAGGCTCTGTAGACAATTGTCACCTTTTCTACGCTGTGACAAGACATGTCTTTGGATGGTAGGGTACAGCAGGGGTTACAAGTTCCCAAATGGTAGAACACTAGAATTAGTATGTGGAGGGTAATTGCTCAGTATTTAGGTCTCTCCGCAGGAACCTCCACAAGATCTTATCTTCCTGTAGCAGGTGAACATTTGCTTAATGTCTCCACACTGCGAAACCTGATGTGTTAAGTTTACTCATATCAATTAAGGAAGCAGATTGCCTTAAACCATTTAACTTTAAGACTGCTTTGAGTACAGCTAACTTATAAAAATCATAGTTTACTTAGCTTATTCTTTGTAACACTTACTTAAATCAACAAAAGGTTAAGGTTAAAGACCTAATCAAGTCAATTTTTAAATGCTCTTTAGTTTATAAAGCTATGTTAAAAATAAAATGGCTCACTCACTCTCAGTAACTGCTTTATCATAAGGGCAGTTTATCCTAGCCAATCTACCTACTGCTGCTTCACCATTCCACCAAAATAAAACAGTAGCCATGAGCGAATCATTAATGTTCAAGCATTAAAGGTAACGTGATAGTGATTTATCCGGACGTTTTTAAGGAAGGGATTTTATGTAACTGGACATTTGCAAATTTTCATCTGAATACCTATGGCCTATATTGTTCACTATTTGTTAACTGAAGTTATGTGAAAGAACACACCAACAAGGTTTTTGTATGAGGTATTATGGAGAAATTTCAAAGACGAACTTTGGTCTAGGTTTAAACTAACATTATTTGATTTATTAAAACTTGAGTCACATGAATTGTGCTTACTTTAGATTTCACACACAAATGCAGGAACTCTGTCAGAGTTACTTCAGTTCTTCAAACAATGTTCAAGTTACTGAGTGCTCATAATGTATTACAGATAANCTCATTTGGTCATTTCCATCGTTAGGTTTTACAGTGGTGATTTGATGTTCTCTGAAGCACAAGGTCAGGCCAGGAAGGTGGTTGAGACTCTGAAAACTATGTTGTTTGCCCCAATTAGGGTTCACCACAGCTGATCATTGGTCCACATATTTGATTTAGCACACTTTTTATGCCAGATGCCATTCCAGATAGAACCCTCCCCAATTTTATCCTTGGGACTAGCTTGGGACCAGCACTCGGAATATACTGTCGTATGCCACCCCAGTGGTTGTGGTGAGTTCCCAGGCTGGGAATTGAACCTGGGCTGAAGCAGTGAGAGCGCTGTAGCCTAACCACTTGTCCTCTAGGGACCCCTGAGACACTGATAATTAAACTATAATTAAACGTAATTAAACATAGCCCAATTTTCCTTCCATCATAATGGGAAGTGCCACCTGATCTGATGAGACCGCTTGTTGACATTTGCCGCAGTAGCTTTAATTGTCTTTTGCAGTATTGTTTTAAGTACCATATTTTGGTTTTCGTATTGGTATCTTTTTGGAAAGTATGCATTGTAAAGATCGACAGTTGTGAACCAGTCACACTGCATGGGGTTGCATGGGTACAAGGACATTTGGCAATTTCAGCATGCTGAATGGCAAGCTTTTAAGAACCAATTAACTCCTCTTAAGTCTAGACTTGGATTGAACCTCCATCCATCAGGAAGTATGTTGAATTTTCCATTGTTCTGAACAGCAGGGTCAACTTTCTGTCATGTCCTTGTCCTTGCTATAGTGTGGCAAATTTGACTGGATCTGTAACTGATGAGTTCCTGAAAAGGCTGGGGGATGCTGGCGAATCCTGTATTCCTGTGACATTGTTGATAATTGGTCCGAGGTGGTTTCTGCCTAGTGAGCAATGTTTTAGCTGTGAAGCGTCCCACTGGCACCTGACTGTCATAGTTGGGCTCTGTGGGATTCCTTAGCACTCTTATGCCTGCACTAATGTCTGTAAGTGATAACCTACCAAAATATAATTGTTAATTAACATAATATGGGTCTATTTCTGAAAAATATCATGATTTCACTGTTTACTTTTAAGTTAACAGTGCAAATGATTAGATTTTTAAATTCATTTAAAGGTCAATAACTTGACCTTCCATTATTTATTATTCACACCACAAATTTGCTAAAACAACACAAAATATTACAAAGTGTAGTTAAAATACTTCTGAATAACAGGGTGGACACAACAATGACAGGGTGGACTAAACACCAAAACAGCAATGACTTTTTGCAGATAAATTTTAAGAAACTTTACTCACTTTTTTTAAAATCACTTTTAATCATATTAATGCTCTGCTTAGCACAAACCTGCTTTTCTAAAAATGAACAATACTGTAACCATTTGAATGTAATAATCTTTTTATTTTAAATGACATTGATCACAAAAAAATTACATCTCCCTCACCTTTGAGTTTGACAAACCTCTAAGCAACATGAAAAAATATAAAATGTATTTTGAAATATCAAACACGTACAACAGCTATCAACATTTCACATTAACACTGTTTAGCACAAAACATTTCCTAAAAAGATCAACAGTGTTACATTGTGATTTAATTTTAATGTGCTAATCTGCTTTGTTTTTTAAATCTATCCCTAATAATTGATTTCAATAAACATATCACTCACAATTGACTTTCCAAACCCAAAACGACATTAAAAATGCATTTTAAACAAATCAATTATTTCTTCTGATCATGTCTTGTAACCGATTATTTAATCTAGTCTTCTTCTGATCTCAACTTAGTTCTAGCTTGATAAGGATTTGGAGCAGCAGGATCCACACCAAGTGTCGTCTCACTCATTCCAAAGCAGTCACAATCTATTTTCCCTTCTCTGAATTTGCATACAAAACTGATGTCACCGCATTTAATCTAGCCTGGGTACACACTGATGACTTGGTGCATCCTTATGGTCCCTTTTATGGCAGATAATGGGAGATTCTAGGATATATAAAATAGTAACAGTTACAATATATATATATATATCTACTTTTAGTATTTTAGATGAAAGCTGTAATTAATATTTCTCAATATAACCATTATAAATTAATCACTGTTTAAAAAAATATGATTTCATGTAAACAACAACTAAAAATATACCTGATTCAACATCATCATTCAAGAGCTGAACTGTACTCCAACAAGCCTTCAATTTCTGCTAGAGAGTAAGTGCATCTTCCCCAAATGAACCATTCTGTTGCCCTCTTAAGTCTCCCACCTACTCCATCAAGGCCCCCCTTTCCATGGCTGGCATTGAAGCAATGCCAACTTATTTCTTTGAAGCCCAATTAATATGGGTCCGTAGACAGCTTGTAAAAGTTTCCCTTTTGCTTGTACTGGGTAGAGGGACCATCACTAAAAAAGTGCAACTGGTTTATTTTCCCAAATAGGACTGAGATGAGCCCAAATAGCTGGAGGATCTCGATGGTGAGGTGGAACAGAAGGTTACTGGTTCCTGCTCTTTGCATGTATACAGTACCACAGTGTGAAGGGTTGCCTGTTGGTGTGACCCACCAAAAATGCACAGACTAAATTTCTATGAAATATTTTCAGGTGTAATTTTTGCTAAAATCCACATGAATCAAGTACTGATTGATGTTAGATTCTCAGTAAAGAGAAGCTCTCGGTAAATTCTGTATTGCCATCAAATATTGAATATGTTTTATGAACTTGAAGAGGCAGTCATGCAATTGACTGACTAGTTCAGGCTCTGTGCTTGTAATGTCTTTCTTGGTGGTTTTGGACCATTTTCCTACGTCTACCTGGTTTATTCTTTCTACTAACAATTGCACATAATTTCTCAGCTGGTAGGTGGTTTCAGAGTTACAGGAGTGGTAAGATTCACTCACCATAGAACACTCACCATATGCACAGAGTTTGAACCGGGCATTGCACATGATTGAGTCTGCCAGTTCTTCAATATTTGCTGTAGTCACAAGTCCACAATGATAAAGAGCATTGGTCATGAACTGCAGATTTTCATGTGTTTTGCATTGATAGGTTTCACGGTCAGCATCCATTGGTGCAACCACACAAATGACTTGAGAGCACAAAATAAGAAGTAGGAAATATATACCTGGTTTTCAGCCAAAAAATTTCTGTGGAGATTCTTCATGGTGTCAGTGAGCAATCATTTCTACATCTTTTTCTTTTGTCTAGTGATTGTTTGTTTGCAGCCTGTTGCTATGCTACTCACATCATCTCGTAAAAAAAAAGTGTTTGACTCTATTCTTGATCTCTGTAGATACTTAGTTCCCTGTCTTGCGCTGAAAAGAGGAAAGGCCACCTTCCAATTTTCCTGTCTGCTTTGTTAAAAATCCTGGTGTTTTCTGTGCAAACCTCAGACGCCTGTACTTTTTAACAATTTTCCGCAAAATTACTTTGGCATTCAACTGCCGCTCTTTCTCATATCTAAAGCACCTTTCTTTGTATTTTTCCTTTTTTTTTGTTTCTCCTTTTGCAGTTTTTGCAGTGATTTTTCTATTTCATTTTGCAGCCTTCTTTTTGTTTTTCTTCTTTGAATGTAACCTTTATGTTGTTGCCTATAATAACCAGACTTTAGGGAATTAAAATTTTTAAATCTCAGCACTGGAAACATGGGTCTTAATGTAAAAAGACACATATCTGCACTTTAAAATCTGAATTACATAATGATCTGAATTACTCCTTCTGTACACCTATTTCCAGCTTGAAGTCCCTGGACTAGGCTTGCTTTCAGGAGTTGATAGTGGAGCGTTCTGTTGCAGAAGTCTGGCTTGGGCTCTACTTTTTCCTTTGGATTCTCTCCTTTTCTTTCTTAGAGCTCTCTTTTCTCACTCACTGACTTCTGAAATGGTCTTCTTCCTTCCTTTCTCTCTATTTCTCCACCATCTTTCTCTTTCTGTAGGCATTGTCTCTTTTTCTCTGAGTCAGAATGTCTGCAATGCCTTTAGTGACTCTGTACTTCAGCTGCACTCAGACACATTCTTAAAGAGAGAGATGCTAAAAATATTTATACCCCCTTTTTTTTTAAATAACTTCTAATTAACAATATAAAACAATTAACCTACATAATGTGAGAATACTCCTGACATCCACTCCTGAGATGTCCACTCTGTTAGGTACATGTCCAACCTGTTAGGATTACTGAGACGATGGGGTGGACCACAATGGGGTGGACACGATGAGGTAAAAATATCCTCTATATGGTCTGTGAATGGAATCTAGCAAACATAGCTCTGAATTTATGATGGTTTTGTCCTTTTAACATGAATATTAAACATTTTTAAATCATGGTTATTTTCTTATGTAATCCCCTAACAAACTGGACATGTCATTCTTGACCACACCTGACTAATATAAAATTAATATAAACAAATATTAAACAGCAGAGCTTAACACTGGCCTAGGAGTGGTGGTTTCCCTCCACAAGTCTGATGTCACATGCAGTGTGTGATGCCATCACTCTGTACAGATCCTCTATTAAAGGAGCAACAGCATGACATTAGGGGGTGGACACACAACTCAAGGGACACACAAAAAACTCGAAGAAAAAGAAGAAAAATTACAAGATTACAAGAAGAAAAATATGTTATTAGGATAATCTAACGGTAGACTTTTTATCGGCTAATTTGCACTTAAATTTGTGAATGAATTTTAAAATGCAGCTCTGGGGACATGAGAAAATGAGTACAGTTCATTAAATAAAAGTTCTTTAAATTTGTAAAATTTGACTTTTAGATCCGGAGGAGTGTGCATAATAAAGAACTATTTAATCTTCTTTTATAAACTATTAGGATTTAAATTATATTTAATATGATTAATACCATCACTTGTACAGGGCACTTAAAAGTCACAGATCTGTAGGAATGACCCATATATGGGAAATAAAATGGCAAACTGGAGTATGTTTTTTTTTTAATTTTCGCGTTTTCATTTTAATTTTATTTTTTGTCACAAAATAGTAATTACGTGCTGCTTTTAAATACACCTTTGAACCGAACCAGGGTTACATCCGGTAATCTTTATTTCTGCACTTCTCCCGTTTTTTGCATGCTAGCGATTTTCATAACGCTAGAAGGCGTTTTTTGAAAAACCAGCTTGCCAATGCGCATGCGCAGTGAAGATCGGACCTGGGAGGCAGAGACGCATGCGTGGAAATGGTGCGCATGCGCGGTGTGCAGCGGGCAGGAGACGCAGCTCGGGTGGTGACAGACTCGGGAAAGAGCTAACAGTGAACGGCGGACTGGCGACTGGCAATGGAGAGAGGGGACGGTACGGGGAGAGGGATCATTCTGGAGCCACGAGAGCATGTCGGTGATACCGAAAGACGCCGTTTGCACGACTGTTCCTCTAGTGATCTTTTGAAACACACGTAGAAAAAGATAAAGTGGACGACGGTGCTGATTTTTGGAAACAACGGCGCGTTGGTTTGGACAGATTAACAATAGTAAAAAAGGGGGAGAATTAGGTGAGCAGTCATTTTCGCTTTCAGAGGTTCCAAAGCAAGACAAAAACAGCTAGCCCACTGTGGAGCACACACACACACACACCCACACACACACACACACACACACACCAAATACACTTACACTTTGTTTCTCAGCATGTCAGTGTTTTTAGGTAACAAATCATTATCCCAGGTTGATTTAACTGGGCTTTTTGTTCTCTTTGTATGCCTGGAAGTCGTGTTTACTGCAGTGCTTTGATTAGAGCTTAGTTTGTAATGCCACAGTATTATGACCAGGCTAACCTAATCGGCCTTGGGGCTGCTTGCTTATTTTATTATTTCACCTAGAAGCTCAACTTCTTGCTAGTTTGCTTTATGACCGTTAGTGTCATTTTTGGATTTGGAAATTTGACTTTCTGATGTGTCCGGCATGTTGCAGGAAGCAGACATTATAACATGCCCAGGCTCGTTATCACTTCACCTCATATCAGGCGTTAAACCATTGTGGGTTATTATTTATGCGTGTCCAGCTAGGCTTGGGGCTTAAAAGTGCTCCTTAATCATGGGGCCAGGTGACATATTGTTTATAAGAGTGAACTTGGATGACCTCAGTGACCCAGTGAGTATGTGGCAGTGTTGAGCAGCTTGTGTGTTGCAGAGGAGTGCAGATCTGTGTGTGTATATATATATATATATATATATATATAGATATAGATATAGATATAGATATAGATCTGCACTCCTCTGCATATATATGTATATATAAAATCATGATGTTTCCCGCATGTAGCATGTTGGTGTGTAGAGAGCTGCTGTGGGATTCTTTTGCATTAATCAAACCCTATGGACCAACACACTGGGGTCATGTCAGGCCAGTTCAACTTCAGAGACACAGAATCCTGTTTACACACCATGAGATGCATTAAACGTGGAACATTCAGAGGTCTATATCCTGATCAATCATCTTTATCTGTTTGTACTTCTACAGTCTGGAAGCTTCAGGGTGCAGTGTGTAATTTGTAATTTGTTTGTAATAATTCTGTAAGTTCAAAGAATTATCAGAACAACTGTAATTCACATATCGCCATGCACTAGATGTCTTTTATTTTAGGGATCTGTTTACGCTTTACCAGCTGAGCAGTTTAGCTCCATCCCAATCTTTTTCCCTAAAAGGCTTACTAGGTATACACAGTTACAGCAGAGGGACTAGAGATGGTTGAGAGAAAGGGTAAAAGTGTCAGGGGTTTCACTGCGATTCACATTCGCCTTGTAGGCAGCTTGGAGCTCTCAAAATGACAAACCTCTCTTTTAAGGTTGAGTGTGTCTGATCTTTGCCTTATGAATGCCTTATTCAGTTTATTAGCAATGCAAATCAGTCAGTCAGAAACCCTTGACAGATGACCATCTTTGACCAGCAGTTCATACATTGTTTCCACTTGCCTTAGTGCTTTATCTCCTGCAAAAGCACCGTGAGTGTGTTGGTGGGAGAGAGCAGATTGATGGAGAGGCAGACTCTTTGTCAGGGTGGGATGTACTATTTTACTGAAGAGAGGGGATGCATTTTCTTAAGTGATACTCATGAGAGCTGTAGTGTCTCTTCTGTGTGTGCAGCATAGTCAGCGAGGTTTTCGGTTGAGAATCAGGTTGTGTGTGCACGTGTTTCTTTCTGGGGGTGTCAGGGACAGTGTTTTCAGCAAAGTCTATGGACTCATGGAAGGAATGAGAGAGAGGGATTTCCCTTCTGGCACAACCTCATTCTGTGTCTGTGTTAATGTGCTTCAGAGATCAGTTTTTTAAACACCCCCCTCACCAAACTAACAGATGGAACAATCTTAATGTAGAGGTATTTATATGAGATTAAACTGAAAGAATGAGATGCCGCACATCTCATTCTTCTCTGTGTGAATGTAAAAGCCTTAAATCAAATGAGAAGTAAGAATTTCAGTAAGATAAAACTGAATGATTTCACAGGGATCTTTGTTTTGGTATGAGGCAGCACAAATTTTAATTTTAATGGTGCACAGTAAATATTCTTTGTTTAATACTACATTTTATTCCTGCCTTTAGGATAAGTAGGAAAAACTGCCATTAATTGAGCACATATCTGCTATTGATACTATTCTGAGTCATTCAGTTTCAGCAGTGACTTGTCCAAGACAACATGCTATAATAAAGGTAAAATGCTATATTGTGAAAAAAGGGGTGTGGGTGTGTGTGTGTGTGTGTGTGTGTGGCTGCACAGGTACATACACGAGTCATATTCTTTGGCTTCTTATAGTTAATGTTGCTTCAGGATCACTTCCTAACACTCTGTCCTTTCTTTCCCTGTCAGGTTCCTCAGTATGAGTCGAGATGGATGGAGGAACAAAGCCAGTGAAGATGATGGTTGGGGAGGAAGGGTAAGAGTGCATCGTAGATTGTCTGAAAGGACACGTTGCTCATTGTGGATGTATTAGACATTGATTGGCATGTTTAAACTAGACTGCATCGCTAAACTTTTTTTTTTTTTNNNCAGAAATGCACACTGACTTAACCAATCTCACTTATTTCGATTAGATTCAATTTATTTTGTATGTGGTTTCAAGCCCCTTTCAAATCCTGGACATGCATCAAATTTGATTTCATGGCTTAAAACCAGCATGAAGGCAGGTTGGGTACCTGTGCCTGGAGCAATAACATGATTTCTTTCTTTCTTTGCATTCTTTATTTCAGTAGCTCTTCAGGTTTTGTTGCTGTTGTCTGTGCCAAATACGTTCAGACTCATTACCTGTTTAAAACATAATGCAGGGTGAAATCTCCATGTTGGTGCAAAACCAAATGATCAGCATTTCACATGTAACTTGTATTACAAAATACGCTTAAAAGTAAAAATAGGCTACTCATAGGAAGCAGGTATCATGTTCTAAGTTCATTTTAAGACTGCAGTTGTCCTTAGATGCTCCATGTCCGTAAATGATGGCTTTATTTAAAATGTTCACATGAATTGACAGGTTTTGGCATGGTGGTACAGGCAGAGGTTGCCTCTGTATGTTGGGCTTTTCCCTCTTTTGTCTGTTTATTGCTTCAGACTCAACTCCCGAATCCCTGAGTTCTTGCCGTTACCATGGCAACATGGAGCCGCCGTGCCAGCAGGTTCGCTCTTCCAAGTGCGTTGAATGTGTGAGGCGTAATCAGACGCTCGTCAGCCAGACACTGCCCAGTTTGTTCATTGTGTGCATTTCTGTCTGATTTAGCCAGATCATTTCAGGAGCTGTGACTTGCTCGAAGGT
Organism: Pangasius macronema; assembly: GCA_037577455.1. Lineage (NCBI taxonomy): Eukaryota > Metazoa > Chordata > Actinopteri > Siluriformes > Pangasiidae > Pangasius > Pangasius macronema. The sequence goes on from CM074949.1 coordinate 9,947,067, forward strand.
TTCTCTCTGTAAACATGAAGAGGTCTTGGTTAATGTGTACTAGCAAGTGCTTTTGTATCAGTTGATACTGTTCAGTGAACGTGTGTGTGTGTGTGTGTGTGTGTGTGTGTGTGGGTTCAGGGGGGCTACATGGGTGCTAAGGTCACAAAGCTGGAGGAGCAGTTTATGAGGGATGCTCCCAGGGAGAAGGAAAAACAGGGGACCTCATCCAGCATCTTCAGCGGAGTGGCTATCTATGTTAATGGATACACAGGTCAGCTAAACCACTGCCTACTTTCTGGAGACCAGTTGGCACCTTTTGTAAAGATTGGTAAAGATTTTTCAAAATGTCACCTCTGAAACAGTAAAAATGAGAGGACTATAAACTTTAATATTTTTTTTTAACAAATACTGTCACTCCTGCATTAAGTACATTGTGCAATCTCCCTTTGCCAACATACAGAGTCTTCTGTAGAGTCTTGATGAGATTGCGGAATACAGAGGAAGCAATCTGAGAGCAATCCTCAATTCTCAAGATCCTCCAGTGTTCTCATTTCTTTCTTGTGGACATTCCTCTGTAACCTATCTTACAAAATCCTGATTCCAGTCAAAGTTCCAGTACCATGTAGCAAACTCCTGTCACTTACATTTAAGGTTTTCTTCTGGAGTGCCCTCCAGATAGTTTGTTATGTTCTAATATGTTTAAATAGGTTTAAAAAAAAAAAATTCCATGTGAGATTAAGTTGATTTCCTTAACCTTTTTACCCATCCTTACTAAGGGTGCCAATAATTCTGGTATTGAGTGTGTGTGAGCGGGTGCGTATGTGTGGACTATATATATAAAGTCTGCACACCCCTGTAAAAATTGCAGGTTTTTGTGATCAGATCTTTTTCCACCTTTAATGTGATCTAGCAACCAGCAAAAGTGAAATTTAAGTGAAAAACAAATACAAACAATGTGTTCGGGGGGAAAAAAAGAAAAAATGACCTGGTTGCACAAGTGTGCAAACTCCTTAACTAATAACAAATTAACAAATAGTTAAAGCACATTTTGCTTGTACACCATTCAGTCCTTTTGGATGAGCATACCAACTTAGCACTTATCTTGATCGGGAAATTTTATTTCACTCTTCTCTCTTTACTTAATCTTCAGCTGTCTAAAAGAGGCCTGCAGGTTTTGTGTCTAAAAATAGATTGGTATTTGGAGCTATCCATGATTCCCTCTATCTTAACTAGAGCCCCAGTCCCAGCTGAAGAGAAGCAGCCCCATAGCATGATGCTGCCACCACCATGCTTCACCGTGGATATAGTATTCTTTGGGTGATAAGATTCTTTGGGTGATAAGCTTGTTTTTTGCTAGACATATTTTTTTTAATTATGCCCAAAAAGGTCTACATGGATCTCATCAGACCATAGGATATTTTTCCAAATAGTTTGGCAAAAATTAGGTGGATTTTTTTTTTTTTGGTGAGAGAAAGCTTCAGTCTGTCCACCCTAACCCATAGCCACCGTGACATTCTCATGAAGAATACAAGAGATTGTTGTCACATGCAGGGCATGACCAGTACTTGCCAGATATTCCTGCAGATTCATTTCTTTTGTTTTCTAAAATGTTTCTATTTGTCTTTCACTGTAGTTTTTTAAAAAAAAAAATTTTACCTCACTAAAAACGACAATCATAACAAGGGCTGTGTAGACTTTTATGTCCTGTATGTACAGAACTGTGTCTGAAGTCTTGGAAACCCTACATTTTTATATAAATTTAATCATTAGGCCCATTTGTGCCTTCTTTTTTGTGCATTCACGTACCAGTAGAAAAGGAATAAAAACTGATTTGTAAACATTTTATTTCAATGTTATGTTTCAGAGAGATTTTTGTATTTTGTTAAGCAGTGAACCATATTAGATAACTGACAATGTTTCTGATTTAAACGTCATCAAGGCTGTCTGGAATTTTATCTGCAGAGACTGTAGCAAGTCCTGGAAGAAGGCTGGAACAACATACCAGCGAATTTCATTAAAAACCTTCAAGATAATGTACCAGAGAATTTATGCAGTTGTAAATGCAAAGGCAAATCATGATTCGATTTAATATTTTCATTAACGATTTATTGTTTATTGCGTAATGTCATAATTATTTTGACACTTGCTTAGGACTTTTCCACTATAAGACTTTACACACTTGGATTTCTCTTTTTTGCAGAACCCAGTGCAGATGAATTGCGCAGACTAATGATGCTACATGGAGGACAGTTTCATGTGTATTACTCACACACCAAAACTACGCACATCATTGCCACCAACCTGCCTAATTGTAAAATACAGGAACTGAGAGAGGAGAAAGTAGTACGGCCAGAGTGGATCACTGACAGGTGTGTGTGTGTCTGTGTATGTGTTTGTGCCTCTGTGTGATTTAACTGGTTAACAATTCAAGTGTGTGTGTGTGTGTGTGTGTGTGTGTGTGTGTGTGTGTGTGTGTGTGTGTGTGGGTTTTGTAGCTAACTAGTCAAGTATATTAGGGACATTTAGGAGCAAGCCCTGTCCAGGGGTATAAAACAATTTAAAACCTCTCTGCTAACAGTACATTTACCTTCTACCTACAAACGAACATTTTATTTGTCTGTGTTGTTTTAACAAACAATATTAAAAGTTGTTTTTTATTATTGTTGTTGTTGTAGTACACTGACAATATTTGAACATTTTTTGCGTGGCGTTTGGGCCTGCTATTTAGTTTGTGCGTGTACATCCTAAAGCCTTGTGTTTGCCATACTGTTTCACTTTTAGCATAAAGGCAGGGCGGAAACTCTCATATCTGCAATATCAGCTATATGCAAAGCAGAAGGGCCTAAACTTCACCAGTGTGCGACCTCGACAATTGCAGGAGCATGCTGGGTCCGGTCAAGGGCCATCACAGTTCAACCTGAACCTACCACAACAAAGCAACCTCCATAATTTCTCAAACCCAGCTCTCATAGTTACTCAATCAGCGCCATTCAAACCTACCGAGAAAACCAATCGGCAGATGGTAAACAGACTGTAAGTAAAAGCTTTGTATGTTCTATATATGTGCATTTGAGAGACTGTCATGTTATTCTCTATATATTTCTTCCCTACCTGAGCTCTTTCTGTTTTGCTACAGGAATGGCTCACATATAAGTGTTTCTAAGGCGGAAGGTCCCAAACTTAATGGGGTTCATGATGGGTACACATGTAACAGTTCTGCTGTTACTTTTCTAAAAGGATCAAAGGACCATCTGCAAAAAAATGGTTATGTTCATCCTCTGAATGGTGCCTTAAAACAACAAGACAATGTTTCTTGTTCAAAATCTAGACACCAAGGAGCGGAGTTCAGGTGCCCTCAACCAAAAGCTGAAGAAATGGAGATGTCTAGCTGCCCTTCTTCTAGTGATCTTGGATCAGATTTTACAGAATCCATAGCCAGCACGTCACTACCAGCCAGGCCAACAAGGGCCACTCATCATGAGCGAATCTCTGATTCTTCCATGCTTTCAGAGCCACCCTCAGCAACAGTCACAGCTATTCAGGAAAAGCAAGTAGATTCAGAAAGGTCGCACGGACAGGATGAGATTAGCCGAGTCAGACTGAACGGGAGTCACCACATTACATCGAATGTCACCCTAACAGGCAAACAGTCAGCACAGGGCCCAGAGGCTGGGATTATCTCAGAGTTCTTCGCTCATTCACGACTCCATTATATATCTACATGGCGGAATGAGTTCTCAGAGTATGTGAATACCCTTCAGAGCAGGCAACGGGCTGCCGGGGGTGTCGTGTTCTCTGGAAAAGATAAGCTGAAGAAGCTTAGAACTGACCACTGTGCAGGTAATGTCATTAATTGTTCATTATACATTTCATTTGTTAATGAGTTCTACTGTGAGCCTGTCTTGTGTCTACTATCCTTCTCGCGTTCTACTCAGACTAGGCTTGTTATGGTGTCACAGTTACACCGGTATTTATGGTGATTGGACTGTTCCAGAAAACAGATTAAAATGCATTTCTGTCTACCTGTTTTTCTACGGATTTCACAACCCCCTTCTCTCTGGACTCCCCCCAAGTCATACAACACAACCTCCACTTCTCACATGGACAGCAGAGAAAATACTTTACATTGCCACCTCTGCTGGCACATCTAGCATATTTTTGTAACATTATAAGTTTATAAGTTCATATACGACTTTCATATCAACTTTATATATTTTTTTTATTTTATTTTTTAACCTTTTTATAGGCAACGTCTATCAAATGCACAGAAGAACATGGCATTGCTGGCCTACCCCAGATTATTAACAAAGTTAGTCACATATTGATCGGAGGCTATTAAATCTAATCATATCATAGCAAATTCGGTGGTTTCATGGTTTCAAATTCTGAAGTTTAAACCCCTAATTCTCAATGCCTTGATGGTCTTGTACATGTGTGATTGTGATTCTTTGCTGTACTCTTGTAGTTTTTTGTTTTCTATTTTGTGATGATGGGACTTTAAGGAGAAGATACTGTCTGGCTGTGTATGTTTGGCCTGTCTGAGTAAATCCTTTTGTTTTCTTCTTAGGTCCATTGATGGCTGCTCCTCAGGTATGTCAGTCCTGTATTCTGCATGTGGACATGGACTGCTTCTTTGCATCAGTTGGGATTAGACATCGACCTGAACTTCGAGGTGACCATCAGACACAGAGCAGTGAATGCAGCAGAGCATACTATACTGCACCAGTAATAATTATGTGGTGGAGTTGCTGATCATGCCATTCCTTTTTCATTCAATGCATATTTCGTGTGTACTTCTCTCATTCCAGGGAAACCAGTGGCTGTGACGAGTAATCGTGGGCGCGGGCTTGTTGCTCAGCGTCCTGGTGCCAACCCCCAACTAGAGTTCCAGTACTATCAGAGGAAGCGGAACCAGCACAGAGCAGGTGATATTCCTGTTTGTGCAAGTTCAACGTCTATCTAAGGGAAAAATCTGGCCATATATTGAGCATATACTTTGTATTTGCCTATGAATGTTTTTTCTTCAGAGTCAGGGACAATAGATTACAGTTTATAACATCTTACTATCAGCAGAACTTTGGTTAGTTGATTCAAATCGTTTGATTGAAAGGAGCCTTTAGTTGCATATTTCGGAATTGGACAAAAACCAGCTAATTATTATAAATGGCTCAGAAATAAAGGGGGGAGTCTGGTACTCAGAAATAAAGAGGAAAAGGGACTTAATGTTGAGATCAGGGCTTGGAATGGATGCTTTTTTTTCTTCCTTTTGTAGGATGTGCTCATGATTATTTTGCTGTCTGATATCTTAGGAAGAACAGGTGATGACATTGAGCTGACCCCTTCTCCAGAGACTGAAGAGAATGGCAGTGATAGAGTGGAGCATGACCAGGTTGCCCTGTCTATGGCAGAGATTGCTTCCTGTAGCTATGAGGCCAGGTACTCTAAAATATTCATTTAAGGAATATAACTGCAAATTTAACTATATGTTGTTTATTGGGTGTACATAAAGATGGATATGTGTGTTTACAGGCAGGCTGGTGTGAGGAACGGCATGTTTTTTGGTCAGGCTAAGCAGCTGTGTCCTGAGCTGCAGTCGGTTCCCTATGATTTCCATGCATACAAAGAGGTGGCACTGGCAATGTATGAAACTCTGGCCAGGTATACAGCACTGACCCAGCTCATGTTAATCTCTGGCATGCTGACAATATCAACATGCAGTTCTGCAGTTTTCTGTAATAAATTGTTCACTCTGTTTTTGTAGTTATACATATAACATTGAGGCTCTAAGTTGTGACGAGGCCTTACTGGATGCCACTTCCCTCCTGGCAGAGCTGGGGGTAACCCCTGATGAGCTGGCCACTGCCATCCGCTCTGATGTGAAGGAGAGGACTGGCTGTTGTGCCTCCATTGGCATGAGTGAGCAAGTTGTTTTTAACTAAAGAGAATTAACACTTGTCAGTGTTTGCTGTATTTTGAATGCTTTATTAATAATCATAATTCAAATGATGCTTCATGTCTGTCATCAGGCTCCAACATCCTCTTGGCTAGGATGGCAACCCGGAGAGCAAAACCAAATGGCCAGTATTTTCTCGGACCGGAGGAAGTGGATGACTTTATCAGAGACCAGCCTGTCACTAGCCTGCCTGGTAAGTGCTCTATGGACATATGAAGCCCATTTGCATACATATTATCTTAATTTATTATACACAATCATGGAATGTTTGGTGTGGGTGTGGTTTTGTGTGTGTGTGTGTGTGTGTGTGTGTGTGTGCGTGTGTGTAGGGGTGGGACGCTCTATAAGCAGTAAGCTAGCCTCTCTTGGTGTGACTACTTGTGGTGACCTGCAGCAGTTGTCCATAGTACGCCTGCAAAAGGAGTTTGGCCCACGGACAGGACAAACTCTCTTCCGCTTCTGCAGAGGGCTGGATGACCGGCCTGTACGCAGTGAGAAGGAAAGAAAGTCTGTGTCTGCTGAGATGAACTACAACATCCGCTTTACAAAAGTGAGCTGAGACATGGAGTCAATCCATCTTGAAAATTATTTCATGTCATTTTCACTGGCTGTATCCTAGATATTTAATTAACTCTATCCCTAGCTTTCCTTTTAAATATATCAATCCTCGTTATGTAGACAACTCAGAACATACAGTAATTATTTGCTTTATACTAATTCCTTTAAGGGAGAGGAGGCAGAAACATTTCTGACTAACCTGTCTATGGAGGTACAGAAGAGATTGCAGGGGGCAGGACTTAGAGGTCGCCGAGTTACTCTGAAAGTTATGATGCGCAAAGCGGGCGCTCCTGTGGAGCCTGCCAAGTATGGAGGCCATGGCATCTGTGACAACCTGGCAAGGTGGCCTAAAATAAACTTACTAATTTTATAAATATACATCATATATTCTGTCGTTTTTTCTTTTTGTTGTTGTTCATTTGTTTAGGGTGGTGTTTGAGTGTTACTGCTCTGCCTCTGCAGGTCTGTGTTGCTATCTCATCCCACAGACTGCGGGCAGCTCATAGCAGCTGAGGTCATTAAGCTCTTCCGTGCCATGAAGCTTGCTGTTATAGACATGAGAGGAGTAGGACTGCAGGTGCATCTGCTGGAGAGCTCACACTCAGACACTGGCCTATCTCGCTCTCGCTCTATCAGAGAATTGTTCACCTGTAGACGGCCTATGTTCAACCATAGCAAAGATGTTCAAAAAACAGGTCTGGGTGCTGTGTGCATGCCCAGGATGTGTGTCTTTATTTAAATTCTTTAAAGCCTGACTTTAAATAATAAATGGCCTCTTCTTTCTTCATGTTTTTCAGATGATTTGTCTAGAATGTCTTCCAATCAAAAGGAGATTTACTCTCCTGCCACAACCTCCTGTAATTTTTCAGATTCGATGCCTGGGACAAGTAAAGGGGGGCCTTTTGCCACACACTCACCCAGCCACTCTCGAGCAGACCTCAACCTCAGCATAGAAGTGCCGTCTCCCTCTCAGGTTAGAATGCCAGTTTTGGTTGCAGCTTATTATGTTCATAGAGCACTGCTCATCCACAATTCATTCACTTTCACAAGAACTCTCAATAGTCTGTCTGGCTTTCTTCAGGTGGATCGCTCTGTGCTGGATGCTTTACCTCCAGAATTGCGAGAACAGGTAGAGCAAGCATGGAACCACAAGCAGGTACCAGATTCTTCATTTCACCCAGCCACACCCCAGCAAACCTTTACTGTAGCACCCTCTGTGCTGCTCCACCTCCCTGACCAGCCTGGGCAAACAGACAGCACAGGCATCATACTGGAACTTCCTGACTTCTCCCAGGTATCTTTTAGCCAACTTGTGTAAGGATTTCATGTTTAAATCAGACACACATTGTGGAATAATATTGCATGCCTGGTTTTGTATGCAGTACTTTATTATTTTTTTAAAATTTTTGATTGTTTGCTTCAACAGGTCGATCCAGACGTTTTTGCAGCATTACCCAGGGAATTGCAGGAGGAGCTACGCTCTGCTTACAGACGCAGAGAAAATACTCAGGCTCAAGGTATTGTGAGAAGGAAAGTGCATTATACAAGTGCATTATATAAGTTTAGGTAACATCGTACTCATTACTCACTAAATTGTGTTAGTAGTGGAGCAGAGGAACCCGCTCCTTCACCTGAAGCAGACTGCAGCTGGCAGGACAAAGCGGCGCTACAAGAGGAAAAATGCCAGTCCTGCCAAGAAAGGCACTAGTCCTTTAAAGAGACTCATCCCAGGAAACAGTCCTGCAAAATCCAGTCCATCCAAAACCATCCCACTTTTAATAAAAGGCAAAGAAGCCCTTTCTGGCTTCAAGGTAGTTCTATACTTGAAGTATTGCATTTTACACTTCTCACTGTATTGACTCGGTAGTGTTGTAAACTACACACAGTAATTTGTAGTAAACACATTTATTTTGACTTGATTTTTAAAAAATAAATAAATAAAAAACACCACAAATTTTATGCCAAAGGAGTACTACCTGATTATTTATTGATTCATGCAAGTATATAATTTATGAAAAGTTCCAACTGTTTTCATAATAATCTGAATGTCTGTTATTAGATTGAAAATGGACCACCTTCATCCTCTCTGAGCCATCAAGCCCCTGAAGTGCTATCCAAATGCACTCCTCGCCCAGTCCCCACCCTAGCTGGAGCTTTTGAACTCAACGATGTCAGAGCCCTGCTGCGGGAGTGGGTTACTACCATTTCAGGTAAAGCAATGGATTATGCATCACAAGTTCCTGCCTCTAACATACAAGGGTCATGTTTCCGGCTGATAATCAGACCGATCTTGTTTATGCATCTGAACTGAGTAGCTAAGATGGGATATTGCTGATAACACAGATGGTTTAACCCTGTAGAGCCTATGGAAGAGGACATTCTGCAGGTGGTGAAGTATTGCACAGAGCTAGTAGAGGACAAAGACCTGGAAAAACTTGACCTGGTCATCAAATACATGAAGAGGTAAAACTCACTTTCTCTGCCTTATGATAAACCACTGCTTTTGTCTTTCCTGTCCCTGATTTTCAGAGTGGAAATTCATTTAGACTTTGCCTCTGTGTATGGATCTTTGCATTTTTTGCTGTTTGTCAGGTTGATGCAGCAGTCAGTGGAGTCTGTGTGGTGCATGGCCTTCGACTTTATACTGGACAATGTGCAGGTGGTGGTGCAACAGTCCTATGGCAGCACCCTGAAAATCACTTAAGCATTTGTGAGGTCTGTTTCTGCACTGACAGCATGAACCTATCTTCTTGCCAGGAGATTATAGAAGCAAGATTCAACACTGGTGGCTGCTTCCATGTATCTCCCTGTTGCTGTTGACTGCACTCTTCCTTTGGATTAAGCCTTTCTCCAAAGACACCGAGGCGTGTAGTCGAGCTTAAACAACTACATTTCAACAGCAGTTTGTATTGTTACAGCAACAGATTATTTTTGTAGCAACAAGACACATGGTCGTATGACAAGGATATCATATCAGCAGCAGTTCGAGGCGTATGTTTGAGTACAGAATGACACCACATTTTAGCCTGGGCGTAATATGATCTTCAAAAACTATCCCGATGTCAACATCTGAATGTTTTGCCCTGGCTGCTCTGATCTATTTCACAACGAGTGCTATACTAACACCAGAAATATATGGCAAACATGGTAGCAAAGTAAAAGGTGACTGAGGATTTTTCCTCTAAAATAGGTCAGGCCAAAGGTTTGACGAAAAAGCTAGCATTTTGTAACTCTCAAGTGCCAGATTTTGTAAGTATGTTATGTCGATAACTACATGTATGTAGATGACAATATTTCTAAATATTCTTTTATTTGTGTGTATATAATGTTTACAACATTTTGTCTTGTGTAAGAGAGAGAAATGAAGAATAATATAATTGTAATTAATCATTTGCCAAAGTCCTTTGCAGATTTTCAGACCATTTCATCATGTATCTGTATGATAAGCCCATAGACCAGCGTGGAGTTTTGGGTAGCCTATAAAAGCTTTCATCATCTCCCGAACACTTCATAATTAAGCAGATTTGGATGTGTTTTTTGAAAAGAATTCTCACTAAATTACATGATGGGAGTTAATAATCTGCTCATAGTGCACCTGTTGTATTCTTTTATTCTGCCACGAGTATACATAAGGGAAGGCCTGGAAATCTATTTGGTCAGCAAAATCTGTCTCAAATGACTGACCTGTGCCTGAAGACCTGAAGCTGTGACATCATTTGTATGTTTTTTTAAAAAAAAAAAAACTTTGTTAATAAACTTGGATATCTGCTCTTATTAATTGTGTATTTGACAGTTGGTGACTCTTTAATAACTTTCTGACCATAGGTGAAGGAGAGCAAACAGACAGGACAGGAATTTGTTAAAGTTTGCAAATAAAGATGCCATCCCATAGATGTGCACTTTTCGTCAGTAACCCGTAGTCTAATGGTCTAATGCAAAAGTCTGGGTGCTGTGTCTACAGTTGCTCAAAACGTTACTCAGCTGGGAAGGATTTGACGTTTTACAGCAGGGGTTCTCAAACCTTCTGAGCCAGGGACCCCTTTAACTGTAAAAGAAATTCCACAGACCCCCTCAGCCAGATTTATTTTATGAACAAACAACTACTCACATATTAGGCTCATTATTTAAGAGTGTAGAGGAATGTTCTTTATTTATTAGAGCTATAGAGCTTTCTAGTCCTGAACTTATACATTAGATCCACCTTGACATTATTTACAGGGCTACTAGTTTTTGAGTTAGTGGGGTTTGGATTAAATTCATTCCATTAAAGGGACCACTCAAACCGACTAATAATTGATAACTCAGTAGTAAATATAATAACTTTGACAATGGTGGGTTGTGGTTTCCACCACCACTTTACAGAATGCCAGCTAGGCCGCAGCAGGAGGATGCTGTGGCTGCAGGCTAGAGAGGGTTCTGCAGAAGCAGAGCGGATATTTTTGCCATGTAACTGAGCACCGAAAAGTTATTGCCGCTGTTGGCGTTTTATTACCAAGCTAGTACTATTTTAGACCTAGCTGGTTTGTCTATTTTTAATTCTATATGGCAAAGTCTCCTCATCACACTCCATGTGATGTGCAGCCCTAGCTCCTTCGGCTTTGGGTAAAACAATCCCCCGCGCGAGGCATTATGGGATTTGACGAACGCACTGCGTCACTGTGCCGCTTTCACTCGAGTCGCGCGCGCCGGTAAGTTAGCTAACCGTCTCGTTAATAAGGATTTTTACGTCTTCTGTGTGATATTATTCTTTAAATGATATATGTACACATATTTCCAGGGTTATACACCGACACTTGTTGTAGTAGGCAGAAATATGGCTTATCTAGTTTTTATTTTCTGCCGAAAAATGCTTAAGCCGGTTAGTGAGCTAGCTTGGCAACATCACAGCTTGGTTCTAATTTGTTAGCTCATTAGCAAATTGAGTTGAGAAGAACATATTGTAGTGTTTAATGAAGGTCACCAGGCTGTCTCGGAGAGCTCTCTACGGAGATCGACATAAAGCTGATGTTAGTTACTATTCTTCTTTGTCCTAGCCGCTAGTCGTTTTAAGGTGGCTAGGTTAGCGAGTGAAGCCGCCGCTGCGGGTAAAATGCTTAGCTGCCAACCCAAACACCTCACTGTGATGTCTCCCACCTGCTAATTTGTCCACTGGATGGTTTTAGCCGTTGACAGGTTAAGTTTTGCTCCCAGATGAGTGATAAGTGTGGGTTAGCTGGACGCACTATAACCATGGCAACAGCTGCGCAGGTAGCGGGCTGAGGAGCTAGCGCTGCTGCGTTGTTCTGGCTGGATGGGTGGATCCGCTTTCTCTCTCTCTCTCTCTCTCTCTCTCTCTCTCTCTCTCTCTCTCTGATGAGCGTTTTCAGCTCTCGCTGGCTGCGTTTACATCAAACATCAATATTCCGTTTAAGGTCTATATTCGGGTTGCAGCCATATTCCGAATACGATGTTTATATGCGTACAGGCATCAAAATATTCCTGTATACATGGCTGTTATAAGTAAGCCTCAGCTGCCGTTCATTAGCACCCACAATTCCTTGCGGATCGAGCATGTGTCTCCTTTTCTGAATAAGGTGTTTACATGCAACAAATTTCCGATTAAAACAGGCATACTGCAGGGATGGGGATCGGAATAATATCCGGGCAGTCGGATTGTGGCGTTTACATGACTCAATACTAATTAGAGTATTGCCAAATTCCGATTAATATCGTAATATTGATGTGCATGTAAACGGATCCTTTGTAGATGGCTGGTTTCCATGGACATGACTGTTCCAGGCAGGGTGAGAGTCCAGGAGTTAAAGCTCGACAGTGGAGAAACACTGTCGGATGCACATACTTCCAGACTGCATGATCTACTGTATTTAAGCTGTTAACTTCGTGCAATTTGTTATGTATAAAATGCTGAGTAGGATCAGCTGACCTCTCTTTTGGATCAGGATGGCAAGGAGAAAAGATGTAACTGACTTTGAAATAGGGGCGGGATGGCAGGAGATTCAGTCACAAAGATCACTAAAGTAACATCTAAAGTCATTGAAGGACATCAGTGAATAGTGCTGAGAACTGTGGTCGAAATAATGATTGACTCGTATTTTAGTGCAGCATATAAAGTTAAAAAAAACACACACACAAGAGAAACTGTTCTTCAGGTGGTTGAGAATGTCAGTGCAGGATGTGATCAGAGTGTCAGTAAGAGCAGTCCATGGATAACTCTATACAGAGAGATATTATAACAGGGTTGTGGTGCATAAACCCCCATTACAAAGATGGACAGTTCAGCTGCTGGTCTACAGAGATGTGGGGAAAAACAGAATATTTTTATATAGTTATATAGTCAGAGGAGTCATTCTTCACCATATTCTCAACAAGTGGATGAGTGCATTTGTGGTGTACAGCAGAGGCCCAACAGCTTTTCATTTAATTTCTCATCTGTCTGCATGTGAAACATCAGGGATGGGATGGCACTGGGCTTTTGGAATTGGAGTCAACATCACGCATGTTCATGACATAAAATACATAAGTGGCTCATAAAATATGGCAAATTAATCTGACACCAACACAAATGCTCAGCTTTGGTACATCCCTGTCCCATGTAACTTTTTAATCTGTCTTCTGTATCACTTAAGAGAGAGAAGAAATGGCCAATCAGTCAATGGACATCGTAGCAAAGGCGCTGGAGCAGCAAATGCTGCACTCAGCACGGATCGTTGAGGAGCAGATCGACGCTGAGCTGGAGAAGCTAGAGCACATGGATGAGGATGAACTTGAGTGTCTCAAGGAAAGGAGGCTGGAGGCTCTCAAGAAAGCCCAGAAACAGAAGCAGGTGGGCACTCAGAGATGCATAAATGTCCATATGTAAGGTCATTTCAATTATGTTTTATACTCTGGGGCAAAAAATGTGGCAAGGTTATTTTTAATACACACAAGTGTTACATATCATTCAAAGTTAGGATCCACTTTGTGTCTACCACAGCTTCTTGA
>CM074949.1:9960545-9985626 GCA_037577455.1 Pangasius macronema
GCTCAAGGGTCTCACCTCAGTCATGGTATTGAGGGTGGCAGAGAGCGCTGGTCATTCACTCCCCCACCTACAATCTCGAACCCACAACCTTCGGGTTACAAGTCCGACTCTCTAACCATTAGGCCACGACAGCCTGTCAGTTATCTGTGAGAAGCAGTTAAAACTGGCTACAAGACTTCATTATTTGAAAGATTTTTTTTAATTCCTTTTCGATAAGACAAAATTTAATACACCATGAAAAAATAAGTAATTTTTATGATTTAAAGTACCTTTTCTTTTTTTTTCTTTTTGCCCTAGAGTGTATATATTACTTGTGTACCCAAGCATTGTTCAGCAATATTTGAATAAATCATCAGCTGGCAGGCTGGTTTACTGGATTAGGGCCATTAGGATGGGTTGGCTAAATAACGATGAACAGCTGTTATTAAAGACATTTAAACACTTGTTTTTTTTTCTCCATAGGAATGGATCTCTAAAGGCCATGGTGAATATAGAGAGATCCCAAGTGAGAAAGATTTCTTTTCTGAAGTTAAAGAAAGCAAGAATGTGGTTTGCCATTTCTACAGGGATTCCACTTTCAGGTACATTTTGTATTAATAGGTCACGTTTGTCTCTTAAAATGATACTTTCTCAGGCAGTTAAATCAATCTCTTGTTTATTTCTTGTTTAAGATGCAAAATTCTGGACAAACACCTGAGTGTCATGGCAAAGAAGCATTTGGAGACAAAGTTCATCAAACTAAATGTAGAGAAGGCTCCCTTCCTAACAGAGAGGCTCAGGATTAAAGTTATTCCTACACTAGCACTGGTGAAAGACGGGAAGACTAAGGACTACGTAGTAGGCTTCACTGATTTAGGTAACACAGATGAGTTCTCGACTGAAATGCTGGAGTGGAGACTGGGCTGTTCAGATATAATCAACTACAGGTAAGCAAAACATTTTCTAAATACATTTGTGTAATTTATATCTGATATACTATTAGATATCGTGGCTGCAGTCTCAGAATTTATTTCCTTCCTCTAGTGGAAATCGCTTCGAGCCACCTACGCTTGGTCAGAAACCAGGGACAAAGTTCACCAAGCTGGAGAAAAAGACGATCAGAGGGAAGGGCTATGACTCGGACTCTGAATCTGATGATGATTAGAAAACTTTTTCCTCAGGCCTTCCTACAGTCTTTGTAAAACTAACTTGGTTTGTTCCTCTGTCTTCTTTGTATACCTCAGATCTCTTTTCCATATTTCATATTAAACCTTTGTTTCATGACAAATATGCTTTCAAACACACAAGACTGCATTTTCCTTTATACACCATTTAGGCAGGGAATTCTTACTCCATTGATCTTATCTACCTGGATTTGAACTGAAAGAAGTGGAGCCTCATTGGATTAGATTTACACTATAAATAACAAAACTGCATACCGGACAGAGTAAAAAATAAATAACATTTCTAACAGCATATGTACAGATCAGAGCAATCAGCACAGATGTTTCCTGAATTCTAGCAATAGCAATGCTCACTTATTTCAAAGTGGCTTTATTTGAATTAAAAATGAAAGATTATCAGCTTGATGATGCAAGGAAATGGGTACTTGTGTAGTAATAAGCCTGAGATATGTATGTTTTCATATTTATGATGTAATTCTATTTGGTTCCTAGGTTGGTGTAATTGATTTATTACTTTTATGGGAAGAGAACATCTTTGAGAGGCCACAACGAATTAACATCACATTTACCCAAAACTAGAGTTCAGCTCTAGGCCTTCATGAACATCACACAAGTGCCAAGAAAGCTACCATTACTGTAATCACTACTGTTTTATCCATGTGAATAAACACCTTTGATTTTCTTTATTTTTTTTTATAGCACTAATTTAATACTCATTAAAAGAAACTCCACTCAACACTGTCAATGTGCAACTTGTCATCTGTTTTACTCTCCTGTCAGTATAAATGTGGATTAACTGGTAGACACAAGTTCAATAAATTCAGTGAGAGAAGTTTTCTTTAATTTTGTAATATGCTTATACAGGTCCTTACAACTCAGAATAGGGTTAATTATATTGGGTCCTATACCCACTGACACAGTATAGCCTATTAGAGTCATTACTCTTTCATGATTACAGAACGAGGATGAAAATACTTCACAACAAGGAATATTTTTGAAAGTTTTGACAGTTTTATATGTTATTAATTGTCGTTTGTGCTCTGTCTACATGTCCTCTACTTAATACTCAGGTACGAAAAGACACGATGACTGTAAACTTGATCTTTTACTACCAGCTCTCCTTTACTGTTTAGATAGGAACCTGCCATTTCTTCTTCTGAAGGTAGTCCATTGGGAAGCTTCAATGGTTGGATCCTGTATAACATTAAAATAAAAATAAAATTAGTAGTGGATCCCTCATGTGTTCCTATCCACCTGGAGACCTGATGCTTCTTTCAGTATCTTTGTAAGCAATTCATTTCTGGTACATAATATCAACAATGTGTTTAAACAGCCTGTGTGTTGTTAAGTCAACTAATTATTTCTAAAAGCTGTAGCAGGAACTGGATAATAGCATTTTTTTCACTAGACAGTGCAACTAGGCAAATTACACGACCCTGCATTTTGTCCCTATTCCCCCCAGCAAGCTAGCCGTGCCACACTTATGCACCTGTTCTGATGAATTTGCTTACCCGAATTAACCCCGAATTACCACAGTGCAGTTTATCAGCTGATCGATTACATTTCTTCCTTATGTTCCACATAAATCCACCATCTTCTAGTTAGGCCAAAGCCCAAATGGCTTGCTACATAAAGTATAACATGATGGAGCTGAACTCCCTTCCTTGTGTTCCTAGTGTAAAATGATATTTGAAATTAAATCCCATGTCCTCTGGTAAGGATTGTACTTTGGCTGCACAGGTAGCCATTAAGTAAAAGTTTCCTCTTTTTCATTTCGAATAGAGATTACAGCTTTGACATTTTCTGTTTGAGCCATTAAAACACGTTGTGTGTCATCCTCAACCTATGAGAGAGAAACACGGCAGTGCATCACACATCAAATGACATATGCCTGGTTTCACGTCAGTATTGTTTATGTGAATTTCAAGTAGTAGTTTACTACTCATGCTTATCAATTCACCTCCTGATAAGCTACAGGAAAACCCTTACTTTCACAGGTAGAGTAACATGATGGTAAAATACCACATTTGATCAGGATATTTTCTTTCTGCCAAGTAGTTTTGTATGGTGGAAGATGAAAAAGCTCTGTGTAATGCTAGACATTATATACGGACACCACTTCTTTAAACCTTTCAGTTATAAGTTGGGAAACAATAAATCAGTGTAAGAAAACAGAACTCACCTAACCAGGTGCTTAATGATTTTCAGTTGGTTATTCACTGAGGGTGTGTTCTTATGTACTCTGGGCTCATGCGACTGCCGAATAGAAAAACAATAAATGTGTCATTAAGTCATTCATACCTCTGAGATCAAAGTTGAAAACTAAAGTAGTAGACCATGTCTGTGCATACTAGTAACAAAGTGATACAAGTAATAAAAAAATATATATATTATAGATGTGATAAAATGAATAGATGGATTCTGGGGAAGGATGCTAATCTGTGTTCTGGAATGAAATCACAAGGAAGTTAGCAGTGCTTTGTTTATATCATGCTTTTATATGGTTATGCTGACTGAAGCTTGATTGTAAACAACAGGTTTGGACCAATGATGAAACTATGCAGCTTCAAATACATAGGAATTAGGAATATTTTGCAATCTTACATGCAGAAACGTAGCTCACCTTTAATAACCCCAAACTCTTCACCACCTTTTTTTCCCAGTAAGGTCGTCCCTTTGTGCTCTTGACCCGAGTCACTATGTGGAGTTTATGTGGCTGCTCTGGATCACCACCATACAGTTCATGTTCCTTAGAATAATCTTCAAATACCTAAAAAATATATTGATAGAACAGCAACATATTTAACACTTGTTCTATTGCTACTGTTCAGAGAAATTAACTTTGCAAATGAAACATTTACAACAACGGTTAAAAAGAAAATAATTTTCAGCAGTTTCCCCATAAAAGCTCCCCCTGAGGCAGGAAAATAGTATCTACAACAAACCTGGAAGATGATTACTGTAGTACAGTTAGAGCAAACAAGTATTTAGACATGTTTGTTTTTGTTATATAATATACACTTACTGTCCACTTTAATAGCACATTTATGAAGTTATCCAAACATTCAAGCATGTGGCAGCAGCACAATGCAGTTAATGTTCATATCAAATATCAGACTGGGGGGAAAGTCTGACCTCTGTGACTTTAACTGTGGTTATTGGTAAGAACAAGAATCTGAGGCTTTCACGGCAGACAGGAGTGTAACCTGATGTGGTCTTCTGCTGTCGTAGCCCATCTACCTTAAGGTTTGATGTTTTGTACATGCTGAGATGCTTTTCTGCTCACTACGGTTGTAAAGAGTGATTGAGTTATTGTATCCTTCCTGGCAGCTCCAACTAGTCTGGCCATTTTCCTCTGATCTCTCTCATCAACAACGCATTTCCCCTGACAGAACTGTCGCTCACTCAATGTTTTTTTGTTTTTCACACCATTCTGTGTAACAACAAGGTGTTTCAGCCTGTAGACTCTCTGCACACACGATGTTTTTTTTTGCTCCATGGTCAAAATCACTGGGATCACATTTTCCCCCATCCTGATGTTTGATGTGAACATTAACTGAAGCTCGTGACCTGTATCTGCATGATTTTATACACTGCACTGCTGCCACATGATTGGCTGATTGCATGAATGAGTAGCTGCACAGGTGTTCCTAATAAAGTGCTACGTGAGTGTATGTTTCACTTAATACAGATGTAAATAAATACAATTAAAACCTAAAGCTCAACAATTTGCACTTTAAGCTTAGCTTTTTTTGTTGTTTTTTTGTTTGTTTGTTTCCTTTCAAACCTAATGAGAAGGAGTGCACAAACAAAACATTTTTATTTTACGTACCTGTGGAGGAATACGAGATCTTGTAAATTTGCTCCGACAAACCATGTACACTGGCCGTGATATAGCTTCTGACTGATTCTACAATGACAAGTTAACACATTTATTAATTTATTACCCTGAAGTCAAGGGAAGAATGAGTGTGAGAAAACACAGCTGCGTGTGTACCTTTGCCAAAGCAGTGACAGACATGAGGACTCGACCCAGTCCTGCCATTTCTTCTGTTTGGATGATGGAGGCTCACATGTGTACCAAGGTTATTAATGTTCCAGCATGTACTGTGCTAACGGAAAACTAAACCCGAAACAACTCACTCCACTCAAATGTACCTTTAGCTTAACTTCACACGAATCTGATCCTGAATATTAGTAATATTAAGGAAAGTTTAAAATTTCAGGTGCACAAGTCACATACACCAGTGCGTAAGACAAAACGGAAACGGAAGTTAGTCCCTCCGCATAAAATGTCCTGGGAGTATACGTTCAGTATTTAGGTTCCTATGCTTTTACCGTTTCATAAACCTTATATTTCTTTATTTATATTATACACTTATAGGATATGAAACGATATCAACGTGCTACGTGATGTGATTTTAAGGTAGATGCACAGTTATTTTCCATTGCTGCAAACACCTATTCAACAAGTAGAAAAATAGGTATTTAGCATTTTAGTCTAAAAGGTCTACTATAGGACGAATCACAAAGGATTATCATAGCACAATTTACATTTTAAGGCATATAGGATTAGTGAATATAGGATATAGCTTAAGCAAAGGGAAAAAGTTCAAATCTTGAGACCTGTACGGTGTGTCAGGTCATCCACCGCCATTATTTGGAGTTGCAACTGTCAGTCGGCGGAGTTAAGTTGCTTCTTCTTCTTCAACAACAACCCACCCAAATGACTGTCAGGAAGTGCTGAGTTCTGGCGTTTTAGATAAAGCGCCTCCGAAATGCGTAATGTGACCTAATATGTTGTTGTTACTTACCTGGTTAGGAGGACTAATAACCTGTGAAACTTACATTTTTCTGACAAGAGCTGATCAAGACCTAATCAAGAGCTGCCCAAGACCTAATCAAGAGCTGCTCAAGACCTAATCAAGAGCTGCCCAAGACCTAATCAAGAGCTGCTCAAGACCTAATCAAGAGCTGACCAAGACCTAATCAAGAGCTGCTCAAGACCTAATCAAGAGCTGACCAAGACCTAACCAAGAGCTGACCAAGACCTAATCAAGAGCTGACCAAGACCTAAACAAGAGTTGATCAAGACCTGATCAAGACCTAAGCGTCTCGACTATCTGTCGGTACCGTGTCTTGACCGACGGACCGTACCTTTGTAGTCGACACAGACATGAGTTCTCTCGAGTAGAGCTGGATCACAGTTCACGCTTTCAGGAATCTCTTGTGTGCTACCAGGAGGGCATTCAGCTACTTCTAGACGTGCTGAAAGGTAATAAAACCCCTTTTTAAAACCATAAACCTTGGCCAAAATCTGGTAACATTGGTAAACTCTTTATATGATACAATTCATATAAAGTGGCCATGTGGTGGTCTGGGCCTGGCCAAACCTTTCACATGGTGTAATTTTGACATGTTCTATTATATGATGTTCTGAAAACTATTAGCTTTCATGGACTGAAAGTTTGCATATTTGTACAATCTAATAAAGTTAAGTTAAAGTCTAGTCACTCCCCAAAAATGAAAAGGGAGAAAACAGCATTTAAATATTCCAATCAGATTTTACTGAAAGACACAAACACCCTGATTGTCCAAAGGTAACTGCTATTAATTGATTTAATTAGTATTTAATTTAAAATCTAATAAATAAAATAGAAAGAAAATATGGCAGTGAAAGCCATTTTTGCTCTTGTGTTTGTTATTATTTATTATTTACCTAACCTGATCTTTGCAAAAAAAAGCTCTGGTAATTTTAGAAAGTGAATGAAAACACTTTACATATATTTCTGCTATCTTTAAGTAGACATGTCAGTGTATGTTAAATGCAGAAAATTGCCATTTTCATCTCATGGGTTTTTCCAGACTACCACTATCACTGGAAACTCTAATCCCTGTCCTAACCTGCCTTTTCCCAGCGATAAAGGATGAATCCAAAAAAGTCCACTACAGAGAAAAGATCAAGGGTTACATGGATCGAGCTGAGCAGATAAAAGTGCACGTAAACAAACTGAAAGAAGGTAAAATAAAGATGCATGCTTGGGTCCCAGAAGCTCTTAGAGAGCATGGTACTCTGTCAAATGTTTTGCACGTTGTAATTCATTGCATTGCAGACCATTACATGGACTGTGTTCTTCGCTCATGTTCATTTAGGTTCACGTGCTAAATCATTGTTACTAGCCACTCATTACATTTTCTTTGCTTATTCTTTTCAATTAGAAGGGAAATACCATGAGCAAATTAAAATCACTGACGGTGCCACATGTTTCAGCTATGAGACCCTTTTCAAGCCATACATTAGCGAAGGACTCACTGAAGTCTGGGTTGAGGACCCTTATATCCGCCATGTGCACCAGGTGACTGACAAAGAAACTACTTTATACATAAGACATAAGATGTTTTTCCTTTGCAAGAAAATAAAATTCCAAAGTATTCTCTGTTTTGCAGCTGTATAACTTCCTACGTTTTAGCGAAATGCTGCTGAAAGCCAGATGTAATGTTAAGAAGATTAATCTTCTGACTTCACAAGATGAAGTGAGTCTTGCCTTGTTTGTTTATCTGTATGGGATAAAGGATACTGTGATCTACGATATTTAGACTTTATAATATCCACTACAAGAATTTATGTTATACATTAAACACATCCTATCGAGGTGGGTCGTAGAGAGTGCCCTAGCAGAAATCCGCCAGTCTTTGCAGACTCAGGACGTTTGTCTGGACATTAAATACTCCTCCACTATTCATGACAGGGAGATCAGGTAATACGGATCATATCAAAGACTGTATTATGACTTTTCTGTAATAAAAAATACTTTTAAACATCTAAGCAATAGAAGAATGAACAATTAAACATTCTCATTTTTGGTACAGTATGATTTGTACTATAAAATGAAATTAACAAGCAACGGTTTCTTTGCTCAGATTCGATAATGGTTGGATTATCAAGATTGGCAGAGGGCTTGATTATTTCAAGAAACCTAAGGTAAGACCCATATGAAACTACATACACTTATAAAATACATTTTTTTTGGTTTAGCATATTGTGGTAAAGGGTTATATAATTCTAAGATAAATGCTGCTGTGTTTTCTTTGTTTTTTAAAGGGTCGTTTCTCCATTGGTTACTGCGATTATGACTTGAGAGAATGTCACGAGACTACAGTGGATGTCATCCATACAAAGCACACCAAGAAGACATGACCAAAAAAACATTTGCATTCAGTGTATCTATTTTTAACTCTGTTTACTGTTTACAAATTAATCTGAGAGCTGAGCACTAAGTGCCTAATATGTTAACGTGCATGTTGCTGGCCATCACACAGTAATGCATGCGTTCTCAAACCTTTTTGGTCATCTTTCCCATTTTAAAGGCTCAAAATTATAAATATAGCAAGAATATTGCACTGTGGTGTTTCTAGCTATAAACCATGACTATGATATGCAAAAATACGCTTATTTCTATTTTAAACAGCGTCACTACTAGAGTGTAGTGTAAAGGCCACTTTGATTATAATAATTATTATTAAATATTCTATAAATCAAGTTATATGCATAGACCTACATTTTAAATAAATAAATCTCCTGCGACCCTATCCATATTATAGGAGGCCCACAAGGTTGAGAACCTGTGCTGTAATTTTCCATCTCTGTTGAGAATCATCATGAAAGACTTCAGGAATATTTCTGAAAACACATGTTGATTATCTATATATGATTCATCCTTTTGTTTTTAAAGTTTTTATGACTTTAAAGCCTTGTATGGAGGACTTTTGTATGAGGTGTGATGCAATTTGATTATGTTATTTGTAATAAAATACTAATGTGCTGTGTGCAGTGCTTAATCTGTGAGCTTGTACTCCATGGTCTTGTGGTTCCCTCTCCACTAGATCGTTCACCTGTCCCTCTCTTTTTCAGGAACTTGTACCAGACACAGCAGTGCTCCAAACCCTTCACATGATAGTAGTGTAGCCAGTAAAGTCGGTATGATGACTGTGGCTCAATGAGGGATTGCAACAATAACGTTTCAGTGATGCTGTAAGAAGATTGGAGGAGTTCCTAGTTCCTATGTGTTAAGCTTCACAGTTACCAATGTGTGGCCAAGGTTTATGGTTTTAAAATTGTTGATAGAGTTAGGGCCGAGTTTAATTTCATTTTTAAACTCAGAAATTGTGACATATCATGCCAGAGGAGAGCTGAAGTCCCGGCTGTATGGGGTCTCGTTGCTGTTATGGGATTAGTGTTTTTGGAGCCGTGTCAGCGGTAGATCACCTGTAATGACGTTTGATGTGTTGCAAAGTAAGGCTTTACGTACAACACCCGCCGGTCACACAGCAGCGGCTCGTTCTGATTGGCTGCCTCTCAGCAACAGCTGGCCACGCGCAGCGGCTCGGATACAGCGGCGCTGAGGCGCTCTGAGGCAGAGAGCCAGGCTACAGACTTTGGATAGTAGTTCGGTTGAAGTGGGAGGACGTGAGTAGTCTAAACATTTCAAACTGTTTATTAATGTAGTATAATGACAAATGCGCTTGTTTTCATTGTACCAATGTGTGTAACATAGGCTGGTTTAATATAACTGATTAATCTGAACGCGACCATAGTTTCGATGTAACTTGTCTCTATAGACTAAAAGTCAGACAGTGACTGTGATCCAGATTGTCATTTTTTGTTTACAGTTTGTATAAAGCTACTATTTCGAAGTCCGCAAATTAGAGCTTGCTGTATATCTTTATAAATCATGAGTGCCCTATATCCCCATTCTGCGGTATTCTCTTAAAAAAAACGTTTATGTTAGTGAAATAACAACTCCAATGCCCCTGGAAGAGGATTAAATCTGTGTGTAATCGCCTTTAATCTCTGCAAGTCCTCATCATCTCAGATTTTTTTTTTTTTAATAGAATGGGTCTCTAAATAATCTGTCAGCCATGGGCACTGAAGAGCTACATGTATTTGGAAAAGAGAAAAACAAACAAACAAACAAACAAAACCCCGACATGATAGGATCCAGATATATTACTATTAACATAAAACTATGTAGAATTAAGACTAAATCCGAGTTGAAACAAGAACTATAGTGTAAATACTACAGTACGGTATATTAGTACCCTTAAGTTCTATACGATAAACAGTGCAGTGACATGTAGACATGTGACTGTCAGACTAAGAGTGACTTCTTGAGTCTGAACTCCCAGTAGGGTAGCCTACTTAAAGACAAGTGTGTCATTATAATGAAGAATATGGCTCCTTATTAACTGGACCATCAGTGCGAGATGTAATAAAATGGCAGCTTGTAATGTAGGGTAGCTGAAAGTCACCCAGATGTCATGGTGATTTTTTGTCCAGTAGGAGGAGGAAAGGAGGAGGATTTGCAGACTCCCGATCCTGGCACAGATTTGTGCTCTGTATCTGGGGCAAAGCCGCTCTGTGCTTTGTGCTGTGCTCGATATGAAATGTTCCATCCAGGAGACAGAGAAGAACGATATTCCCTCACTGAAAAAAACCCTCTCCCAATTTTTGTATTCCGAATCCACCTAATTGATAAGTGGACGATACATTAAATGAATTTTACTATAAGGAGCATGGGCTCTTGGAATAGTTGCATTTGTCAAACATTGCATAATGTCCAAAAAGCTGTGTGTGTAATGCGTAGTTGTGATTGCTCACTAGTAGTGTGTTTAACACATGGGAATCCTCTGCCATCTTTATTTGTAATACCCTTAATTTTCTTATTGTTCAAGTCATAACTGCACACATTGGTAATCTGAGGCTTAATGAGGAAGCGTTTACATAATTACTTTTAAAAAATTGTGTATTGAAATTAAACAAGTAGAATAAGTAGAGTGCTTAACCATTACAGTACCATCAGTACTTCAGCCAAAATATTCATAATTATTACTTTAGATAGTGGAAAAGTTTAAGCAAGGTTTAGAGGAATAACCGATCTCACCCGAACACAAAATCTCTTTGTTCCATAACCAGGAATCTATACTGGTAAACTATTAAATGTTGCTGAAAAAAATAGTATCATATTGCTTAAAATGCCTGTGCCTTTTGTTTAAAAATAGTCTCTTTATGGGTTTGATGATTAAACACGCACTATCAAATTTATATTTACAAGTTCACAAATCTTTACTGATAAAATGGACCAAGGTGCTTTACACCCATGGACCTCAATGTAACTGTTTCTATACTGAACAATAAAAACTGCCTCATAATATAACAATTTGGTATTCGGTTAAAGGAGTGTGTAGTGGTGCTCATTTGGACAAAATCAAAGTAATGACAATCACAGGATCAAATAAGACAGTTAAAGTGTCCCTTAGTTGAACATAAATAAATGCTTACAACACTAAATAACTCTGCTGAATGAACCTCTCTGATTGTAAATTCTGACACTGAGAAGCTTAGTGATATATAGTGTGTTGTAATGATGTGTAAATGATGCTTTTCTCATCAACCCATCAACTGAGTGTGTTCCAAACCTGTTTAGTGTCTCATTCGAAGCTTACGTCTGTTGGTCAGTATGTTAATAATGTAAACAGTGTGGATGCATAGCAAATTAAAATTCTCTATTTCTGTGTGGTGGTGGTGTCTTTGCTCATTTATTTAGTTATGTGAGGCAATAGGTAAATATTCAGCAATTTTAAGTCCAAACACTTTTCATAATATTTATTGAAATATCTATTCAGAGGAGAAACTCCAGGTTTTCACCGTACGGTCTTCATTATCGAAGGTTGTCGAGACAGTTAGTACAACGGACAATTAATTCTTTACGGACGATAACAACTAGCATTCAGTGGTTCTAACGTAGGCATGTGTTTTAGATTTTGGACATGCCATTGGAAAAAAAAAACATTGAAGAGAAGGGTTGTATTTGTTTGGATCTCAAAAAACTAGCTAGCTTTAGCTAACCTACACCAAAATCACTGATTGCAGCTTTAAGTACATTTGATTATGTTATGGAATTTAGACAAGCCTGCTCTTATGTGTTGAGGTTCATCATGCATTGGTTTATGCTGACATCTAGACATGTACCTGGTTCTACTTAGACATTCATTTTTGACATGCACTTGTATCATGTCAGCTATGGAATGAGAGCAAGAACTACTTAGATTTGCATGCAGCTCTTCAAAGAGTAAAAGGTCTCCGTATGTAGTCAGTACAATCTTCACAACAGATAGTGCACATAGACACACATGCACAAATGTTCAGGTACACAAATATACGCTCACATTGCAGTGTGTTACCCTTGGAGTGCTGACCGTGAAAAACACTTCACTCGCTCCACTAAACACGGTGTAGGAGACCATTTATATGTGACGGACGGTTTTCAGTTCAGTAACTTTTCAAACAACTAACATGTTAAACATGTTGAACATCTAGTTAAGTTATACAAAGATCTTGTCCCTAAGGTCACCGAACCTCTCACCAAACAAAGTTGTCAAATCGGAAAGTGCAACCACCAGTCAAAAAGGTTAAGAATGCCAGACCAGTAACAACCACGTATACACATAATTCCTGCAGACATACGTCTCTCAGACGATGTAAGTGGACCCTTTTGTGCAGATGAATCGGCTGGGAAACCTCTAATCAATCATCCCGTAGAACTCATCTCTTTTCAAGAGAAAAATATGCAGTTGTAGAATGCTGGACTTGAGTCACATTATAGAAAAGAAAGCTATGTAGTCACAACACTCTGGCCTGGATCTAAATAAGAAAGCAACACTGTAGGAAGACTTCTACGTCTATGAGTCTCTTATCCTATATCACATGTTTCCATGTCTCTGTATCACATCCTGTCTTACATATCTCTCTAATTTTGTCCTTTCTTAATTTTGATAGCTATGAAGAAAATGATATGTAGGCCACATGGGATCAGGAGGGAAGGAACAATGAAAATTTAAGAGGTCAGTACGTCCCCAGAATGTTTTCTCATTATTTCAGTACTACATCTAAGTAGACCTGGTATATTTCTATTTCATATAATGTTGGGGTCATTTAAAACACATACCAGCATAAGCTTGAACCTGCTGTGTGTTCTCATTATAATCATGTGAATTTCAATTTTATTAACTCGATATTTTATAGATTTTTAGATTATAATTGACAGAAATTGAAATATTAGCATATCTTAATATCTCTAAAAGTAGTCAAAGCCTATAACAGCTAGTGGCTAAATACAAAAACTACAATATTTTTTTAAACTGGCCTAATTAAACATCTAATACTTTCAATTTATGTATAATTATAATCAAGCATGTTTTCTAACACTATGCTTCTACCCATAATATAAGATGAATTATAGCACACAGTGGGCAAGAGATTTAATGGGACTGTTTGGAACACAATTTTTGCTTGTTCAGGATTTAACCACAAGGGATCAAGTAAAAGCAGCATCAAGTAAAATATAACTTGTTAGACTTAAATACTATAATATCCAAAATTTATCTTCTTTATATAACTTTATAATATATTGTATATATCACATATCACAAAATGTTTTCCCATAGTGAATTGTAGTTGTTTTTTGCATGGCTTTCTGTGCACTATCAGGGAAGAAGATACTCAAGTTTACGCTGTTTGTAAAAATGAAGAAAAAGGGGACTGTGGGTGTGATGAAGCAGAGTAAGTCAGCTAGTGACATTACTCGAGGAATTCTGGATCTAAAAGATGACTTTCGGTAAGAAAATATGTTGGTTCCATGTCATGATTTGTTTTAGTACTTTGGTGAATTTTGGTGGATAAATAGTGGACATTAATTTAAATGTATCTTTTGTGATGTATTTTGACTGTTTTTTTTTAATTATATTAAAATCAGTCATTAACATTGTAATTAAATCTGTAAATCCTCCTCTCAGCTGTTTCCAGAGCAGGCTGGGAACCAGGTCATTGTCACATGACAGTATCTTTCTGTCAGAAAACCGTCAATCAGGCCCTGAGCCACCAAGGGTTCTTTCCCAGGAGAATGGCCATAGAAAAATCCAAGCACTGCAAGTGAGTGTGTTACAGTTACAAAGTGAGAATTACAGTTAAATTACAAACACTTACCTTCTTCCTTGGTGTGTTTTGGTTAGATGAAGCATGTCTGCGTTTTCTACGTAGAACCGGGCGGTGGAGCCCACAACGGATAATTTGTTTGACTTCTGATAGTTGTGGGGTCTGAAGTCCTGACGTTGTCTAAAAACCTGCCACACAAGGTAGACAACTTTACACACAGCCTGCCCAAATGCCCATAACTCACTAAAAACATATTTACTATAGTTCTATAATATTATCTAACATGTCTCTTTACCAGATCTTTTGAAGAAATCAATATAATGATCTGTACTGGGTTTTACAGCACTGTGTCCTTTGCTTTGCTGTGTCCATCTTTTCCTCTTTTGTGCATTTACAGTGCATTACTGTCATCCCATAATTTATGTGATGGAAACCTTCCTGTTAGTTTTTAACTGTTTTTCTTCTCAGGAACCACAGATGTTTAAATTTAGGATTATTTTTAGTGGAACTGGGACTATTATTTTGGCTCAGCTTTCACCTAATTCTTTTGTCTTTACATCTACTGGTTCTGTGCACCTGAGCCTTGCCATTACAAACTTCATAGACATGTTCCTCAAATAATTGGCAAAATCGTATAGCTTAAAAAAAAGCTCACATTTCACCAGGGCCAGGCTTATTCTCAGGCTAAGCTGGGGTATAGTCAGGGATGGTCTTAGATCAGTGGGAGGCCCGGGCTTGAACCATTGTTGGGGACTTACACATATACCATGACATGACTCTCCAATCATTTGCTCCAATCATAAAAAAATTCAAGGTTGATAAACCACTATTTTTTTTTTTTTTTTACCATAATCAAGTCCATCAGATATTTTTTTCTTTGTAAAGACTATTTTAATTTTAAGTTTTTACATTTACCAAAAAAGCTGGTCTTCATATTAACAGAAGACAGTATAAACAGAAAATTACCCCATACCCAGTCACCATGAACTAGTCGGAGACAGAGTG
Source organism: Pangasius macronema (assembly GCA_037577455.1). Classification (NCBI taxonomy): domain Eukaryota; kingdom Metazoa; phylum Chordata; class Actinopteri; order Siluriformes; family Pangasiidae; genus Pangasius; species Pangasius macronema. The sequence goes on from CM074949.1 coordinate 9,975,705, forward strand.
TCGTCATCGATTTTTTTTTTTTTTTTGTCGGTTTAAAGATCTGCATGATTAATAATTTTTTACTCATCATTTTTAATTCAGTCCCACCTGAAGTCTTCACCACAGGGAGTTTTACCCCATCCAATCAGCCCTACACTGCCACCATTAGATTCCTCTGCACCTTTACCTGGGGTAGATTTCAGCACGCTTCCCCAGTTTATCCCCTGCCTGGACAACTCTGCTGCCCGCCATCGGATGTCCATTAAACCTCGGAATCAGAGAGCCAGCACTAAAAGCAGAAGAATGCCCACCTCAGTGAGTCTGACTCAATCCAGTCCAATGACTTGGGAATATTGGAAATACAACATTTATGTAGTAACATTTAGAGTAATGTTTGATAGAGTGCTATTTGCCTAAAAACTTCTTACACTCTTCTCCCTGGACAGAATGGAAGCAGACCTCACTCAGAGAGTATGATCATCCTGGAGCGGCCTCTAAATGAAAGTAAAGAAGAGGACAGGATAGCTGTCACCAAGGACATGACCCGTGCTCGCTCCTACTCCTCGCAGATCATTAGGCCAGGGAATGGCCTGACCACTACTCCGATCAAAAGCCCATGTCCCACTTCACCACTAAAATTACTGGTGGGAGCTAATGAGGATTATCACCCATGTGCTATGAGTCAATGTAAAGGAAAGGATGAGCCTGCTGTGAGCACCACTGCAGATAAAGGAACTAAGCAGATACTGAAATCGGCAGAAGGCATGGTTGCTAAACGTCCTAGGTCAGCTGGGCCAATCAGTCATAAGAGGAGTGGAGACCATAAAGAGAGTCTGTATAGCTCCAAACTTGAAGGCAATTCTGTGCCGAATGTATGCTCTGTATATACTATGAGTCTCATTTCGTTAGGTACTGAGCAGACTCAGCCTAAAACTGAAAAGGTATTTAATACAGTAACGACTCATGTTAAGGGAAATGTATTGAACAGGAACAGGGCCCAAGATACAATGCAGGAACATTATCTTCAAGGCCAGCCACTGAAACCCCTTTCAATGCACAGAAATACATCACCCTTAGATGACAAATTTGAGGGCAGAAATGTACACCAAATCTCTTCAGTGCCACTTTCCAGTGAGGAGGGCTGCCTACAGGAGGCCATAAGCCAACAACGGTCTCTAAGTTTTTCTGTCTCCTCAGATGAAAGTCACGAGAGGCAGAGAACTGGAAGCTTCACTGGACACTTCACTGGACAGATGGAGCAAGCAGGAGGAAAGAGAGAGCATGTGTTCCCGTTCACCAAACTTTCACCAAACCTCAAAACACAGGATCTACACAAGAATGCACAAGTAAGGGCAACAGGGAAGGATCCATCACAGACAGATGCTACCAGCACTCCAGCGGTTTCAACCAAACCTAGAGATCTGACAATAACTGTGACTGCTGGCCAAGAAAGAGGGGACAGTCCAGCAAATAAACACCGAGACACGGCAGTGGAGACTCAGGAAGGAGCAGAAGAGGCAGATGAGACAAATAAGGAGCTGAAAATGAACAAGGTCAGTAAGGAGCAGAAAGAGGAAAGGAGTGCTTCTGAAGTGAAGCTGCATACCACGTCTCAATCAGAGGTCAATGCCAAACAGCATAACACTGAGGTCAGGAGTCTGAGAACACGTTGGCTGCCAGAATCTTCTACTCCTATAGCTGTATCCCAGAATGACAGCAAGGTGGGGCCTGTAAGAGAAACTTGCACAGTTCTCAGAAGTCCTCCACTCTATAACACTGAGCTTTTTACCTCTGCTGAGTCTCCAGTGTTCTCCAGTATTCAATCTGAGAGTGCCAGAAGGGACCAAGAGAGAGCTGGACTAATTAGATTTCCTGGTAAGTCTCTCTTTTTGTTTTATAAAACCCCTTTCAGACATATCTGAAGTTACAAATTCCTCAGCTGGAAGCAGTGGCTAAAGAGGTCAAACAAAATAAATCATGGGAAGCTATGATGCCAAGATGATATTTTCTTTCTTAGTAACATTGGAAAGTAATCTGTCCAGCTCTGTATGGCCTTTTCACACTTGCACACATTTTTCTGCAGTGAGAGTGTGGTATGTTTAGTCAAGTGTGAAAGCTGATTTTGAACACGAGTGTGATCTTTTGAATTGATCTCGGGGCACCTGAAAATGGTGATATGGGGTTTGCTTCATGTAAGAGCCAACCTCTTCCACGGTCAGGTCTTGAATAATTTCATTGGTTGAATCATCACATTAATTCCTATTTCAAGTTTCAGAACAACAAGGAAAAGGAATTTATGGTCTGCAAATGAAACAGACATTCTTAATGACATATAGGGTGTTGAGGGCATTCAAAACAAGTGAATACGAACTCAAAACTCAATTAGTTTGAGAAGTAATTGAAAACCATGTTTTGATTAAAAGGCAAAGTAATGCACCCTAGATGGGTTGCCAGAACATCGTAGAGCACCATGCACCCAAACATTCACACATCTCATTCGCTCATAAGACAATATAAAGCAGCCAGTCCGTCTGCCGGCATGTTTGTTGAAGGACATGTAAAACTGCACACACTTGAGCTCCTGATCAAGCAAGGGACCCTGGAGCTGTGAGGTGGTACCACTGTGCCAGTCATTTAATCAATGTCATTAAATAATTGCTAATATAAACAATAAAGGAATAAAAAAAACATGGTTATTCAATTACTTTTAATGCCACTATTCGTGGCTATTATTTAGCAAAAACTGCATGCACAGTAGCAGTGATGTATAGAATTTCGGTGTGTCTGCAGCTCAGAAGGAATTTACCTTCTGTACTCTCCCCCAAATGAGCCCAAACTCCATCCAGGATACAGAATTGAGTATTCAAGCCAAATGTGAAAACGTCTTTAGTGTGAGCCAAGATTCATTCAGCCATTGGTCCTATCAGATCTGTGTCCTTGACTTCACATTAAACTGCCTCACTCATTGTTTACAGTGCCCAAATTAGTTCTTAATCAACTGATGTTTGTATGACGTCTATCACGTCTTTCAAATAAAGTTCACGTGAAAGACACGAAATGACGAACTCTTGTCATTTACACATGGTCTTAGCCTGGATAAAGACTCCCACTTGCCCTTAAATAAACAAAGTCAATTTCATATATAAAAATATTATATGGACTAAACATATGTTTAACTGCCATTCATTACAGATTTGCAGGCTTCAGCTCAGCCGCCACGGTCACCTATTAATATCACTATGAGTACACCAGTGTGTGTGATGGAGAAAAGTCCTCTACAAACAAGTACAAATGAGTCAAGAGAGGCTTCCACTGAGCTATCCTGGATGACTATGGCTCGAGAAAAGACCAGAAGCCTCCAGCAACTCTTTACAAACACACTGAATGACCTTGCCGGCCTGCAGACAGCCACACGACCAGCTGCATCCCCACTAACCCAGATATCTTCACAGCCCAGTGCAGGATCTATAAGGCTCAAACATCAAATATCATCTGCACAGCCCTCTGTCAGTCCATTAGAGACTCAACTACCGACTGTACATGCTTCCGTTAGGGCAAAACATCCGACTCAACCACCAACTCAGAAGTCTTCCATAAGCCTGGCACAGCCATCTGTAGATCAGTCAGGAGGAGTAGATTTCTCCTTAAAACAAACTCTTTCCCCAAGAAGTCAAGCACAACCAACACATCTCAGTGCCAGACCAGGACAAATGTCTACTCGCTCAGCTATAAAACCAGTGCAGTTGACAGGAACTTATATATCACCTACCCAATTCAATCCTCAGATAATGCCTGCAGCACAGCAGCAATTATCCCAGATGTCAATACATCAGGCCCATCCAATCCAGAAGTCCCTACCACAAAGTGTGACAAAACCTCAATCACCACAATCCCTTCATCTATTGTTGAGCCCAAAGCCCCATCAGCCTGCTCATCAATCACCCTCACCAGTTTCACAGCCCAGGGCACTTGGGGAAAACTTGTCCTCTTTGCCTTTAGGGAAAGTGGACTGGACCTCCATGCCCCAGGGAAAAAGCCCAGCAGAAAGCCAAGCTCAGTATGCAGGAGGCATGGGGAGCAGGGCTTTATTTATCGAGCAATGGCACCACCAAAAACCTGATGCAGTCAAGGTGAGGCTCATGGATATTTGCCTTATTCACAGTGGATCCCACTTTAAATCAAAGTTTATATCCTCTTTGTCTTCTACATTATTAATAGGTAGTGGACCAGAAATCTACACCAGACTCCCAAACCTATCAGTCTTTGGATGAATTTCTAACCATTTCCAGTCATCGCAAGTTCACAGGTACTGGTCTAAGGCATTGGTGTGTATGCATTTAAATTAATGTGACAGAAATTCTGTTTCTAACTAAATATACCTGACTTTATACTTACCTCAGAATTAGCAGTTTCCCCTGGTCCGATGAGGCTAGACCGAGAGGTCAAATATCAGAAGAAAACGTTACCACCACCGTCACCCTCTTCATCATCATGTCTTCAGTCAAACAGTGATAGTAGGCAACCTTCCTGGATGGAGCTGGCAAAGAGGAAATCCATGGCATGGAGTGACAAGACTATGGACTAAATTAGATATAAGACAGCATACTAAAGTATAAAATTTCAGGAAGGACTGAAAAGACAGAATATCTGATCTATCAAGTTTGTGTGTTTGTGTGGGTGGGCAGATAAAAAAGCCGTGGAAGGAGAAAGAAAAAAACCCTAGGAAAGTACAGGAAGAAGAAAAAGGCCTTGCAACTCCCACAAACACAGTTACACAATTTTTTCCTATACCCTTGGTTATTTTGTTCTCAGGTTTATCACATTGGTGTTTTATTAAGGAATTATAATATAATATATAAAAATATGCATTTTTAATCCATTTATAAATTATAGTTTTTGCTTGACTAAATGTGACCAATTTTAATTATAAGTTAATGTTTGGAATTACAGATTATTACGTATAGTCTTCTCCATTTTAATACCATTCAAACAGAAACTTTGTAATTCCATATACATATTTTTACTTTATATTCAGTTATTCAAGACAGTTACGAACAATTAAACTTCTTTTTGAAAAGGATTTTGCAATGAACTGGTTTAACTGGTCTGAGGGAAATTACACTTCCATAATTATTACTCAGAATACTGTAGTTAGTTTAATAGTTTGAATGATTACTTGGATTTTAGTATGAATGTTATTCAGGACAAATGGTGTTAGATGACTTTAAATTGTGTTAATAAATTATCGTGTATAAACTTGTTTCACAAAATTGGACTTTAGTGGTGAAGTGCTATTAATGATTTAATTCATTGGTTGTCAAAGTGGGGTCTGGGGAGTCTGTGATTTAAAAAAAAAAAAAATTTAAATTTTCTTTCACTGGTGGAAGTCACAACTTCCTGTTATCAGTCATTATATTTACTATTTAGTTTTTATAGTTATTAGCATATCTGACTGGTCACTTGGAAGGATGGATTTAAAAACTCAATAACTCCTCAGTAATAATCATGTCGACTTAAATTTAATGTTTCCTGTCGGTGGAAAGGTCGGGAATAAAAATCTCTAGCCCAGTTTTAATTAGTTCATCCGAGTCTGCCCTCTAGCGCTTAAACACAGACACAGCAACTTAACACAAAAGCAAAAATAAATAATAAACCCCCCAGAAAAGACGTTCCTGTCAGTGGGCGGAGCTAAAGGCAGCGGCCGGTGGGCGGGGTTATGATGAAGGTTGATTGAGAGCTCACCATTAGTTCATGTTTGAGCTGCGGACTGGTAAGTCCTGTTATTTTACACTCCAGCAGGAATGTACTTTTAACAGCTAGAACAATCGCTGGCATTTTATTACAACAGGACGAGTGTATATGCATCCTCCGCTGGATCTGTGAGTAAGTATGAAAACTTGTGTTTGGGGGTTTTGTGAGCTAACACGCCTCTTGTGTCTGACAGATTTCATCTCTTCCGACAGGTAGCTGTAGGCAGGACGGCTCTATTCATTCTACAGCAACTAAATAAAGACACTTTTTACATTTTAAAATGTGTTAGAATTATTATTGAATTATATTATTATTATTATTATGCTGGGCGTATTATGTCGGAGGTTATCTTTAGCTAGCTACCCTCATTACTGCTTGTCTGTAGCTAGTTAAAGCCGAAGTGATATGACCGTCCCACAGCTGGCTAAGTAGAGATATGGCTAGCTCTGTTAGCTAACATTAGCTCATTAGCTTCACAGCGTCGCCAGATGCACGTCCGCTAGAACCGGCAAATCGGCTCGTTTTTTCTGTTCTCAGACCTTACAGCTGAATCTCTGTTACATTGTAATTAACGCAGAGCTTGTCACTAATAGCTGGATAATAACTTGACTTCCCGGGTGACGTCTCGTGTTTCTTTTTTTTTACAGAAGTTGAGGAAGAGGAAGCTGCCGCTGTGACTCATGTGCTAGTTAGGGTGGTCGGTTAGCTTCTGACTTTACGCAGTCGGGGTAAAGATGGCTCGGCTCGGTCATGGCAGGTTTTTGAAACGCTGAAGCTCGGGAAAAGGCTGGAGGAGGACAGAGTGACCGCGGGAGGCGAGAGGAGCCACGGCCGCCGCGGACAGCCGCTGAAATGAGATGAGGCTCAGAAATGGAACTGTTGCCACTGCCCTCATCTTCTTCACCTCCTTCCTCAGCCTGTCCTGGTACACCGCCTGGCAGAACGGAAAGGGTGAGTGACACACGAGTTTAACCGCCAAGTGTCAGGGTGCACATCGACCACGTTAAAGGAAAACTCCACCCTCAACCACATTAAATATTTATAGATGAGTATGTGTGATGTACTTGGAGATTCTGTCGCTGCTTTGTTAGCTGGTGCTGTGTTTGCGTGAGAAGTTAGAGGTTACGGGCCACACTGACGTCACCAGGCGACACTGCTAGCGAAGTTACAAGAGGCCAATGTAATGGCCAGCTTCTTTTCTCACTCACCATTTTCCTGTGATGTTCAAAGTCCTATTAATAACAAAGGTCCAGAATGTAATGCAGCGACTGTGATGGCTGTTTTATACTGAAAGATGNGGACAGACTAAAGGACTAAAGCGCTGCTGCACTGCTCCCCTTAGATAGAGATGAAGCGAGATCGAAATCCCACTGGCACCACTAGCAGCAGGCAGTCAAACGGCATTGTGGGTAAGGTAGAAGGCAATTAGTCTGAGGGAAAATAGACAGCATGTAGCAGAAAGAGGTTTCATCCAATAAAGCCAGCTCAGAAACCACTGAATATTTAATATTATATATGGTGATTACTAAGATTAATATGCAAGTCATCTAAGGTGGATTTTTCCTTTAACTTAGCTATCTACACTTGTGTTTATCTACAGAGTTGGCAGGTTTGTTAAGTAAGTGTCTCACTGACCTCTTATTTCTGGGATGTTGGATGCTGTAGGAGGTCTGTGTTGTGTAAGATGACTCTTGCCATGCTAGTCTGAGATCAATCAGCAGTGAGCACTTTCTGACACTCTATCGATTAGCTGTAGTTTCTCTTTAAATTTCATCCATTTGGCATATGGCAGTTGAATTGCTAAGCCGTACACAACGATGCATTCACATACATGACTTTTATCTGCCTTTGTTTGAGACATTCACTGGGTAGATAGCATCTAGTATATCATTGATTATCACATACAATGACACCTGTCACAGGGTGGGATATATGTATACACACATACACAGTGTACATTGTACATATACATAAAGTACTGGTGGACTTTGAATTTGTTAAGGTGTATAGAGTATATCCAGTATTGAGAGCAGTATAACATGCTGTATTCAAGACTGGAATGCTCAGGTTGGTTTATCTCTCATTTCTGCACCACCAGCACTTCAGTATGATTTATACAAAATTATCGTGTGTTTGTTTTAACATCAGAATTGTACACTGCCTATCAAAAGTTTGAGACCCAACTTTCTAAGCAGTAAGAATTCTTGGTTGGTTTGCAAAACATTAACATATCAGAGATGAACTGTTACACATGTAAATATTTGTGGCACCATGTGTTCATCATAAAAACTGTCCTTATCAGCTCTAGTGGTTGTACACACCCTGATGTGCTTACTGCTGGAATTCCCAGAGCTTTGTGGAGCAGCTTGGGCCACTTGCTCAGATCTTTTATTCCTACCAAAGTAGCTGAAATGGGTTAAGGTCAGGTGACTGTGACAGCTATTCACAGATAGTACAGATAGTGCTGCTTCCTTTCTAGATATTTCTGGAAGAATTTTAGGGGTTGCTGAAAAACAAACTTTATTTAGAAAGTTAAAAATTAGCATGCTGTTCTCAAGTATATAGTAAGAATAGTAAGAAAAGCCAACACAGTATAGTAAGACAACACAGGAATATTTTTTGTTTGTTTTTTTTTTGATTTTTTGCAAGGACTAATTTAAGTACTTTATGAAGAGGTAGGTCTGTAGTCATCATTTGAAGACAGCCAGTGTCTCAGCTGTTTGGACATGTAGGGGAAGTACATTCCACCACCTAGCTGCCAGAACAGAGAAGAGTCTTAGGCTTATCATCTCCAAGTTCCTTCTCTGTTTGTGGAATGAAACAGAGTAAAACTTCTTATCTTTAAATGAGTTATACTGTATATACAAGTATTAGGTTTAGATTAATCAACATGCAGAAATATTCATTTGTTAAATCTAAAACAATGACTGTACACTTCGCTGTTTGAGAAAGAAAATATACATCACTCATCTGAGTTAGCTGACTAGATTATTGCTAACAAAAAGGGCCATTGTCCCACTCCGACTGTCGAATGCGCCGAGGTTGAAAATGATGTAATTCCGACTGGCAGATTATTGTTTAGGACGTAATGCAGCATTATATTTTACTTAGACTTGTTCATCTACCTTTTCAAACCTGTACCAATTCCATATCTCTGAAGTGACATTTGCATGCGAAGTGCTGCCTGTTTGTTTGTCTATTTATTTATTTATTTATTTTAAATCTAAGCGCACAGTGTTCCTTCATCGCGTCCGACATATTATTCGAATGGAATGCTTCACCAAGTTTTACTGTTCGCCCTTTACCTATAAAGTTCACAATCGTTATGTGGTTAGTAATTCATGTAATCAAGTAGCAAGCTAAACATTTCTAGGTAAACAGTCTTGCTTGTCTTTACAAATTTGAAGTACTTTAAAGTTAAAAGTAAAGAACTATGGTGCAGGAAAAGATTTGTGTAGTTTCGTCACATCACGCGCAGCACCAGAGCATTTCTGTTGTTATTATCTTTCTAGCTCATTAGCAAAAAACTAATATTTGGCCAACATTTAGCTCTTAGCATCAAAACCACCTCGCTAGCACAAACCTATATACCATTAGCCTGTAGTGCCAGAACTACCTAATATTGTACATTAAATCTGCATGGGGGCTCCTGAGTGGTGCAACATCTGGAGATCACAAGTTTGAATCCCGGTGTTGCCACAGCCATGTGGTCAGGAGGGGTGGCGTACTCTCTCTCCCCTATCGGTCACAGCAGTACTAGCCAGTCAGAAGGGGCTTTCCTCCGAGCATGTAGAAGAGGGCCAATAGCGTTCTCCTTCGAGTGTGTTACACCACCCCCTGACGTTGCATGAAAGCAGTTCAGAAAGATGCCGTTGGCTGGCTTCACGTGTCTCGGAGGAAGCACACGACAGCCTTCACCCTCCCTGGTTGGTAGCTATCATATGATCGGGAAGAGCTGCTTGATGGATGAGAATTGCGGTGATTTAATCCCCTTTTTACGTATTTCTCGTTCCGTCAAAGTTTTTATTATTACCATTAACGAAAAAACCTTTAGGAGTGTTGCTTCCATGTCAGGAATATATATATATAGTCATGTGAAAAAATTAGGACACCCAATGAAAGCCTGTGTTTTTTTTAACATAGTTAAACATATGGACATTTGATCTTCATTTTAACAATATTGGGAGATTCA
>CM074949.1:9985726-9999377 GCA_037577455.1 Pangasius macronema
AGAAATTGACATGTTGACATTTCTTAATAAAGAACTGAATATTTAATGGGGTGTCCTAATTTTTTCACATGACTGTAAATCCTGTAGACGGTATGTCCTGTATTATATGCTCAGTGTGTGTTGTGTTTAGAGATGTATTAATAGCATTGTTGTAAATGTTTGCTAAGACTGTGACTACTTGAGGAAATTGGAAGAAATATCATGTGTTTTGATCAGCAGGAATTTTTGTGTTAGCTGTGNTGTGTCATGCATGATACTTCATGCTTTCCAAACACACTTTACTTCCTTTTTGTTGCTTTTTCCTTTTAGAGATTGAGGTATATGGTAAAACGGCAAGTCACAGATCATATTTAATAGGTGAATTCCAGCAATTTGGTTCAATGTCCTATTGAACATTTTGTAATTTCAGATTCATCTGAACATTATAGCATTACCTCAGAAAGCATTGTGCTACATGTTTGGTAGTTTCAGTTACAGTCAGGTCAACTGTAGACTTTAATAATAGAGTCATTAATCTGAACATAACTTCTGCATCTGAATGGTTGTTTCTTGTCCTGTCCTGAACATTTGCTAAATATAAATCTCCTAATAAAGTAAACTGTTAAGCACCACAGAAATATTTGGACTGCCATTTATGGTATTTTACATAATTTTCCATTTCTTCCCTGTTTAATGATGTACAGCATTTAATCCATGCTAATTGGCAATGAGCATCAAAGAGGCTCAGTAAAGAAATATTGAAACATTTTCTCCTCACCTCATATAGCAAATTGACATCCTTTACAGAGTTTTGAAATATAGGGTTCACCAGTGGCACCACACCTCTCTTCACCCTGAATGCTGTATTGGCTTTCTCATCTTTGGATTAAGCGCCTGATGAAACTTTGGATGCAGCTTGAAACCTAAATTCACTCACTCCAGTATCCTGGAATGTGCATTATCTAGGTGAGAGGAGTGTCCGTGCAGAGGGTTCTGTAGTGGTTACACTCACTGTATGAAGTATCACGGTCTGTGCTGTTACTTGATCCCACTCTTGTGATCTCTAACTAGCAGTAAATAAGAACCCCACCCTTTGATTATTCCCCTGCGGTTGGATTTCTTCTGCACTTAGCACTCCTCTTGGTGAGTGGTGTACACAATAGGCCCAAAATAGCAGACTGATGAAAGGCACCATTATGCTACCAATAAAAAAAACAGATAAGAAGCATGCCTTTGGACAACAGGGAAGCAAGGGGAAGTCTATAGTGCACAGCGAGTTTAACTTTGTTCTCTGGCATTATGTGGTAGCTGGGTTACATTGGGATACGAGAGCCCACGCAATTCTGTCTAGTTTGAGATAGTTTTCAATCTCTGTAGTATTTGTAAGAACAAACACTACGGCGTCTTATTGCTTAATACTGAACTTAATAACGCTGAAGAAGTAGGAGAAGAAGGCAAGTAGATTTGTGTTTTGTGATGTTTAGTGAGCCCTAATATAATCCACAACCAATGCAAATGTGTTAATTTCACCCCTCTTGCTCATATTCTCCTTATAGTCTGAAACCCTCTCATCGTGCTGGTTTACCCATGCAGATATTTCTCACCCTTCTTACATTATCTGCCAAATTCAGCTAGGTTGAGATAGAGGAGGGGATGAAGTACACGAGTAGAATGTAGACAGGGTTTTTACATGTCGTTTCTGGTACAATCACAGGAAGGATAGACTTGTCAGTGGCATGGGATGTTCATTAAGCTATAACCTTGTTAACAAGGACCTGTTCTTTGCTGAATGGCTTACACCAATGGCTTAATTTCCTCTTTATCCCGTGCCCTCATTCCAGACTAAAAAGAGGCCCTTCGTCTTTCCAAAACGCTTTAATTGAGCTGATTGCTCACAGCAGCACTCCCTGCCACTCTGACATTCTTCCTCCATATTAGGCCTGAGAACTGGACTATCATCAGGGAGTCTTTGTTTGTCCTGTTTCCAGTCGTGACACTCCTTAGCACCCTCACCCTAACCACTTTATTTAGTGTCCCCTTTCACTTGAGATCTAATGATTATTTCTAACTAACTATCCCAATTAATGTGCTGGATTAGACCTGTCATAATGGTTCAAACTGACAGTAATCATAATTAATGATTTGAATTTTTGATCATTTTTACCTTCCTATTACAATACCATAGTTAATGTACAGTGAACATGAGTAAAGGACAAAAAAAGGTTTTTCAAAACAGCAAAAATCTACTGTGGGTTATTTTCATGGTTTTATAGCAACAAAGTTACTGGCTTAGTTATTGGCTGTCATCATTACAATTGCTTTTTGTTTTTTTGTTTTTTTTAAAAAATCTTTTTATATTTTCCCACCAACAAAAATGTATTGTTTTATTTTCAATGCTGCTAGTATAATGTAAGAAAGTGGACAGTCACTCTGAATGACATGATTTTTATCAGCTCCATAGATGTCCTTCTGTTTGTTGTTTCTTCAACCTCTTTTGCATCATTATCATCTTTATCAGCAGGATGATGGGAACAGGAAGCTTATGTAAATGATGTAACCAGTTAGGCTACAATGCAGATTTTGCACAAAACAAAACACAAAAAAATTTAAATATACTGCATATTCTTATTTGTTAATGAATTATGTTTAAAAATATATGTGAAATAACATCTTTAATGCCCCCTATATACAGTATACTGTATGTCAGTCTTGACTCTTTCTACCAAAAAGTCCATTAATACAAACTCTCACTGTCAGCTGTCTGCTTGGTGTGTGGACCTAACCTGGGATTTTCCCCAGGTCCCTGGAACACACAGGCAGTGATAAAGAAACAGAGAGAAATAACAAGATTATGAAGATGTACAGAAGCTTGTGTGCTGTTTTTATAAAAGCTCCAGGCTATCTAGATATTGAAAAAAAATCTACCTTAAAACACACACACTGGAGTAATGGCCATTTAAGAGGTGCTGTCCTTCATGACGTGTTTTTTTCTGGTTTTATGACTGTCAGCATAGTAGAGAGGAAGCAAGGCGTTTGTCCCTGAGGGGAAATGTGTGTACTCCTTCATGCATGACTGGCCTTAGACTCTCTTTGTAAGGTTGCAAAGCAAAAAAAAAAAAAAAAAAAAGCCCTGCAGATCAGACATATACCCACATGTGTTCTTGTGCAGTATTTGGAAATGATAATTTGACTGATATTCTTATATTCTGGTATTTGTACATTTATTTATGGTATTTGAATGACAGTCCACTTTCAGTGATGTGTTTGTGTGTGCATGCATATATGAGAGGTAGGAAGACAGAAAGAATCAAAACACCTCTCTTCTCTTGTGGTTAGACGTATAAGGACCTCTAGGGAACGGGCAGCTGTTGTAAACATTCCCAATTTCTTTTCCATCATTTACCACTAACAAGTAGTCTGCCTTGGGCCTGCAGTAATTTGCTTCATCATCATCGTGTACTGCGTGTGACCGTGTGACTTGTGAAATATATAAAGCCAGAATCATAATCTGTTCAGATGTCGAGCCTGCCAACACACAGCACATTCCCAGACATTTTTTGTGTCAGTGGGCTCAATACAACCTTCCTGGAATTCCATTTTTACAAAAAACAATGGATGATGAATCTACGTCTTGACATATCAATGGTTAAATCAAACCCAAACTGCCAATTGGTTTAGGATGGGGGAGAGACCGGGGCATTCTGCTAACACAACCTATTGTTAAGAGATTGTTATTATTGCCTGTTGTTGTAATCAGTAATGAATTCCACCTTCATCTTTTGTAAGACACTTTTTAGTTTTCGTGCAGTATAATTTCATTTTCTTCTTTCTCACTCTTGCTGTGTAGAGAAGTTGGTAGCATATCAGCGGGAGTTTCATGCTCTGCGTGAGCGTCTGCGTGCGGCCGAACACCGAACCCTGCAGCGCTCCTCGGAGCTGAACACGGTCCTGGAACAGTTCCGACGTGCCATTGCAGAGACCAACAGCAGCAAGGATGCCCTCACCAACTTCTCAGGTAAATTCATATGTTTATATTTAGTCATTTGGCAGAGCACTACCTAGAGTGCTTATAAACTGTTTGCCTCTACTAGAAGGCAAGGACTTGAAACATAGAAGACAAAGCCCCCTTATGCTTGCTTGATCAAGTACAGTAAGAAAACCTTAGATTACAGTAGTACAGTATAAGCATATATAAATGTATAAAGAACATTCTAGTAAATTGATAAAGCAGTAAGTTTCTACACATAATGTAAGTGTATTTGCATTACCAAATGCGCACATACATACACTTTACGGCCAAAAGTTTGTGGACACCTGGCCATTACACACATGTGCTTCTTGAACATCTCTTTCCAAAACCATGGGAATTAAAAGTAAGTTGGTCCCATCTTTGCTACCATAACAGCCTCCACTTTTCTGGGAATTCTTTCCCCTAGATGTCTGAGTGTTGCTGTGGGAATTTGCCTATTCAGCCTCAAGACCATTAGTGAGATCATGATGTTGGTTGAGGAGCCCTGGTGTGAAAATGGTGTTCCAATTCATTCCAAAGATGTTCAGTGGGGTTGAGGTCAAAGCTTGTGCTGCTTGATTTGGCAAACCATGTCTTCATGGATCTTGCTTCATGCTGGAACAGGTTTGAGCCTCTTGGTTCCAGTGGAAAAAAATTGTAACGCTACAACATACACAGCCATCCTATACAATTGTGTGCTTCCAACTTTGTGGCAACAGTTTGGGGAAGAACCACATATGGCTGTGATGGTCAGGTGTCCACATACACACAAGGACTCATCAGAGTTGGGCATGGACCAGCCTGATAACAGAAGATGCTAATGTAAACATTGCTCAGTTTAGAATTTTTATACTTTAATGAAGTCCCATTCTAGGACTGAGTAAAAATTGAAAAATGTTACCACACAAGTCAAAATGTTTGTAGTCTCTCAGGTTTCTTCACTGCATATTTTATTCCACATGATATCCTTCATAGGTATTTGGACAGGGAAGCACAGTCAAAATTACGTTTGGTGTACACTCAAGCAAATGTGAATATGAAGCTATAAGGCCTTCTTGCTTCCTCTCTTTTATAATCATTAAGAGTAGATGCGTTAGGGCTAGAATTATCTGTTAAGTTTATGTTAATGTTACAGGAGGATGTTTGAAATGTCTTAAAATGGAAGCAGTTTTTGTATAAATTATATGTACTGTACATAGATAATGTGAAAGTGAGGGAGAAAAGACTGCAATACCCAAAGGGTGCTGCTGATTTTCAGGAAAAAAGAGCAACAAAACAACAAAATGGAGTTTGTCTGCTCATTCATTTATTCTTCTTCAGTAAACGCTTTATCCTGGTCAGGGTCATGGTGAGACTTGATGTTGCTTTTGTTAATAAAATCAAGAACAGCCTTTGTTTCTTCTCATGAACGTCCTCTCTGGCCTTGCTCATGTTTAGATATGTTTAAATACAGTGCTGAAACATGTGACTTGCATCCCCAATGTCAGCATTTATTCAAAAAACCTGTTTCCCTGTTTTTCAAATTTTATTTTTTTCCCCCACACAGATGAGACCCAGAAACTGTTGAAGGACCTGGCACACAGGAAGCCTCTCCAAGTGCCAAATATCTTTCACCACTTGCCACACCTGCTAAACAATGAGGGCGGCCTGCACCCTGCAGTGCAGGTGGGCCAGGGACGCACAGGAGGTAAGCACTTCACAACTCTGCCACGGACACCCAGTACCACAGTGTTGAACTTTTTATGTATTAACATATGGCTGCACAGTAACGGCTGAAACAATAATCAAGATTATTTAGCTCAGTATTGACATTGTATTATTTAACAGAATTAATTAGCCAGTGTAAAAACAAAATAATTTTACTTAAGGGGTATTCAAATAAAGTTTGATAAGCAGCTAGCTCATGGTTATGAATGAGATACATTAGTTTAAAGTGGTTATACTTTGTTTCACACTGGAGCTTTACTTTGCTTTTGACCATTGACCAATATTGCATATGTTAATTATTTGAAAATGCACTTCATTATGCAGTCCCAAGTGGACCATGCAAGGGTTCAACATTTACATTTTCAGGACAATAACAAAAATATAATTATTTTATGCAAATCACATAACCCATTTCCCATACATTTTCAGCAGAATTGAGAATGTTCTTCACAAAATACTCCCAGTTCACACAAGACCAAAGAACCTGTTGATGGTAAAATTTGGCTGGACAGAAATCTGAATACTGCTTTACTTTACGATATTATTTGTAGTTTTTCACAGTTCCTTCTTTGTTTTCTTTCACAATATGAAGCGTTGAAAACTTGCCTGCATAAGTGAAGGTACACACAACTCAGCAGTGGGGAATTCTTCGTCAAGGCTCATGTTTCAGAAATGTAGGACAACTGATTGGACTAAGTGGGGGATTTTACTCGCTGGCCAGCATGTTGGCCTTTGGGGCCACTAGGGAACGCTGCGTTAGAGTTTATTAGCCACTGCCAGCATGCTCTGTTACATTATTGATCACAAATACACTAACTTGCACAGTATTAACTGTTTAAGCCAGTTTTACACTGTCCAATTCCAACTGTCTGTTACGATTGTTATTTGTCACATGGTACAAGATGATCCCAGTAAAATCTTGGCAGAGGTCTATAACAGATGTGGTAATGTGTTCCTGTCAGATTATATGATGAAGATAGTTACTCCGTTCTGCCATACTGGGTGCTTCAACTGGAAAGCAAAATGATATATTTTCATTTTGTCATTATAGTGAATATATTTATATACAGTATTTTTCTGTTTTCACTACAGAAAAATTGTATTTACTTTCTAGGTCTTGACACATCTGTCTCTGCTTTAGGCACAGCATGTTGGGAATGCTTTTGAGAGCCTTCATGATATCCAGCACTCCTAAATACACCTGGAGCTTGCTAAACACTACTTTGGTTTGGTTTATCTTTCCTGCTGTACTGCTGAGCTCAACGCTACCACACTATTCTTTCACTGTAGCATTAGACCAGGTCTTGTTCCTGTTTCCCTGCACACACCAGGTCATACCAGAGTTTAATAAGAAAATTGAGTTGAACAATCATGTTCCAGAAGTAAAAATTTGCCATTGTGAATTTGATTATTAGCAATAATGTGGAAACCTGTTCAGGCTTACTCATTGTGAGCTGCACAGCCGTTAAACAATGACTCCTGTAGAAATACAATAGTATTTAAATGCTGACGTACCTGTGAAATACTACATTACTTGCAAACCTTAAAGCAAAACCCAGCAATGAAACATTGCTGCTGCAACTGTGGAATCACAGTGCGTTTACTGTTTCCACGAGAAGAAGACTGTACTCAGGAGAGGAAATGACTTCAGTTAGTTGCGTAGTGGAGTGCTTGTCTTAGTCAGGGCAGACTGTGAAATCTCTTTAAGGGACTGTGCCGCATTAGTGTTTTTCCCCCTTGTCCATAAGCAGGGTTTATATTCTATATATAACCCCATTAATAATCACTTTGACTATGTTAGTCTTTTTAATCAAGCAACACATCACACTTTGAGATGTGTGAACAATCCCTGGAGATCAGCAGTTACTGAAATACTCAAAGTATTCTGTCTGATACTAACAACCATGCCATGGTCAAAGTCACGGGGATTACATTTTTCCCTATTCTGATGTTTGATGTGAACAATAACTGAAGCTCTTGACCTGTATCAGTGTGATATTATGCATTGCACATCCGACCCATGATTTGCTGATTGAATAATTGCACGAATGTGCCGGCGTGCTGGTGTTCTTAATAAAGGGTACAATTACAAAACACTAAACTACATACTGTATATACTATAAATACTAACTTTGGGGAAAATATGGCTTATATGCTTTATGGGACGAGTAGTTCATTTCTTTTAAAAGACCATAAGTACATAAGTTATGTGCTATGGAATTAGTGTCATATGGCTATGATTCATAGGTGGTTGAGTTGCTTCAGTGTTTCATACTCTAAGATTTTTCTAAAAGTCTGTGGAGAAAATCAATGGGGAATTTTATTTCCGGAACAAAGAACGTTGAAATAGCGGCTGGTCACCTTTCACTGTCTTCATGGGTGCTAGCACCACATATTGCTGACATAAGCCTGTAGCTTCCCTGCTTTGTAATGGGGTTAATTGGCCTCACGCCTATCTTTAAAACTATTAAAGATAAAAGAAATTTTAAAACTGGCTACGCAGAACTTGAATGGTGTGATGTGGTCACTCACTAAGACTGGTTTTCGTCTTTGGAAAGCAAGTCCACACCTCTTATTCACTTCTGAGAAGATGAAGACTTCCCCTACTGATAAACATCTCTGCTCCTTTAAATCCATGTAGTTTCTCCTCAGTGTACCATTGTGTACTCTCTTCACTCTCTCTCACCCACAGTGAGAGCATTTACTTCCCACCTTCCTCAGTGATGCACTAGATCCTAGCTGTAGAGGAGCTAAATTTAGGTATGTAAATTGGGACATCACTTGTCCACCCCCTAGAAACCCAATCTCGCACACTTTTTCCCAGGTGGGGAACGAGTCAGAAAGAGTGGCGTGGGGAATTATGTGTATTAGAAATTGCTGCTCTCTCAGCAAGGCAATCACTAAAGTTTCCAGAGACATCCACGTCTGCATTTACAGCAGTTTATTCTCCAAGCCAGGTTTTTCTATCACTGTGCCTATATCATGGCACCTGCTCCTTCTTCCAACTTGCTTACACTTTCTGATCCTTTCATCCTCGACCTACTTTGCCTTTCCTCTGTCTGGTCTCTGCCTCTGCTGTAGGAGATGATGATGTGAAGTGAGGAGATATTTTTGTTTTCCTCTGTTAGTGCTGATGAAGTGTGATGATATTTCTGTCAGTGCATCACTCTCAGGCACACATGCAGGCTTAGCTGAGACTCTGTCATGAAAACTGTCGCTTGCACCTGATGCCGAATATAATTACATTTTTCAGTTACCACAACATCAAGCTGATTCTGTGTGAGTTCAGGGGATATAGGAAAGGACAGTAGAAAAGTAGAAAAGGACCGAGTGCAGTGTTTATCCTTGCGTGTGGGCGTATGTGATTCAGCTACGTTGCAAGTCCACGGCTATGCAAGGCTGTAAGAGAAATGAAGCTCTTTATTTTGACTGCTTCATGTGATTAGTTCCACCCACTCCTCCACATACACTCTGCCTTGTGTTTTCTCAGCCCAAGGTTTCACACAAGCATCTCTCAGTGTGCTCTAAATACATTACACTGTGGTTCTTCTGTTCACTCCATCTCTCTCCTCTCCCTCCATCTTCAGAGGAGTACTGTATAATAGAGTCAGTGTAATGCGTTTGCCTCGGGGGCTCTTCTCTCTGCTCCCTAAAAGCACTCTTGTTTCTAGTGTTTATTAGTCTGGGGTAGGAAAGAAGCAGTGCCGTTAAAGGGTACATCCTCTGTCAGTTTTCACTGCTCACTGCCCTTTGCGTATTTGAGAAATGCACATTAGGGGGTAGATCATGGGTATGAGTGTGTAGGCAGTGTGTGATAAATGTACAGGAAAGGATTTCATTTGTAATAAATAAAACATGGCCTAGACAACTACCAGTGGCCTGACAGACGTTTTAGTCAATAAAGAAAGCACAAACCGTAAAATACGGTTAGTATGAAAAATGTATAAAATATTTGTAGACATGCATGTATCACTTGTTTTAAAGAATGCAACAACAAGCTTGTGCCTAGATGTGTTTACACTGTCCATATTCAGACCTTCAGATTAATTGAATATAATGTCATATGTGAGGGGGGAAAAAAGGAACGCCTATAAATTTAAAGAGTGCCTGTTCACACCCTTTATTCCGCAGTTTCTGTGGTAATGGGGATTCCTACTGTGAAGCGGAAAGTGAAGTCGTACCTGGCAGAGACTTTGCATTCACTCATTGACAAACTCTCGCCTGAAGAGAAGCTTGACTGCATAATCATAGTCTTCATAGGAGAGGTGAGTGTGTAGTCTGTTTGGTGTATGAGATGGACAGTGTGCATATCTTTGTTTTAAGTTTTTGCTTGTGCTGAGAAGGTGTAAAGGACCCCTTGAAAGTGTACATGCTCTCAAGTTACTTAACCCTAGTCCACAAATGCTAAAAAACATAAAAACAGTGTTTTCAAATTTGCCTGTGTTACTCTAGAGTAGGCATTTTTCTCTACATCCTGCTCATCCAAGCACAATCACAGATAACAATATGTTTTTTAATATCCCTTAATAAAAACAAATCATATTTTGGATTTTGTGTTGTAAATGGCATGAATATAGCAATTGTTTATTGTTCAGCAGTGTTGTCCATTATAGTAATAGCCTTTATGTTTTTGTTAACTAAATACGTTTTGCTCTTTTTCCTTAGACGGACATGGATCATGTACATAACGTTGTCTCGGGCCTTGAGAAAGAGTGAGTGATAATTTTATCTGTCAGTGATGCATTCTCTGGCTGCTAAAAATAAAACAAGGCCTACAGTAACTAAATTATTTCAGCTGTATGGTACAACATTTGCTTCAGCCACACGATGCTTACAATGCTCACAATGCTTATGATGCTTACCATTTAACAACAAAGATTGCTGAATTTTTGCCTTTGATTTCTGTATATTATGTCCATACAGAATTTAGCTGTTATGCCTAAACAGTGTCTGACTACTAAGCAGTTGCAGAGCACTTGATTGCCATTTATCCAAGCAATAGGAACATTTTAAATGCTCATAATTTCACATACCACATCTTAATTTTTCATCTTTTTTATCAGATTTTCTACAGAGCTGAATTCAGGGCTGTTGGAGGTCATCTCTCCCCCTGCAAGTTATTATCCAGACCTCAACAACCTCAAAGAGACCTTTGGGGACTCCAAAGAGAGAGTGAAGTGAGTTCAACACATCTTCACCACCACCAGTCTTCAGTACTTCTCTTTCAAGTCATAATATCTGCACTGTGGCTCAGGTGTTGTTGTTGTGGTTGGTGTTATTGTTCTTGTTTTTGTGCACATGGGGAATATTCATATAACTATGTTGGTTAGCAGCTAAAAAAAGACAAAGATATGAGTTGGACAACAGTATGTTCCAGACACTCTGCAAAATATGAGAGAGATGAGGGACGTGTTGTGAACAGTAAGGAGATAACAAGATTCAGTTTCTCTGTATGCAACAGACATGCCAAGGTTATTGCCTGTTCGTTTCTTTCTTTCTTTCTTTCTTTCTTTACTTTTATTTTCAGTTTTCTTTCACCATCTACATACAGGCAGTCTTTAAAGGGCTGCTTAGTGTCTTCCTGCCTTTCACTGACTCTCTGCATTTCAGTCTCTACCTCTCTGAGTGTCTCTCCTTCTGTATGATCGTCTACATATTCCTCATTGCTAGTTTGTCGGAGTGCACGTGTACATGTGCGTGCACTCATGAGTTTACATCTTTTGTGGTGTGTGAAGAAGCAACAGAATTATAGCACCCCTTATTGTTGTTTGTGTGGTCAAAACAGAGAATGAACATGTATTTATTTACACCATGCTACNACCTCACTCTGTCTTGGATTGCCGTTTAACTAAAAATATTGTTGTCTCCTTAGATTTTGACCCTATGAAACTGTATCAACTAATGATATTGGTTATCAGGATTTTTAGCTGCTTAAAATGATCAGTGACAATATCAGTCAGTCCATAGTAACAGTTGTTCTGTACTTTTTACAGATGGAGGACAAAGCAGAACTTGGACTATTCATTCCTCATGATGTATGCAGTCAGCAGAGGAGTTTATTATGTCCAGGTAACGACAGCATTGAACGAAGAGCTTAAGAAAAACAGTAGTAAGGTTTTGTAACTACACTCCAGAAACATCCATATCTCATTACTAACACATTCTAATAATATACATTTGTTTAAAAACAGTAAACAAACATTTAAAAAATTCTTCTGTGATGTCCTTCAAAAAAAGCTGTCTTTGACTTCAGGTTGCTATGGTAACCTGCTCTCAGTGAAGTAGTGCATTACAATAAAGATGTGCTAAAGTGTGAATAATCAAGGGTGCAAATTCTCTGTACTCCAAAAAACCACAGTGGTCACTTAAAACATATTACTTTTCCCATCATATGTGCTTCTGACCATGTGTTTATGTTTGTGTGTGGAGAGACTGTATGCTTCTCTTACTTCCATCAAAGTGGCAACTCTAACCCTTGTCTAGTCCCTAAAACTAATATAAGAGCAAAAGTATCAGCCTCACCTTCCTATCCTCACACACCTCTCATTTTCTCTGTTCACTTTCCATTTCCTCCTTCATATTTCTATTTTCAATATCTTTCAAGCTTTCCAGACTTTGATTATTTTTGTGTCTTATTTGTCACGATAGTTAATCTGTTTAGTGTCTCCATTTTTCTGTCCTCTCCTCCCATGCCATGCTGTCTTACGAGTGGGGAAAGGTATCACTTTCATGCTTTGTCTTTAACTTAGGTCATGTTAGGCTCTATACATTCTGTAGTTGTGTGTGAGAGAAGCTGATGTTAGAACCTATTTTCCTTTTGTTTGCATATTCAAGAGAAAGACATCTTATTAACTGCAGAATTAAGGCTTATTCTAGATTAGCTGGATTAGTTTATTAGCTGGATTACTTCACTTGGTGTGGTTCTGGACTATGATTTTGGGAGATACATACAGGATAGTGAACATTTTGTAATTACTGTAGAAATTACTGAAGACTGTCCAGACGTAAACTTTACAGACTGTATGTACACGCAAGTATTGTGGCCACGGTATACGACAACAACACAGCCAGTATGGCAGTAAAAAAACGAACATCGCAATAATGTCAGTTTGAGCAGGGCAACTATTATTAAGGGAGTTGTTTGACAAAATACAAAATCTAATTCACTCAAGAATGAATGCTTTTGTGACTTATAAAAACTACGGACTGTAGTGGATTCATAAGGAACTAAAATCATGAATTTAGTAGTTGGTAAAATTATAGAGCCTCTCCAGATAACATTAGTCCAGCTTGATAAAGGCATAATCTTGCAACTCACCCTCACTTGGCTTTTTATCTCACAGTTAGAAGATGATATTGTTGCAAAGCCCAACTACTTTGCCACTATGAAGAACTTTGCCCTGCAGCTGGCCTCTGAAGACTGGATGATCTTGGAGTTCTCCCAGCTTGGTTTCATTGGTATGATCATGATGTTAACATGCCTTTACCAAACTGTCACAAACAGTGAAATTCTGAACTTCTGTGTTTATTGGCAAAGCTTTTGACTGATTGCTAAATGCACACTTTTTCTCTTAGGTAAGATGTTCCAGGCTCCTGATCTGAATCTCATAGTGGAGTTCATATTTATGTTCTACAAGGAGAAGCCTATCGACTGGCTGTTGGACCACATTCTCTGGGTGAAAGTTTGCAATCCTGAGAAAGATGCCGTAAGTCTGTCTTCACTATATTTCTGTGAATGAAACCTTTTCCAAATCATCATCTTCTTTCACATACTACTGAGTGCTGAGCATCAAGAGCTATCCAGCAAAGGTTTTTCACACCTTGGAGAGTAGGCAAATGAGTTCCACTCTGGCTTTTACCTTCCTTTATGATCTCAGATTCCCAATCCCTAGCCTGAAGTTCATTCTGTGCATCACCCACCGCTCTCTGTCTTTTTCCACTATGTATGTTCCTACA
>CM074949.1:10001766-10013810 GCA_037577455.1 Pangasius macronema
AAGTCTTTAGACGTCATTTGAAGACTGCCAGTGACTCAGCTGTTCGGACATCTAAGGGAAGTTCATTCCACCACCTCGGTGCCAGAACCGGTTATGTTGGTGTACAGCAATCTTTAAGTCATGCCACAGATTCCCAATTGGATTGAGGTTTGGACTTTGACTAGGCTAGTCCAAGACATTTAAATATTTCCATTTAAACCACTCCAGTGTAGCTTTAGCAGTATTTTTAAGTCTCATCTAACCAGAGAACCTGCTTCCATGTGTTTGGGGAGTCTGCCACATTCTGTTTGGCAAATTCCAAACGTTTTCGAATCATTTTTCTCTTTAAGCAATGGCTTTTTTCTTTCGCAAGGCACTGTATGTAATGTTTGAGCACTAACAAGGTAACATGTCTACTTTGTAAGATGTGACAATCTAATTAGCAACTTAAGTAATGACCTATTTAAGTAATATGTCTACGTTTGGTGTCTGTATATCTACAAGTATGTGCATGTACACAAATATCCATGGATTTGTGTCTGTATATGAATGTTCATTATCAGTTAACATTTGATTGACAGGTTCCTGTTCCGCAGTGGAAATCAGGAACACCCAGGGGATAAAATCGAGAACACTACGGTTGAAATTCTGCCCTTCTCGGTGAGACACTTGTTAAAATGTGGAAAAAAGGATTCTTAACTGTATGTCAGCTGTGACATTGCCATGCTGTTCTGTCACTCCTGACTTGACAGCAGTTTGATCTCTGTCAGTAGTTCTAAATTTGCATGTGAGCCGTAGTTCTCTCTGTACTCTAGGCTGCCACTGTGTGCTAATTTTAGCCAGCAGCTAAAGTTGTGCTGCTCTATTAATGAGACTGGAGCCCACAGGACTGCTGGGAAATGGGGCTTAGTGAGCCTTTGATGTTATTATAGGTTTGGCATTGCTGTGAGCTTCCTGTATATAAAGGTTGCATTCATATGAAGCAGCTCATAAGCATGTTGATATTCACAGTTTAACCATCCAGAATACCCATGTTTCTCATGAATGCTAAGTGCCTGAGTTTTCTTTCAGGACACAGACCTGAAGACCAAAGAGAAGTACAAACACACAGATGACCATTTTTACAGAATCGGTAAGTTACTGTTGAAATGTTTTATTTTGAGGCTTCTGTTTCCTACTGTTCACTCTTCATCCCTTTGAATCTTTATAGCTGATTTTGAGAATGGAGTGGCTGAGGGCAAAGTGGACACTGCCCTTAACCCAGTGGCTGCTGTGCGTCTCACTGTCCTGAAGGACTCGGCGGTGTGGGCTATTATCAGTGAGGTTAGCCACTCCAGCACTTTCTGACCTGTCACTTCTCAACACCTGTTATCACTATAGCATTGCATAAAGCCCTACTTTATCAAGACAAATTAACTTTGGTTTTACATATGAGCACACACGTTTACATTCTTTGGAGCATTTTACTTTTGCTTAAGAAATACTGACAGATATGGCTGTATATTCTACTTCTATTTTCTCTCCTCAGATCCACATAAAGAGACTTGCTGGATAGTTGTGTGTAGGCCTCCACCATTCGTGCTCCCACGAGGCCAAGCTGTGCTGTAAAGGCCCTTGCAGGGATTTTAACACGGTGACATCCTCAAAGCGCATTGGACGCTACCAATCAGAGTGTCACTTTAAGGATTGCTGGCATACTCTCTCTTCATCAATTTATATTTCTCTATTCATATTTCTCCTGTTTTTTTTTTTCCTTCAGGCATTCTTTTTATTTTAGACTCTTCTTGCTTGTTCTTTTAAGGATCACATTTTTTCAAGACATTTCCTTCGTGTTTTCTGTTCTCAGTGTGAATACTACTGTATAAAAGACGCTTTTTGAAGGAACAAAACCAGACACTGAAGTTTGAGCCTTGAGGAATTATGTTTAGTACTATATTTAAAAAAAAAAAAAACAAGGTTGGTGTTTGTAGGATTGTTGGCTGATGCTGGAGAGAAGGTGATTCTTCCCACTGAAGGAGAATATGACAAAGACTGACTCCTCATGAACACTCTGTGAAAGAGTAGGACAAAACAAGGCAAACATATTTTGGTGTATTTTGTTTTACTTTAATTTTTTAATGTTGGTGTATATTTTACACAAAGTTATCAGGAAAAAAAAAGATATTTTTTGTTTTTTTAACAAAAAAAAAAGTTGATAATGAAGTTTCTCACTTCTTGAGTTTAACAGTACAGGGATAGGGCACTCTGTTCAAACATATTTCATTATGTTCAAGAAACAGTTTGTTGCAATGACTACTTTGCCAAAATGCTTTTGAAAGAAATTTGTAAAGAACAGAAAACTCCTGTATAACAGGACGGTCTGCCTACCCTTTCCTCCACAATGTCCTTTGATATTAAACCAATCAAGAATTGCCTTTCATAGGAAGGGACATACTTATTTTGACGATCTATAAAGGTGATTTAAATTATTTGAAATAAATGTTTAATTTGTACAAGAGAGTTTTTTTTTATTTTTTATGCTGTGAAAAGTATATGATGCAGACGACGTAAATAATTTGGTAAATATTTGAAGTATATATATGCTTTAAAATGATTGAAAGTGAGGAATTGGGGTCATGTCAGTTTTTTCTCTATATAGTTGCAATGGGTGCAGGTCCCCCATGTTTGTGCCTTATTGTCCAGAAAGGGACGGCCTCTCTGTGTAGAACCTGTTTTATACAGGAGTAACTCGGGCAAGAAGTTCCAAGTTCGGTCCTTGAAAATCCCACGTTTTTATTCTTTTTCTGCGTACCTGGCCCTTGTATATGATGGCTGCTTATCTGTCACAGATTTGTGGAGAACTGCAATAGAACAAAGTTTAGATTTACTGAGGATTCGAAAGGACTAGAGTTGGAAGTTTTGTTACCCGCTGGTATGTGCTTAGCACACAGTTCTGTACATAGTCCATATGCTACAGTGACTATCAAATACATGATGTTTTGTTGTTACATTTTTCCTTTCCATTTTGGCTCACTGCCATCTTGTGTCTTTTGAGCAGGGAAATACAAAAACCATAGAACAATGATTGATTGGAACGTTTGAATCTTTTTTTTGTAATTCTTGTGAAAACTATGTTAATCTGTTGTGTATGAACACTGGCAAAGGATTTAATGTACTGAGAGGAGTAGCAGAAATGCTTATGAGCATTTAAGTAGAATGTACCTGGAAATGGTTCAGTCTGATGAATTCTATGGTTTTTGACTTTTTGCTGAAAAAAAAATGGCAGTGTGCCTGCTCTCATCTCATTTGATTGTATATATCTTTTAGAATTGTTGTAGGAATATGATTTGAGCTAGAGGTCCTGTTCTTTACAGTCATTTACTGTTATGCACCAATGAAAACATGTAACCAGTAAATGTGTCGAGCATATCATATTCACTTACATATCATCTGCTTGGAGTAGATTGAATAAGTGAAATCTGCTGGAAATGTGTCTATGTATATATTTGTTTACACATTTTTAAACATTTGCTCCCACTTGGATCTGCAAACATAAATTCCCAAATGAGCACATGTAACAGTGTACTCAGAGAATGTGCTGTGTCTGAAATACCCTCCAGTTCGTGTTGTTTGAGAACAGTCTTGACTAGTGAAGGTACCATAGCATGAATGGCATCTGGCTAGACAGTTTAGGGTTCCTGCTGTTTTATCTTACTTAATGTCAGAATTCTTGTACATAGATGCTTTTGTATAGAATGAGGATTAAATTCTCAGGAGGCTGAATATTATCCTTTAAACCCTCTGCCAATTAGTCTAATGTTTTAACCTCCCCACATTGGGATAGAAAAAAAAAACAAAGATTCCCCTTGTCTGGTGCGTCCCAGCTTTTCATGTGCCTTCATATGTGCATTGTTTCAAGCTGAAATCAATTTAAATGGAGATTACAGAAATAAACCTGACATAATTCATAGTTTTCTGTTTTAACTTCTGTGCCTCTCTGCATCAGTCATTCTGTTTTACTCATGGACACACATTTCAGATGCATTTAAACTGCTGAGAAAACAGTGTCATTGAATCAGATCCTGCTATTATTCTCGTTATTACAGAGTTTTACATGACATAAAGAAACCCCTGTGTACCCCAACATACAGTACGTTTACAAGTTAAACTCGCTCATTCGTGTTTGGTCACTTTGTTGCATGTTGGCTCTCGATTTATGTCATTTTCAAAATCAAAGCAACTCCACATTGATCACTGGAACTGCAGTTCCATCTCGCCATGGTTATACCACTGCAATTTGTCAATGATTACATTTCTGTAGTTAGCAAAGAACGACACACATTATGCATTTTATCTATTTATTTGGGTGATGAAGTGCCATTTAGACCTTTCACTTCTGGAAAATTGGACTTAACTTTCTGTCATTTATCAACATTTAATTTAAGAAAACATGCTTTTAGCCATTTAAAAAGTGTTTTTGCCTATCTCAAGCCTTTTTTTTTAACAAGTGTTTTTATGTGGACAATGGCTGCATGTTTCTCGAACTTGTTACTATTTTTTTTTCAATTGTTTAAATAATATTAATTTATATAAAATCAAGTACATACTTTCCCCGTAATAATTGTTTACTTTTTATGAAAATAATGGCACATTATTTTTGGTCCAAATATTATATATTTGTTCCAAAATAATGACCATATTCATGTAATTTGTATTTCACTTAAAAGGAAAAATTGACTGTTTTTTAACAGAGCCCACGAGCCCAGCTCTATCCACATTTTACATAATTTATTAAAGTAGTAAACATGTGTAAAGAAGTATGATTCAAATGTGATTGAAAACAGGAGTGATTTATTTTCATTTGTGATAAAACAATGAAGTAAAAGGGTTGAATGGTGCATGGCAGGGTTGAACATAAAGTAAGACTCTATTTACTCTCTATTTACTCAATTAACAGGTTGTGTTCTCTGACTTTGTCCCTCTTTTTCACACTCTCCATCTTCTGGGGCCCAAATTAGAAATCCTTATCAATCTTCTCCTTCTCAATCTTCACATGACCTGTGACTGGTTTGGGAGCTGGAATGAGACACACAGTGTCCAGATACATATCCAGTAAATTATCCAAACCATAGTGCATCCACCCCTGATACTCCTGAATGAGTAACAGGGTTGAGATTTTAGCATACAATTAGCAAACACACAGCTAACTAATGTTTATGCTAATGCAAAGTGGGCATTAAGAACATTCTACAGATTCACATAAATTTATTTATATATATTTATTTGTAATTAATAAATTACTTCAATCTATAATTTATCTATAATTTATCTATAAGACCACAATATCACTGAAAATACAGAAAAAAAGATGAGAGAACATCTTCCAATGACATTCAGGAAATTAAGACAACGTCACTTCCTGTGGAATATGATCTGTGGAATATCCCAAATATTTAATAGGAGTGAATGCGTTCAGGTAAAAGGGTCACAAATAAAAAAAAATCATGAATTATTCATGACCAAATGTATTTTAAGCATAATACAAATGATAGATCTACAAAATAATGAAAAAAAGAGAGAAATACTAATATTTTTTGGAGTATTTTAATGCACAAGCGCTGACCGCACGGGCTGAGGAGTGAACACCTATACAGCTCTACAGTGTGGGCATTAAATCAGCACTACTGTAAATCTGGGCACATATAAATATAAATAGGACAAAAACAAAGATTAAAACGTCTACTACTCTACTGTAAACTGACTGAAGCTACAATAGTGGTGCTGTGCCTGGGTGGGTTTTTTTTTCTGGTCAAACTCGAGGTAATAATGCAGCCTTCACGTGCTATGGGAATCATCGTAAATACGAGTTTCCCACTAGGATGCTGCACATGAGTGACCACTCAAGTCGCAATTACGACTGGGAAACTCGGAGATCATTTTGATACACGAGTTTCCGAGATGGGAGGAGTCCTAAACCTTCAACGTGCAGTAGCAGAGTACAGCTTTTGTTCGTTTTTCTAAACGCAGCTCATTGTTAGCGCTTTGCCGTTTTGGTCATATTCATGTATCTACATCAGCAACCATTCTATGCCTGTTGTACGTTTTTACACCGTGAAAATAGCTTGTATTTGACCAAAATGCCCTTATCATCATCTGCAATCTAGCTGAGTAATGTGTGTTATGGTGTCAAAATAAAAGTACAATTAAAAAAGAAAAAATAAATATGTATGAATGAACCTGGCGTCGTCCATGTTTCATGTTCTTTCCGACAACAAAGCATGTGAACACGACATCCTCATAATAACCATACAGAAGTGGAAAGCAGGACAATGCCCATGGCACCTGAAGGCAGCATTAATGAGTGTCGCGCTGCCTATTACACTCGCCCCAAGTACTGCTGGGAAAACATGGCCGCTCTCATAACAGTCGCATACACGTAGCTTCGCTGTAGGTTATTACAGTTTAATGTTCAAATAAGGTCGAATGTAGCCTGAACACAATGCCTCAGTACTACGAAGACAAAGAGGAGGATGCTCGCGCTTGTGCTGGCATCAGAGAAGATTTTAAAGCCTGTCTCCTTCAGCATGACTGCGTTGTAAAGGTTGTTTAGCTTAGCTCATTGCTAACACGAAAACTCATTCTGACAGTATTTACTTATTCTTATTTTACGTCAATTAATGTAGCGTCGTGTTAGTTCTGTGGATATTTGAATGAGACACAGTAGTGCATGTGTTTGTTACTGTATCCAACCCTGGTCCTGGAGTACACCCTGTCTTACACATTTATTGTTTTCCCTGCTCAGTTAATCAGCTTTCCTGGGTTAGTGGTTGAAGTGGTGTGTTAGGGGGAAAACACCTAAAATGTGTATGACACGGGATACTCTAAGACTCTAAGGGTTGGGAATCTGTGCTGAATCCTGTCACAAATATCCGGTACATTTTCCAGCCTGTCCTTTTTCCCCCCGGTTTGAGTTTTGTGTGCATGTGTTTTGTTTTCATAAAAAGCTCACAGGAATTGCAGCCCTGTTTCTAACGCCATTTTTGCTTGTTTTTAGGAAGGCAAAAAGCCCAGTGAGTGTCTGAAGGAGGGACACTGCAGAGGCCTGCAGGTTTCTTTCTTTGAATGTAAAAGGTCAATGGTTAGTAGACTGATGCTGCTTATGTCTTAATTATTGCTGTTCTCAAATGACTCACTTCACATGTTTTTGCAGTAGTTGTTTTAGTAGTAGTAAAACGGATTCTCAGTGGGGTTTTTTTATTCAGTTTTGTTTGTAACGTGCATGTTGTTGAACACAGTAAGTTGATATTACTCTTTTATTTTTGTAGCTGGACACAAGATCTCGGTTCAGAGGCAAAAAAGGCTACTAACGGGACCCTGATTTATTTTTACAAGGTGCCAGGAGCAGGAGATAAAGATCTAAATCATTGAGATCTCAGCTAAATGATATTGTAATTTCACTTTAAATATGAGCTTTATTTGACATTATTTAAGGCACTGGGCTACTGAAGGTTGTGAATTCAAATCCCAGCACTGCCAAGGTACCACTGTTGGGTCCTTGAGCAACAAGTTGTTTCCAAAGACACTTTGGATAAAAGCATCAGCCAAACAAGAAATGTAAATGTGTTGATTTTCCATGTAGTTACTCCAAGTAGCACTTAAAGGATGTAAGCTCATAATTGTGTTGTGACACACAATGGCTTGAGGGTTGTGTGAATAAAATTCAGTTTGTTTGTTAGTAGCAAATGTGCCAGACTTTCTTCTGGTGATACAGCTGATTTTACATGACATCGTGATAGGATGTTGCCTCTGTAGTTTACACTGGTCAAATACTGTCTTTCTCAGGCCACAGACTGCTATGAAAAATGAGAGGAGTGGTTTAGAAAAGCGTTTGTACACTCCAACATAACAGACAGAAGCACTTACTCAAAAACATTACAGTCTAGAATGTGAAATTTACACTGTTTTATTAACAGCACCATTGTAATCACAGATACAGATTTCCTTTCACTGTTATGGGGAGTAAAATTGTAAAATTAAAAAAAATATATCTAAAATATTTAATAATTTTTGTACAATTATTAAAAAAAAATTACTCAGATAGCTTTCCATTCATAATTCATACAAAAAGAACAATTATTACAATTTTTGTTCAAGATTTAAAAAAAAAAAAAAAAAAGCCTTTTCAAGCCTTTTACGCTAGCACAAGATCTGTTGCAGTGGTTATACAATAATTGCAGTAATGTGCCTGTTAAAGTTCTCATTTCAAAGCATTCATCATTAGCTCCTTAAACTTTCCTAAGTCCACCTTCTTCATAATGTAAGCTTTATGAGTCGTCTTCAGGATGTCAAGGTGATCTACCACCATCATTCCCCTGGTATGTTTACCACTGAGCTCTACAGTCACAGCCTTATGGTCACTCTCGATGATAAACGTGTCATCGATGGCAGCTGCCATGGCGTAAGAATCACAAGAAATAAATCCTGGTCCTGATACTAGCTCTTTACTAATCCTCTCAGTCTCGCACATGTCTATGCTGTGCTGGAAGATCTTCTTCATGAACCGGGCTTTATTGGTATCCTGAGCCAGCCAAACATCACAGAACTCCTGTAAAGGCAGTGTCAATATAGTGTAAAGCACTGTATAAGCACTACATGTTCTACACTCTTGAACAAGTCTTCAAGTGGTGGTGTGCTGCTCTTCTTAAATGGGTTCTCCTCAAAACTCTTAGTGATAGGGGAACATACTGTTGAAGATTTCTAAACAGAACCTTTAAGACTTCTAGGTAAGGTATGGGTAAAGGGCACACAACACACATACAGTCTTTCAATACATAAAATGGTGCACAATGTCAGTATAATAGTTGTGTTTAGAGCAGTGAAAAGGGTCTGAATAAACGATTCTTAAAGCTTTCTTGAGATCAGGGGTCTGTTCCACAAAGCTTAAAGCACAGAGGATTTGTGTATCAGGCAATCTCATTCAAGATTCAGAAAAGTCTGGATAATTCCCCTCCAGTTACAAGGGTGAGCCAAATCCAGCTCAATAACCCTTATAATATTTTAAGGAGCTGAGAATCTTAAACTATTTATTAATATTGCTAATATAATTAATGTTACGGTGTTGCATTGAACATCGGGCAAAGAAGTTCCCTTTATATAATACATTTTCTGCCTAAATATCAACTACAAGATAAATAAGCTTTACAAAGTTTCCAATCTTATACCTTGACTGTCAGTCAATCTTCTGTTCTACTGTGACTGTACTTTTTCTATTATAATGTCTGTACCTAAAAAATCCCAAACAAAGAGACCCTCAAAAACATTACATACAATCTATGATTTGATCACATTTTCAGAGGTTTGTCATGAGTGCATGATGGATGTTAATACAGTATGCATATTATTTAGGTGTATATAACTAGCAACCTAAACAGGTTTGCTATTTTAACAGTTAGCTGCTTAGAGGAGATGAAATGGGCACTGCAAAGACAGAGCTGCTTGGACCAAAAGCAACCCTACTACTTGTCTGTAACTCTTCTGTTGGCTTGGAAAGGTGTCTGATTCGATAGCATACACAATGCGACACATTTCAAATTCTGGATTGCTTCTTTTAAAAACCCTTAACGTCCCGCTATGTTTTTCCAGGAGGCTGATGTCAGCATGAGACATCAGAGTGACGTGTCTCACTCAGAAGTCCAGATCGGTTGATCAGTAGGGATTCCCAATGGTTAAATTTCATATTTGCACCCTGCATACTAGTTATTACAGTTTTGCTACACTGATGGGTGAAAATAGGAAAATTGTAGAACATCATGAATTCTGTTAAAATGCTGACACTAACACAATACCATGCAACAGAATACTACATATTACTATATCACAACCAAAAATTTAATTCTAGTCTTATGCCATGAATGCTCCTGTAATTAAGCTCAATTCTGAGTTCTGAGATTTTTCAATCCTGCTTTCTGGAACAGACCCCAGGTGTGTTTGATGAGCAGAAACAAAACTGTTCAGCACTAAGATCCTACGCAGAGAAGCTCTTCAACTTGGCCTACATCCTACATAGGTTTTTTTTTCTTATTAATGTATTTTAAAAATTTACCCAGGGCAATTTGCTGAGACAAGTGAACTCCCAGGAGGCGATGTAGGTTGGGCACAGGTAGTCATTCAGTACAATATATGCCGCTTCAGGGTCTGCTGCAAAGTTGAACTCTCCACATATAGTAGTGTTACCCCTAGCTAATGACAAATGTTTATACTGTTACTATTTACACTGACAACTGTTAGCCATCAACCTTCACAACAGAGACCTTTAGCAAAAAAATAATAAAAGATTAGGATTAAAGGTAATGATTGAAGAGATTCCAAAGTACAAGACACCTTTTTAGAAAACCAAAGTTAACAGTGTCACTTTAAAGCAATGGATAATGTACTCACAATCTGTGTTGCCTCCCATGATGTACAGGGCTTTTAGCTTCTGCGGCAAGGTAGGATCCAACTTTACTGCCAATGCTAGGTTTGTCAAAGGAGCTGTGGCCACTATAGATACCTGAGAGATTGTAAAATTATTTCACAAGTATAGTACCCCTGAGCAGAATTCTAAAAATAAAGTATAAGGCAGTTCTCATTACAGACCAAACTTAAAAATCACTATGCTCAGTCCACATAATGTGTAGTGATAGGTACACACCTCTCCTGGATGCTCATTAACGATACGGATGATGGCTGACACAGCTCCCTCCTCTTGTGCTAGTTCCAGACCAGGAGCATTCGGGTCTGGAGCATCACCAAGCCCATCATGTCCATGAAACAGTGAAGCATTTAGAACATCCCCAAGAAGTGGCTTTGATGCCCCTCTGAATACAGGAATCTGAAATATATGTCCAAACCTGCTTCTGATGATTAGGGAAAACGAACGAAGGCTGAAACTGTGAACAACTCAGTTACAAAAAGTCTCATTACCTGCCACATGCTCATGTTTAGTATACTAATCATATTTTTCATCCAACAATTTATCTGTCAGGACTCAGCACAGCACTCAGCCTGTATAAAGTAAACCTTCAGAAAACTGGCAATAGCATATAGTCTTGGGATCTTAGAAAGAATTTTTTTTAAACTTAATACTTAATAATTGTCTATTGTACCTTACAGCCTGTTATAGTACAAAATTGTGGTATTTGGTGGGTTTGGAAGAGGATCAAACTCTAAGCACCAAGAAAGCTATACAATGAAGTTTCTCTCCCAGTTTACTGGACTCGAATGCACTGCAGCTATTTTTGGTTTCATTAGTCAGAGTCTGTTAGAGCAAGGAAAACTCCAAAATGTGCAGTGAACAGGTCTCTGAGCTTTGAGCTCAGAACAACTCAACATCTT
The DNA here is from genome assembly GCA_037577455.1 of Pangasius macronema. NCBI lineage: Eukaryota > Metazoa > Chordata > Actinopteri > Siluriformes > Pangasiidae > Pangasius > Pangasius macronema. The sequence continues at coordinate 10,013,098 of CM074949.1, forward strand.
ACCTCCATCTGGTCACAAACTTTCAGGACACGCAGGACATTTCTGCACACATTCTCTATGGAGGCGTTGCCATGAACGCAGGTGATACCGAGGATCTGCACATCCGGCACAGCCAGAGCCATCATGATAGCCTGGGCATCGTCCACTCCACAGTCTACGTCTACAAGCAACTTCTTTACCATGGTGGTACCTGACTGGTGACATGAATCCATTGACAGCCACGTCAACAAGAATAAACCAAGACAAAAGTTACTATTTTGTGATTTCGCACAAAAAAATTTTGCTCTACGACAGTTTCCTTAACTACATTATTACTATTTACATGTCTGTCTGAGTAGGTTTTTGGTGACTGAGATCTTCTTTGTGTGAACGCATTCAAAAAAACACTGCAGGAAAAAAAAAACCCAACTGTTAAGACTTAGGCCCAATCCCAATAGGGGTGAAAATATTCCCCTAAGAATTGGGACATCACTACTATACCATTACACGTCATCGTAAAGTTTAGCGATTTCTAATTATTGGGGGGACTAGCCCCCCCTCAATGTCTTTGGTGGTTAAAGCCCTGATCAGACATGAAAATACACGGCCTGGCCAAAAAAAAAAAAGGTGCTGTTTAGATTTTAATAGGCAAATACGTAAGAGTCTGTGAATGGATCATTATTAGAGTGATTATAATGTTTCTAGCATGTTATATGTTTGGCAACAGTTCTTTT
>CM074949.1:10046295-10074813 GCA_037577455.1 Pangasius macronema
AGTAAGACAGTCATTTTAAATATATATGTATATATATATAAAACCTAAATGACCTTTTAAAAATAAATCATTAACACTTCGGTTTGGAATAGCACTACAATTTGAAATGCCCAGGACAGACTTCAACAATTCAACATGGACCACACCATCTCTCTCTCTTTTGGGTGACTGGAACTTTCTGATTATTGCTTCCTTATTTAAGCCCTTTGTCTACTCTTTGTGCAGTCTTGTATATTTGTCTGCATTACCATGCTGGGGTGTTCCTTGTTTCATCTTTGTTCCTTGTGTTTTGCTGTCTCTGGTTAAGACCCTGGCATATCTCTCTGTTTTTTATGATTTACACACTGTCATTTAAAAGAAAAGTGAAAGATATACTGAATGACAATGCTAGATAACCAGAGAAACGGTCCTGCATCAGGTGAAGCCCCATAAGGCAATGGAAAGAGGAATAAAGAGCTTTGTTTAGCAGACAGACTGACCTTCTCTGTGAGGATGCCGAGGGTTCTCTCCAATGCGTTAGCAGAGCGCTCTTTAGCAGCCCGGGACAAGCGCTCTGTGTAGTAGCTGACTTGCGTCTTCAAGGTGTTAATGTGGGAAATGATCTCTTTTGCTCTTACCACATCCTGCGGCTGGTAAACTCCTGAATGTGGACGGGACTCTCCAGCACTGTGGAGAGAGGGAACAGAATAGAGAAGAGTTGGGAGAGTTAGTCCAGTTGAGATTGTATATAAGCTCTCTCTCCCTGTTTCTGCTTACTATTCCTATCCAGATCTAGTTCACTGACGTATGGGTGAGACACAGAGAAACATGAACACACCTATACACTTAGTATATATATGTATACTTTATATATACACATTATATGGCCAAAAGTTTGTGGACAACTGACCATGAAACCCATATGTGGTCCTTCCCCAAACTATTGCCACAAAGTTGGACGCATGCAATTGTATATAATGTCTTTGTATGCTGTATGCCATTACAATATCCCTTCACTGGAACTAAGAGGCCCAAACCTGTTCCAGCAGGACAATGCTCCTGTGCACAAAATTGAGGTCCATGAAGACATGGTTTGCTAAGATTGGTGTGGAAGAACGAGTAGCCTGCATAGAGCCCTGACCTCAACTCTGCTGAACACCTTTGGGATAAACTGAAACACCGACACAGTGCTTAAAGAATCCATTACCAGAGTGGAGGTTATTATTACAACAGCAAAGGGGGACTAAATCTGGAATGGGACGTTCATAAAGGGCACCTAAAAGGTCAGGTGTGATGGTCAAGTATCCACAAACTGTTGGTTAGATAGATAGATAGACAGATAGAGAGATAGATAGTATACTGTAGGCACTTTTGGCAGGTCACAAGTGAGTGCAACACACAAGCATTCCATGGTGGTAAAAACCCAAATAAACACATTTCTTGTACACACCGAATATTTGCTAGTTGACTCAATTTATGAGAATAAAATTAAAATGGCTAAACACTGAGCAAACATACAACATGATGGAGCTAATGATAAAAACTTCTGCATCACCATAACTCACCCTTCATCCTCATATGCACTGATCAGAAAACAAAAATAGAAGTATAAAAATCATTACTACTGAAAATATTTGCATAAATAAACAAACAAAAAAAAAACCAAACAAATATATAAATACCTAATTAAAAGAAAGAAGCAGCAATAAGAAGCAAAAAATTTCCAAGGAAAGCAATGATGACCCTGAAGCATACTCATTATAAGTTACTTAATCCCATTGCATTGATCTCTGTGTATTATCTGATCATAACATGAAATCTTCCACAATAAGTTCCACAGTTTATAGCTAGTCTGAATGATTAGATAATAGTGCAATGAAAAGTCTTTTCAGTCTTTTAATTCATAGATGAAACCTTACCAATTTTTGTGATTATGGTGTCATAAAGGTAAATGTATTTGAGAGGTTATCATTAGGATCAGGTTTAGATCTTACTGTTTCTTGGACTCCTCAAACTTCTGAATTAGTTTCCTCAAACCACTGCCCTTAAAACCTTGATGATGTGCTGCAGGGGCTCCAGTAGTGACCACATCATAGGTTCGATCTATAGGGAAATATGTTACTTCAGCTCAAGCTTGTGTTCATTAAAACTGGAACTTAGATAGCTACTTTGTTGCTGATTTTAATTATCCATTTTTGGGCATTTTTTTTTTTTTTTGGTCAGTAGAACCTGGCCAAAGTTAAACAAAATATTGCTTATGTAGTCAGTCAGACTTGCTGGTATCGAGTGAAGCTGTCTGAAAAGCTAACATTGTTAACAAAATATATGCTTGTTATATAAAAGCAGTCAGAAAGATAATATCATCAGGCAAAAATAATGATTTCACTGCCTTGATCAGTTTAAAATGCTTAGAGACTCATTAAGTCACCTTCAATGAAAACATGAACTACTCATACTAATACTAAAATATTAGTCACTGTATGTTTTATCATATGGCTTCCAGATGAGAATGCTTTCATAGTTCCATGCTGAATATATCCCATCATATGTACCATAGCCTGACTCGCCCTGTACCCTCATCCTTTGAATGTGGAGATTGGTCGGCACAAACTCCAACCTCTTCTCTGCTTTCAAGATGCTGGATTTAAAAGAGGGACCTGATGAGAAGAGATAAGTCACAGATAAAAAGAATATGATATAAAGGCAAGTAATATTAAAGCTGGTAAAATGACAGTTCTTTATTGTCATCATTTAATATCATTAGGTACTCTGATGTATTGTGAATCTGACATGTGCAGGTTTAGCAACAGAACATCTATGTAGTAATAAGCACTATAGTATGTTTAATCTAATATTTCAGTTATGCATTTGCATGCACTTATAAGTCTATAAGGAGAGGGAAATCTCTACCCTTGTACTCATGCAGGTCACTAAGTGTCTCCTGATAGGTGAGGATGATGGTCTGATATTGAGTGATGATCTGCCTCCTTAGATTCTCCCAACATGGAGACAACTCCCCCAACTCCTCCAGTTCACACACCCTTCACACAGACAGTATATAACAGATTTAAGTATCGATATGCAAAAACATAAAATAACCCTACGTGGACTAACACACACATTTACACTAACTAAGCACTTTATTAGGAACACTATACTAATACTAGGTAGGGCCTCTCCTTGCTCTCAAAACAGCCTCAATTCTTCGTGGCATGGATTCCACAAGATGTTAGTAACATTCCTTTGAGAATTTGGTTCATGTTGACATAATTGCATCATGCAATGCAGATTTTTCACGTGCACTTTCATGCTGCAAATCTCCTGTTCTACCACATCCCAAAGGTATTCTACTGGATTCAGATCCGGTGACTGGGAAGGCCACTGAAGAACACTGAATTCATTGCCATGTTTATGAAACCAGTTAGAGATGACTTTTGATTTGTGACATGGTTTGTTTGTTGCCACAAGGCAGGTTGGGTCCATGGTTCATGCTGTTGGCATCATATTCTGACCCTACCATCTGTGTGCCTCAGCAGAAATCGAGATTCCTCAGACCAGGCTATGTTTTTCCAGTCCTCAACTGTCCAGGTTTGGTGAGCCTGTGCCCACTGCAGCCTCAGCTTTCTGTTCTTGGCTGACAGAAGTGGAACCCAACATGGCCTTCTGCTGTTGATCCTGCCCATCCGCCTCAAATTTTGATGTGTTGTGCATTCTGAGATATGTTTCTAGGTGGTTATCCAAGTTACTGCAGCCTTTCTGTCAGCTTGAACCAGTCTGGCCATTCTCCATTGACCTCTCTCATCAACAAGCCGTTTTCTGTCAGCAGAACTGCCGCTCACTGGAAGTATTTTCTTTATTGCACCATTCTGAGTACACTCTAGAGACTGTTGTGCATGACAATCCCAGGAGATCAGCAGTTACAGAAATACTCAAACCAGCCTTTCTGGCACCAACCATCACTGAGATCAAATTTTCCCCCATTCTGATGGTTGATCTGAACATTGAACACACGATTGGCTGATTAGATAATTTCATCAATGAGTAGGTGTACAGGTGATCCTAATGAAGTGTTCAGTGAGTGTATATACTATGGGAAATACCTGGCAGCATCTTCCTCCAGTAGCAGTTTTACAAACTGTCTGGGTATGTGAAGTGACAGCACGCTCTCTGCCATCTGTTCCAGGACACGCAGATGGTTCCCATCCGAGGTGGGCAAACGGTACATCCGTGATATTGTACCTCCAAATACTACAACAATTATTCAAACAATATTTTAATTAATATCAACTAATTTGCCAATTCATTTCTGAAATTTACACAATATCAGAGACAAAGGTAAGTTGGAAGTCAGTATTTTTTTTATTATTTTTTTTAATGTTCTAGTTGAATCCTTTTCTGAATGGGAAACCATCCGCTGTCATGTGATGAGTAAAATCTTTCCAGGAGGACCACCTGAAAAGGCCTTAAGGGTGCCTGATGGAATCTTTTTTCTTAGAGTGTATTAATGAACTTTACTTCTGTGAGATTAAATGTCATGGAAAACGAGCAAATCAAATGCTTACAAATATTGAATGTGACTTATAAATTCTGAGATTATTATGGGTGGTAAGACATCCTTAACGTTTCTTAAATCCTCAGAGTCAGTGAATCTCAACCACCCACCACGTCTCATTGAGTTAGAAATGGGGGGGCATATGAATTATGGATTCCTTTTTCCAAATAACTGCTAAAAATAAACACTGCCTTCAGGACCAATATGCAAGATTTTAAGAAATGTTTTTTGAAAATAATGCAAAATTCCCTTGATAGCCCAACAAACAGCCATTAGTGACAAAATGTTTACACACTAACCTGCCTTCAGGAGTGCGTCTTTGCACAGAGAAGCAGATTTTAATTTCATTCCCATGGATTCAGTCAGACTCTCATCAACAGGTAGCACCATCTGTGATACACAGAGAGCTTAATATATGGGAGGATACAATGTGATGTGTAGCTCATCTAATTATGAAAGTCTTTACTACAATAAAGTAGTAGTAGTGGCTAAAAATTAACCATGAATATAGTTTATTCAGTTTATTATAGTTTATTAGTGCATCCCATTTCTTATACAGCCAATTTAATTCATTTTCTTTTGTGATATAATCATGGTTTTTATTCTTCAAGATGCATAAATGTTTACGTGACTGTACAGTATAAACTCCACCCACCCTGCCATTAACTGTGTCTGAGCGAGCCAATGGGGCTCTCTGATCTTTCTTCTCCTCTATCTGCCATGCAATAATGGTGATGTTGCCCATCTTCTCATTCTCTGCTGATCTGAGCCATTAAACACAATAAATCTTACCGATGACATTTCGCAAAGTGCTACAGCAAATTTTGGGTTGATTTAATAAGCCTTAAATATACAGTATATCACTATGAAGCAATATTAAGGATGCATGTTTCTGTGAGTGTGTCCTGTACTGATTCACACACCTTAGAGTGAGGTGTAGCCTATGATATTTGTCCTGCAGTAGTTCTTTCACTGTGAACATGGCGGAACCAAGTAGGTACATCTGAGGAAAACCACACAGGTCATGACTCCATGGTGCACAATACAACCACTTTTTTTTGTCAATAGTTAATAGCACCTTTTGTTAAGACACGTCTTGGTAAAATATGAATGTAAACATTAAATTCTGTCTAAAAACATGACTTTGATCATTGATGATCTTCTCACCGTGCCCTGTGAACGGTCTTTGACATCATAGACAGAAAGTTTCACTTGAGTCTGCTGGGTGATCAGAGAGTCTTGAAAAAAAGCAATGCTACTGAGGAATATTGGGTTGCTTGTACCCTTAAATGAGAAACAAAACACATTCTTTTTAAAGATACATGTTGCCATTTTAGTTATAGTCAGTTATAAATATGCTGGGGTAAAAGCAATAATGATACATGCTCAGTGAACCTGTCTCACCTCTATGATCTCAGTCTGAGCATGCTTCGTCCAAAATGCTTGAGGAGGGGTGGTGCAGCTCACTGCCACAAAGCTACTAGGTTTACGCTCCAATGTTGGAGTCACTAACTCACTGCATGCTGGGAATTTTTCCTAATTTTAGTAAGTAAGTAAATAGAATTCATTGACGAAATAGGGCCAGTCCCAGTGACACTTAGGGACACTCCATCCAACACATGCTTATTAATACCTAGGGGCAATATAGAGTAGCCAACCCACCTATCAGCTATATTTAAACAGGAAATACGTTCAGACTCTACTGTGCCTTTAGACATGTTATCTTGTGCTAATGCTAATTTAAAATGGATGAGCAAGGAAATCATTCATTCCCAGTCTAATGCACAACATGTGCAAGTGAACTGCCTTTAGCTTTAAAAAAACTGGAGTGTAAAAACACACAGTACAATTATATTTTAAGGCCAATCAGCACATTTAAAATACAGTACTGTGCAAAAGTCTTAGGTACATGCAAAGAAATGTTGTAGCAAATGTTTGTACATAAAAAATACTATATGAAGTGCTCCTGGGATCCTTATGGAAATCAATGGCATCAAGATATTTTGGTAAAAAAAACTGATTGCTGTTGCCACAAAACAACGTTTTGACAGTAGATCTTTCAACAAAAATCCAGAACACATTTTAATAACCACAAAGAAATCTTTAGCAAAAAAAAAAACCCTCTCAGTCCCCTTATTTGAACTTTATTGCCAATCTGGTGTCTTATTCAAGAAGGACTGAGCTAGAATACAGGTTTGAAGTACCCATATTCAAGAGGCCATCAGAAGAAGTATTTTTTTCTTCCTACTGAATCATTAATTAAGATTGCTTTAAATATATTTCATTGATCGATGAGCTAATTTGATAGTAAGGTAAAATGAGTCGTTGTAGTATATTGACCTTCTTTTGTAGGGGAGCAAGGAACGAAGGTTTCTCCTTTATTTCAATTTAAGTGGTGGAATATCCGCAAAGGCATAAAGATGATCAGAGACCTCCTTATTTTTAATTATTACAGTGGAATGTTCCTGTCTGCTACTTACCCAGACTAAACTCCAACACTGGCTCATCAGGATCCTGACTGTTTCCTAAACACAGATTATTCAGAATACATTATCTTCGTATGTTAGCACATAAGTAATTATTATAATTTACAGAATTAATCATAAATCATAAAATAGATTAAATAATGCAGTATTCAGCAACCAAATAACAAAACTACTCTGTTTATTTCTTACCTGTCAGTGTCAGCCCTATCATTTCAGAGGCAATATCGAACGTGTTGGCACGGTACACAGACCAGGGTCGGTGACGAGGACTGCGCTCCTTCCCCGCCATTTTTGTGATTTTGGAGACTGAAGTTGGAGAGCAGTATTGATAGTATGGATGGGATGGAGAATAGGATGAGGACAACTGCCCTCACACCTTTATACCTTGAGTGTAAAGAAAGTGTGATGGTGAGGTGTGTAGGCCTGCTTCACTCCATAAACTAGACTTCTAAAGGAAACCTGGACAGAGAAGGGGGGGTGGATTATGAATAAATATCAAATTCACAACACCCGTCAACAATTGCCAGGACAAATTAGACACAGAGTCTCAGATATGCTTAATGTGAGGCAGCCAAATATTTTAAGTAGATAGACATTCCTGTCTGTTATTCATTTGTGCTCAAAGAAAATTTCCAAAGAACTTAGGGATTTACTCATGAATTTATGAATTTATGAATGAAAGCTTATCTAACACTGCTGTACTACTCATGAATAAGCTCTTAAAGGCAGCTTGGACCAACACCAGTTGGAAATGCTATTTCTTTGAACATAGCAGGTACATCTCATCTCAAGTATACGAACCACAAAAATAGGGAACCTTTCATGAGATCTTGCTTAGGATCACAAAATGCATGGTCACTGTTTCATTCAAAAAGAACATACACTATACATTATTTCTGAAAACCTGGCTGCTTTCTGGAACTGATCAAGTAAAGCTGAGAGAAAGAAATGTGGCAGCACTTCAACACAAAGCATAAGTTGTGATATGCACAAAAACCTCACCAAAGTTTAAAAAAGTACTTTAGAACTTCCACTTTGTACTTCTCCTATTTTGAACTTCACATGTTCAATAATAGATATGAACTGTATGCTAATTTTGTGTGCCTTTTTTTTGTGTTTCTCACAGCTGAGAGCTTCATGGGGGGTTTGGTGATTCATACATTGTGATGACTTTCTTTTGAAGAGCTCATTACTACATATAAGATCTAAACAGTGAATCATCGTGCATCGTGTCTTTTTCAGAAATAGTCACATTTCTACAACAAATCTCTACCCTACACACATCTGTTCTAACATGAGCTCCTTTTTAAAAGGTGAGATGCTTCAAAGAGGTGTAAGAAGAAAGGAAACTGAGATATTAATTAAAGTGAAGCAAAAAAAGGGGGGACAGGCAGAACGTTACTACTCTGTCCAAACGTCTAATATATATGGACGTCACAACCGTCGACTTCGACCCATGTAAACGACTTTACGATCCTTTGTATCACCACAGAATTAAAACCCAAGCCTCACTACCAAGACTTTCAGAGGCAAAGGGCTATAAAACATTGTTAGCACCAAAATTCTTCTTTTTTCAAAGGCCTATATTACAGTAGGCATATATGCATGTGCTGATATAAAAATGGACCGATTTTAGCCTCGACAGAAGGTAGTGGGCTCTCCTCTGGTATTGGATGGTTTGGCTCCTTTGCAGCCTACAGCATTAAAATCACCCAACAACCCACAACCATCCATCTGACTGTGTCTATCCTACTGATATCTCAAAGAGATTGTGCCTCAGTGTTTTAATAATAAATGCACAGTTAGTTTTACCCACAGTGAACATGGCTGTTTTGGCAATATGCTCACAAAGACTGCTAAAAGAGAAGAAAATAAATGAAACATCAGAACTATAATCAGAACCGCTGTAGTTAAAGATCAGCCCTGGCATTTCACAGTGCTTATCTCTCACCCCTTACCTAGTCTTAGATTTTATATATATAATTTCACCTTAACATATACATCAGGGAAGGGAAAACAATGATCATGAAACATTAACTTTTCAAAAAGCAGTCTTTCTCTGTTTATAGAGAAGGATGCAGAAATAGCACTATTCAATCTAAATTCATTTTTAAAATAGAATTCATGTTGGAGTACTGTTAATGTAATATTACATGGATTCATTGTGCTGTAACCTGCAACGCTCTTTCCTGAAGTGTGACTCATGGCCATGAATCAGACTTTTCTCCTTTGTCAGTTCCCACACAGCATTGAGGCTGCCCATCCTTCAGCACATGTGAACCTGTCTCTTCTTCTCCAGTGGGAACGTGAACACACATGACAAAGAATCAAAACGTCATTTATTCTATTTGATTCAGAAATAAATGCATACAGCATCATTTAGCAATATCACATGGGCAAGTGGGCTGTTATACTGAATATCAGAACAGCTGTGATTTGGCGGTAGGCAAGAAGCCTCTATTCAACCACAGCTGCGTTGCGTGTTGCCATGCAATGCACTGACTGACTGACAGGGTGTAGTAAATGCAGTAACCCTTTCAGTGTAACAAACTATTGCTGAAACTGGAATTTTATGTAGCGAACACAAACAAGCGGAGTGATACAAACAGTGAAATGCACCAATGCTGTTATACTAAAGCTCAGCACTCTTGGAACGTAGCTTGTCCAGTCAGTGGACCAGAAATAACTGTTGTATAATATATGATAATATGTAAGAATATTAGATTTTGTGCACTGTGTGACATGTCTATTGTGGACCATTTAGGCTGCATCAAGCTCCTCTTCATTTGATCATTACACGCGACTGATGCAGACTTGTTTAGCCAGAGGTCAGCATTTATAATAAATCAGTGATTCACACAAATGAGCTCCGCTAATGTAACTACCACCAAGCCTTTACTGTGTCTAAATGATGCTACTTTAACTAAGGCAATGTTTAAAACAATTCCTGTCATATGTATATGTATTTATCTATTGCTCTATCTAGCTTACCTATTACTAACAAATGAGCAGCCTTAAGGCACACAGTTTACCAGCGCACACATTTGCATAATATTACTTTATTTACCATATAATTAAAATAGAGGTTACTTATGAAACACTATAAACAAACATGAACGCGAGGCAGAGAGGTCATGTCAGCCAGATCCTTCTCAAACCAGCTGCATGTTCCTTTATTCATGATACTATCTTGTCATTCCAACCACATCCTGAAATTTGTGCCTAATAAGGAAGTGTAAGGGAAGCTTTATTCTCTCTATTTGTGCTTGAGCCTTCTCTGTTACAATCTTTCAATGCACTTACTGGGTGTTGTCTATATATTTTTGGGGAAGGGAGTGGGGTGTGATGGTCAGGTGTCCACATACTTTTGGCCATATAGTGTACTTTATTAGTCTGGTGATAGTCTACCACAAATAATGCATAAAATACTTCCTGCACAGAAAAAAACAATGGTTTACAGACTGCCTGGATTGTAATGCCCGAAAGGTAATATCAACATCAAAGTAAATCCAGTCAGGTGACTGTCAAGTGTTCTTTACAATACTGAAGATGTGTCATATGATGATTCTTATCGTTCAGCAGTCGCGTTACCCTCATGCACAGGGTATCGCGCACAGCACTGGACCCTTTTCTTCATCATGGGCAATTTAACAACCTTGATTAATGGCAGCCTCCTGTGCTATTTTTATAAGCCAGAAAAATGGTTAATAAAAAAGATCCCAATCAAAACAGACAGACCTTCTGTCCTTTGTCTCTCTGAAAGCTGGCGAAATCTACTTTTGCTGTCTCTCCTTCAAATCACAACACTGTAGTCTCTTCAATATCTACATTAACTGTCAACATGTAGGTCGCTTTAAATATGATCAGAAAGTAAGTAAGGAGGTTTAGGCTGAATTGGGCACAGTTGACCAGTTTCAAGGCCAATAAGCAGCAGATGGTAAACTGAAGGAATATTTGTGGAACAACTCAGCGATTAGTAACTGAAATAGACTGCCCAACATTTGTTCAGTAAACAAGCTGAGTCAGATGATATAAGAGCAGCATGATCACAGACCACCTTCTTCCCTAACTCCTGATATCAAACATGACATTCCCTAATTCATCTCCTTTATGTGTGCTGAGTCCTGGAAAAGAAATCTAGTCAACAGAACCTCAAATACCTCTTTGACATGAACCGACATCAGGATCAGGCAGAATGAGTACTTTATTGATCCCTGAGGGGAAAACAGTGTTGCAGTAACAAACAAGACGCATCAAATTACAAGGAGAGTACAAAAATATCTTATGATTATTAGCAAAAAAGTAAGCTACAAATAGAGTGATGTATGGATGATGAAGTGGCAAGTGATCACATTTATGTGTCAAAATAAAATAGAGTACCAGACTATAGCAGCAATAAAACAAATAAATAATGCAGGAAACTGTGAGATGTGAAAGCGGCGCTGGGCTGTATATTGTCCTAAAAGCAGTGTCAATTTTGTCCAGAATTATAGAGTGTGATCGTGGCAGGTATAAAGGACCTCCTGTACTGCTCCTTGCTGTACCAGGGGTCTGGATCAGTTTTGTGATGCATATTAGTATTCCATAATCCTTTGTATCTTTAGGTATGCTGGTCAGTGTGTTATTTCACAGAAGGCATAATGACTTCATATCATTTTAGAGACATTGGATCTAAGCATATTATTTTCTATATTAATTCCATTTTATCCACTACAAATTCTCATACAATACATCACAAATGATGCCTACAATATACCTTAAGATACACTTTTATGAGAGGAAAACAAAGATTATGAAACATTAATATGTGTCACAAACCAACTGAGCCACTGAAGCTATAATTATAGTGTTAAATACACTAAACAAATTATAATGTAAGTAGTAAAGACAAGCTTCGCCATGCTTTGTTATACTGCTATACAGTGGATTACAGCACAAATATGGACATTTGCTGTTGCATATCCATGACAGACCTTGTTAATAATCACTGCTGTCTTGCAGCTTGCAGCAAAGGTTGAAGTGGACTCCCTGCTAGGAAAAATCGTGTCCAACCGACCCAGTTAAACAGCATCCTCCCCACTCCAAAGATACTGTCAGAACCACCTGCACTGCACATCTTCAGTCCATCCAGCTTTTCCACAAACAACTGTTTTGTGCTCTTTTTTACTGTCTCTGAATGTTTCACTCAAACTGTCACTTTCTGTGCAAATCATTTCTAGGTGCCTGTCTGAAGATGATGGAGCTTTTACCATACACTTATAATACTAAAACAGTACAAACCTGAACGTTTTGCATTTCCTCCCATGTTTTTCTTCTCATGCATACATAATTTTCTTGGATTTGTATATGAGAACCACGAATATGAATACAGACCTCATATTCCTGTCTCGACAAGCAGAGTTAGGCCACAAAAGGTCTGTTGTAGCAGCTCACTGCTATAATAGCAGTAGGTCTTGACTCATTCGTTTCTACCAATACCACTGGCTACTTGCCTGATACTCTGGCCTTGGTGTTCGATTTCCTGATGTGGTGCAGTTTAAACCTAGCACTGTAATAAAAGCTTTAGTGAGCAATAAAACATCTTGATTTTGACCCTTTAACCTTTGGCTCACAGGGTTCATAGGGTTTGACCCTTGGAGTTTCAACATCTTTTCACATTACATTCATTCTTATTCACTGTTTTTTGTAGAGTTGTCTTTAAATTAGGTGGAATTTGCCAATGGTAAACCAAAAATAGTGCTTTCATCATTGATAGCTTTTGGGATAAACAATATACTATAGAATAGACTTTCTCACTTACCAGCGACCAAATGTGATTGGTAATTAGAGATTGTCTGATCCATATACAGAGAGGATATTGTTATATACCAAGAGCAGCACCTTGCCAATGGCTACACACACTCCTACATATTAAAGCTACAAGAAACCAGTAAGGAGGAAATGCTCAGAACAGTGAAGCACTTGTGTTTACAACAATGCTACTTTGTGTCTGGGAATGATAATAGACTGGTGTTTGTTTTGATGCTGTTATGCTGAGGACACATTACAGACAGTAATCAGTGCTGATAACACCACGACGTCTGAAATAAGGCAGAAAACACGCATCGCCTGTCTAAATACAATCTCAACCTGCAGCAAACGGAATCCAAAGCAAAGAACATTTTGAGAAACAGGAAATTGCTCAGACAGGCCTTAAACGCAGAAGCTTAAAAGCAGCGGTAATGTAAAAGCAGTCGGACAACAACAGAAGAGCTGATGTCTCCTTTCTGTTTCTAAAAGACAGCGACGTAGTACCGCTGCTGCAGCATCCTACTGAACCCCAAAGCGAAGAGATCACCATGGAGAGGAGAGAGGAGAGAAAAGAGGAGAAGACAGGACAAGGCTTCCGTTACACTCACAGCACAATGCTGCTCACTGCATGAAATATCCAACACCATGTCGCCAGAAACACTCACTTCCAGCCCGACACGCCTTTAACAATCATCCAGCGCTGCTTTACACTCTCGATGAAGACTGATAACATTGGCTCATGTTTGTTTATTGCTTTCACATAAACCGCCACGATGCGGATATGTCCATCTTTGAGTAAAAGACAGATAAATAAACTTACGCTTCAGGCACAACCACGCTCCATTTCCGCAAGGTATGCAGACCTATTCTTTTTTTTCTATTTACTTTTTATAGATTACATAAATATATATGCAACTGATCCGCTTTCTCTGCAGTACATAGACCCTAGACTCGCCCTTTCACTCCGTCATTCGGCGTGACGTAAGATTTCGCTGAACGTGAGGCTCCGCCCCCTTCTGCATCGCGTCGTCTGCAAATCTCGCACCATTTCACTGACGTCAGGTGACGTTACAGCCGCGATGTGTTGCACCAAAATACCGAGACAGCTCATACTATAGTCTCTAGCGGAGGCTATATACAATAACCACATTCATACATTTATCATCATACATGTATAAACCTCATCGTAGACCCAGACATATCTATATGGATATATCTTTGGTAATATTCAGGTGTCAAATTTGATTTAGGAATGGCAAGTTGAGCTGAGCGCCTATAAATTCACCAAAATTGATTATACAGAAATGTTTTCAAATCTGTAAAATGTATTATATAGCCTGAATGTCTGATAAATACCACAGATATATTTTCCAGAAAAGAATCAGAAGATGATGATTCCACTGTTGGGATGCCATTTATGTCCTATATTTACAAATAGGCTATGTATGTAAAATCCATGTTTCAGCTGACTATAACTACCATTTACCTTGAAATATATTCATCAAATATTTGCATTAATGTTGTCTATAAAGCTTTTAACAACTCATGCTTAAAACATCCTTTTTTCATGCGTTATCAGTTATAGGTCTTGAAAAATATAACAGTGGGACACATATAAAATGTACATTACCTGAATACATTCACCCCTAGGAATTATTTGGAATATCCTACAAGTTAAACAAAAAGGAAGCTGCATCATTCAAATTTCATGAAAATCATGGGAAGAAGAAAAGTGGGTTCTCTCATTCTTCTTTCTGTATTTTAAGTTATATTTTAAATACTGAAAACAAATGCAAATACTGAAAACACCTGAAAATAGTGAAAATACCTCCAAATACAGAAAATGAACATGCTCCAAATACAGAAAACACATGCAAAAATGTGTTCAGTATTTGCAGGTGTTTTTTATTTACAGAATATTTTGATATTGATAGATGAGGTCATTTTGTTACCCAAATTATAGATTAAAAGCATCTATAATAAAAGTATTAATTAAGCAAATTCATTTAAGTAAACCATTAGAATTGCCAGACAAGGACAATGCAATGACATAATCCCTATAAAATAACATTACATTAGATTACAATACATATGCTGTGTGTGTGTGTGTGTGTGTGTGTGTGTGTGTGTGTGTGTGTGTGTGTGGTGGTGGTGGTGGTGGTGGGGGTTATCAATCTATTGGTAAAAGCGCTCCTACAAATAAGATTGAATACAATCGGAATGTTCAGATGAGCAGAGGACACACTCCGCTATAAACCTTCGACAAACAGCGCCATCTAGAGGTTAACATGGAGTACTACTAATGCAAACGTCCAGGGGTGGCTTGTTTAAGTTCATCCTGGTCATACGGACCATTTCAGTGCTTTTCCTGACCCAGCAGACACCATATGGGCCAGTGAAGAAGAAGAAGAAGAAGAAGAAGAAGAAGAAGAAGAACGGCACTTTCATTCATTTTAACTAGTGGGCCACAATGTCCTAAAGTTTCTGATGCCTGTGGAATGCCACATTAAAGCAAAGGCGCGCTCCAATCAGCAGCCAGTCTCCATGGAAACAGGCGTGTACGTAATCATCAGTTCAGGTAAAACCCGAAAGGTAAGGCTCAGCAGTGCGAGAGACACAAGCATGGAAATTTACTCTAGGCATGGAATTATTTTTTATTTTTTATTTTTTTTGCATTAGGACCAGTTGTAGATCTTGACAACACAGGCGTGTAATGACATTTTATTTAATTTCTTCTTGAGTTTTGATTTGTTTTGATTCCTTTCTTCTCTTACCATCTGGACTTTACACAGCAAGTGACTGTAAAAGAAGAGTACAACACACGGAGTGAAAAATGGTCTTTTTACTTAACTCGAAAACAATTTTTATCTTTTTAATATCATGGTCAGTGGCGTTGCTGACCTCTGGAGCGGTGCCTTCATCGAGCACAAGCAGCTCTCCGTCTCAACCTCCACCGCAGAAACCGGTACACGACGCGCCCCACTCGCTTCCTGCTCCTGAGAAAACCAGTCTCCCCATGTTTGTTGTAAATTACTCTTACGTCCAGATTCCGTTCGAGATAACATTATGGGTGTTACTTGCTTCATTTGCAAAAATAGGTAAGCAAACACACGTGTCCTCTACACAGCCCTTAGAAACTAATCCCAGCTGATAAGGAGTTTCTGTCTCAGGTAGGTTACCTCTGTATGCTTTACTGTACTCTCCACTGAGTCCAGATTATGTCCATTCTCTCACTGTATAAAGTTTTGGGGGTTTAGAAGTAGTCATGTGGCAGACACTTTGATAGATGGTGACTTGCAGTGTAATGTCATACAGTACAGCATACATATGGAATTCACAACCATACCAGCACTAGTTCAGACCACTGCCCTACTCTGAAAACATAACCTATCACTCTGATTTGCTGATGCATTATGTTTATCATCACTGTCTTGTCATGAATTGTATTTAATGAAATTTATGAAATGAATATGAAATTTATCACTTTTTTCCAAATGTATTTATGTTCATATACAGCTTCTGTAATGATCAATAACCTTTTATTTTAGCTCATTCCTTTAGACAATGGGAGTGTTTCCAGCACACTGTTGTCAAAAATTCAAAATTTCAGCAAAGATGTAAAATAACTAGTAAAGTTTATGTATATTACAATGTAAACCTTTTAGGCATTTTTTTTGTTCTCCCTGTGTCTGTATTGGCTTCCTTCAACTTTCCCAAAACATGCAGATAGGTAGACTGGATACTATAAATGGTCTGTACTCTAGTTGTGAATTTGTGTTCATGTGTGCACGGTGTCCTGCAGTGGACTAGTGTCCCATCTACTGTGTATTCCCGACTCATGCCCAGTGTTCTTGGGTTAGAGTCCAGAATGGTAACTGTGACCCTGACCAGGAAAAAGCTGTCACCTTTCTCTTTACCCTTTTAAAACAGGTTTCCATGTGTACCATAAAATTACAGTATGGATACCAGAGACCTGCTTGCTGATTGCTGTTGGGCTTATAGTGGGAGGTATCATGCACTCTGTACACGAGGAGCCCCCAGCTGTCCTCACCTCAAGTGTCTTCTTCCTCTACATGCTGCCACCCATCATTCTGGATTCGGCCTACTTCATGCCCACTCGGGCCTTTTTTGAGAACGTGGGCACGGTGATGTGGTTTTCTGTCGTGGGGACCTTGTGGAACTCCATTGGTGTCGGCATCTCTCTTTTCGGTATCTGCCAGATCCAGGCCTTTGGCATTCAGGATATCACCATGCAAGAAAACCTGCTGTTTGCCTCCATTATTGCAGCTGTGGACCCTGTGGCAGTGCTCACTGTGTTTGAGGATGTCAACATCCATGAGCAGCTTTACATTGTGGTGTTTGGCGAGTCCTTATTTAATGATGCTGTCACTGTGGTGAGTGAACTGCTATGATTAGCTTTATAAGAACATGTAAACAAGGACCAGATTTTTGTGATACTTAGCTACACAGACTGAGAGAGCCTCTTAAAAAAATCGTATCTTGTTTCGCTTTGTTAGAGGTTTTTATTTTATACCGTATTGTGCAGCTGACATCTCAGGTTCAGCTGACCAGACTGGAACTTCCTCTTTATGCTACTGTATTTTCAGAGTTTTATAAAATAAAAAAAAAAAAAAAATACAACCCTTACTGAGCATACGATTTTCTCTGCAGGTTTTTCAGTGACTGCAGTGTGTATTTTTTCAGAAATAGCAGTATCAGTATTATACTAATGCTATTAGTTTTGCTCTAACATGACAGTAGCTCGGAGCCATATGGACAGTTTCAGTATGGAAATTTCCTGTTAGTGTGAACAGGTGACTGCACAGCAGGCATTGTTTTAGCTCATAGTAATTTGAACCACCAGCAAAGCTTAATAAGATAAAATATCATTCCATGAATACTTGAGGAATTTTTTTTTATCAGCATAACCTTTCTAAACTAAAAGAAAAAACTTTCTAAATTTCTAACTTAAATAAACATTCATGTAGCCTATGTATTTATTATGTATTTATTTATCTGACCTATTAAGGAACCAAATTATGAAACTAAAAATATAAGCGGGGTCTATTCAATAGCCATACAGAACGCTGTCGACGCGGATAGAGACAATCGTTTAGAAAACAAAAGACATCTCATGGACTGTTTTTCTCGTTTGTAAACTAGTACATAGAGCAGGTGTGGTCAATCCCCGGGAACAGAGACACAAAGGCGAGGGAAAGGAGAAACCTTCTGCCGTCAGGCCAAAAAAAATGCCTTTAGATACAGACAACTTTACTTACAACTTTTGAACCTATAATCTGTAGCCTGTTTATTAACTTTATTTTATTAAATAATTTTGCCTGGTTGATGTGCTTTAACAAGTGTTGTAAAGTATGCAAGACATCAGACATTAGCAGTTTTATTACTAGCAATATGTTGTTATTATACATAATATTATTGGTTTGCCACTCCGTAGAACATCAGCCACACTTCAGCCTTGCCTTCTCGTGTATTATTAGGACATATGGTGTTAGAAAAGTGGATTGCCAGTATGTGATGTCTCTCACATAAGTCACCCTTATGTGAAATACCTGTGTTTCAGGTGCTATATAATCTCTTTAATCATGTGATGATCTTGCCAGTGGTGGATGTGGCAGATGTGTTTCTGGCTGTGGCACGCTTTTTTGTGATATTCTTTGGGGGAATGATCTTTGGCTTCCTGTTTGGCTTTGTGGCAGCCTTCACTACACGCTTTACATGGAAGGTGAGAGAGATCGAGCCTCTCTTCATTTTCATGTATAGCTACCTGGCCTACCTGCTGGCTGAGCTGCTATCCGTCTCCAGCATCATGGCGTGAGTAAAGCCGTGTACAAATACAAACTCAATCGTAGTTATTCATATCAGTAAAAGAAATAAAACACTTTCACAATGACAGTAGAATATGTAGACAGCGATACTTTTACCCGAACCTAATGGCTGCACTGTTACAGCATTGTGACCTGTGCCTTGACCATGAAGTACTATGTGGAAGAGAATGTGTCCCAGCGCTCGTGCACCACTATCCGACACACCATCAAAATGCTTGGCACTGTGTCAGAGACACTTATCTTCTTCTTCCTGGGTGTTATTACCATAACAACAGACCATGAGTGGAACTGGGGTTACATCTTCTTTACTCTGCTCTTCGCCCAACTCTGGAGGGCTCTAGGTGAGAGGTGACATTTCTATTTATGTGTGACAGGATTCAATAGCACACTGTGTCTGTATATGAAGGTACTATTGAATAGTAATATATTAAATCATAAGACTGATACCAAATGGTATAAAATATGTTACAATATATTTTTTAACATACACTTACTGATTACTTTATTAGGAATACCTGTACACCTGCTTATTCATGCAATTATCCAATCAACCAATCATGTGGCAGCAGTGCAATGCATAAAAATCATACAGATACAGAGCTTCAGTTAATGTTCACAACAAACATCAGAATGGGGAAAAAGTGTGATCTCAGTGACACTGACAGGCACACCACACATGGATTTTCATGCATTTCATGCAACAGTCTCTAGCGTTCACACAGAATGGTGTGAAAAACAACAAAAAAACATCCAGTGAGCTGTGGTTCAGCAGATAGAAGTGCCATGTTGTTGAGTGACGTCAGAAGAGAATGTCCAGGCTGATTTGAGCTGATGGGAAGGCTAACTCTAATAACCACTCTTTACAAATGTGGTGAGCAGAAAAGCATTTCAGAATGCACATCACACCAAACCTTGAGGTGCATGGGCTACAACAGAGGAGGACCACACTGCGTTCCACTCCTATTAGCCAAGAATTGTAATCTGAGGCTACAGTGCTCATCAAAACCAGTGAGTTGAAGACTGGAAAAAGACCAGACAAAGGTTTTCCAGTGTCTAGTTTGTATTTTTGCACCTGTATCTGCATGGTTGTATGCATTGCCCTGTTGCCAAGTGATTGACTGAATGGACAACTGCATGGATGTGCACGGTGAGTGTATGTTTCAAAAGTTTTTAAGACATTTATATCCTTGGTAAAATGCATACAATTGTAAAAAAGTCTAATACAGTTGTACAGAATAAACATGCCATCTGTGCCTAGAGCATTGTAGTACTAAGATTAGCTATTAGATCATTTTGATTATTTTTGTTGCAGAAAAATCAGATAAATGATCACAGCACAACCTGGTTAACTGGTTAAACATCTCTTGTCTTCCAGGTATCCTGGTAATGACACAGATAATTAACCCCTTCCGCACCATCCCCTTCAGCTTCAAAGACCAGTTTGGTCTGGCCTATGGTGGCCTTAGAGGGGCCGTAACTTTTGCATTAGTTTTCACCCTTCCAGAAACTATTCTTCGTAAAAAACTTTTTGTCACCACGTGCATTGCTGTAATTATCTTCACAGTCTTCATCCAGGTAATTTCTTACTGGAATATTTGCCACTTTATGGTAATGTTTAACTGGAATTAATTACAATTAATGAGCAATGAGCAATGATTCTTCTCTCATATCAGAGTTAATGCAGTTTTGAATGCTTTAGTGGTAGGAAACTATGGAAAGAGAGTAATGTATTAAAAATATCAGTGAAGAATGAAGTAGTATCTTGTAATCCAAGAATATGCTTCACTTTTAATTACATGTTTCTCCCCTCTGTTGTAGGGTATCAGTATGAGGCCAATTATTGAACTGATTAATGTTAGAAAGACAAACCGGGATCTCTCCAGCATTAACGTTGAGATTCACAAAAGGGTGGGTAATCAGATGTAGACATCTTGGTCCATTTTCCTGATGTGGAACCAAGTGAGACTGACACTTAAGCTTGATGTAGTATTTAGATTCATTTAACAATTTTCATAATCAAGCTGCTCTGTCTTTCAGCTGATGGAACATACCGTTGCAGGGATAGAGGATCTCTGTGGGCAGTGGAGCCACCACTCATTAAAAGACAGGTAAACATTAGACCCCTGAATGAGAGAGTTGAGATTGCATTACAAGAAATACATGCCAAAGCCTGGTTTGCAAATAACCCTTGTATAAAACAGGTATGCATTATTTATCTCAGTTTTAGTAATAACTAATTTTTCATTTTGGTGACAACAGACTGTAAAGCTTGGATTAAAACAGTTTCCTAATGTCATTTATTGGATTTTGTTTGGTCATGTATTGCATTTGTTTAAGCATTTTGTTGTTTTATGGTAACTCTTGTTTTTCTAATAATTTTGTGATGAGAGTCAGGTATAGATTGTATTTTATTATACATTTATATGATTATACATTTACTTATTTAAAGCAAAGAGCATAATATATTTTTGCTTCTTAGTTTACAATGCTAGGCTCTCACAATGCAGGTACATGGATTTTATGACCATAAAACATCTTAAGTTTTGCTCTTGGATTCTTACTTATGATCAACTTAAGGTGAAATATGACTTGTTTTTTGTTAGGTTTATGAGGTTTAATAACCGTTACCTTCGTAAGATTTTGATCCGTGATGACCGGGCTGAGTCGAGCATTGTGGCCCTTTATAAAAAACTGGAGCTTCAAAATGCTATGGAGATCTTGGACTCGGTATCTGATGGCATCAGTGCAGAACAAATCATATCACTTAAGTATGTCTGCTTTTATATAATTATAAATTAACTACTGTGCATAGTGATGCCTCATATGACTATAATTCGTTACAATTTTGACAAAAGATTTAATAGGCCAAGGCCGAAGGTTACAGTATAGCTGTAACCTTATTTCTGTTTTTTCCTCTGGTATGTTCTGTAGTGAGGAGAACAAGTTTGATAAACCCAAGAAGACATTGTTGACAACAGATCTCATAGGCATGCATGAACTCCTGTCAAAGAACATGTATAAAATCAGAGAACGGGTGAGTATAACACTATGTGGAACTTAAATGAGTCACTAATTCATTCTTTAGAAGATATACAATCATCTATTAATATAATCATCCAAAGTCACTATATCAACTTCCATATAATCACTGTGCAGGGGGTGAAAGAAATAGTGTCTTTTTAAGTTTCAGGTATTGCAGTGACTTTTTGTCATCCTGTGATTCCATGTTTTACTCTCTCAGACGGTGTCCTACACCAATAAACATGCCCTCCCTAATGACACCAGAGACAGAGAGATCCTGATGAGGCGACACACCACCATCCGACGCAGTCTTAGACCCAGAAGACTCCAAAGCTCGGTAAGAAACATTGTGTTTAATGCAGTTACACAGCATAGTCTTACTAGTCTTTATGGTGGCATTCCACATAT
Source organism: Pangasius macronema (assembly GCA_037577455.1). NCBI lineage: Eukaryota > Metazoa > Chordata > Actinopteri > Siluriformes > Pangasiidae > Pangasius > Pangasius macronema. Next base: position 10,068,378 of record CM074949.1, read on the forward strand.
ATATTTTTTTACCTTCTTAGTCATTAAGTTATCACTAAGTCATTCTTAGTCATTCCAACTCTGCTCCCCTAGGAGGCGGCTGGGGCCCCAAAATATTTTTCTCTTCCTACGGGTCAGAGCCTGAACTCCCGATTTGCTACAGAAAGACTAAACACCAATGGTGAGGACCATACATAATGCTAACTACATGCATATATACTTACCTTATATCCTACATCTTTATCCTTAAGAACAATTTTGAACCGCCACTGATGTTTAAAGTTACAGCTATTTCTAGCTGTGAAGAAGGGCAACTATGATTTTGCACTGGTTCAGGACTAAATTTACTTTACTGACACTGCAATGGAGTTTCTGGGTTTGGGTTAATGCACTGGGACATTTTCTTCATTCAATGTGCTACTAGGAACCAGCCAAACCCATTATTTACAATTATACTGTATCCAATGTTGAACGCTTGTGTCAAAGGTTGGTTTCACCGTAATATGATTAGTATCTTAATCATCCTTGTCAAGCCTTTGTTTGTTTGTTTAGCATATTATTGCCTGTATTTTTCCAGGTGATGCTGACATCGTGATAAAACCTAGCCACCCATCAGCGAGGATCAGATTTAGGCAGCCTTCATGGACACCCTCCATGCCAATGACACCTCTGAGGAATCTGGAGCCCTTTAAGGAGACCATGGTAGATGAGGTAAGCAAAGAGCAAAAGGGGCATGGCTCATCAAGAAGCTCCAGCTCCTCAGCCTCCAGGCTCTCAGCTCAACATTGGCACACCCACCCCAGGACCAGAGACTATGAGCCTGAGAGAGAAGAGCAGCAGTCTGTATCTCCCCCTACTGTATGGCGCCCAGAGCCTCCTGAGCGAGGCACCAGTGAGGCCCGAAACCCTCTGCTACAGAGACCTCAGTGGAAGCCACAGGATCAACGAGGCCAGCAGAAGTGAGAGTCACGTCAGACGCTAACCAAACTATGTGGCTGGTATGATATGAGGAAATATACACTACTGTTCCTGGGCCAATAGAAAAACCCCCCAGAATAACTGGACTAAGTCAGAAATGGTGTGACTCATTAACTCATTTAGAACATCATGTTTTACTGAGTTGTTAAGAATGTACAGCATGTGGAAATGTAGTATAAGAAAGTACAGAAAGCTTCATTATTAATGCTGGTACTCTTCGTGCTACTCATTATAAATCATTAGAACTGGCCCTTATTCATCTAAGTTGTGTAGAAATGAGCTCAAATTTGAGTGCATGGAATTACTAGTTTGTACAACTGCTAAATGTTGTACAACATCAAACCAAGCAGTCATCTAAGCACAGGTGATGAATGTTAGCTGTGTGGAAACAGGTTCATGCACAATAATGCCTTATTTGCATGTCATATGCACATGGAATGCTACAGTTTGCCCACTGCAAGGAGGCTGAGACGTGGCCATAAATAGAGCTTTCAGTAGGATGATGAGCCAAACATACTTCCAACAAAGAAAGTTAATGAAGCACAAAATCCATGATTTATAATTATATAATTAATTTATAATCATAATTGTTAGGATGCTGACAGTTTTGAAACCACTGTGTTGTAGGAAAATTGTGCTACTTTTTTTTGGAAAGGTATGGACATGTACTCTGGTTTTCTTTCTTTCCTTTTTTTTTTTTTTTGCTACCTAAGGTCAAAATCTGGTAGAAAACTGAACCTTGTCCCTGTAGGTATTTAAACTCTATTTATGGCTATTTTTAAAATTAATTTTAGAACTCAAATAGGTCAGATATAAAGAACCTTTCATTTAATGTGATGTGTGTATGTGAAGGTGTTGAAATGAAATTGTAATTCATAACATTCAATGTAATGACATGAAAACACATATTGCACAAATGCACCTGCTGCTTAGTTAAAGTGATAATGAGCTGAGAAAGATCCGTGTCTGTGCATTCCGATTCACATTTATAAATTATCTACATTTAAGTACAAGGTTCCTGCATAGTGATTATTAACATTATTAATTCTTTATTGTTACTACTGCACTTACTACAGGCCATGTGCTGTAAATACTGACAATTTTGATTTAGATTATTTAACTGCAAATAAAGCATTTTTCAAGTTGCTGTTACGCTCAAATTTACATGCACTTAGACCAGACACGAGTTTCACTGTTCAAATAAACAGAAGATGAAGAAAAAGAAGCCATCAGTGGATTTAGTGTATGCCTGTTTTACTATCAGATTTGACCGTGTGCAACTTCGATGAATAATGCCACTTAATGTGTACATTACTGAATTTTAATTATTTGAAACCGACCTGGAAAACAGTAAACTAACCTTTGTTTGATTTTCCATGTTAACAGATAATTTTGAGTGTTTTTAAATGTAATATAATAAAAGAATGTTTTTATTAACATTTTCTTGTATGATATGTTGTGGAACAACCCAATATAAATGAAACCAAGCTTGACAAAGTCAGTGCACCAACTGGTTCATCATCATTTATCATCTTTCTTTAGCTCATTAAAAAAAAAAACTAGGGGTGTGTGTTCCTAAAATATTCAGCTTAATTTACATACAGATACTATAGTAACCAACTGATCTTCAGTACCTACTTTATCCTGGTCAGGGTCATGGTGGATCTGGAGCCTATCCCAGGAACAGAAATACACCCTGGATGGGATGCCAGTCCATTACCTGGTACCCTGCACCATGCACAAACATGTTTTTGGGAGGTGGGAGGAAGCCAAGAGGAAATCAACATGGACATGTGGAGACCATGAAAAGCTTCACAGAGACAGTAACCTGAGCTCAAGAACAAACCAGGGAACCTGGAGCTGTGAGACAGCAATGCTTACTGCTGTACCATCATACTATTTCTGGTAATAAATATTTGAACACTTCAATTTTCTATTGATAAAAAAGGATCAATTTAAACTAAGTGGTAACACAAAGGAGCAGCTACTAGAACCAGACCTTATGCACAGAATTTCCATCTTCTATACTTCTACACTGTCTAAACTTACATGACCAGCACACAAAACAAACACTCAAAAGAAATTCTGTAAGTAGACATATCACATATGAATCTGTCTCAGAGCCTTCCTTTGGTTTGGTAGGTCTTCCAGGTGTGTGTATAGAGGAACAGGTGGCTACTCTGGTGGTGATCACATCTGCTGCAATTGCTCTAAGAGCAAACCAGTCCTACCTAGACCACAACTATACACTTTACTTCAGATAACTGCCAACTTCAACAGCTGCCACAATGCCCCTTGTTCTCTTAAATCTGTGTGGCTTTGAACCTCTTTCCAATCACTCTTTGGCATTCTTGTCCTTCATCATAGCCCACTTTGGAGTCCTGACAAGCAGTAGCACCAGAGCTGTGAGAGCCAGCAGCACCCCAAGGCTTGGTGGCCCACAGGGGCTGATTTCCTGAGTCAGGCCAGAAAGCAGAGGAGCCAGTATGCGCCCCACTGCTGTCACCGACTGCCCTGCCCCAATCAGGGTGCCACTGGCCCTCGCACTGCCTCCACGCTGCAGTTCCAGGTCTGTAATACAGGTACGCCCCACACTGGTAGAGATGGCAAAGAATGTGGAGGAGAGCAGCACATGCCAGACGTTGCCTGCTGCGGCATATAGGAAGATCAATGAGCATGTGAACGCTGTGGAGTGCAGCAGCAGGGCAGACATATTGCCTCTGTACAGACGAGTCATAGGTCCCACCAGGCACCCAGCCAGTGCACCCAGCATGCTGCTGTAGCTGATCATGTAGCCTGTCACTTTGGGTTTCAAATCAAATCGCTCCTCCATGGCCAGAGAGAAGTTACTGTGGTAAAGCATGATTGCCAGCGCCATTAGTAGGCGAACCAGAAACACATCCCACATGTCAGAAGAGGCCACCATGCGGATTTGTGCTCCAACTGAGGTCAGCTGGACCAGAGCCATATTACCCCAGTCCTTGCACAGAGATCTAGCAGAATGAGGGTTTTTAGTGGTAGAACGACAGTCATGATGGTTCCCATCACAGTTTCCCAGCCCATCATAGGGCTGTTTGCTTTTACTGTTCCTGTTAGCATCTAAACGTTGGTTTAGAATCTCACTCCAGGGCAACATCCAGACCAAACCTGAGAATGATGACAAAACAGTCTAAATAAGTCCACAGAGCAGATTACTGCATAACACTCTCAACCAGAAGTTAAATGCACTGTCCACACAAATAATAGTGCATACAAGTTGATTGTTATACAGGTATTTATCCCTTGTTTTACATAACAAAATTTAGTGCACCTGCATTAAGGAGGAAGATAGCTGCACAGACAAAGGATGACATATAAAATCCTCCCTCATGTTCAGTCAGGTAGCCTCCTACCACTGGACCCAGGATAAATCCCACACTGGAAGCTGCATTAAAGTGACCCATCACCAGGGGGCGCTCTGTCTCCGACACTACATCTGACAGAAGCGCTCGGCAAATAGACAAGGAGTGTTTAAAAAGCCCTGTGGAGAAGGTGAAAAGCACAGAACAATACAAGCATCGTATATCACTGATGAATAGATCTTGAAAGTGAGCATGCATGCTTGGTTTGCATTATATAATAACCAACTACATTTAAAAAAGAAATTATGAAATTAAAAGTTTCTAAACATCAAAGTTTTGACAATAAAAAAGGTAAGGCTGGTGCAAAAAACATTTTATAGGATTTGAATACTTGTTATATTCAGTAGACAACAACTACGTCTTAAAGTATATACCAGTGACAGCACAAATTTAAATAAATAGGCCAAGCAAATAAACAAATAAACAAACAAATAAGCTAAGATATTGTGTCCAACAGGGCCATATATAAACTTTTGTTAAAATAAAAACATCAACCCTTGATCAATAGTTGTTAAAAAAAAATCACAATTTAGGTCAGTAAATTAGGTCACATGGCAGTCTTCTCAGTTATCCGTGTTTGGGTGAATCCCAAATAGCTCCTATTCTTCCTCTACATGGTGCACTTACACAGGGTAAAGACAAAGTGCCCGAATACTAAATAGAGAATCCTGTGTAACAAAAGAACACTCAGATTTTTGGTCATATAACAAGCAATAAATGAAAGTAAATTTCATGTGACCTAAAACTGCATCAATTCTCATGACTTTTACAATGAAAGCAGCTAGTATGTTCTTCCAAACACACGGCCTGGCCAAAAAAAGTCGCTGTTTAGATTTTAATAGGCAAATACATGAGAGTCTGTGAATGGATCATTATTAGAGTGATTATAATGTTTCTAGCNTCTTAAAAGATGAAGTGTGTAGCTTTTTAGTTCTTTAATAACCATGTAGAAAGACGTATCAGGGCCATATTCCAGGATGACACTGCCAAGATTCATCAGGGTTTAAATTGTGAAAGAATGGCTCAGAGAGCATGAAGAATCCTTTTCATTTCACCTCTGAGTCCTGACCTCAACCTCAGTGAAAGTGTTTGGGATGTGCTGGAGGAGACTTTAAACAGTGCTCAACTCTTTCATTGTCAGCACAAGATGTTGACCAAAAACTGATGCACTTCTTGATGGAAGTAACATCACAACATCAGCGATGTGCCAGTTTTTTTTTTTTTATTGGCACACTAATACAGAAGACATAAAATAAAAAACATACTGTACAATAAACAAATAAAGAAGACAAAAATGATATGCCCAGTCCTGTATGCACTGCACCAAATCAGAAATTACTTCTCATCTCAGGTTTGTGGATGGAACAGATCTCCATAACGTACCCACTGGTATTCGGGCCAGCACAAACAGGGCAATAGAAGTGGACATGCCCAGAAGGCTGTATCCGAACGCACTGAGCAGAAGGCAGGTCAGTAAAGAAACGCGCCTCCCCACTACATCACTCCAGCTGCCCTGCCAAACGAAGGTTAGGACGAACAAAGAAACATGAGGAAATGTGACAATTGTTTTAAAGCATGATACTAGGTTTTCAGCCAGGCCACTTGTGTTTTCACAGCAAGATTGTGAAAAATGATTTAATACATTTAAGCAGAAAACACTCTGCATACTGGGGAATAAGGCAAAGCAGTTTTCACCTCATGAAAGCATGATTGCCTAAATGGGTTGTGATGAGAGTTTGAGTCCATGCTGAGAGTCTACAGTTGGGGTCATAAGTTTACATAAATGTTAATAATTAAAAAAAAAAATAAATAAATAAAAATAATAATAATAAGAGAGATCATAAAAATTGCATTTTGTTTTCGTATAAGCTATTTCACATAACAGATGTTTACATATTGTCCACAAGACACAGTAATAACTGAATTTACACAAATGAACCAGTTCAAAAGTTTACATACGCCTGATTTACTTCTTAAGAAAAATCCTCCAGGTACTGGATTGATACACAACTTTTACAAAAGGAGCAAACATTCACTGATTCCCAAGAAGGCAAAGACACTACATTAAGAGCCAGGGG
>CM074949.1:10081188-10121404 GCA_037577455.1 Pangasius macronema
CCACCCCCCCCCCCCCCCCCCCCCCCCCCCCCCCCCCCCCCGCCCCCGCCCCCCCCCCCCCCCCCCCCCCCCCCCCCCGGCGGCCAACAAGCTTGTAAATAGAAATTATTGTCACAAATATCCAAATAAAAGAGAAGACAGCACACACTGTAATAAAGTTCAGCCTTATGTAGATAACAGTTTTGAGAATGAATTGCTTTGTATCATGTCCCTTTACAGTCAGCCGGTATAAACCTCTCTGTACCTGTCTATTTTGGCTGTTTTCTGTTACAACAACCTTATGTTAATGGTCAGAACACACAAATCCTGTATGAGCTTTAAAGGTTAACCTTTAAGTCCCAACCTGGACAGCTGAAGATTAGAGAGGGAAGAAGAAAAAAAAAAATCACCGGATCTTTTTAAGTAAGTAAGTAAGTCTGTACCCATAATAGCCTCAGTTTCTTGTTCTTGGCTGACAGGAGTGGAACCTGATGTGGTCTTCTGTTGTTGTAGCCCATCCACCTCAAGGGTTTGATGTGTGCTCTGAGATGCTTTGAAGACATGGGTATACAAGTGTGGCCCTTTCCTATCTCAAGGATTAAAACTATTGCCAACTTTGGCACTAAATTTTTGACTTTTGACTACGCCACCCCAGAAATTTGGCTAGGGACCCCCAAGTACATCAAGTACCTAATACACAGATATGTTGTGGCTGAGACAGGCATCAAACAGTCGTGAGAGGGTTCACACAATTTATTCAGAATGGCATACAATAAACTACAGCATTGATCTTTTTAATATACAACCATTAACACACCTCACTCGTAATATTATACACATACACACTTTACCACTTCAGAACTGGGTAAATCGTCTTGCCTATCCAATAAACACAGCAACCACACGTGCCACCACAGCACCAGATCACCCGTTGTTTATACCACAAGCCGACAGCCACACCACCGCCACACACGGAGGACTGGCTAATGCTAGCCCCCAATCCTGAAGGGAAAAAGAGAACAGAAGATAAGGCACAAAACACACATACACTAAAAAACTTCAATAAAGAAACTTTTATCTTGAGCTGTTGAAACAACAAACCAAATCAAACTGCTAAGAAAGTCAAGATACACAACCACTTACACACAGAAAAGAAACACAACCGAGTAATACTGACAAACACGTAGCTATTCGGCTCCAGTCCCACAGACACCGGATACCTGAAGCCATAACATTTAAAGGAGTCACCTCAGGCCACAACGATCGCTCCAGTCACCCAAACAAACTCTTCCTGCTGACATGAAAGTCATCCAGTTAGCCCCAAACGCATCCCCAACCCATGCGTGATTCTAGTAAAAGGCAGAAGACTGGTCGAGGAGTACAGCTGATGGTAAAGGAGCAGTCCACTCCGTGCAGCTCTTATACAGCCGGTGAATAATCCGGGCGCGTAGTTACAACTCTTACACACGAACAGCGTCACAGCAGCGCCCCACTAAAAGCCTGCTGCAACACCTTCCAGCCCCCGTGTCACTACTAAAATAAAGCAATAATCAGATAAAAAAAGAAGAAAGTTATTACCACTTTGCCCAAACGGTAAAGCATGACATACCTGCGACTGGCAATACTCCCCGCCCAGCGCGCTCGGCAGCCTGCAAATCAAACTCTCGCGATATCTCACCTTAAATCGATACACCCGTAATTCTCCTCAGCCACACTATTAAATAAACAAGTCCCATAACCCCGCATGACAAACACATACCACATTATAACCACCACCAACAGCTCCTACCTCCTGAATGTGCACCCGGCGCCCCAAAATTTTGACGTCACTTCCAGGACCCAACTGGACGCACTTAATTAGGCGTCAATCCTATCTCTTTTTATACATAAGGAAGATGAATCATTCATACAGCAGAGATCAGCATAAACATATGATTGGTTACATAAATCCTCCTATTAACATACATTTTCTACTAACATGAGTTACTTTTCATCACCATAGAATTTATCAAAATATGTTTTTTTTCCAAATTTATGTTGTTTTCCAAACAGATATATTTCAGTACTGAAACTTGTCAAGAGGAGGCCATGCACACACACACACACACACACACACACACACACACACACACACACACACACACACACACACACACAATAGAAATTTGAACAGATATAGTTCACTTAATGGTAAAATAAAAAATAAGATACTATACTGCATGAACAGTTGGACAGTCAGATCATTAGATGAGATTCTGTATCCTATTACAGGCATATAAAGCATGTCCAGATGCCTCATTAACAGACTTCCAAGTAGTGCTGATGGTAGGACACCCATCCATGGCCAGAAGTTTAACAGGGCACAGCTGGCTTTGTTTTTATTGAATGGATGGGTGGCTTAGTTACTCTTTTCTCACATTTTCGATTTTGAGTAATACTTTCCATTTGCTAGCCATGTTGTGAAAACAGTTGGATTCACTTAAGCCAGTCTTATGGCTAANAATAGTCTTTTGGGTATTGGATAGCTAGATATCTGGCGACACTTTTTTTGCAGTAAACTAAAATAAACCTCTGATTCTGGATAGGAGTATCAGTTTACTTCAAACAAAGCCAGTTGTTACAATTCTTTTGTCTAACTTGCCAATATTATCCTATACATGCAAGTGTAATATTTGCTGTGTCTGAAATAGCTCCCACACACTCTCTTTGACTATTTACTCTATAGACTGTTCTATCTCTAGCCCTATAGAGTATAGATGTAAGGGGTACACTGGCTCAAATTCAGACCACACTCACCTGAGAATGCTCCAGAAGTAAATTTAAAGTGTAAAAAAATCTTTATGCCTTGTGTTGCTTTAGTGGCTTGGTAATGTGGATCAGCTGTAGATTGGATTTGACACACACTATGAGTGAAATGATGATGCATATCTAGGGACAGAATTTGTCCACTGAGAATTCAGACAATACTGCAGAATGGCTGACACCAAAATAATGCATTACATGGTAAATAAGGAAATTTAGACCCAAATATTTTCTTGCTTTCTTTCTGTGTACCTGAATTTTGAAGCAGGGGAAGTATGGGAAAAAAAGTGTACAAGGACAACGCTTCTGCTACTCTGATGTCCACTCACAGTACAGTGCTAATTGGTAGCTGGTTTCTCTGCTCTCTGCGAAATGCCCCACTCAATAGAAAATGGACTTTAATTTTAAAGTCCAGTAAAACTTGAAACCAGTCATTTGTTGATCATTTTGATGATGTTTCAAGTCAGAAGATTCTGCAAGCCTGTAGAGAAATTACTAGATACCTCATGAACTGATAACTTGCATTAACTGATGTGTTTATGAGTAGGTCCACTCACCTCTAACAGCTTGTCAGATGGCCACAATAGGAATGGAATATGTGGACATTAATGTACCCAGTCTTTCATAACTGTAAACAGGTGTTGTTGTCTAACAAGATGGCAGGAACCCCCAGCTCTGGTGTTTTTATTCTCACTCATCCCACAACTATCTAGTCCTAAGACGTGGCCTTCAGTTTGCCAGAGATATTTTGGGCCATACCAACTCCCTCCCCCAGTAAATTGCCAGACCACACCTCTAAGAGAGACAGCAGGCATCTTCAATCAGCAGTCCAAAAATAGTACTAGGGGATGGTCCACATGAAACTATACTTCTGGAGCTCTCTCCTCTTTTTCCTTGTTCCCTACTCCCACCCCAAATGCATTCTGTCTCTAAACTAGTGGGACAGGGACAGGGTTTCGCGACAATAAACAGACAGTAGTGTGAAAGTATATAAGGGCACCAGCACAGTGTGATATTGGAGGAGCACTGACAAGCACAACTGCCTAAAGAACCATTCTAAGGACTTCTATTTACACAGTCCCAGAGGACTGACATATTTTCACTGACCGGATTTAACCATGAAGTGGAGTGTGGCACTGTTTTTTGCTGGGCTTTTTGGTGCCTTGGGGACAGTTTTCATCCTCCTGTCATTTGGTACAGATTATTGGCTCTTGGCTTGGGAGACTTGCAAAACAGAGGTTGGTGGAAGGATGGGTTGGTGTTTCACTGATGTTTGTATTTAAAGAAACATTACAGTAATGAAATGGAACATGTTTAATTATAACATCTAAGTGCCATTTTGATGAGATTAATTGTCAGCTAATTATATTGCTTGCCACATAGAACACACTCTGAAGGGTATTGATATTAGAACCTGAAGTCTAAACTGTACCACATTGTCTCTTAGATCTGCTTTAATGAAGCTTTATCCACAATTCAGTATTCATGCAAGCCTTAGTTTTAGATTGCATCAATGTATGTTTCGATTTGAGTGTGGTTGCAAATCAGGCCACTATTTACAGTGTCACTGAAGCAACAAGTATAGAATATCACATGCTAGAGCATGATACCAGACTTAATGATGGGCAATGAAACTGGAATCTTACTGCAATGTCTGCACTCTTATGCCAAATCTATTCATGGAAGTCACACACATGGCAGTCGTTTCCAAAGGGACAAGCTTTGGCTCTGCAAACGTGTCAGCGGAAGTCACAACAGGAACACTCTTTTCATTAGAATCAAGTGAAGGCCTTTCTTGGAGATCTGTTTGTTTTTACAGAGGAAAATTACAGAAGCAATCAGAAGTTTTAAATGTACAGTTCTGGTGTTACTTGAGCACTATTATTAATATACAATTATTTTATTGTATATTTTGCCTTCCCCGTTGATAAAGAGAATAGAATATTTCTTAAAGTCTACTACTTGAATTCATAAAAGATAGCCTTAATTCATGAATTCAGTAAGACAGGATGGTATGGCTTTAGCATAAAATTGTATCATTCCAGCTGTTTTGTGTTCATACAACACAATAATACTTTTTTTGCCATTTAGCTATCTATTGTTTTATAGCTTTGTACATTTGCCTTTATTAGCTTATAACATATTTGCTGACTTACATACCAAGACACGCACACTTGCATACATGCATCAAAATGCATAGCAAACATTCCCTCTGGCCTCAGCCCTCTGCTCTGTGCTCTTCCACAGCAAGGGGATTCGATGGTGAACCCGCCTGCCGATGATGGAAACTCCTCCACCTTTTACCATGAGGGCTTTTTCTGGCGCTGCTCATTTGGAGGAAGAGGGGATGAGGACATTATCTTGAAGTTCTGGTTCAGTAAGGCAAACTTTCTTGGCTGAAAGAAATGGACCCCTTTACAGAGATACTAATAGACTGGACTTTTGTGATGGTCAATAAAGAAAATAACTGAAGAGTGATTTTAAAACATACATAGAATCATGCTTACAGTGATGATACTTCAGGTGTAAAGTAATGAAGTGTGATGGTTGACCGTTTTTGCCGGTGATACCAGTGTCACTGTTGCAACCATATACTATAGGCTACCAACAAATGGTGTTTTTCCATTGCACATGCAAAAACATACAGAGGTGTAAAACAGAACAGGGGGATTATAGCTAATATATGCTAATTCATTTTCTAGTTTTATTTTGCCTACTTAGACATCTGGAATGGTCATTGTGATAGAAGTAAAATTGGATGTTTCTTTATTGTGGCCAGCAGCAATGGCATTGTTAAATTCACCATGGAAGTAGTATTTGGAATAACTGTCTTACTTATTAATTGTTCCTTTGTCTGATCATTTGGTTAACCAGATTATATTGTCAGCAGGGAAAAACGACCTGTGCTGAAGGGTTTTAAAATGTGTCAATAACAGAAACAAAACAAAATAATCTACACTGTAAAGAAATGATGTTCCTTGCTGTTTTTATGCTGTAAAATCCTGCTGCTATAATCTTAGGAATATTAAATAAAAGTTTGGTCAGACAAAGCAGGGAAATAAAGTAGCATAGATGCGTATAGCTTTTGATAGCATTAATAAACAGGACTAAGTACCATGAGGCCATGAAGGCTGTTGATGCCAGTCTTTAGAAGCTACCAAAAACTAAGTGAAAGATTTGGTACTTGACTGCTGGCCCCTGTGAAAAGCGTATTTTTTGTTTTCTGATGTTCTTTGGCTCCTGTGCTGTATGCCATTACTGCACCCTGGGTAAAATCTGCAGAAGTTAGCAGGAAGGCAGACAGTGAAGTAAACTGAAGATGTAGTAAAGCCTGTTTAACTGGACAGATACACACAAGAGTAGTTCATGATTGATTATAGCATAGTATACTGTATAGTGAGGTTCAGTATTGTGAAGGATTGCTGAGACAATACAGATGTTACTCCTCCTTTTTACTGACAATATTTTGTGCCAGATGAGTAATATACAGCATAGTGACCATCAAAACTAATTGTACATGTTTTTATGGTTATCCCCACAGCAAACCAGCCACACTCCAAAGTGTGTATACATGCCTACCTGTCTCCCTTCCCTGTATCTGAACAGACCCACAATGCAACCAGTTATGAGTCTGCCATCAGTAAGTAACTTTCCATACACACTTTTGCTTTGATTGGTCCCTTTCTTTTTCTGTGCACTAAATTGTACTGTTCAATGTTACTTGTATTTAAATGTGTCAAGAGTGGTCACTAAACACCCAGTTATTTATGTTGCATATTGCAATTATATTTCAGTAGCAACTAGTTGGTTGTGTTGTGTAGTCTACAGAGGCTTCTGGAGTGTCTTCATGTTGTTGGGTGTGGCTGCAGTCATCTTGGCTGGCTTCATCATAATCTGTGCTGCTCCATTCACCAATCCCTGCCTCTATAAAGCAGGTGGTGGACTCTTCCTCACAGCTGGTGAGCTAAGTACTACAGCAGTGCCTTTTAATTTCTGTTCTCGAAAAGAAAAACTATTTTTTTTGCAGTTTATTTTAGAAATCTCTAAGCATTCCCCACCAATACCTGCCATTTGTCTGATTCTCCTATTCTCCCGCATCCTCTTAGGTTTCTTCGTCCTTCTTGCCACTGTACTGTCTGTAATCTGGTTGGAAGTGATGGATGTGGTGGGTTTATATGTGGATTACCAAAAAAGTCATCTGTGTCCAGGCTTTCAGCTGAATATTATGTATGGCCTTTCCTTTATGTTCGCCCCAGTAGGCGTGTTCTTCTGCCTACTCTCAGGCTTGCTCTTCCTCCTGATTGGGCGGGCACTGAAGAGGCATCTCTAATAAGCATCTTAATGACCAGCAGAATGCTATTTGTTCATGTACTTGTACTTATGAATATATAACAGTGAGTGTATGGAATTAATACAAATGTTAACATATATGTATTCTTTGCTAGAGGGGGAGATTTATTTATCCTGACAGTGCAGGATAGAGAGAAAATTAATCATATACGTGTTTTCACTGGAGGACCATGGCTGATATGGGCAGTAGGTATTTTTCCGTGAAACAGGAAGTTTTGTCTTGCCAGACTGACTTATTGGCTGGTCACAGAATGACCAGTCCTATGTCTGACATTTTATAAAACTACATTTATCAAACCAGACAGATTACCAAAGCTATTTTTATTTAATCTTTTGTTCAAGCATGGTTATAAGTTGAGTACTGTAATACTGTTAAATTGTGGGGGTGGTTTAGGGATATGGGATCACTTGGTGTGTGTGTGTGTGTGTGTTTGTGTGTGTGGGTGTGCATGCGTATGTGCATCCTTGCACATATGTATAGGTTGATGTAACAGTTTTCTTTAAAAATCTCTGTGATTCTTATAAGATTTACACTACTGGTCAAAGGTTGGGACACATATGCTCAGAAAGATATTATCTATTTGTACTATTTTCTACTGTTTTATTATAATCATGCAGATATTAGCACTATGCAATAATGTATGGAGTTGGATGGGTGACCTTACCTTCTTAAAGGTATTCACACACCCTTGCCATGTTCTCAACCAGCTTCATGAGGGATCCTCACCAGAACCAGCTTTTCTCAACTAGTCATAGCACTTGTCAAATTCTAAAGTTCTAAATGAAAACTACTTGTCTGGGGAAACAATTTAATTTTAAGTAAAAACTACTTGTCTTTATGTAAAAAAAAATACATATATTTTGATTCATTAATAAATTCATGCCAAGTGAACTTGGGCATTAGTTGACTATTTAGTTTTGTCTTAGAAATAAATTTCAACCATAAGGCTTTATCTAAATGTCCTGAAGACTATAAAAGTATATATTCAGTCGAGAGCGTCCTATTGACTGGTAGTGTAGCTTATAAAATCAACTGTGTAGAAATATATGTACATTTTCTTGAATATGTATCACCATGCTAATCTTATAGTACAGAGTACTGAGTTGGTTTTTAACATTTATTAAGAATATTTTAGTGTCTTGCATGATAGTCTTCTTTAAAGAACAAAAAGCTTATTTTTCTACCAGACCTGAAAGGTTATGACACTTATATGACTAAGATGTTTAATGTTCTTAGTTTTCATATGACCAGCTAGTTTTCGTCTGTCCAGATGAGTGGAACCTTTTCAGCTCAAGCTTAAAAAGTTTTTCCTTTGTAAATAATATTTAATATTGCTGTAAGATGATATTTTAAAAGTTTTATTTTCAACGAATTAATAAACGTTCACGCTAAAATCACAATGAATTGACTTGGTTAATATGCTTTTTACAGAAGACTAAAGGTTCAGTTTTGAACACAGGCTTCACAGTGCAGTGAATTTCTGTCCAATCATGGATTTTTCTCATCCTGACCTCTTTTTTTCTAGTAGACTCTAATATATAAACTAATATATAATGGTGTTAGGTTTCCATTGTCCATGTAGACATTCAAGATTTTCTAACCTATACAGATTACCTCTGAACAGAGGTGAGGAACAGAAAAGGAACAGTGCTCAGACGGACTCTCTGATTAATATAGGAACTGCTGTCAGAGATATGTCAGGAGACAAGACCTGGCAGATGATTCTGTTTAACACATGCAGCTTTGGGAAATATGACTCAACTGCATGGCAGGTGACAGCTGTGTGTGTGTGTGTGTGTNTGTTAGTAAGAATGTGTGTCATTAGTCTCTCAGTGTTTGTATGAGTGTGCAAAAAAAGAAAGAAAGCTTTATAAGAAAAGTGGTTGGGAAGTAAACTTGTTTTACCAGCCAATTGTTTGGATTGCTCATACAATGGTTTTCTTTATTTTTACAAGTTTGCTTCTATTTTAGAATAATAATGAAGACACTGAACCAGGGTGGCATGGTGGTGCAGTGGGTCACATTGCTGCCTCACAGCTCCAGGGTCTCAAGTTACTGTCAATGTGGAGTTTTACATGGTGTCCACATGGGTTCCCTCCAGGGTTCACTGGTATGCTGGTCATGCTGGTAGGTGGATTGGCTACAGCAAATTGCCCCTAGTTGTGGATTAATGTGCATGGCCTCACATTCATAGTGTATTCCCACCTTGCACACAGTGTTCCCAGGATGAGGCTCCAGATCCACAGTGACCCTCACCAGGATAAAGAGAATATTGAAGGTGTCCAAGAAAATGACAATAACAGTGATACTAGACAATCATGGCCATCTGTGGGGCCATGTATGCACAAGGGTGCTCATGCATGCACAAGGGACAGATAGCTCTTTCCTCAAAGTGTGTTATGCTGCCCTATGATGTGGCATGAAAAAATGTGGTTGGCTCACATGTCTCTGAGGAAGCACATGGTAATCTGTACCCTGCCTGGTTAGTAGCTGTTGTATGATGGGGGAGCTGACTGGTGGGATGATGGGATTTGGCCACGGCTATATTAGAGAGAAAATTGGGGGAAAAATTACTATCTGCAAATCTCTTTTACATATTTTAAATTCTCTATAGTATTCCTGATGATTCCTCAATTACCACCATGTTCTAAATGAAAACTGCTTGAAATTAGACTGCTTCCTTTACATCAAAATTTCATTAGACAGTGAAAATGCTCACTATCCACTTTAATAGGAACACCTGTACACCTGCTTATTTATGCAGTTATCCAATCAGCCCATTCACGTGGAAGCATCATAATACAGAAGATCATGCAGAGACAGGTTACGAGCTCCAGCTAAAGTTCACATCAAACATTAGAAAGAAGAAAAATTCTCTGTTCTCTTTGACTTTAAGCATGGTATGGTTGTTGTTGCCAGATAGGCTGGTTTGAGTATTTCAGAAACTGCTGATCTCTTCAGAATTTCACACACAACATTCTCTACAGTTTACACATAGTGGTGTGAAAAACAAAAAACACTGAGTGAGCAACTGTTCTATGGGTGGAAACACTTTGTTGATAAGAGAGGTCAGAGGAAAATGGCCAGATTGGTCCAAGCTGCCAGGAAGGATTTGGTAGCTCAAATAATCACTCTTTACAGTCTGAGACTATGGGCACAAGCCCATTGAAACTGGACAGTTGAAGATAGGAACAAAAATCAACTAGTCTTTTTGTAGTCTTCAACTGCTTTGGTATGCCTTTGCCCATGATTGCCTCAAATTCTTGTTCTTGGCTGATAAGAGTGGAACCTGATGTGGTCTTCTGCTGTTGTAGCCCATCCACCTCAAGGTTGGATGTGTTGTGCATTCTGAGATGTTCTTCTCCTCACCACAGTGGTAAAGAGTGACTATTTGAGTTACTGTAGACCTCCTGTCAGCTCAACCCAGTCTGGTCATTCTCCTCTGATCTCTCTCATCAACAAGGCGTTTCAGGCTGCAGACCCTCCACTTACAGGATGTTTTTTGTTTTTCGCACCATTCTGTGTAAACTCTAGAGACTATTGTGTGTGAATATCCCAGGAGATCAGCAGTTTCTGAAATACTCAAACCAGCCTACCTGGTACCAGCAAACCATGCCACGGTTAAAGTCACAGAGATCACAATTTTTCCCCATTCTGATGCTTGATGTGAACATTACCTGAAGCTCTTGACCTGTATCTGCATGATTTTATGCCTTGTGCTGTTGCCACATGATTGAATGATTAGATAACTGCATAAATGAGCAGGTGTACAGGTGTTCCTATTAAAGTGGAAGGTGAGTGCATATTCAATATAGTGTCCAAACATTTGACTGGTAGTATATTTGTTTGCAAACATTGTACAAACATACAAATGTGTCTTTGTATGTTTGTGTATTCTTTTTTCAGTATTAATGTGCTTTTGTCTGTATTGCCAGGATTTGTCTGTAGTGCTCTTAGCATGTCTTGGGCACTGTAAATATTGGCCAATGATGATTTTAAAGAGCCAGCAGAAGTCATGTATAATAGACACATTACTGACCTATTACTGACCTCTGTGCTTGTAAACAAGCCACTACATTGGTACTGTTTCTGAAATGAGAGTGATCATAGGCAGAGGCATTACATGAAGCGTGGCTACAGCAGCCACAAGATGTCAGTAATGCATCATAAAATGCCTCAATGTCCGCATGAGAGCATGCGGATGAGGGCAGGTGTTTATACTAGGAGATAACTCATATAAACTCATGCCAGGCAATCTACGCAATTCCAGATGGGTAGTATAACAGAGAGAGAGAGAGAGAGAGAGAGAGAGAGAGAGAGAGAGAGAGAGAGAGTGTTCTGTATGGATATGCTGTTGCATGTTCTGATCTTGGCAAGGATATCATTAGATTCTGAGACCCAGGTGATTGTTGTGCAGTTCCACATGATTAAGCCAGATAATTGTGTGTTGATAGCACAAATGTTCACAGGGCCTTGTGGAATACAGTACATATTTCCATAGCATTCTTTCCAGAGAAGCCAAGAGAGCTCAGCAGAAGTAAAAATAGAGGTGAAGACTAAAGAGTCTGATTAAGGTAGAGACACAACTGATGGTCAAAGACACTTATTATGGACTAAGTTCACATTAGCTAGCAAGTTACTCGTGTCACTTGTAGTTTGTTTCTTGTGGATATCTACTGACAGCTACTGTTATCGCTTGTGGGTATGCACTGTCCAGCATTTTTTTTTTTTAAGTTCAGATGAAAAATGGAAGTAGATATATGTAGCTTCTAATACTAATTAGATAAACAATGCGCTAATCTGTGTGAAAGTTGTTGTTTGATTTACATCTTATGCTAGGCTTTTACATTTAAACTATGTACACTCACTAGTGGTAGCAAAGTGCTACTTACTTCCAAGCTTTATATTCCATAATGTCTCTATACACATTTAATGAGAGGTTGTATATGATAGGATAAGGTGAATCGAGTGTCATATCGTTTTTCATCCATTTTAGTGCATAACAGTAAATAGAAACTAAGTGCAGGCAGGAATAAAGCTTTGAATGGGAAAGTTAAGAAATAGCGGCCCACACACATTATTTTTTTTTTACTGTGACCTGCGTAATTTGCATAGAATTGAGAAAATCTCAATTCAAATGTCACTTGTCATGCTGTGTCTTTGTTGCTTGTCACTGAAAACTTAGAAAATGAATGCCACTGACATTAGCAAACATTGCTGCTTGCTAATGTGAGCTTAGGGTAAAGTCTTTGATTAGGTTAGTGACAAAACTGAGGACTAAAAATGATTATAGTAGAGATAGAGCTAAATATTAAAAGCCCTAATTAGTCCAGAAGCAGGGGCTGGACGGGTATGCTGGGGATGCACTGTGCTGGGGTACATTTGGAACAAATTCTCCAAAATTGAGGTCAACCAAATGCCCCAGATCTCTGCACCCCCGTGGAAACACTGCTCTGGAAGCAACAAACCGAGTACCTGTACTCAAGAGGGTATATATCAAGCATTAGTGGATTTGGACCATACTCAGTCCCTTATTCATATAGGTCTAATCTGATGTACACACTTATGCTGTGGTGCCTCTGGAAATGAAGTATAAAAGTCAAAACACTTATCCACTTACCTCAGGAGAATTTGCTTGAGGCCAAGCAGTGGTATCAGTGGCTCTATAATAGTCTTTCCTCCTGGGTGAATCAATTTGCATCAGGATTTAAAATGCACATGAAGACTCTAAAATTATTCATAACCTGAAAAAAAACAACAAAAGTTTTATTCTGCTTCAAATTGTGTAATTAGGGACAGGTGGTAAGGGTTAGAAATAAAGTATAATGTAGCAGAGAAGACTCTTGTCTCATGTGAAGAAATGAATAGGGGCTTAAACATCCTGTGGGTGCATTTACTTCTGCGTCACTTTGCTATGAATTAATCGTACAAAAGCATTTATATATAGATTCCACACTATATTTTAGAAAAGGAGGGCATAAGACCTGAAATCCTTATTTAAAGAAGACATTTTCCCATGCACATTCACTTTTATTAATCCCATCATCTGTGTATAAAAAGAGTTTCTTTTCTGTGCATGTGTCCACACTAAAATGCCTAATATCTTTTAAAAAGCGACAAAAACTACAATTGCTAGAAAAATACTCAGTAAGCTTTGAAGGCAGAATAAAAGAGTTATTTATAATCAGTTACATCAGAGCCCAAATTCTGTAAAAAGAAATAGCATATATACATATATGTGTGTGTGTGTGTGTGTGTGTGTGTGTGTGTGTGTGTGTGTGTGTGTGTGTGTGTGTGTGTTTATGTGTGAGTGTGTATGTATTGTATTTATACACCATGCAAATCAAGTTTATAATACATTTAGCACATTGTTATTCTAATAATTTTTATATATATAATTTTCTTTTATATATATTATAATAATATTTTTTCATGCTGCTAAAGTTATGTTTTGGCTCTACATACATAATCCAGTTGCTGCAAAGGGAAAATTGGCTTTGTAAGCTGATATGTATGGAACCCAGCCTTACAGACCTAATGCATAATAAGTGAGTCTTGGCCTCTGTTTAAAATAAGATATATTGGTTTATAGTTATTTATTATATTATATTATAAGTCTGTTGTAGGCTACATGTAAATATTCTGAGTTGACTCTGGTTTGTAGCTGTGGTTAGGCTGCAGTAGTCCTCTCCCACCCGTGTGCTACGTGTGACTCATTTGCTTGAAGTTCTTCCATCCTACACTGTCCCGAGGCCTTTCCCCTTAGTCTTGTAATCTTTCCCGTAATCTCTTTCAACGTTTTATTTTCTTTGGCTTTCCCCTCGGAAACCTGGTACTATTTGAATTGCATGAACAAAAAAGTGGCAAGTCTTATTAAAGGTTGGATTCTGTGTAGAAATTATTTAACATAATTTCAGAAACGTCCCTGAAATAATGAATAAACAGTGAGTTATATAAACACTGTATTAATGCAGAGCACGAGCATATAATTAAGACGCATCATTCTGAAGCAAGAAGAGAGAAGTGTTCAGGGCGCGCGCGCGTGTGTGTGTGTGTGTGTGTGTGCGTGTGTGTGTGTGTGGTTGCGTGGTCCGGGGTTTATGTTTTATATCATAGCTGGGGCCAAATGACACCACAAGGATAGAAATATCTGACGTTTTGGACCTTGTGGAGACATTTGCCAAGTTCCTATGAGGTAAACTTTAATTACTAATTTTACATTAAGTGGCTGTATTAATAGTTATGTTTGTGAAAAGTCCACTCAAGACAATCGTGTGTGTGTGTGTGTGTGTGTGTGTGTGTGCGCGCGCGCGCGCGCTTGTTTTCATGAAGGACAACCAGCGAGCCCTGTGCAGCACGACGTCCTGATGCAGAAGTATAAATCAGTCTTAACCCTCTCCTTAATGAAAAAGTGGCAATGCAACAAAGAGAAAACAAGCAGCGTTTAAATATGATTACAACAGAAGAGAAAATGGTCATAATGCTTTTTTTTTTCTTTTCTTTCCACAACAAGAAAGAAAGGAAGACAGTAAAAGACTGCGCCTCATTATTAAACCGTTTTTATTTCATCATAGCCATGGTTTAACGTGATTACAGGCTCTTTTCAAGTGTGTGTGTGTGTGTGTGTGTGTGTGTGTGTGTGTGTGTGTGTGTGATGTGCGCGTGCGCTGTAATTAGCGCGGGATCTCCTCGCTAAGGTGACGCGCTCCTCATCACACACACACACACACACACACTACGCTCAATTCAGGTAATGTCTCATCACGTTTAACCCAATTTCAGCTGTCCGTGTTGTCCCATCTGTTCAATGGCACACAAAGGGTTATTGTAGGCCACTGCTCTGCAGTGCCAGGCTTTTGATTTTAATTGCGGTGGCACTCATCTACTCCTCTTCACTCAAAGGCTCGAATACGCCGTTTGAAATGTAAGCGTGTGAGAAGCTGATTTTTTTTTTCTTCCTCGCTTTCTCTCCCCCTTTCTCCCCTCCACTTAATGCTTGTGATACATTAAAAGGTGTAATCCGACTGAAATGGAAATTGCGCTCCTTGAAAACGGATGATGAGAGGAAGATGGCAGGGCCGGCGTCGTGCTCCATCAGAGAGGCGAGCCTCCCCCACTTTCACTCCCAGATTGTGCTCGCCTTCTTATAGTGGTTAATGGTGGAGCTGCCAGGCAGGTTGATTACAAGGTTACCATAAACAATCCTTTTCAGACGCGCCAAGGGAAATTATGGGTTGTGTTTGTACTGTATGTGTGAGTGCAGTTTGTCCCTTATGCCATGATTTGTATCAGGGTAGTGGCCTTTGGGTGATTGCTTGCAATCATTCCTGCGCAGGCACAAACTTGGATGAGTCTGTCCAGCTCAATGTATGAAAGCATGCCACACATATTCAGCTTCGTCACACGGAAGACAGCATGCTGTACAAGTCCAGCTCCATCACATGTAAGAGGGCATTCTGCACCTGTCCAGCTCCGGCACACATAAGAGGGCATGTTGCACCTGTCCAGCTCCATCACATGTAAGAGGACATGTTGCACCTGTCCAGCTCCGGCACACATAAGAGGGCATGCTGCACCTGTCCAGCTCCGGCACACATAAGAGGGCTCACTGAGCACGTTCAGCTCCAGCACACGTAAGAGAGCACACTGGACACGTCCACCTCCATCACATGTAAGAGAGCTCGCTGTACACATCCAGCTCCAGCACATGTAAGAGGGCATGCTGAACATGTCCAGCTCTGGCACACGTAAGAGAGCTCACTGAGCACGTTCAGCTCCAGCACACGTAAGAGAGCGCACTGTACACGTCCAGCTCCAGCACATGTAAGAGGGCTCGCTGTACACGTTCAGCTCCATCACGTGTAAAAGAGAGTATTGCACAACATCCATCTCCAGCACATGTAAGAGGGCATGCTGCACCTGTCCAGCTCCAGCACACGTAAGAGAGCACACTGTACACGTCCACCTCCATCACATGTAAGAGAGCTCGCTGTACACATCCAGCTCCAGCACATGTAAGAGAGCATGCTGAACATGTTCAGCTCCGGCACATGTAAGATAGCTCACTGAACACGTTCAGCTCCAGTACACGTAAGAGAGCGCACTGTCCACGTCCAGCTCCAGCACATGTGAGAGAGCTCGCTGTACACGTCCAGCTCCAGCACATGTAAGAGGGCATGCTGAACATGTCCAGCTCCAGCACATGTAAGAGAGCTCGCTGTACATGTCCAGCTCCAGTGCATGTAAGAGGGCTTGCTGTACATGTCCAGCTCCATCACACATAAGAGAGCACACTGTACACGTTCAGCTCCATCACATGTGAGAGAGCTTGCTGTATACGTCTAGCTGCAGCGCTTGTAAAAGGGCATGCTGCACCTGTCCAGCTCCAGCACGTGTAAGAGAGCTCGCTGTACATGTCCAGCTCCAGCGCATGTACGAGGGCATGCTGCACCTGTCCAGCTCCATCACATGTAAGAGAGTGTGCTGTACATGTCCAGCTCCAGCACATGTAAGAGAGCTCGCTGTACACGTCCAGCTCCAACGCATGTAAGAGGGCTCGCTGTACACGTCCAGCTCCAGCACATGTAAGAGAACACGGTGTACATGTCCAGCTCCATCACATGTAAGAGGGCTTGCTGTACACATCCAGCTCCATCACATGTAAGAGGGCTCGCTGTACATGTCCAGCTCCAGCACATGTAGGAGAGTGTGCTGCACATGTCCAGCTCCAGGTGTACATCCTCTCACACGACGTGTACAGGTCGAGGTCATGTACATCCTCTCACACGACATGTACAGGTCGAGGTAGACATGTAGGAGAGTGTGCTGCACATGTCCAGCTCCAGTGATAGTGTCGAAATGTAGTGGAGTCACCAGTTCTACACTACGTTCACTGTTTTTAGCCCTCAGTTGGTTAGTTGTGTGTCTGATACATTTGTTTCTGTCTTTGAAGAGTGAGATTTCTTCTTACTTGTAGAATAACATTGCACAAGACATTTTTCTTTCAGATGTTGCTACATCACTAAATATAAATGCAATTGTTAGTCAGTTCAATCCAAGAAATCATATACAATATTTTATGATCACATACAGTAGCTCATGTTTGTTATGTTTGTGGTTACAGCCGTTAAAGTAATCAAGGGGTTTTGCTATTTGATCAGGAAAGATTAATAATGCAGCACAAGCCAAATAGTGTACTTTTAAAACAAAGTAAGAATGCTAATAATAATAATAATAATAATAATAATAATAATAATAATATAATTGCAAGTTTTGTTTAAATATACTGCACATTTTTGTGTTAAATATGTTTATTGATTATATTTTTAATATTGAGGACATTTTAGTCTATTCAGTCTATTCCTAATTGTCTGTGAAGTCCGCCTGAACAATATTAACATTTTTGTATAAAAAGAAAAAAAATGACTTTGGGAATGTGAGTTTTTTAATTAAATATGATGGAAAGATTGTTTAGTGTTGAAATAGTTTTTAGGCACTTCTCTGTTACAGAAAATAAGCAGACATTTGGGTGTTGGAGTAATTAGTTTAATTTAAAGTGGTTTGCCTCCCAGCAGGTTGGGGTGAACATCAGGGACTGCTGCAGGCCGGTGGGCTTTGATGAGGATTTGCAGGAGTGAAAGACTGAGGTTTGGATTGTGGCTGTAGGCCATATTGTGCAAAGGAGACCTTTCCCCTGTCTGAGGGTAAGAGGCCTGGTAAGAAACCACCAGTCTGGGGAGAGAGGACAGAAACAGCTTCATTTCCCTCTCTCACACTAACAGATTCCCTGTTACATTTCCACAATGTCATGCAAAATAGATAAATGTATGAGTTATAAAATTTTATATACAGTACGTAGTAGTGTGCAAAAGTCTTAGACCAGTTAATTAGCTGGCCAGTAGGATTATTTGTAAAACAGCATATTAAAAATATATCAGGACACGAGAGTTATAAGTATTATACATAAGTGTTATAAGAGTATGACTTGTAAGTTGTGTCAATAATGTGATTGCCTTTGCTCTTCTACACCTGTATATGGTAATGATTTATAATCCCACTATCACCTCTCTAAGTTTCTTCCCCATGGTGTTTCAGGGAGATTTTCCCTGCCACGGTCATAAGGTGAATAAGGGTGCAAACTGAAATCATACACACTAAAGGTACAGCTGAAATACAATAAGTAAAATGACATGTGTGTGTGAATTACCTGTGACTGGCAACCCAGCCTGTTGAGTTCTACACATAACCCAACATTGTGTGCTCAGTTGTATATTGACCCAACACTGGATTACAGAAATAACTCATATTGACTCAGTTAAATTTAGAGTGTATAGGCCTCTAAATGAAAAAGATCAGGCAAGGTATAATATGATATAATAAGTGAAATTCTAAATATACCCTGTGTTATAGCTTGGAGTTGCAGCTTTCATGGGAGTGTAAACACACTAATAAAAGCAAAACTGCTGTTTTGTCAGTAGCTGATTTTAAACTGATGTTTTGAACTCTCACTAAAGGGAAGTCATCTGCGTGCAGCTTCTCATCAGCTGCTCAAGTGTAGGTGTTAAGTTGTAAACAGTTTTAGGTGGCTAAAAGAGTGCTCACAGTGTCACGACATATCACTGGCAACAACAAACTGATATAGATTGGAACTATGTTACATTAAACTACTATACATTAAGGTTTTTGTTTTTACAAGCGAGGAAAAATAAACTGGAACTATTTTTTTTTATTCATCAGTTCAGTGTTTCAGTCTACTGTATGTTTCTCTTTTGTAAGCACACTTACTTTATTCCAGGGGAATATTTGTTGGTGTTGGTTGGTCATGCTCATTTGCTCCTTTACGTGCAGAATATGACCGTGCAGATATTAGGAGCTCCTCTGCAAAGTGAACTTGCACAAGCTGACGGTTAATGTAGCAGTATGACTGCTTCTTTACAATTGGAAGTTACTAGCTAGCAATTAAACTGAATGGATAATTAACACTTAAGCATTACTGGGAAAGGAGAATATTTTACCTGCTTCGTCCGGTTCATCCCTCTCATTGTTATTACTGCTCTGCTCTTCCCGTCTCTCTTCCACCTCCCCCTGACCCTAAGCAGCGTTTATGTCACAGCCGAGTAGGAAGCGAGGTGCACTGTTTTCTGTGAACAGTTAAATAAACAGTTAAATTAAATAAAATGCCATTTATATACATGCTGAGCTCTTTACTCAAATGTCGTGGGAAACACTGAGATGCATGCCAGGTAAAATGCTTTCAGCAGTTTAGTTTCCACTGTGGCTTTAGGCTTTCGGACAGTAAAGAATAAGAGGTTTCGTGTATGGTGTGAGTGTTCATTGTGGATCATTTTTATGTGCTTTTAAAATCAGAATCCAAAATCTGAACAAACTGTAATAGACTTTAAAAACTGGCATCAACACTGAGTTTTCAAATGTGTCTTAAAGTAAGGAGAAATATGATAGACAGCTCGCATTGTATTTTTTATACTTATTTGAACAATCCAGGAACTTTTGAACACTTTTTTTGAAGTTAAGAGCTTATTCAAGAGTCATATATGGAACATATTATGCATGACGGTCCCTAAGCCTAAAGTAGCTGTTTAGGATTCATCGGTTCACTTCAAATCTTATTTCCCAGCTTATGCTTAATTCCTCTATAGAAATATCAATTATTTCCCTAATGTATTTCAAATCCTCATCTTCGACCGTGATCTTATCCTACAAAGCCTCAGTCGAACAGGAAAATGCTCTTAATGAAGGTGGAATGTGTAGAGAAAATAAGATGTTCGGTGTTATTGCAGACCCTGAAGCAAACAAAGCTCCATCTACATCTTTTGTTGACAAAAATCTCCATTTATAGTAGTTTAATACTGAACATTTTATTAGCAGAACAATTCTATAAACTCACTGTGTATAAAGGTTCGATAAGTGAATCCAAGTTTGTCCTCATGACAGTAACATTGTTATAATGCGTTTCTTTTGGAGGTAACAAATATTTGCACATGTTCTACTTGTTAAACATTTTTGCCATACACATGTATCCTGTTTTTGATACATAAATATATTATGGTGGTGAATGTAAATTCTAATGATGTGGAACTCTTCCTATTAAGGTTAAATTGAACACATAAGGAAACAAAGTTTAATATGAGAAACACTATACTGTATGATCATTCTGAAACATATTATCTGTGTGAGATATTCTTAAATATTGTATTTGTGTGTTATTGTATGTGTTGTGGACCAACACAGATAAATCATAATTATGTGCCCTTTAATGTGGTCTAAGGGCCCTCTCAGGTTGTAAACTAGTAAAAAGGATTTAAAAGGAAAGCTGCCTCTGTGTGCTGCCTGACGCTATCCATATGAAATGATTGTATGTCCATCAAATACAAAACGGGTTTACAAATGAAAAACATGCAGAATGTCTTTCATCTTAGCGGTGAGGCCACATCTGGGAGACACATGTCCTAGTGGAAAGCATCTACCCGTACTGAGGTCTGTAGTTGTGTTAGGCCAGTCATTTTCTGCACATTCAGCTCAAACTTTTACGCCTTCTTCATTGTATTATATTTACTTTGATATGGGTGACTGTCCTTGTGTTAGTATGGATTTCTGTAAAATAGATTTCTGTAGAATGTGTAAGTGTGTTTGTGCAAGTAAGGCGCCCCCCCTCCCCCCCACCAAAAAAAAAAAAAAAAAAAAAAACCTTGTTCAAACCTAACCAGACATTAGTGGGATTGTGGGCCTCCAGCATTTCAAACACCTTAATTAGTTATTCAGCTCCTTATTTGTGTTTGCTTCCCCCTCCGGCGCCTAATTAATGCTTAATGGAAACTGCTGAACTGAGCCTGTGGAGAGCTCATGAATATTGAAATTAGCCTGAACGATTTTTAAGGGGTTGCAGAGGGGAAAGAGGTTAGAATTGGTAGCACTGGTACTCATTATTGTTGTGAGATATATGCTTATGATGTACCTATACAAATATGCAGACATATAGTTAAAAGAATTTCTTC
Organism: Pangasius macronema; assembly: GCA_037577455.1. NCBI lineage: Eukaryota > Metazoa > Chordata > Actinopteri > Siluriformes > Pangasiidae > Pangasius > Pangasius macronema. Next base: position 10,102,333 of record CM074949.1, read on the forward strand.
AGTAAGACTATAATAATTTGCATGTATTTAAACCCAGACTAAAATCTATTTCAAGTATATACTACCATTAACCTCTTAGCACAATTTACCTGTATTAACAATGTTTTTATTGTGTTTGATGCGCATGATTTTAGTTGGCAGATTATAAAACTTCCCAACTCATTATATTCCACAAAACTGCCAAACTATTCCAGACAGCATTATTTATACATAATGCTGATTATTTAAAATGGAAGATTTGATGACTTGAACTGTAGTTTTCATGGCACAACCCCAGGTAACGCATCTTAATGATTAGCACATGAAATTGTAAACATGTTTATTAATGTTCCCTTGAAAAAAAAAGGGCTATGTGAACTGCAAGGGACTGCAAGCAGAAAATAATTTTAAAATATACACTAACAGGAGAAATTTTCCATAATTTATAAACAAATTTAGAATTCAAATGTGTTTTATTCAAATTCTTAGCATTTTTTATTGTCATGACTATTCAAGTCCATGAAACAATTGCACATTTACTACAACTTCATTTAAATAACATTTATGAAAAGTTATGCCCATTCTTTAACCGGAACAGGGAAACAAGACCTGTTTTCAGACCAGTGGTTTAATAAAGACTGGCGCTGGAGTCGCTAACGTTAATAAAAGTTATTCAAATACAGTTTGACTTATGACAAGATACGCAGTCCATGAACCCAAACATTCCCATTAGTGCATCCTGCATTAGCATAACAAGGGCTCGTCAGGCAGTTCAGTTTTCCTGACATCCACAAAGTGTGTTAAGAAGTGCAGGACTCTTTGGTGGAAGATGAATGCATATCTGTCCAGCCATGTGAGCAATCCAAGATCATGCAATGATAAAATATTGCTTGAAGTTACTTGCAATGTGTATGTAAATGAGCATTTTCCTGAAATTGTGAGGACAGGGTAAAACGTGTCTCTGGCATGGTGTAATACTGACAACATGATGGACATGTTTTAGGTTTGGGTTTTGGAGTTACATGCATGGAATTTTTACCAAAGTACCAAACGAATTAAATCAAAGGAAATAGATTTATCAAAGGAAAAGAATATCAAAAGGATCACAGAAATTACAATGCATACGGTGTTTTCATGCTTATACAGAATCAGCAGAGTGCCGATTTTACCAGAAGAGGAGAAAAAAATGATGTTTCACCCAACCTGTTAGCTGTTAATTTGCGTTTTCTTTAATTAGTGCATGTTAGAACAGAAGGAAAGTAGATGTAGATTACAAGAGCCTTACTAATTTGGTTCCTCGTGGTCTTCTAAGTTTATGAAAATATCTATTCAAGTTCATGCAGCCTCTTTAACATATCACTTGAAAAAAGATTTCTTGTGATTACAAAAAAGAATTGATATTTGAAAGAAGTAAATACATTCGCTTGAATTAGTGTACAGTGGTCACATTCATAATTAAAATATAATATCTGTGATGTCATTGCATTAGTATTGCTGTGTTATTTATATTCCTTTATTAGCGTATACATGTTGTCTAGCTGTGAATGGTGCAAACTGTAAATTTTTTAAAATGTAAAAAATCTCTTAGACCTTGCTAATCATGTCTACAGCAAGCATAAAAATAACCTATAAGGATCTTTTCTTAGGACGGTGACAGTCTCTTAGGTGACAGTTATGATCATAGACACTTGATAACATAAGCGTACATTCAGTAGGTAAAACTTCCAAAAGTCTTTTCTGTCACTTTCCATACAAGTTCTGTGCTTTTAAAATCTGGGAGTCATGGGTCACAGAAGAGCAGTAAGCATTGTTTTAGGCAGTGAAATATTAGCGGTGATAAACATTAAGGGCTCCGTCAAGCCCTGTTAGATATCCTCGACGTGGTTCAGTCATTCTGTGTTCCCAGGGCAAGGACTATTTAATTATCACACTAAATGAATAATCAAAAAGTCAATTTCCAAAGAACCCCCTGCTTGCCTGCATGAAGAAGACAATTGCATTTATAATATCTGTATGCAAAATCTGTCTCTCACCCCCCACCACCTCCATACACCCCCGCATGCCTTGGAGCTATGCAAAACAAATGCATATGAATCCCTCCCCCTTTCATGATTTAAAGTTGTCCTTTACAGCTAATGAAATGTTGTAGCGGTTCTCACTGCCTAGCATGGAGAAGGAGACTGATGGTACATCATGTTCTACACCACTCTTTAAGTGATTTTTATTGATCTATTTGTGCACGGCATGTCAGAAGAGGTTAATTATTCAATAATTGATCGCTTGCTGGCCTTGAAAAGCATGCAGATTGTGTATGTGCGAGGGTGAATCAAATCGAATCAGTGTGTCCTGATTTTGTGTAACGTTTACCTCTACACCAACTCGACAATCAACAGAGGTAATTAGATTTACTCTTAACATGAAAGCATTTGATACATACGAGGCTACTGCTGTTGAATTTTGTCGATCTGTCGTGCGAAGACATGTTTAAGGCAAATTTAGCATATTGATCAGGCCAGGGCTTAGCCACTAGATGGCAATACAGATTGTTTGACTTCAATGGCTGTCCTGGATAGGTGCTTAGGATGGATAGACATAGCTGTGTTCTTCTGTAGGTTTTCTCTTTTCCCACTATGTTTTCTTGTGATATTAGATCATTTAACAGGCTGAAGTCTATCGCGTTGATATGCACAATAAGTTTCAATGTTTTTTTTTGTATGCATCTTGTCATTTAAACATGAACAAGATGGATTATTAAAAACAGAACAGTTTAAGATGCTAAATTCTCCCCAAGTATTTTCTAGAATAATCAGACCAGTAATCAGAATTTACTATATTTCTTCATCCATATTTCCTCTTCTTTACTTTCCTTCCTCTTGTGGTTTTGCAGTTAGCGATGCATCGCTGAAAATGGTGTTAAATCAACAGTGAGCCAGTATTATTCTAGCTTGATCCTCAATCCGCTCTCAGCAGGGGTGAAGTTTTAGCAGAATGCCCCTGTGCCACATGAATTTTAATAACAGAGTGTCAGTGTTGCCGGATGCTAAGTGTCTCAGTCCCCTCAGAGCCAGGTACAGCAGCACCAGTGTCGGTACCAGCCATGTTACGTTCTGACTACTGGGCTACATTTTTACATCTGGGTCTAGGACATTCCTTTCTGAATTCTTTTCTTTTCTGAAATTAGATTTCCCATTATATATTTAAGGGTCTTGACTCTTTCCCCATCCACTTAAAACATTGTGGTCCACTAATAAGATTGCCTTGCCTGGGCTCGTTAACATGTCCTAATTAAATCTCAGGTGTTCAGTTCTTCATTAATGAGTCTGCAGTGGCACGGTGAGAAGCCCTCACTCCCTGGGCTGTCTCATTTTGCTTCATCGTAGCATTATAGAGCTTGGTGGAGAGGGAAGAGGGGGCGGGGGCGGTTATTTTCTGCTAGTTTGGTATGCATATGTGCCCCCTCCACCCTGTCATGCCCTACAGACCCATTCTCACACATTTGAACTGCTAACATGGTGACACCTGCCTGTTTGGCAGAGAGAATGGCATCTGTTCCATGAAATGGAAAGCACTGGAAAGACAGTTTATTCAATTTAGATATGTGTAGGTGAGTGACATCGTAGATGCTAAATTTGATTATAACTCATTGCTTGCTGTAGTTCTTTGTGTACTTCTTTCTCCTTTTAAAGCTAATGCATTTATCAACGTGAATTTGCTTTCTATAAATTTGAGACATGCAGCTTTACTTCAGTGTCCGATGCTTTAGACAAACTTGATATTACAAGTCCCGAAAGTGTAATCCATAAAGCTTGTCTTTGGTGCCCTTGACGTGTCTGATGACTCAGCTGTGTGTGCTTTTATTCTCCTCATGGCTCTCTTCCTTGTTCCCTTTTTTCTCCTTTATTGCCCCCTTTTTATCATATTTCTTCAGGTTTTCTAAAACAAACACTGTTAATGAACTACTGTGCTGACATATGCAGAATGCCCAACAACTAATTTAATACTACTGCCACTGATCGAATCTCCCTGTGGCCTGTGTGTCCTGCACTGCATCTCAATGAGAGGATCCAAGCGCCTGAGACAGACAGAGTGACACAGCCACACAGCTAAGTACAGACTCCAAGAGCTCCCTGTTAAGATAATGATCACAATCAGGCACATATTTACAGACTTTGTTTAATGTGAGATTACTGTTTTGTTGCAGATGAAGGTAACACTGAGTGCTCCATTTTGACATTGCAGTGTTTGCATAATCAGATGTGCTATAAGGTGGCGTAGTTAGAATGCACAGTGGCTGCATGGCACTGGTTGCCATGGGGGCAAGCCAAAGTCGCTGATGTGCAGTAAATTGATTTCGATGGAGATCTGAGGGATGAATTGAAAATGAATGTCTTCATAGGTGACCTCGTCACCGGTGTCACTGCGATTTCCTCCCCAGCACGCCTCACGTTGATTGACAGGTCGACTAACGAGTTCTGCCTCTGTGTGAGTTAAAATTTACCTGTGCAAGAGACCTCCTCTACTACCTGCCTTCCACACATGCAGTGAGTTATACAGTCTTCACATAGTCACAGAAGGGGAAAAAGAGAATAAAGACAAAGGAATGTAAAATAGTATGATGAATTGTGAAGAGCGAAATGAATAGTGAATATATACATTTTTTATTGGTGTTTTAATCCTAGATTTTTTCCATTAGTTTGAATGCTAAACGTTGAGAGCTTGCTGAACATTCATCAGAGAAGAATTGCAATGAAGTTTTCAAACCCTTTACGTACTGTTTGTTGTACAAAACTATAGTTAATTCACTATATATTTTACTCACTATACTGTAAATATTTTCATTACCATGTTTTCCAATAAATTAGTACTATTTAAAGGTTGTAAATAAAATGGAAAGCTGTAAAATATTAATCATAAATATAAAATGTACATGAACTTATATATGTGAACCACATTTCAAAGATTACTATCTATTACTCTTCTGTGAAAAACTTGCCATGTTACAATGAGACTTAATTTTTCTTCTCCACTGCCTAACCATTTTCATAGGTGCTGAGTGATTAACTGAAATGGTACATTTATGGTTACAGTAATAGTTACATTTAACTACATTCTACAGTTCTACCAACGTCCTATGGCATGAATTGAGCCAAGGTTGAGCAAAGATATTCCAGAGAGTAAATGAAGACGATTATAAACTTCCTTAAAAAACACCAAAATAAGTAAAGGAAGAACTGCTTGAGGGCCCTTTTAGTTATCAGCATATTTCAATTAGCAATTACCTTGAGATATTGTTTGAGGAAGGATAAGAAAGCTTCATATTTCACCCAGGCACTCAGGTGTGGAGGTGAGGCCAGGGTAACGCAGAGCGACTGTGGGAGTGGAGCATGATGGCAGTGTTAAGGAAGGCAAGGTGACCCGCTGTTAAAAGCAGGGGGCAGGAACGTGGAGGAGGCCCAGCTGTCCCCTCTGACAGTAGCCCGGGTGGAGGAGTTCTTGAGCAGGCTGGGGGGTCCTCAGTTCGTGCATCCCTAACCTTGCCCCACTGATCCTGCTGAACACTAATGGAGGAGGCACTCTGAGTGTGCAGTGGACCAGGACGGTCTGAGACAAGAGAGAACGCTAGCTAAGCTTTCCTATGTTATGTGTGTGGTGTGTGTGTGTTACAGCTGCATATTTCTCTCTTTAGCTTTCCTACCCTAACTCTAAATCAGTTGAGGTGAGTAATACAATACAATACAACCACAACCTAATTGATTTTAGGTGGGTAATCTTATTGATGCCATTTCTTTTAGTCAGCAGATAAAACACCTGTATTTTTTTTTTCTCAGGAGGCAGTTTACAGCTAAAATATCGTGTGCATGCTCACTGAATTAATGGAAGAGAACTCCAGTTACGTGTGCCATTTTGAGTTACATGGACGGGTGAACTGGCTATCGGGAAGTTTGTGAAAATTCCCAGTGAGCCGCTTGACTTTCTCTGTGTGGGCTGACCATTTGCGTTTGTTTGTTTTTTTTTTGTGGGTTTTTTTTCTGCATACCCTTCTCTCTCATGTGCACTCTCTGACATGTGCACACACAATGTTGTGTTACCAGTTTTAGCAAACTAAAAAGCGATTGAAAAAGTGTTTGAAGTTATGCAGTGAATAAGACACTAAATCTCAACAAAGAAGACGGAATTTAGAAGAGAAAAATGTATTTAATTATTTTTTAAATCTATGCAAATATTCTTAAACATTGAAATGTACTATTTTGCTTATAGTGCTGTTAAGTGCAGCTGGAGAGTTTTAGTTAAGTAAAAAAAGACAGCAACTTGGAGAGGTTTAGTTGAGGATTAAAAAAAAAAGACAGGGTAGGTGAAAGGTAGGATGTTAATGTATTCGTGCACACTTAGATTTGGCGATGTGTGATCTGGATAATGAAATTTAAAGCCCATGAAATGGATCTAGTTCATTTTGCTTAGGAGCTAGTAAATACTTTAATTATTAGCTAGATAGTTCACGTGATGTTGTGGTTAGGCATGGCTATAGCAGAGTGCTGGAAGCTTATCAGAAATGCCAGTACACAATAAAATGTTCGACACTCAAAAGAGCAACACATAGAAGTGCATCCTTATGAGTACTGGCCCACTTCAAACACCAAGTATACACAAAATAAACAACCAATAATAATGTAAAGATTTTCATAGTGACACAAGGAAAGTGTCTATTTGAAAGTTGCAGCAATAGCAGTCAATTTGACTAGGAGATATGCATTTCGGTGTGTGGTCACTGAAAGTCAGTATCTTTTTAAGGGTCATTGTAAAGGCTCAGAGCAGCATCGAGTGTTTTAGAGACATTTAGAAGACATTAAACATCCTGTCAGCTCTCTTAGCTAGTGGGACCTCTGCCAATACCTGGAGCTATGCACCATGTCTGTGAGTCTTCAAGGGAATAAAGGTGTATGAAATGACAGGAGTGTCACTGCTTCCCGGGATTGATTTAGCTGCGAGATCTGTTCTACTGACAGCATGCAATGTGCTGTGTTTGGGTGTGTGTATTTACCACTGTGGCTGTCATCTCTGTCAGCATTATCTGGAAGAAGTGATTGGGTGGTGATGTCCTATTAGACACCCCCTGTACATTTGGGGAAAAAAAAAAGTTGTTGACTATTCCTGTGAGGCTGTATTCCTGGGTAGATTTAGCTTTCTGTCTTGTTTTTCTCTTTATCATACTGACTCTCTTCTTTCCTTCTTTCCTCCTGCACTCCATTTTTCTCTGCCTCTCTGACACCCACAGTCTCTCTCTCTCTCTCTCTCTCTCTCTCTCTCTCTCTCTCTCTCTCTCTGTGTTCTGGGTCTCAGTCAGGCCCAGATGTCCCTCTGTACTCCTTGTCTCTTTCATGTAGCTGTTAATGAGGGAGTCACATATGGCCTTCACCCTTGTTAGAAGGACTGGGTGACACTTTTGGGGAGTGTGGGGGTGGTTGCGTCGTTCGGGTGGTGAGCATGTGGGTGGGCAGCAGCTCTGTCTCTCTGGCACACAAAGGGCATGTGGAGGGCACAGTTCCAGGCACAGAGGCTGAAAGGTCAGGAAAAATGGTGAAATGTTTGCTACTATTAGTAACAACTAGCCTTAGCTTGTTCTTCCTGGTTAGTTAATAATTATTAAATAGGAATAGTATTAGTTGTATTCAATAAGCAGAATTGAGTAAACCCTTACCAAAAAAAATCATATCCATTTCACACATAATCATATTCTTTGCATGTGACTAATGTGAAAAAAAACGTGATGGCGTGATACACGTTATGCCCTGAAATTGTACATGTGAACCCAAGTACTAATTATATGATCACATGTGAAAGATGAAGATGTGAAAATAAATGAATCAGGTGTAAAAAATCATATGAGGAAAATAAAAACATGCACTACATGTCTAAAAACATGCGTAAGTGTGAATAATCAAAGCGTGTGACTTTTCTGTAAGGGACAGATTCTTATGCTGCTCTGTGGTGTGTTTGTGCCGCAGAAATGGCAGAGGATTAATTGGTGTGTGCAAAGAGAAAGTTACGCTGATGTTCACTGTAAACTCTCTCTACTTCAAAAAGAATAACACTCGAAAAGCTCTGAACACAACAAAGAGAGTTCAAGAGGGTTCAAAGAAATGTTTCATAAATAACTGTAATTTACTTTGCTTGTATTATTTGAATATTCATAATCACCCCAGGTTTCACCTCTCATACACAGGCGTTTATAGTTAAGCATCTCGAAAGTGCTCTCTTTCTCCAGCAGAATGCTAAGATTCGGTGTGTTCATGTTATCGCCAGTCAGAGACATCAGCTACTTTCATATATTTAACTCTTCTTAGCTTATAGAAGTCTGTGTGATAGTGTGAAATAGGTATTGTTTATGCCGTGATATCTGTGGCTATGAGGATATTGCTCTCGTGTGATCATCTTCAGTCAGGTATTTTGTTCATTGATTTGTGGTTAGTGGTGAGTGATCCTTGGAGAAAAATCAAATATGTTTCACATTTTTCATACAGTATGTGATGATGTGAGTATTATGCGATCACATATGAAAAGCAATGTGAAGGAGGATTTCACCATATCGTTAGCCTCATAGCATAATTGGTCAAAAATGACTTAGGCAATTATGGTATGAGGCTAACGATATTATGCCCTGAAAATGCACCTGCGAATTCACGTAAACGTGACATTAGGTGAACAATAATTGATCAAATAATAATAGGTGGAAAAATTAAAACCACATTCCATGCATGTGAAAAGTCCAAACGTGAAAAATGGCTGAAACATAAAAAATGTCTAAAAAAAAAAAAACACACGTGAAAATGATGTGATTATTCACGTGTAAATATTGTTTGGATTTTTCTGTAAGAGGAGGACCAGCTGAGTTTAATTAAATAATTTGTCTGTGATGATACTTCACATGTTCTGTAGGCCATACGAGAGCTTATAATCCCTGCAGATTGTATTTGTTTTAAGCAGTCATATTCATGAGAGCTGCAGTTCAAAGCAGCTTTCACCTCTACTTCAAACAAGTACAGACTAAATGTTTCTCTCTTTCTTCTTCTTCAGAGTAGCAGGTTCAGCTCTGTTTGGACCTCTAGAGCAAGGTCATCCCACTGCACTCTGCTCCACTTACAAGCGCCCCCTTTTACATAGGGCCTTCAGATGCTGAGCGAGATCAGGACAAAGGATAGGGATGAAAAAAAAGAAGAAAAAAAAAAGAATAGTTCAAAAGAGGTAAAGGATACATGAGAAGATAGCTGACGAGTGAAAGGGAAGGTGAAGGGAGGGCAGGAGAGATCCGAAAGAAGAGCACTAGGATGGAGAAAGAGGAGTGGTTCGAGTGTACAACAGAAGACAGAGCTAAGTGGAACAAAAATAGGTAAGTGAGTGCCCTACCATGATGGAGAAAGTGGACACCACACTGGTATCTGGCCATCCAATGCTTTTAGCCATCTTCTGACCTGAGGCTATAAAAGAAAGGAAAAAAGACAAGAAGGGAGATGCTCTGTGTCACTGCTCTTTACATGAACCTGAAAGTGAACACATTCTTTTGAGCAAAAGAAGAGGGGCAATATTTCGGATATATGATGTATAATGCTCGTGAGTGCCATACACTGCACTGAGAGATGCTAAAGTATGCTGATTTAATTAAAATAGTTAATTAAAGTAAAGTAATATTTAAGTAAAAAATATTTAATGAGCTCTTTTCAGAGTGTGCTCCATACACCATAGATTTACAGTAATAAATTTATAGTGGAAATGTATTTATGAAAGAAGAGCTGACAGTCTGATATCATGGGGAAAAAGAATTATATTATTATTTATTTTCAGGCTGAAGTTATTCAGGGACATTTTTCTGTTAAGGTTTATTATAAATTTGCAAACATCTTTATTTACATATTAATTTTTATTTTGGCATGAGTTAATATTATACTGTAATTACAATCCTTTTATTTTAAATTGTCTAATATGGTACAAATTATCCCTGTGATATTTATCTTTTTATCTGTTTATGTAAATAAATAAACTGCAGTTTTGTCATGTTGATGGCTATGTATACCTTTTGCTATAAGGTAGCTAAGCGTGTGAGTTTTTCAAATTTATTTGGACTTAAGTAAAGTACTTTAATTAATATTAATAGATAATAGCTAAATAGTTAATGAATATGAAATTAATATTGTCCAGTAACCAAGGTGCCAATAATAAAGAAAAAGTGCTGGTATGCTATTTCTGGAAAGAAATAATATTGTGTATATTTAACTCTTTTGCAAGTTCATCTATTACAGAGCTAATTGTGTTATTGTTCCTCTAATCTCTTCGATAAAAAGGTTCTTCGAGGGTTCTTTAAGAGTTCATTGGGTAATTAAGGGTTTGTAGCTTTGTGAAAGGGTTCTACGTTTTTCCGTACGCTTTATGAGAACCCTTCATAGGGAAACCCTTTGGTGTATGGCTCTTCAAGGAATCTTTAGTGGTTCCAGGAGAGAGCATTTTAAGTGTACTGTCTGATGCTTATGCATGTACATTATACTAGAATATTGTATTATTAATTATATATTATAAAAATCACATATCACCAGACCCATTAAAAACCATTTAATCATGCCATTATATTACACTCTTAGGTAGTTTTTGATGATGTTCAAATACACATTTTTTTTTCACCTCTCCACATCTAGGTCATCAAGGTCTAAGTGACAGTTGAACTAAAACGTTCCTGATGTGTGTTGGCTAGAACTGCTGGTTGTGTGAGTGTTTTGTGAGTGTGGTGGAAAAAGCTCGATGCAGGCAGACATTCAGACAGCCTGTCTGCTGTGCACCGGCTGCACACGTTTTTTCCCCTCTGTAAAAATATCACACCTTATTTACAATTCAATGAGGTGCACTGGGTAAGAGTAACAAAGCCTCTCTCTCTCTCTCTCTCTCTCTCTCTCTCTCTCTCTCTCTCTCTCTCTCTCTCGCTCACTCTTTTTTTTCCTATTTTCCCTTGCTCTCCCCCTTTATTTCTCCATTTCTATCTATCTCTCCCCTTCTCTGTCTCTCACGTTCTCTCTTGCTCCTCTGGCTCTCTGTCCTCTCTCTCTCTCTCTCTCTCTCTCTCTCTCTCTCTCTCTTTCTCTCTCTTCCTCTTACCCTTCTTCTCCCCTCTTTCATTTTCTCTCGGATGTTTGGGCTTAAGCATTACTTGGTGCACCAAGAACAAATAATCAGGAAAAGAGCACACATCGCCTTTATTTATCCAAATCTGAATATTTTGTATTTTGTTTTTGTGTTTTTTTTGTTTTCTGTTGATGCACATTCTTTTAATTCGAATGAAAAACAGGTCAGAAACAGATGTTTCGAGCATCCAAGAGCTTACTAGTAATTATATCATGCCAAACTGCTGCGAGCTGATGCCGTTCTTATTGTATTACGAGCAGTAAAAATAAGCCTTAAGGACATTTTGTCCAAAACACTTTAAGTTGCAAAAAGGCTCTTTGTATATGAATAAGGAAAGTGTTTCCTCTAATGATCATTTTTAACAATGCCAGCATGTTTTATTAACATTAGACCCTGTTGTTGACTTTTCTTCTTGGTTCATATAAAAAAAAAATCAGGGAAAATTGATCTGTGTAGTGCTGTGATAGAATTCAGACAATGTTCGTGTTCAGTGGTATTATAATGCGTTGAAAACCAAGACATTTAATGGCTAGTATTAAAGAATATATCCTCACTTCATCACTTTCACGGGTGATTTATTATTTTTTTTTAACGTTTAGGGTTCTCATACACGCTATCTTCTTGTAGATTTTATAGTGATAATCATTATGGTCATAGATTTAGAAGAAAATCCTGATGTCCATCCTACCTGCCCATACCCCACTCTCCCCTCAGCAGGAGTGTTTCAGCCTGAGCAGCTGTCCAGATGTGGCTCTTACATATTCATGGGTTTGGCTGTTGCTGTCAGGGTTGTCATGGTGACGTTTCCAGTGCAGTTAGATGCCAGTGAGAGTTTCTCTCTCATCCATCACCAGTGCCAAAGGTCAGTGTTAACCTCATTCACACTCTGCATTTTAATAACCCACTGCCTTTCACAGGTTTTCGTCAATGGCTAATACTAAATACTTCAACATACAAAGCAGTTTCTTTACAAATCAGCTTCGAACTCTTCTTACTGTTTCTGATGTCAAGACGTTCAGCATTTATTTTACGTACTCTGCTCACAATAGTTTAAGAATTATCGCTGTATGAAACGAAGTTATTACACTTTTGATGAGAGGAATAATTCATGGCCTTGTACTTGATTGAAGAAGCCTAGCTGAGTCTGGGTGCTGAGGAGGCAGGAGTGAATCAGCATTGAAATAAAGAATGTGTCTATAAGGAAGTTGTCTGCTGTCACCATGCAGAAATGACTAAAAGCCTTTAGTGTGTTTATTTGCAGTCCAGGATTGAACAGAGTCTTGTTTTACTTAGTGGGAAAACAGTGCAAATGCCATGTGACATCTTAATGAAATATTTATGAAATTTGTCGCACTAGGATTTGAATTCGAATTTTCATACATCTGAAGTTTTATGCTTCATTTCATAATGGTTTTAAAATGAAATCAGCTGAATTTATATTTCACAATTTGAAATTTGTATGTAATGTTTTAAAATTCCATTTGGAATTAAATTTTATATGAGAAAAATTATTATTTTCTTTGTTAATTCGGCTAATCAACAGTCAGGAAATGACTGGGTGTGGATATTTGATGGATATGAATTTGATTTACTGATTTAGATTTTTTTTTAATTAATGTTTTTCATCTAAATTTGAATACATTTTTTTACATTGAAATTTTGTTTGATTTGAAAACTTAAAATTTTGAAATACAGTTTCAGAATAAAGCATCACGATTTACTATATATATATATATATACTTATATTTATATTTATATTTATTAATAATATTGAGTGGAGTGTATTTCCATGCAGCATTGCTAAAGCAGACAGTTTCAAGCAACCCTTATATTTGTGGCATGTGGTAATATTGTACATTTTTTTATTTACTTATTCTGTGGAATAAAAACATTATTATTATTATTATTATTATTATTATTATTATTATTATTATTATTGTTGTTGTTGTTGTTGTTATTATTTTTATTATTATTATTATTATTATTATTATTATTTGCAAAACCACAGATAAACTGCTATATTATATACAGCATACTGAGTAAAGAAAAACACTTTCAGCCAATAGCGTGTTCATGACACTAAATGACTTGACACTTAAGAAAGAGAGCATGATTTGAGGCATCACTGTAACAGAAGAGAGGAGGATGAAGGAGCTGTACTAGATCAGACCAGATCAGGTCTTGAAGTGGGGAGTTAACCATGGAGATTGAAATTGGCGAGCAAAAAAATTATACAGAATAATAAACAGATTAGTAACTGAAAGAGAATACAGATGATATGTGATGGTTGCTTAGTGAGTAAAATAACTCTTGTAGTTAAATATCTGTATATTTGTATAAACCCTTGAGCAACAATGTGTCTATAATGAAAAAAAAAAAGCAGACATTGCACAAATGAAATAAAAATTGTACATGCATATTTCAGACTCTGAAGTGCTATGCAAAACCCAGTCACACCCCAGTACACACTCATGCTCATTTTCCCACTACACTGCTTCCTCTCTGTGGAGTCAGGCTGCTCGGGGGGGCAGAGAGGAGAAACGGGGGGCAGGAGAGGGGTGAGGGGGCAACAGTATCCAGAAGAAAATGTGCACAAAGCTGTGGTAATGAATATTCATCTGTGACGGCGGCTGGGGCCGTGGCGTGTTCTTCTGGCTGAGAGGAGCGAGTGGGCCAGGGGTGGGGGAACATAAAAGCCCGTGGCCGATCCCATTACCCAATGCTGTGCAGGCTTAATGTGATTCAACCAGTAGTGTTTGTTCTGCCGAGACGCTCAGTTCTCCCAGATTTGATCCAGAGCTTTATACGGCAGCCATGCCACATTCTCAAAGGCTAAAGTACACGTGAGCTGATCCCGCACGTCTCAAACACAAACAGCTGATGTTAGGAATCCTTATTTGTGTAGTTGTAACATATTTTATATGACAGAAAGAAGCTGAAAGGCTTATTATGCCTGTGGAAATGTGTTGTATGATGAGAATACAAGTCTAAAGTACTGTTTTCCAGCATGTCTTCAAATGCCGTGTATCATACTGTTACTAGAACATACAAGAATGAATGATGTGCCTCAGAGCTCGTTTCTCCTTTTAAGATTAATTGACTTGAACTTAATTTATAAATTAATGCACAGTCATCTTTCCAATCTCCTTCTGTCTCACCCAAGTGAGTACATGTGCTCTTGGATGGCTGTTCGAGCAGGCTTTGGCATATTTACTCAGAATCTCTGTGCTTCACTGCCCATTACTGCATTTGTCTCTTGTAAGAGACATTGTAAAAGCCTCATAGCCTCTTGTTCTGATAAACACAGACACAGTGTATGTTTCCACACAGATAGTATTTAATATTATTCGTCTATAGTAGTTTTATGTTTGTGCGAGAAACACAAGCCTTGTATGTGCCATAGTACACACAGCTTCAATACTGTTGTTCAGATGTGTGTGTGTGTGTGTTTTTTTTTTTGACAGTCCTCGTCTGAACATTGTAAGAGGCTTTGGCGTGTTTGAGTTACATTGATTTCTGAGTGCACTCAAATGACCTTTATTAGTGCTCTCTCTGTATGACATGTAGCTCAGGACCGGTAATCCACAGTGAGAGGTGATATAGTGTCAGCCTGTAGATCCCGAAGAGGGCATGGTATTAAAACGTAACTCTGTTGAACAGGACTACAGTTAAAGCCACACATATGAATATAAAAAGACAGGCAAAAAATTGGAACAGGGAAATTAAAGCGCCTTTGTGAGGTGTGCTGCTGCAAGCATTTAGGCAAACACAATTTTAAGCTTATCGTGGCAAGCACTCTTTCCCAATCATCCCTAACAGCACCTCGCCTCTCGCTCACTCCAATCCGGATCATTTTCAAATGCAAATAGCAGCACTTCACAGTAATCTCACCCAACACAGAGGCAAATCTATTTGCATTCGTAAGTTGGACGCTACTGCAATAAGTCTTAAACACACTATCAGCATAAAGTAGGTGAAAAAAATGCACTTTGTTAAATTTCGCAAAAGCCTTGATGAATAATTAATTTACCATTATTGAAGATATGTCATTTTTTTTACTGACCAGTTTCACCAAATGATATATAATGTGAATGTATGCTTTTTTTTTTCTAGCTCATGTCCAATTCCTACCTGTCTCGCCTTACACAAACGTCACACAGACTTCATATGCTATGTTTCACACATTTTTTGCATGTAGTTGGATGTAGTTGCAAGTAGGGCACATGTTTTTGTTTTCCAGTGAGATTTTTACATGATTCATTTATTTTCATGTTTTAATTTTTCACAATTCATTTATTTTCACATATTACTCACAAAAGTAAACAATGTAAGGGTCATGCTAACCTGGACATGAAACATGAAACATGCAAGCTAACACTTGCTTCCAAAAACAACACTACATTGAACTGCTGCTCATATAATGTCATAGGGACACTTAGAGGAGAATGAAAACTACACAGAGCTCACAGATGCCCACTAAGTGTCATCCTTCCCACCGAAGGGTGAGAGCCAGTTATACATTCATGGACTCTTCGTGGCATCATTGGGATTACAACGAAACCTAAGAAAGCTGCACCACTTAGGCGCTCTTTCCTTACTTTTAACTGATGATACTGAGGGTGACAATGTATTATGGTCAGTAAGCAAAGTTTTCAGGCTGTACACTGAAGCAAACACTCATATTGAGCATATCCTGTCAATTTTTCCCTTTTGACTTTCACCTCAGTGATATTTTATTTTCCACAAAGCATAAACCTTACTACAGTATGCTAATTGTAAAGTGCTTACTCGTGAGAAGAAGATGCAAAATAAGGAGTAATAATTTTCTAAAGGATTTTACCAATACAGAAGATCGACAAGCAACACTACTGTTATTGTAGTTCTACCCTAAAACTGTATATAACTGCTAAAGGCCAAGGCTCATAACACATGAGTGAGCATTTACTCTGGCTGATGATAAAGCCAGATGGATTATGATACCGAGCCAGCCATCTTTAGGGAGAACGCCAGTGGTTTCACACTTGGGGAGAGAAAGAGAGCGTGTAAGTGTGACAGGATAAATTCATCAGCCCACTAATGTGTGCTTGTGCATGTGCGTGTTCCAGGATGCTGGAACATCATCAAGCACATTCTTAAAAGTATATTGCGTTATGACTTCATGTTTTTTGAGAGGAAATTATCATCAGTCTAAGTCAATATCCAGTGTGAGAACACATTTAGAAGGTGAAAGTCACCTTATAATTGTCACAAAAGTAACAGTAGACCAAATAAGAGCTGAAAAATGAGAGGAATAAGTAGTAAAATGTCTTGTTGCTTTGCTCATGTAGGAGTTAGCACCTCATTAGCAAGTACAAGTCTTGTGGGGGCGAAAGTGATGGAGATGGAAGAGATGGAGAATGAAAAGAAAGGAGGTGGAGTGAAGGGATTCAGGAATTACAGCCTCTTGTGGGAGAAGACATGCTGTTCATTGTAATTGATTGGTTTATTCATAGCCTACTTTATGAGGTATTTGTAACTTTACAGGTTCCCCTATTGTTAAAACATGGATGTGACACATTATATATAATGCTAATGTATGGTCAGATCCAAAAAGCTAGTTACTTAAGATATAATCATTGGGTATATGAACAAATGTTGACAGCACTGCTGTCACATCTAAAACGGAAAGGCTTCGAAGCAACGGGTTGTTATGCCCTGTACCCTGGATCTGGAATATTAATGTCCATCCAAGATTTGAAGCAGAAAGGCTGAGCTGTGCTCAGAGCTGCGTATGTTATCAATGTTCTGAGAAGGTCGTCATTTGAAAAAGAGCCCTCTGCATTAGCATTCATAATTGCCTACATGACGAACTTGACATGGTTCGTTTACCAGAGAGTGTAGAAACAAGCTGGCAGGAGTATGTTCTTTAATTAAGAATATGACTAAAGAACACGTCCCCCATGACCGCTAATGGAAATGTTTGTTAATTCAGTTATCTGGGCATGAAATTCCTTTGGCTGTGACTGGCAGCATAAGGTCATTTGTCATATAAATGGCACAAATCTTCCAGTCCATCCATCGAGATTTACAAAGGCTGCGTTTGATTGTTGCCTTAACACACTTGCATAGTCATGATACAGAGCAGATTTTTTTTTTTAATTATTTAGAATATGTAATCTTTTTATTTGTATTTGTGCTATAATAATTTAAAAAAACCTGCCATGCTCTAATTTATTACAGTCAGATGTTTTGAAGCAAAACATCAAACGGTAAATTTCGTCTCTCAAACAGGTTCAACTCTAAAACAGTTGAAGAAAGAAATGCAGTTGTTCAAGGTTGTGTGTTTTTTTTTAATCAAAGCATGATCAAATACATAGGTGTATCTGACTGTGAATAATATATTAATACCCTTACAAAGGCACTGCCACAGGCTATGTGCAGTGCAGGAAGCACTGAGGGATTCATCAATGTCCTCAGGTTTCCATACATTTCTGCTGAGTCCACAGTGTGAAGGGGAGTGCAGAAGTTCACGCCGAAGTTATAGAGCTCATCTTATACTGAGACTGGACAAAGGCAATGAAGGAAGTCATCCTGAATGTTCATGTATTTTCTTTACAAATTATGGTTTGTCCATTCTATTTTTTTTGTTAAGTTCAGGTTATGATGTTTTGATCTCAGATTCAACATATTCTCTGTATAATGTGACATGTATCAGGTCACAATAATCCTTTCAGATAACACAGCTGTCTGTTGTAATTATATAAAGTTGGGTCCAAAAGTCTGGGACCACTAGTGAAAATGCTTCTATTTTGCATTAATTTCTAATTTAATAAACAATTTTCATTACAGATTACATCATTGACAACAACTTGAATGAAAAGTATAAGTGTAAATATTTGAATGAGCTTCTTAGTATTTGGTATGTCCCCTTTTTGCTGCAATGACAGTGTGCACTCGAGCTGGCATGGACTCCACAAGTTTGTGCAAAACCTTATGATCCATTTTAGATCAAATCCATCAGAGTGTCGTCTGAACACATGCTTGATTAGAAGAGATTAGGCATGAGGAAAATCTGACCTTTTGTACAAAACGTGGTCAATATCATACATTTGCCTACATTTAAATAGGGACCTAGAAATTGTCCAGAATCTTGAATGTTAAATATTGAAGATATTGAACATTTACTTTCTTTGTTTTAAATATTTCCAAATTCTAAAATCTTCTGTTTGTTTCCAGTTTTAAATGAAAACAAAAATCCCAGATTTCCAATGTGGCCTCAGATCCCTCTTTAGTAACGTATTAACTGTTTTCCAGTGATGCTTGGTAGTTGTGCTTAAATTACAGTCAGTATTGTAATTTCAGGTTATTTATGTGGGGAAAGTTCTTCTTATTCAGACTAAAGTGCAGTTCACACCTCCAAGGTTGCCAGATTTGTATTGAGCTCTTAGGTCAGGAGTTTTTCAATTGCATCTAGACTACGACTTATAAAAACATGTACTTTGCTTTAAGTGTGAAGGAAATTCACGGGATAGACAATGCTGACTAAAAAAGCAGAATGCATTTTCCCCTCTGCTGCCAATTGCATTACAATCTAGCATGAAAACAAGAGACAATAAAAAAAATTAGACAGATACAATAGATATGATATGAATAGATATAAATATGATAATATATTTAATGTTGCACTCAAATGCCATTCTACATTTTTTTGTGTATTTACATTGTTCCAAATGGGTTTCATTTCATGGACATCAATATGCCAAACCATGGCCCTTGAATTAATACTGCTCCTTGCCCTAACCAATATTGTGCAAGAAACTCTTTAATCTAGACATAACTGTCTTAATGGTTATGCGTAATAGTACAATATCAGTATCTTCTTCTTCTTTCGGCTTTTCCCTTCAGGGGTGGCCACAGCGAATCATCACTCTCCACCTATCCCTATCTTCTG
>CM074949.1:10121504-10138351 GCA_037577455.1 Pangasius macronema
AGAACCTCAACATCTTCAGCTCTGCTACCTCTAGCTCCGACTCCTGCCTCTTCCTCAGTGACACTGTCTCTAAACCAATAGTACAATATCAGTATATATTTCCAGAAATAAAAAAAAAAACAGGAAGACATGATTAACAGCTGGTGAAGTCACAACTCTTAAACATTAGAGGCCATGTAGTTGGAAAACTATATTGATCTGTTAGCAATCAACCCAGTGTTAATTAGCCATCTCCTGTCTTTGATTATTAAGGCTTTGGATTTTTTTTTGGCGGTATTGATTGGGCTCAAAAGCTGATATTCCCAGGGAGAGAAGCAGATCACAAGCCTCAAATCACAGTGATTGTTTTTCTCCTGCTAACTATTTCTCCCTTGCGAAATAAGGAAACATTATGCTACTATACACACTTTATGAGAAATATTACCCTTTCACGCATCATACTTTTCAATTGCTTAGTGTAACTATAATGTTTTACTAAGTTATAGGGAACAGTCGTGATAGCTTGATAGTGACAGGGAGAACATGATTTGAATAACTAGTCTGGTTTGGAAACAGACAGGTGGAGTAAGCGTCTGAATGCTGCCTGATGCAGTAGTGCATGGCAGGATGTGAAGGACTTCTGTCAGAGAAAAATAGCACCTGCTGTCCCTCCTTCCACTTTTCATAACCTTCATAACCCTGCTACAGCTTGTGATTATCTCTCTCATCACTCTCTGCTGGGTCAGCAGCATTCAAGTGCTGACCACACTATTGCTGACCAACTCTGTGCCCTCTTCAGATTGTATGATCATTTGGAGTTATATAATGAAAAAAAGTATTAAAATGGAATAAAAAAAAAAAAAAACAGTTTCCAGTATTGGGTAGTATTTGGCCATGTTTGACAGACTTTTTAGCAAAAATGGTTATGTATGTAGTATGGAAAAAACAGGATAGATATAGCATAGTATGCTTAAAAGATTTCTCACCCAATGCATAATATGTGTTCAGAAAAGAATAGATGTGTAGCTACAGGTGGGTGTAGAGGTATGTAGAGTATGTTCATAGTAGTGCATATAATAGTTATGTAAGGAGTAAGTTATGATGGGATGTGTTGGGATATCGCCCCAAAGTGGATTATTTTCCTATATTCCTCTAAAACCATACCGTTTTATTCCTTTAATACCATAGCGTTTATGAACAATATGTCACCAAAAAATAAATCCCATAAATGTTAAATAAATGTCTCCTCGCAGAAATCTTCACTATATCAATGAGTATACACTTTTCTTCGCTAAATAACAACACGTTTTAAATTACAAATTTAATTACAAATATCAGTGTCTTATATTTGAGATATTTCACTCAGAAATATTTGATATTATATTTGATATATAATATATCATAATATATATTATATTTGATAATGCAAGTTGATTTTGTCTACCTTTTGTAGACCTTTGTACAGTGTATTAATTGTATTTGTAAGAAAACCATTTTGATAACAGCCATTTTTGACAACAGCTGATGTAAAAATAACCAGTATTTCACTTTTCAGTGTATTACAGACATCATTATTTTTGGGAAAATAAGAGGGACCAAAGAGCCTCTCAGTACAGTCTCTTTGTTTCTGTTGCCATTTTCTATTATTGAGCCCTGGCTTCTTTTGCACTCTTGTCCAGTGCTAGTGCTGCAATTGCTTTTTGAATGAAATAGAACAAGTTTTCGTCCACCTTTAATTGAAACGTGAACTACAACAGTGGTTCACTGCAACAGCTATGCTTTCTCTCGCTCATGATAAAGGCTGCAGCTATTTGTCTGCCTATCAGTTTGGTCATGTGTGTAATTGCCTTTTACTATTCTCTGGCCACAAAATGTATGAGAGTGATGCATGGGAGAGAAGCAGCACCAATTCAATGTAGTGCTGATCAAATCTGCCTAGGTAATGGCCATTTAAAGAAATACATATATGCTTAAATGTGTAAAATGGTTAGATCCCACAGTTATATTACTGAGGCAGATGCTTTTTGGAAAAGAACATTTAAAGTACAAAATATGAAGAAAAGATAATGGATAACTGTAAGATAAACTAAAGGAAATAAAGGCAGACGACTTAAAGCTAGTGCCATACACCAGGCTGATCTTGTTCCGCTTAACTGTGGACCTGAACTTCACACTCAGGAGAATTCCCTGTCACCATGACCATGCTCTAATTCCATCCCTCTGACCTCTGATCTGTGATCTTCTTGGACCCTCCTGTCAGTATCTTCTTGGACTAATCTTACATATGACCCCTAAAATTTCACCTTGAACATAGACTAATACTGAAGCTTGACCTCTGTCATGACCTTTGATCCTTCCTGGTGTTTTGCAGGGGAATTAGATGTGTATGGGAGGAGAATCAGCAGGACACTACGCCCACTGGTGAACCACAATCCAAATCAGTACTGACAATGTTACCCATTTCCAGCCTCTGGCTCTCTGTTTGCCCATTGGGCGGTTATCAGTGTGGGTTAAAATGAGTCAATAATGTTTCACAAGGCCAAGATATCCCCCAGAGTGCTGTCCATTTTCTGAAGTGTGTTCGTGTGTGTGTGTGTGTGTGTGTGTGTGTATGTGTGTGTGAGAGAGAGAGTCAAATGGGCAAGCAGAACAAAATGGAGGGATAGGCATGATAGGCATTGGAGAGAGATTTTTTTCTGAAAGCACTACTGGTAGCTTACTGCTTTATCATATTGATCTTGTTGCCAGACACACACACACACACACACACACACACACACACACACACACACACACACACACACACACACACACACACAGAAAGAAAGGAGAGCAAATGCTCAGACCACACACAGCTCCATAGCCTAAGCAGTGTATGTTCTAAAGGTGTTTTGCATTTAAGTAAGAAACCACATTTTTCTTACTTTAAAAAAAATCACATTTTTTCCATTAATTAAAGAATGGCATTTCATACTTCACACTTCAGTTAATACTTATATTTTATATTGTGGAATATCCACAAAACAACTTGTCAGGTTACTGAGAAACTGGAAAGACATTTCCATACTGGGAAACCTACAATTACAAAGCGTTGACACTGGAGACTTCCTCCATAAATGGGAAATACAGAATGAATAATCATATGAATAATCATACACTTCTTTGTTAACTAACATGTTTTAATCGATTTATTATTAACCTGTGAATTAGCTCTAACTATAGAAATGATAAGGTATTCCAAGGAGCACGTTAATTTAAACCTGTGATTTGCCATGCAAACCTTGCCTTGTGATTTGCTTTGAGTCATGGTGTTATAGAAAATTAATCCACACTTTCCGACCAAGACGAATTCACCAGCACTGTGGTATAAATTGATTTGTTGTAACAGAGAACTGCCAAATAGATGTAGCTTTCATATAGTAAAGCTTGGAGCCCATTCCTCTATTAATAACGATACACTAACGTACACTAAGCAGTTTGTTGCCTTCCTATTACAATTGTTTGAAGCATTATATGAGAACAGAATTTAAAGCACGTTTAGTGATGGCTGTCACATAGCAGATGTGATGAATGTGGAGTGGTTGGCTCAGGAGCAGAGGCGAGAGCATTCGTGAGAGGAGCAGGGAGCAGGGGAGAAGCAGCAGTGAAATATTTATAAAGGTTTGACTTGCTTGTTTCCCTCAGGAACAGCACATGCATGCTGGAGATAGCTGCAAGCCATACAGAGCAGCAGGTCAGGTTCTGAGCTTTGCACATCATAGAGAAGCACAACATGTCAATGAGTCAGCGAGGGAGGAGGAGGGTACAGGGAAAGTGCACTTGGAGGCATATTTGGGCTTTGGAGATTTATCGATTTTTTTATTCTTTTTTTTTTTTCTACATTTTTCTTTCTTCTTATTGTTGTTTTGACAGATACCTTTCCTGTTTGTTTTCTTCTGTTCAGATCAAAAAGTGTCTGTGTGATATTGAATCTGACAGATACCTGTATTCATATCAAACTAAATTTAGTCCTGTGGTTTTGACATCTTTGGTGTGAGATTGAAACAGTTGTAGATTTTATTTTCTTGCAGTAGCAACAGGTTTTGCGTTTTGTTTGATTGGAGCTAAACAGATAGCAAGGAAGTACAAATGCCCAGAAGTAAGTCTAGGGCTGTAAATGATTGCAGTGAAGACAGTGAAGAATGTGTTATTTTAAGAGACAATTGTGAAAGACACTGCCTGATTATCATCACATATGCAGAGTGCTTATATGGAGTGCTCATTAGGTTTGTATCTTTTACTGATAAGCTGTCATGAACATTTTGGAACCTAGTCTGAAATGTATATCAGTTTAATTGAAGACAATCTTAAAGCAGAGAACTAAGGAGATTTAAAATCCCTTACACAAGCACCTTGCATCCTACTATTTTGTCTATCAGTGAACATCACTCCCCCAGTCAAGTCCAGACTTGATCAATAGGTCATCAGACAGAAAGGTCAAGGTCATTGGTCAACACTAGTCTGATCAGGAGAGCTTGGTCAGAGATGGGGATTAGGCTGTGTTTGGGGGAGGCTGGTGCTGGAGAAAAATGGGGATCACTGATTCAGGAGCCCGCAGGAATGTGGGGCCCCATCCTCCCATCCATAAGCTTTCTCTTAAACAGATCATTTATTCTGTCTCATATGGCAAAGAAGGAAAATTATTGATCAGGACACTGTTTCACTCCAGCCTCTGAGAAGCCGCCACCTGAGCCTGGAGAAGGAAAGCTGGTGAAAGAAAAGGGTCAGACAAAATAGGAGCTCTTAGAGGATTTCACGTTTTATGAATTCTTTTTTATTGGGGATTTTATAGCAAACAGTGTCAAGCGCTAGTAGGTTCATATGAGATATGGGTGATTTGGTGGGATAAGGTTTAATCCTCACATTACAGCTGCAGTTGTGCAGTTAGAATGGCAGCTTTTGAGGCAAGATGGGAAAGTCTGATGGAGTTTGCCCAGGTACCTTTTGAGAGGTGTTCTTCATCAGCTTCATCAAAGCCTCCACTGGAGCAGCATGCAGCCCTTTTCCATTCTTCTTGTTTTAGAAGCTGTTGTGATCACATTTATTAATCTCATGGCAATAGAACAAAGGCCTGTGTGTTCAAACAGCAATTACTCCCTCGTCTTTGGAGATACTGTCCAGGCATAATTGGATTTAAATGAACTCAAATCTTCCTTTGTTATGGCACATAACACGCAATGCTTTTTAATTAAGATTGCTGGGCTTGAGTAATGATACAGGCCCACGTCGAGAGGTGCAGCCTCTTTCATGTTCCATTCTTCAAACGGCGCTGTGAGACGGGGAGCCGATGTGGAGCGAGGGACAGCCCGCTGTCTGCCTCAGCGGGGAAGGGTGTGGTTTAATTAAGATCCCACCTTATCTGTTCCATCTGTGCTTCCGCTAGGAAGATGAGATGTTGGGTGTTTGAGCTTCTGTCATCAACACTGCTGATGTTCACACACCACTGTTTCTCGCCTGCACTCGTCTCTCGCTTCACCTGGAGCAGTTGATGTAAACACAGGAGACTGTGATAGCGATACCGAGATTGGTTTGGACTTAATTTAACGATGCTGCAAGACGTGTCAAGCTGGGTGTTAGTGCAGTACTTACAGGAATGCACGACATAGCACAGGTTAACAAAAGTAGATGCGAGTTTTCCATGCACTATTTGGAATTAGCTACATGAAGCTGTCATAAAGTGTCTTTAGCTTATTTGTGGCTCTAAATAATAGGACCTGTAACTCCCCTTAGTGACACTGCTGTGTTATAGTGTAGGATTGTGTGCAGAAAAAAAGCAAACTCCAGGAACACAAGTCTCAACCACAATATACAACATACTGAAACTTTGAATCATAGAAACTTAGTACTTAAGAGATCCCTGATTTGAACTTTCTAATCATTCAGTTTATACACATCACTGAATACATTGCATCTCTACCACAGTGCTGTGGAGTTCTCAATTCTGATAGGTCAGACGGTGTTGATTAATTTCCTATAAAAGCAGCTCTGGTAGTAGTACTGGCTGCAAGGTTTGCATCAATAAACACATTGTAATACATTATCATTTTTAAGTAACAACGTCTTTACAGTGATGTTTATAGCAGACTCCAGATAAACAGGATAAAAAAAGCCTTGTTTAATTGTTAATAAGGTGAAGTTTCTGTGATGAACTCAAGTCAAAAGTACAGCAGTTCCTTTAAGTTTTAAGAGAAAGCCTTCAGGACATAGAGATTTCCGCTTTCTCAGTAACATGACTCCAGGACTGAGAAAAAGGAAACTGCTGAGGTAATGACAGTTTCACGGAAACTGAGGAAATTTGTTTCATGGATGTTCCTGAAGAGCTAACTAAAAATAAATAAAGTTCAACTTATAATTCTTTAATAAATAAATGATTCGTTAGCATTGGTAACCTGATGTGCTATGGAAGGAATAAAACACTTGGAGATGTGCTGTGATTTGTGAGTAATCAGGTTTGGGGAGGTAACAGTAATTCTGCATTGTGCTGCGCTGCATCACACCATTACTGATTATTTTACAGTATGCTCTGCAATATTTTATTCTTTACATATTGTATGTAAGATGATTAAATGCGTTCCTGCTTAAACAGCTGATTGCAACATGATTGTATAATGCGGGAGTAAAGAGTAAAATGAAGGAGTTACCTAATGGGAATTAAATATGAGGAATTAGAAATGCAATAATGATTTATTCAACATTACTTAATTGAATTTCCTATATGGATATTTAATTATAGAATGTGTTTTGTTTTGTTTTGTTTTTTCTTGGCCATTTGTGTTAGGACCAGCCAATTTACTCTTTTTAGTATTTACCTCATATAGTAAATCATATAGCTCATAGACCACTAAAGTGCGAATACCACCCCCCCCCCTCTTAAATACCCCCCCCATTGTGTTTTTACTAGATTAGTAATTCACCTTCTTTAGCATACTGTCATAGAAAAGTCATAGATAACAGCGAGTAGTTTGAGACTAGGCAGCAGAACGGTATGGACCCTTTACCGTGTTCTGCTGACAGTTCTGCACTAAATGAAAAGCCTGGTCTGTAAATGGCTAATGGCACAGTGATGACCTAGAGCTTTTGATGAAGGGTCTGAGTTACAGCTGGGTGCATTTCATGCCTGGAGTTTTAAATCAGGAGCAGAATGTATGATTGATAGGTTATTGTTTCCTCCATCTTTTACACCATGTAGTCTGTCCACACGCTTCACAGTATGAGGTGTCATCAATCAGATGATGGAATAACACACTCCTCATTTATGCACTATATATAAAAGCCTGCGACTCTCATCTACTGGGCAGCGATATTACTCTCCTCTTCTCTTTCTCTCCTGTTGATATGTACTAACTAGAAGATCATGGCAGGAATTGTTGTGAAGAATGTTTAAAGGATTTTTTCAGTTCCAAAGATCTAGTTCACAAGTGGTAAGAATTAAATTCTTATTTAGGTAAGATATAGGATACAAAACAGTCAAGAGTACGATATGAAACTGTATGCTTTCCAAACTAATCTATTGTTAATAGTGCACTATTCAATCTCCCTGTGTCTTTTCTTGCTCTCTCTCTCTCTCTCTCTCTCTCTCTCTCTCTCTCTCTCTCTCTCTCACACACACACACACACACACACACACACACACACACACACACACACACACACACACCCTATAATTTGATTTAAACTGCATCAGCTGTCAGAGTATTTTCTGCTCTCCTTCTGTAAATTGAGTCTTGGAAGCTGACTGAGGATAGAGAAACCTACAGGATCTACCCATCACACTTCCTACCTAATGGATAAAGCCTACCCTCACTAGTTACCTAATCAGCTTTATTGATAACAATCTCAAAGCTGACCTGCTTAATTTATTGGGTGATTGATTATAAGACCTAAGCACTGGGTTTCTCTGGATATCTTGTAAATGTGCATTATATAAATATCACGCATTATATCGAACTGGCTGTAATACTACACTGACACTGTATTTACTGACATTCATGCATGTATGTTAAATACAATGTGGGTAAATAAACTGATGTAAAACTAAAACTAAAATAATATTTCCTAACCTTTAATTTCATTTACTAACTCGAGCTTGTTGTGACCAACAGGACATGTTAAAACCACAATGTGAAGTCTCTGTGGTTGTTCATTAAAAGGGAAATTATCTCCAACTGGAGTCTTAATTATCCTAGCATATGAAGATAACTAATGACTACGGAAGCAAGAACACCTCCACTGTTGACTTGAGTACACATACACACTCATCTGTGCAATTGCACACACACACACACACACACACACACACTCACACACACACACACACATGCATGCCAACACAGCTTAGTTAACTTCATCCTTCCTTTTTCTGTTCAATTTTTTCTCTTGGAGAACGTTAACTATTACCCACCATAACTCTTGTCCTCTGTCAGTCTTTTCTTTACATATTTCTCTTTCCTTTCTTTTTATTTCCCTTTCTCCTTCTCTAGGGATTAGTAGTTACAAAAGCGGCTCGGTATGGCCCCTCTCTCTCTCTCTCTCTCTCTCTCTCTCTCTCTCTCTCTCCCCCTCTTCTTCTTGTTCTTCTTCTTCTTTTTCTCTGTGCTTTTGGAGAGGAAGAAGTTGCTTTACTGAACAGTTGCAGCTGGTTTGTTCAGGAATTAATCATGATGATTAATTGGGCTTCAAGTTAAATATCCACAGAGCGACGTCAAGCTGACAGGCGTCACGCTCAAATTGACGCTGTTTTAGAAAGCAGCAGATTGATTTACACAGAGGCCTAATGAATAGCTCTGTGAACCAGGGGAGACATAAACAGGAGTGTATGTTTTTGAATTTGACCCTGAACAGTCAGAACAGTCTGCCTATTTCTCTCTCTCACCCTCTATTTCTATCTTTGCTTCTTCAGTGTGGTTCCTTCTTCACAATTTATTTATCTCCTGTACAGACTTTTATTTTTGTGTGAGTGAATATTAACAGTGGTTGCAGCCATTCACTCCACAGAACTGGTGTACTGGCTAGAATGGCTAAACAGGGTAGAAAATGCTGCTTTCTTAAGGTGTTTGGTCTGTTAATGATACAATGCAGAGACAATGAAATATTCATGTGGTAGGCTAATGTAGAATTTAGGTAAGCTGGAGTTATAACAGTTTTGCCCACATTCCCAAAAGGCATTGTTATATGATCGATTAATATTCCCATTCGTTAAAGATGAATTGCATACTTAGGTTATATTGTACACACACAGTTTTATCTTAATAGGTTCACCTATGCATACACAAATGGTTTGTTTGAAATTGTATTTTTTTGTTTCATTTATTGCTTTTGGATATTTTTCCTTTTGCATGTACAGCTGGTGTTGCCATTTCACAGCTCCAGGGTTTGAAGCTCAGGCTGGTGTACGTTCTCCCTGGGTTTCCTCCAGATTCGAAAGTTTCCTCCCAGTGTTGCCAGGATAGACTCCACGGCCATAAAATAGTACAGCTTTTAAAAAATTTGATTTGTGAGAGTATCACAGTGGCACACTGTGTGTTGCCAATCCACTTCCTCAAAACCTGTGGGAGAGTGGGTTGCCTATGCTAAATTGCCCCTACATGCACATGGTTTGTTTTAGATTTGTTCAGATTTATGTTGTATTTGTTTATTTATTTTTTGTATCACCTATAATTGTATGTACAGATTGTTTTATTTTATCTTTTGCTTGTCCTGTTGTGCATCATGCTTTATAGATGATAAATTCCTGTTATAAAAGCCTAACCACATAACCACAAACATAAAAAATAATATTACCTGACAGTTTGTAGTGCACTAGAATTTGGTATGTGTGTGTGTGTGTGTGTGTGTGTGTGTGTGTGTGTGTGTGTGGGTGTGTGTCTGTGTCATTCTTGCTCATTGTGTGGACACATGGGTACGTAGGGGAGGAGCTCCAGCCCTGGCATTTGTAATCCATCTATTGTGCTGGGGCTCTCTAGCTCCGGATCAATGCACCACACTCAAGCTGGCCCACAGGTCTGTAACTGAGCCTCTATTCAGCCATCAACTCCCCCACCACACTCACAGCACAGCAGCACGAGAGCTACAAAAGAGATGGCCAGTCCTCTTCTATATTCTCGCCATTTGTGTGTCTACACTTTTTTGTCCCGCATATATATCACATAACCACATTTTATATATTCATCAAAATGATCTGTTTGCCTTAGTTACTGCAGTGATTAGAAACTGTGGAAAGAATTCAAGTATGCTTCATATTGTGTGTTAGTGTCCTGAACATCATCCAGCTTAAATCAAACTTTTCCTGAACCTCACCAGACTATCACGCTGCCTCTTAATTCACAGTATATTGTATGTTGTGTGAGAGAGACGATAAAAGGAAAACACCCCTAATCCGTGTGGAAAAGGTTGTGGGGAGTGAGCAAGAGGGACTTGAGCAGCCAGTAGGGGGAGGTAAGACAAAGGGAAACCCTCAGCAGGAATCCTCTCCCTAGAGCCTTATCTGCATTCACTTCCCTCTGTCTTACATGCACAGAACATCTGGCACTCTTCAGTAATCCTCTGAATTCAAGTGCATACATGTGGAGTGCATGGTTGTGTGTGGATTTTTCTTGAAGGTTTTTGTTTGCCCTGTCTGTCCTTTTTGTGCCTATGAACTAGTTTTGCTGTGTTTTTGTGGTTTATAACTCAGCCACCATAGTACCTTGGTAGGTTGGGATGGAACATCCTTCTTTCTTTCTTTCATGCATTCATTTATTCATTCCTCTTCAGTAAGCTCTTTACCCATACACACACACACCGATCAGCCATAACTTTAGAACAGGTGAAGTGAATAACATTGATTATCTTGTTACAATGGCACCTGTCAAGGGGTGGGATATATTAGGACTGGTCTGGTCCCACAGAAGAGCTACTGTAGCACAAATTGCTCAAAAGGTTAATGCTGGGCTATGATAGAAAGGTGTCAGAACCCACAGTGCATAGCAGCTTGCTGCATATAGGGCTGCGTAGCAGCAGACCGGTCCATGCTGTCCATGCTGACCCCTGTCCACTGCTGAAGGGGCCTAAAATGGGCATGTGAGCATCAGAACTAGACCATGGAGCAATGGAAGAGCAATGGTCTGATGAATCACATTTTCTTTTACATCATGTGGACAGCTGGGTGCATGTGCGTCTTACGTGGGGAAGAGAGGGCACCAGGATACACTATGGGAAGAAGGTAACCTGGTGGAGGCAGTGTGATGCTCTGGACAATGTTCTGCTGAGAAACCTTGGGTCCTGCAATTCAAGTGGGTATTACGTTGACACGTGCCACCTACCGAAACATTTTTGCAGACCATGTACACCCCTTCATGCCAACGGTATTCCCTAATGGCAGTGGCCTCTTTCAGCAGGATAATGCGCCCTGCCACACAAATTGTTCAGGAATGGTGTGAGGAGCATGACAAAGAGTTCAAGGTGTTGACTTGGCCTCCAAATTCCCCAGATCTCAATCCGATCGAGCATCTGTGGGATGTGCTGGACATACAAGTCCGATCCATGGAGGCCCCACCTCACAACTTACAGGACTTAAAGAATCTGCTGCTAACGTCTTGGTACCAGATACTACAGCACATCTACAGAGGAGTCCATGCCTTGAGGAATTAGAGATGTTTTGGCAGCACAAGGGGGACCTACACAATCAATGTGTGCGTGTGTGTGTGTGTGTGTATCTGACACCCCACCTATTAATCTGAAGTGAGGAACAGATAAGCAGAAATAGAACACTATATGCATAATTGTGTGTGTGCGTGTGTGTGTGTGTGTGTGTGTGTGTGTGTGTGTGTGTGTGTGCGCATGTGGGTTTGTGAATTTTCAGTGCAGGACTCTCCTCATGTCTTTTTCTACCTAATACTTAGATACTCTAATAGTCTCAGAGGTGTGATACTAGGAGCTCTAGTTCACTGTTGGAGTGTCACATTAAGATGTGCACACTGAACCATGTGATTGCACTTTCAGGAAATTGCCTGCACGCCGATTAGGAGCGACATTAGAATACAGGAGTGCTCAGTGCAGTCACACAAGTTAGGAATGCTGCTGGGTTTAATCCTGTCCCAGTCAATTGAGAAAAAAAAGCAAACATTTGTGAATGGAATTTTTTCCTCTAATAAGCAGAATTGGCCTATACATATATCATAAGACAAAAACAAGATCAGAAACTTCTTATCCATTGAACTATTACAATTAGTGTGCACTGAACCAATGTACTTAATCTGATCTTGAGAGAGAGGCTTATTAGCTTTCCTCTGCTCTGTGTGTGTGGCTCCACTGTTTACTGAAGTCCAAATGGCTTCAACAAGTTGCCATCTGCCTCAGAGACTTCTCTCGAGCTCTCATCACTTTCTTACTGGAATACTATTGAAATTGCATACAATTTCACCTTTTGGTCACAAAAAAGTATGTGCTTAATTGAGTTCTAGACTGTTAACTGTCATCTTTAAGATCAGAGAAATTTGAAACTGGAATTATGGTTGTCTGTGCAGTTCTCAAACTTCACTTAATCTATTTGAGAAACACATTTTAACACTTTTATTCTGATCTCTCACCAACATGCAAATATACATTAACAGTTGTATTTAGGGCTAAATTAAACCAGTGAATATTAATATGTGTGTGTGTGTGTGTGTGTGTGTGTGTGTGCGCGTGTGTGTGCGTGTGTGTGCGTGTGTGTGTGTAGTTTTGCATTATGTGTTGCATAAGCTGCATGTTTGATCTTCAGCACTGACCCATTTCCCTTGTATAAAAGCCCGTTGTGCCATACTGCTCTTTTACCAGGTAATTAAAACCTCTTTCCCCGACCTTCACAAACAGAACGCCAGCATGAAAGTCATGGTCAGCAGCCTTTGTATTGTGTATTATAGAAAACAACAACAACTACAAAAGTAACCTTCCTCTCAGCGACAGACATGGGAGGTCTTTGATTGTGAATATCAAAGAGCTGCTCTCCCTGTGTGCTCATGCTGATCCTCCCAAGGTCGGCCTGCCAAACCCTACGCATATCACCACGGGCTGCAGAGAGGATGCAGTGAGCAAGAACTTCCCGACTGTTCTCCATGTAAACAAGTTTACACACAAAATGTCACACACAACTCAAAGTTAGGCCTTAACGACTACGCTCATAAGCATCCTTAAGTCCTTAATGTGTGCTTGAATGGAGGAACCTCCTACGAGACCGCCACGCCCATTTTTATACCAAAAAGTGGTGTGATTTGGATTGTGTTGACCCTATAGTAAAATATTACCAATATAAATCTAAAATTATGAAATTCAAATAATATTCATACAACTTTATTGCAATGCATTTAAAAATTACAACTTAAGTCTGGGCATATAAACAGCCTACAAAAGATCCCTTCACAGTATAAATCATTTGTGCATAAAACATTTCAACAGATTCAAATATTCTTTATATGCCATTTATGAAGGGCAAGATTTTTTTCTTCTGTAATAATTCTGCATCTCACTTTTCAGTTTTTTTCGTAGTCACGTTAGGACCTCAGGAAAACAGCTCCATAATGTGTAACTGAAGTGAAATATAGCACTAATGAGTAAGAAATGATAAATAGCATAATATAGATGCTATATTATATACTCTGGATGAAATGATAGGTGATATATTGAGTATTTAAGCAAGAAATAAACTGAACCACGGAAGCATGTTTGTAGTAGCTGAAGATACAGAAATCCTGTGCTCATGTATGGAGGAACAGACAGAAAAAAAACAGAGACAGAGAGAAAAGGAAGTTACTGTTTTTTGAAGTAAATATAAACAGCTGAATAAAAGTGTTAGAAACTCTGAAGGCCTTCATTTCGATGTCCTTTACATTAAATAGTATGTGCATAGATCAGCTGTGTATGGTCAAACTTCATGCTAGCATACAGCATGAAAAAGACCTTCATCTCCAACTATAACCTTTCATATGTACGAATTGTTTTATTTTTATTGTTTCTCAGTAAAAATGGCTTAACCCTGACGTTGTCTAAATGCTGTGGCTTCTAGTTTATTGAAATAAATCTGTAGAGTAATGAAACAATTCGAACCCGTTCTTCCTTTGAGATAGATCCAAAGAGGCTTTGAAGTCCTCCTTTGCTTCTCTCTAGAGTAAAAGCGATGGCTGCCTACCCGTGCAATCATGCACCGTGTGCCGAGGGACGGAGTACAATAGAGAAATAAAAGGTCTTTTGTGAAGGTAGAGATGATGGAGGGAGAGATAAACGAGAGGGCCCGCAGAGGCTTGCCTCAGATGGAGGGGAAAAGTGATGACATTTACAGTGCTGGGAGACTGAATAGGGAGAGGGAACACTTCAGGACACCAGTGACGACCACAACCTGTCATTTATGTTATAGACCATTATAACTGTTAGTTTTCCCCCCCTAGTTTGATTTATGACTGTAGACCTTTGCTCTCAGCTTATGAGTTATTATATACGAGTATTAGCGTTTGTGTATTTTTAAACCTGACAGCTTGTACAAATATTGTTTACACTGTTGGAGGACAATGAAGAAAGTGTTTACTGGAACAATACTGTGCATCACTTGCCGGTTACTCCTGAGACCTGACTAATACTGTAATACAATCACTGAATATGATATAACATTTATTTGGTCTCATCCCAAGGAAACAGCATTGTTAGAGTACGGCAGCATTTGACAGTCCACCCTGATTCACTCTTTCTGTCTACACACAACCACACACACTGGCTTTCTCCCAGTCTGTCCTGTTGTATCTAAGGAACCTGAGCACTGGTTGTAGACCAAATCTTCGGTGTGTTTTTTGGCCATTGTGTGTGTAGGAGCAATGAGGAGAGGGAGGCTGGAGGGCAGGGCAAAAGAGCAGAGTTCTTATCCTGAGGGAGGATGGATGGAGCCTGGTGAAGAGAAGAAAACGACAAAAAGGCTGGAGAAGGCTCTTTTCCCACAGCTCCCCAGAGGGTTTCATGTAGAGTTTAAACAGTGAAAGAGATGCTGATAGAGGTAAGAGAGACGTCTCAGAACTCTCAGACTGCCTCTCTGTCTAGCCTGCCGCGAAACAGCCATGAAACACCATTAGCCTTAAACTATGCTTATACAGCAACTGCCTTCAACAGATTAGTAGCATTTATTGGACGTTTGCAATTGTTTCAGTAATTACTGGCCAATAATTATGAATAGAATAAGGTGCATATACATATATTGTACAGTGAGGTACTGCTAGTCATAATATATACAGTGACAACAGGTATGATCTCAGTGTTATTAATAGATGATATTTGGTTAATTGGCTGTAGTGTGTAGAATATTTTGCTCTTTTGCCTCCGAGAGTTCTGTCTAGCTGTACAGTAATTAGTTCACTGTATCTTTGAATTGAGTGATTAAGGTAATAGTTTCAACAAGGCATCTTTGCTGACCTTTTTGCTCTTATGTCTTTTGTCTCTTTTTAATTAGAGGCTATAAAGACACTGGGAACTATAATTTCAATGATTTAACATTCTAATACGGAAAAAGCATTTTAATTGTGTGTCAGTGTCAATAAAATAAGAGTAATTGATTATTATAAGGTTGAGGACACTGATTTTTTTTTAAAAAAATCTCATTAATAGTATTAATAAAATAATTAGAAACCTTTTTCATATGTATAGAGAACAAGAGTTCATTAGACTCCATCTTATTGTCTCAGTCATATGTGTTAAATACAACACCAAATCAAGGTTTAATGTCTTCATGATTTATATTTATTTAGCTTAGATGCCAAAACAGTGCCTTTGACAAATCAGTCTGTTTGCATGTCAGCTGCTGAACACTGGACTGTACATTAATAATGAATTACAGGTGTAGTTATTATGTATAGTGCCAGTCCTGTCATGGATCACAACTGTACGAATTTTTTATGTCTATATGTGGTCTAATTCCAGCCCCTTTCCCACTACAGTGATGTCAGGCAGAGCTGCTGTACTGTATATAATGAATTCAATTGTCCTCTGTTTTTCTCTTCAGGTTAAATTATCAAATATTGGCCTCCATTATAGTTTGCAATTGTAATTCAGAAGGATCCTTCCTCTGCAACTGTTGCTGCTGATTGGCAGTTTTTTCATATCCAGAAGGAAACTGAAGCATTAATGTCTTGAATAACAAACAACAAAACATTAAGCAGAAGAATATCTGAATCCGCTAAACATTTGAATTAGTCAGGTATTCTGGATGAATTCCTCAGTTTGAAAAAGTTAATAAAATAATCATTGCAAAATTAACACATGCTCGTTCTCGTACTTGCAGAAAGCCTAAAAACTGATTAAAAAAGTTCCAGGGAAAATGAAATATGTAAAGCAGGTGTATTTATACTTTTCTCTACAGCACTTATTAATGATGCTTTCACTAGTTTATGGCTGGTATGTGATAATGGATTTACTATATGTGTTTCTTCCTTTTTCCTTTTTTTTTACACCACTACATTTTACTGTTACATTTGAATGGGATGGATGAACATTTACAAAAGAAAATAAATAAACAGGCAGCATGTCAGAGGGAAGAACAAGCCGTATGTGAACACCTCAGTAGGCTCTGTAGTGTGTGACTTCAACTCAGCAGTGTGTGGCGGTGAATATTCCCTCTGACAGCTGATGAGGAGCTGACTGCTAATTGTCATGTCTCTCTTGTTCTTTGAAGTGTAAAAAGAGAAGATCCTATTATGGGTTTGCTTCACTGAACTGCTTTACTGAATACTTACACTGTAATATATATATATATATATATATATATATATATATATATATATATATATATATATATATATACACACTCGAGAAAAATATATAACACAGAAAATATATAG
>CM074949.1:10146543-10160735 GCA_037577455.1 Pangasius macronema
GAGGAGATGAAGCAAGTGGGTGCAAGTGTTGAGGATGCAGAAGATAGGGATAGGTGGAGAGTGATGATTTGCTGTGGCGACCCCTGAACGGAAAAGCTGAAAGAAGAAGAAGAAGAAGAAGGAGAAGAAGAAGAAGAAGAATTTAACCCAACTATGTGGCAGACTACAAGCAAACAAACCCAAAGATATGGTATTTCCTGTCACAGAGGGACGTCGTAACAAGAGAAAAGTGCTATCTCTTTCGTCTAAACTAAACGAAAAGACTAGATATCAAGTGCCTGGAGAACCCAATTAGAAAGAGCAAGCTAAATGGAAGATAGATATGGTGTGTGAGAACACTGTATAGAGATACTATATATTTAATATACAGCATGGCTAGCAGTAAGATACATTAACTTCTTACACAGTAACGCACAGACACTGTAACTGCATGTCCTTGCACTGAGAATATATAGGAAGTGTTGATGCTTCTAAAATAGTGGTGTCCAGTAGTTGGCGTTCTTGGTGTCACTGACAGTAAGCCGACACTGCTGTCTACTACTACTGTCTGGAAATGATTGTAAAATTATACTGGACTTACAGACCACACAATGTTGTCACCCTAAATAAATGATCAAAGATATAACTCTTCCATGATGCCTATACCAATTTAGGACTGTATTGTTATAAGTAAAGAGGAGGTTAAGAGATTATAGCAGCTTTTTATTACTGTATATATATTTTACAGGGTTGGATATACTGTGTATTATTTCGTCTGGATTTTAATCCTTACATCTACATATGATCTTTACATTTAAACTTGAAGTAAATTAAGCATAAAAATTATATTTATTGAGTTCAACCCACTTGATTTGGGTCAGAAACTTCCCAAAAAAGAAAAAACAAAATCTCACTGATAATATATGTTCATCAGATGCTCACACATCGTGGAATGGATGGGGGATTTATTCCCCTTGTGTCTGCTGACATAAATGTGCCAAGTGTTTTTACAAATGCTTCATACTGAAAATTAGCATGCTACCCTGACACACTGTCTTAGCTAGCTAAAAACACACTACAAGGTTAATAAATAAATTAGTAAATTAATTAAGAATATACATAATAATAATAATAATAATAATAATAATAATAATAATAATAATTCAAAAAGTGTAGACAAAGCGTAACACATGTAATGGTGACATACTTGCCAGTGATTACTATATTAGGATTTGAATGCAGTCTTATAAGAATATTAGACTGGGTTGCTATTTAATTTTTCTAAGATTGAAAAAAATCATCTTGTTAGCACTTAATCTAATTGTCTTAGTCTGGAAATAGCATAATTAAATTGGGATTACTTAAAAACATCCATGTAATTTGTTACCTCATTTTTTAAAGGCGTTCCAATGGATTATTTTTTAGAGTGTCCATTTATGCCAAGGAGATTAATTTCTGTTTTCTATTCAGCCAGTCATTCCCTTCCAGCATGGAGCTGTTTGAGTTGGCAGGCCGGGGATTTTGGGGTACAGGGCGGCAGTTGTGTTCTCCTCACTGTGTGCTGCACCTGTGGAATTTCCTGCCCATGTTTCCCCCTGGCATCTCTCTGTTTTTATGTAACAGATTTACTGAATCTAGTGAGAGTTAACTAGTAAGGCAGTGTAAATGCAGACGTGGTTAAAGCAATCCCTGTAGTTGGTGTCCTATTTTTCCTTTTCATTTTCAATCCCCGTTGCAATTAATAAAGCAAATAACAAAAAGTCAAATCACTTTTTTGTCAAATATAGTGCACAATTTGTACCCTGTTTGTTTTTCTACAGTCCAGATAAAAGAAATCCTGCATATGTGTGAATTAATTAACTCTCATGTATGCAACTTGTATGGTTAAATATTACTTGTTGCAAGCAGCGAACTGAAACAAAATTCAGCTGTGAAAACTTAAATTATTCGAGTATTTTGAGCATTTGATTATATTTGGAACAAAGCAGGGTACGTTATTGAAGCTTTTCAACTTCTGGCTTGCTGCTTGCTTGTGTCAGATTCTCTGCTGAGGTAATGGTGGTGTCATTAAAGTGAAAGTCTGATATAGTGTATTCAGTTCATAAGTTCTCTTCTGCATCTCTGTTTTTCCACAAGCCAAAAAGTTAAGAGATGCGCAAACTTTCTCAATTTCTTCCTATGAGTTATGAAAAGGGAGTAATTCCTTCCTCAGTAATTCCTCAGTAATTCCATGAATCAGAACCGATGTTTCACCATTTCCTTTACAGCCTCTACATATTTAACCTGATGTTGACTTTGTCGAACATTTTTAAAATTATTATTCTTAAAGTAACCTAAAATGTTCTGCCTGCCTGCAGTGCCTGGTGTGTTTTGTGTAGATATGCTAGACCTTTTGACCAATTCATGTCTGCTTTTTTGACATCATTTTAGCAGTCCCTCTCCCCTAAAGCAGCACGTCTTCTGTTCTACAAGATGAAAATGTTTTGTTCGGAAATGAAAATGCCTCCTCTTTCCTCTATCCCATTTGCATGCCGGTCAATTCTTGCCATTTTCTTTTACTAGGATAACAGATCCTAGTGGGTTGTTTTTGTGAAAATCTTATGCAGTCAAACACTGGGGCAGTTACAGCAGGTGACTAGCACTCATTAACTGCAGTGTGCGCAGTCTGTCAGTGGGATGTGTTTGTAGCTGCCCTTCAGTTTAGAGCCAGTCAGTAGTTCTTCAGTTGTATTCACTCGCTGGGAGACATGACTGCACTACCTCATGACTCCCTATATGATCAGAGAGATTTTGCACCAGAGTGTTCAAAGGCCTGACAAGCACACTGCTGGTGCCTACTGTGGATAGATCTAAAGCAAATATTGCTATGAGGTAGTCTACGGCTGCTCATGGTGGAAGGTTAGCCTTATGTGGAAATGAAAGAATATACACCATTTCCCTTATTTCCTCCCTCTCTCTTTTATACAGAGCTAAAACAAATGTTGATATTGGAATTTAGATAGCACTGATCCCCCCCATCATGCTGAGAAAGTGAATAATATGTATTTGTGTCTTCAGCAGAATTCACATGATCATCCCAATGAAAAGAATAAAAAAAAAGCTAGAATAACATGGTGGAAATGATCAAAGACATATCTGTCCTGTGAAGCCCTGCATCATGCATTTCGGTTCCACATATTTAGATTTTCTTTCTCACATTTCCACATTTTTCTGCAATTAAATCACTTCCGACATACTTGGTCTGTTTGAATCACATTGCACCACCGATCTGGAGGAACAAAAGGCGAGCACAGATCTCTTTTCAGATGTGTAACATACAGCATGGTCCAGCGCCTTCAGGAGCGAACAGCAAGCACTTGATTCTGTTGTGCAGCAGTAGACAGTGTAGACACTCAGACGGCTTGTAATATATGTAATATAATGTAAATGTTAATTGTTAGCCTCATTTCATATAATATTATTTTGGATCATAAGTGTGCTATCATTTTGCAATCTACTGTATGTATGAGAGTCTGTTAAGTAATTGATGTCAGTATCTTAGCCTATGTTATAAATAGCTTTCATTTACCACGGGTCAGAAAATAGCACTGAAGTAGTGCTAATTTTAAGAGGTCCGGAGAAATAGCTGTACAGACACTACTGTGATTCTTTGGGTAAGTATGAATATGAAAGCGGAAGTAAGACAGGAGGGAAGGCTTTTGAGTCTTCATTGTACCCGAGAGTGTATTTGGGGAACCATTTGCATAAAGAGCAAATCCCCGCAGTCCTAACCTTAAGAAAGTAGTGCGGCGATGACTCCCAAACAAAAGCTCTGCCAATTAAAGCCACTCTTGCTACTGTCTGCAGTCAAGAACACCGCTTCCCAGTAATGACTCAGTCTCTCAATCTACATGACAGCATGTCAGCAGATCTCTCTGTGCTCAGGGAGCAGTCTTAATTGGTGAAGTCTCAGGAGAGGCTGTGCTGGGATGTGGAAGCTGGGATTGGTACTTTGCAGTGTCTTGGCCAGTGGTTTATTTTGTGCCCTACTTTCCCTGTATAGGACAAGTGTGTATTCATTCCCTTCTCTGGCCAGTTCCATCTTAGAGGATATAGCTTTAGACAAAGAATCCAACAAGAAAATTTCCTGGAGTAAAAGAACCAAAAGCAGAAAAACCTATTTTGGGGTATTTTGAATAGTATTCATGCTCGATATTTAGAAATGGCAGAGGAAGATATATTCATATTAGCAAGACATTGTAGAGCTTCGCACTACTCATGAGTGGAGTTAACTGGCAAACCAATGGTGCGTTATTCAAAGGTTTTTCCTACGGATGTACTGCTGGATTGATATCGGCATTTTGATGTATCAGTATCATTCACTCATGCATCTTCAGTAAGCGCTTTATCCTGGTTAGGGTTGCAGATCTGGAGCTTATCCCGAGAACACTGAACACACCCATTCCCACACTTAGTCACACCACAGGGCCTTTTTAATGAAGCCTATACACCTGCTCGTGATGTGATTTTTACAGGATGTGTGTTATCTTAAAGCCTGCCAGCATCATGCCTCTGATGTTTCTTATAAATTGGCAACAAAGGCTTGTAGAAAGTTGGCTTGCATAATAAGAGGATTATCGTTGAGTCAGTACTGGGTATCAAATTATGAAAATGAAGACTGAATGATTGAAAACCTTGTCTAGATGGTAAAAAAAAATAACAGTTATACTGTAGGACGCC
The DNA here is from genome assembly GCA_037577455.1 of Pangasius macronema. Classification (NCBI taxonomy): domain Eukaryota; kingdom Metazoa; phylum Chordata; class Actinopteri; order Siluriformes; family Pangasiidae; genus Pangasius; species Pangasius macronema. The sequence continues at coordinate 10,151,242 of CM074949.1, forward strand.
AAACCCGGTATATATACTGTGTTTAGTATATATTTAGTTTTTAGCCTGAAAGAAATAATAATTACCTTTCTGAGACTGAGCACAGACAGCACCTATGAGGGCGTTCCACTAACATATCGTCAGTCTTCCTTGACCAAATGCTTCCTGGAGTTCTTTATCTTTCTGATATGCTAGCTCTCCTTGACTCTTACCTAATGAAACATCCATGCCTAATGAGTTTTTAAATATCGCCACCTCACTTCGTTGTCAGTATGGTGAGCTTTTAATTTGCCGAGCAATTAAGTGCAGGCTCTCATCCATCAGCGCTGGTTTGTCTAGCGGGAGCCTCGCCGCTGTTTATTGATGGTTTTCTCTGAAACACTGTGGTTAAATGAGAACTCCCATGGTGGAGGTCATTCCACCAGCTTTGGGAAGCCAGTTCAAGACTGACGCTGGAGATGAATTGTTAGCCGAGGCACTTATACCTCAGATGCCTGCAGATATTAGCAGAAATGGCTGGGAAGGTCTTTAGCTGGTGTGATGAATTTTTCTCAGTGTACATAGGTGCCATACACCATCTGTTTCTGGCTGTGAGAAATTCTCCAGACATCCAAATATTCTTAACATGTAGCCAGTTCTCAAGAATTTTAACGGTATTCAGAAAATTTAGAGAACTGACTAGCTTCATATTTGTCATTTGCAGAAAAGAGACAGAATATCTTACCTTTTGTCTTACATTGTCGTAAGAAGAGGTGTGATACCTTTTAAGAGTAAACAGTAACAAATCCCCCAGGGATTTATTTTTCCAATGCAGGGCTTCAATAAAGACATTGTCATTTATGAGACAGATGAAAAATCATTCATCTACAACACAGATGTGAAAGATGAGTAAATGGATAGATATTTAAGCAGACTTTAGAAGCTATTTTGACCCATGTGACCTCAGCATAAGTTGGTGCTACTCTTACAAGGCAGTGCTTTGCAGTCTTTCAGGAATACCTAGAGTGCGACTTGCACTAATACATCCCCATCCCTCATCTCGACAGACACCAGACGATGGGAAAAATGCCGGGGAAGAATATTCGGTCTCCCTTGAGTAGCTTGTAATAAATTACACTTTCATCCACTGAGCGAACCGCTTGAGATTCCATCCATCTCTGTTTTTTTTCACCTTGCATCCCTCGCTCTTCATTCCAACTTGGCTGTCAGAAACCACCTGGCCATGGTTTTGTGTGTACCCAATGTACCTTTAGTCCACCATTACTGATAGCTGAAAAAATACAACACCAGAGATACTGCATCATCTCTGTTATGACTCTGACACCATTTCAATGATCTCCAAGTCCCAAAGAATATCCATTTAAGATTTCACATTGTTTCAGTAATTCAGGTCATATTTGGTGTCCTCGCATTGTTCAATGTAAACATGTACTTTGGACTAGATCAGCTATGTCTGTTATTAAAAGTAAATTATGTTGGTGAGGCCTGATCTACTCTGTATTATTGCTCACTGGGATAGCATTGGGTTGGAAAAGGTAATCCGTTGTTTCTTGCTCATTTTATTCCCTTCACTTTGCTTACAAAACAAAAAAAGCAAACATTTATATTAATAAAGCAGAATCCACTACATATATTAAGGCATTTTCTAATTTAAGGGTGATTTCAGCAAGTGCATGTTAAAAACCCTGGCAGGCAGAGTGAGGCTGTCATTTATCTGCTCTTCTTTTCCTTTCTCTCTCTCTCTACTTCCTTTTTTCCTCTCCTTTCTCTTTCTTCTCTCCTTAACCTTCCTCTGATTCATGCAGACTTATCGCCCTTGGGCAAACCCAGTGGCATTTCCATAGCAACCACCTGCCCCCTCCAGCTCTATGGCTGCAGTGGATCAGCAGTTCTCTCACACGCGCTTTCTCTGTCTGTCTCTCTATTTTGTTCTCTTTCCTTTCTCCAGTCCCCCCTGCACCAGCACCTGTCTAAGGCGGGTATCAGCGTCTTTAAAAACGTGCATAATTCTCTTTTGTCCTCCAGTTCTGGGGGTTCTTATCCTTCTTTTCTTTTCTTAAAACACAATTTTTCATGGCAGCCCTGAGGGTAGCTAGCTTTGGATATGAAGTTAGAGGATAGCCTGTTTTTTTCCCCCATTTAGGGGCATATATTGCCCCTAAATTGTTCGAAGTTCCCTTCATCCACAATACTTAGTTGTAAGTTAATGGAAATGTGAAGGATATATACACATCTGTATATATTACACCATCCTCTGCGGCACTAGAGCTACTACTCTAGCACATGCTTAATAATGGAGTGTTGAATGGGTTAAAAGGCTAGCATGCACTCTGCATGGTTCCTCTAAATGGGACATTTAAAACAAAGTTATTAAGGATACGAACTGATTTTACCGAGTCATTGTGTGAAATATGCTTGACCCGCTCTCACATGTATGTGCGCACATGCACACAATTGACACACTTACAAACACAAAAGTAAATACAAATGTTATTTGACTCTCCACTAAAGTCTTGACCCAGACTGAGCATCACTCCTCATATAAGAGCTGTCATTGTATGCTGTCTCCCACTCAGAGTGCTTCACCAACTTTCAAGGACTTTGAAGAGTTGCTGACACTCTGTTTTACTTTCCCCTTCAGCCCCTGTGTAATGATAAGTGGGCAGTTACCTGCTAAACACTCTGGGTCAAATCCAAGAGTGACCTGCTCCAATTTCATTCGCAGAGAGTGTTGTTTCCTAATGTCTGTTCAGCAATAAGCAAATATCCAGAGTTCAGAGGGCAGTCAGAACACCATGAAGCATAAAGTAGGAAATGTGTTTAGATGCATGCCATTGTTATGAACCGTTATCACTGCATGCGACTTTAACATACACAAAACATGCTCTTAGAAACTCACATACTCACAAGAGTGTCCTCTTAACTGTAAAGGTAAACAGTATTTTTTAGCATTTTGCCTGTTGAAGCTCACACTACTCACTACACACTCACTAATCACTGGCTACATCGTGTCATAATCTATGAGTAGGAGGTTACCATTAATGTAATTATACGAACCACAAAAAAGCTGAGCTTCATTCATTTGGTATTATTGGCATTATTACTCCTTGTGTGGTATTTGTTCATGTTAAAACGTCATATGACTATGAGCATAGTAAATAAGCAAGTAAAGCCCATTCACAAATTACATTCGTAGTCTGAAATTCGCAAAATCAAGAAGCAACCCTTTACCACACTACTTTAATATTTTATCAAAAATAGCACTGCCACTACCACTCAATTCCCTGAGTGTAAGACATTTCATAGCCGGAGTGTAGGAAATCTAAGGAGGCCAATGACTTATGCCTGGTTTCAGATGGAAATATAACTGTGGAGTGTGACCTGATGGTTCTACTGCAGTAAAACATAATGAGCAGAGCATTAAAGCAGCAGCACTAGATGAAGTTAATGGAGCTTGAACTGAGCTCCTAATTGCCTTGTCTCGGTAACATTTATTCTGCTTCAACAGGACCAAGCAACAGAGAGTGGCTATCCAGGAAAAGATAGAGGTGAAAAAGGAGGTGACAGGAGAGGCATTATGGTGCGCCAGAGCCACAGTTCAGCAATGTGACACTGATCCATTACTCTCTTAACTGTCAAAATAGAACCCACACAACTAACATACTATTTTACATCACACATGAATGGTTCTTGTTCTGCCAGCACACATACAAGTTTTTGATAGAGACCAGGGAGAAAAAAAACAGGTGCATCACATCGCACTTGCACATAGACATTAAAAATGCTTTTAGTGGATGAGGCACTTAGCTGACTCTTAAAGCAGAGTGACACTCTTTCTGTGCCCCTGTGATGGGTCTATGCACTGCAATTACACACACAATTAGAGCCTCACACACCACCAAACCACTGCCACATTGGGATCTGTGTGAAAAGTGTTTTTTTTCCCTCTTGTATGTGTTTGTGTGCATGTGGTGGAGGTGGGGATAGACCTACAATGTAATGTTTATCAATATACATTCCTTGTACCTATCTCCAAGTACCGTACATGCTCATAGTGTCGAAACGAGTGTGTATTAGAGGTGTAACGCAATGCTGTTATCTGTATTTGCATCGGTGTCTGTTTTCATATTCAGATTTAAACTGGAAGTGGGCGTGGTCTGTACAAGGTTTTTTTCATGTTAGCCCTAAGACTATTCACTAGAAACACTGAAAACACTTAAAAAAACAGTGCTGGAAAGAAATCGTCACAAATTATAACAAAAAAATAGAAATTTGCAAGCTAAGCTATGTTTCAAAGCAACAATGTCTTTCCCAATTCAAGAAACTCTTATTTAGACTACACTTGACCACAATAGCCATCTTATATATAATATAATCTTATATAATGTTTGATTTCATTTTTGGATTTGGTATATTCCATAAAGATCAGGAAAGCTTGCTGGACATGCTATCAGACAGTGCTATAAAACTGGGACACACTTACAGTGCTGCTGCGAGTCATTTCATTATAATTCCCATATGGTTTTCTGACAACAGTCTCTTTTAAAAATGATGGAGACTAATCATTAAATCACAACAACCACAACAACAACACCAACAAAAATACACATGCAATGGACATTCACATTTTGCAATGTTTTTTCATTTAATGTGATTTTTGTGGCGAGCGCCACAGAGATGTGCAGCTCTGTTCACAGCATGCAGTCTGCATGACCTACATGAAGCAGTGTTTCAGTAAACGAAAGCATATTTCTTTTGTTTGTACCGAAATATGTTAGAATGTTTGATTTCTATTTTTATTATGAAATGATGGTTTTATTTTGGAGTGTTTAGGTGCACTGTTAAAGACTGTTAACCACCACTATTAACTTGTTAGCCTGGAAAAGACTGAGAAAAAGAAGGAAAAATACATCTAGGGTGGGAGATTTGTTGAGATTTGGCAACCCTCCCCACAAGCGTCAGCAAGCTCCTCTTTAGAGCTCAACATTAACGTAAAAACTTTTTTGTTTCATCTGGTAGGATCCCAGTCCGTAATGCTGGAAAAAAAGCCTAATTTTCCTATCTGTATGTGTATTTGCTCGGGATGCATTATCTGTTCAATCCGAATAATGTATTCTTATTCGCTTAACATTCCTAATGTGTAGGTGTGGATGGAACACATTTGGCCAACGTGAGCCACTCTGTCTCTTTTTATAAGACTCACCTGGTACTCCAGTACTGAAGGCGCACTGTTTGGCAGTTTCAACATTTTGTGGTTCAAATAGCGACTGATACAAGTCACCAGATAATGATCGAGCCCTTTGTGAGCTGGATCCGCTTGCTTTGAAAGCAGTGACAGCTTAAAATTATGCCGGACAGTGGGTTCTCTAAGAACCTGTGGTGTGAAAGAACCTGCTAAATGAAATCCTGAGCTTATTTGTGCTGTGCTCATGTAAAATAATGAAACAAGTCTAGAATGGGATCGCTTAATGAAGAAGTACCGAGTTGAAAATCCCTGGTAAGATGAAAAGTCTTTAAATGATTCTCTACACATTTTTTCACCAATCCCACAGTTCAGACCATGGTTTGGAAGTTTAAAGCACTCTAACATGATCCCAGCACTGTCCTACTGTGTACATAATCTCTTTGCATACATGCAAAGGCATTATCTCTCTTTCTGTGTCTTCAGTTGTGTGAATTCAGTGTGTGCATTATACCACAATGCCATGTGGCTCCATGTTTAGTCCCTGGCCCCTGGCATGGGGTCCCTTATTTAGCGGATTAGCTGCACAGTCATGGGCTTGGATCCAAAGCCTCATGGTTTTGTGATTTCAAAGCCTACTGGGTGCAGTGGAAACAGGCTTTTGGAATCAGAGCCAAAAACTCTCGGTAGCCTGTTGTGTCTGACACATTGCCATGGAAGCGGCAGGAGACCAATCTGACAACATTGTTGATTACTTAACGATTAGTCAGTGGTTCCTCCAGAGACAGCTATTAGTGATGACCATGCACACTGAGAGAAAGGGAGAAGTTAACACAGTATAATTATATTTACAGTGCTACAGCCCGTGATGGCATCTATGCCTCATTTTGCGACTTACGATCATGTGACATTTTGCAGCTTTCCTGTAACAGAATGTCTTTTTATTAAGTCACATTGATTTGCATTCCTGCAAAATACAATGTGGAGATATAGTAAAATTCAAGTGCCCTGTCATATTGTTGCTATGCGCTAATACACATGAAGTTCTAGGGTTGATGCTGAGTAAGTATGATGAGGGCTCCCTCCTCCACATTGCCTCCTCTGTGTTGCCTCCCTGTCAATCACTTTTCATTTACTGCAGAAACCAGAGGCTCGTGAACCTGCTATTATGCAAATGGATGCACAGTGATACTGTTTTGATAACAGCTCTTGGTCAGCCCACATCCTAAAGCAAATGGTTATTACTTCATGACTTTTGGAGAAAACAGACATGTGGATTCCAGTGATTTTCATATGTGGGTGTATATTGCAGTAACTGCTGTACATGCCTGAAGGAGATGGACGGGCTGTGTGTTTCTTTGCATTATGCATGCATGATGCCCAAAGAGATATTGACAGTTGGAGAGGTTTGCTGAATTCACATGCATATTCCTTTTTTTTTTTATAAGTGTGTATGTGTGTGTGTGTGTGTCAGTATAAGTGGGAAGTGGTCTTTGAGTGTGTCTCTGTGGCACTGTCTTTGTGTGTGGGTGTGTGTATTTGTGTGCATGTGTGTATGAGTGAGTCACTCTGTGCTTGACCCTGGCACTGCCTACACAAACAGACCCCAGCTAAGTGCTTTCTTTGTAATGGCTTTGTATTCGCTCATCATTTGACCTTCAACCTTGCCAGAGCTTCCTCCTTCTCCTCTCCACCACATTTTAAACCCTTGTACTATTTATACTAGCATTTCTTCACCAACCTGCTATCCCACACACACTGGATGCTGCAATAGCTGTGTTAAAATATGGCGCATGCGTGTTGTTCTGAATAACTCTTGTTCTGAAAGATGTCCCAGAAGAACTGAGAGCTTTTTGTTTTTCACATCATCCAGAATCTGAATTCCACATAAGTGTTGCGTTTGTTATGAGGATTTAATAAAATAAAACTTCTCCTGACCTCGCTTATTATTCATTTTCATAGTAAACAGCCAATAGGTGGTGCTGTTCTGTTTTTAGTGTATTTGAGCTGGGTGGAGTCACATACTGTTTGGCAGCTGCTTCCAGCCCCCTCCCCTCTTTCTCTTCTGTCTGTCCTCTCCTCTCAGAGTGATGTAACCCCTCAGTGTGCTCACAGTACACACACACACACAATGGGTGGGACACAAACTCAGTCCCTCACACTCACACTCACATAGGAGATCAGACACAGAAAAGGCAGCATTGTGTGTGTTTGTTGCGATGCTCCCTCCCCATGGAGCACTTGGGTGAATGCCTGGGTGTGAATGGGGGTCAGAGGCAGCGGTGGCCCCTCGCTGCATCCCGCCGAGCCTCATTTTCGCACATTAATCACCCCCATTCACAGATAATGAGCTCCCCTTCAGTAGCGTTTAACCGCTCTCCCTGTCCTTTGGACCTGCTCATTTGGACCTCAGCAGGGGGGATGGTGTCTGCTTGTGTAATTCCAATCAGAGCTGTAAACCGGTTGACCATCTTATCTGCTCCCGAGCTATATGACAACAAAGAGCAGCTTCTTCAGTGAATCTGTTTCCGTCTCTCTCTCTCTCTCTCTCTCTCTCTCTCTCTCTCTCTCGCTCTCTCTCTCTCTGGTTCTCTTGTTGTTTCTCATAAAAATGGCCTGAATGTTGTTTCCTCTCAGCCCTGTGTGTGTAGGTGAATGAGTGTGTGTGTGTGTGTGTGTGTGTGTGTGTGTGTGTGTGTGTGTGTGTGTGTGTGTGTGTGTGTGTGTGTGTGCCTGTAGACAGGTGTGTGTTGAATGTGTTGCTGTAATTTCCCATGTACTATAATTGCCTGAGGCATGGCTGAATAGGCTGGCAGGAGGAGGTCAAAGGCCACCTTTCCTGACTGCTGGTTTTATTTAGACAAGCAGAAAAGTGAATGTCTAAAAAAGTGGAAAGATGGAAAAGATTTGATTCCCTCAAGCCTCAAATGCTGAAGTGATCTAGTGAATGATGATTTGAGGTGACTCTAATGGTGACTTGCTCAAAAAGAGCTCATGGGTCCTATCTCAGTAACACTGGCTTATAGAATCCCACAGGTGATGTGGTGTGTATGTGAGAGAAGAGGTGATGTGTGTATGTGAGAGAAGAGGTGATGTGTGTATGTGAGAGAAGAGGTGATGTGGTGTGTATGTGAGAGAAGAGGTGATGTGTGTATGTGAGAGAAGAGGTGACCATTGACAACTCGAGTACAAACTGTACCAATGCAGTATGTACTGTAGCTCTGCCTGCACGTCATTGTAAAGAGAGTTCAGAGGGTGTGTACTATATATATATATTTATGTATATATATGTATAAGTACTGTGCAAAAGTTTTAGGCACCCTATTTTTTTTTTATACAAAGTTTGTTATAGATTTTTATTTTATGACTTCTACAGCACTGATCAAGATTTCCAAACATTAGTTTTCCAGCACAAAATTAAATGTTACAGAAAAATGTTTGTATGTCAGTAAAGACAGCAGCATATTACATAAGAGACACTTTTCAGACCAAAAAAAAAAACATAATGAAGGCTGCTGGGTTTCACTGCGAAAACAAGAAGCAGGTGTGAGAGTCAAAGTCTCCAGAAGAACTGTGTCTGCTTCTGCGAGATGCTCAGTAACACTTACAGCTCATTTCCTTATAAACTACACACACTGTACCTGAGAATACTGTTATTTTAAAGCGAAGGATCGTCACACCAAATATTGAGTTTGTTTCATTTATTACTGTTTACTGCTCTTTATAGCATTTTTTTTAAAATGTGGAAACATTTCATTTAATTATTTTTGAAGGCATCTTTGCCCTACAGCATTTATTTTCATGTGCCTAAGACTTTTGCACAGTACTATGCATATATATATCTGGACAGGGACAGAGTTTTTGTGATTTTGCCTTTATACACCACCACAGTGGATTTGAAATAAAACAATCAAGATGTGATTCCAGTGTAGACGTTCAGCTTTATTTTAAGAGGTTCCACATAATTGTAAATATAACCATAATTTTAATACTTGGATGAAAATCCTTTGCAGTCAATGACTGCCTGAAGTCTGGNTTTCTTTGCCTTCAGAAAGTCTTGAGTTGCTTTTGCAGTATGTTTAGGGTCATTATCCACCTGCACTGTGAAGCGGCTTGCTATCAGTTTTGTAGCATTTGGCTGAATGTGAGCAGAGAGCATAGCCCTATACACCTCAGAATACTCTTGAGAAGGTGGACGTATCATTGTCAAAATCTACAATCAAGAGCCGCCTTCATGAATGTAAATACAGAGGGTTTACAACAGGGTGTAAAACACTGGTAACATTCAAGAACAGGAAAGCCAGATTAGACTTTGCCAGAAAACATATAAAAA
>CM074949.1:10165175-10187830 GCA_037577455.1 Pangasius macronema
GTGTGTGTGTTCACTACTGTGTGTGTGCACTTGGATGGGTTAAATGCAGAGCACAAATTCCAAGTATGGGTCAGCATACTTGGCCACAAGTCACTTCTCTCACTGAAAAATCAATTCAACATCAATTCAAGAAATATACCAGTAAAACCATTAACTCAAAACAGATAGCGTAGCTCCTTATTGAACATCGCATGCTCGTTGCTGATTGGTTACAGCACATATCTCTCTGATGGACTTCGAAAAACTGAGAACTGGAGGGTGTTTACAGTAAGAGTATACTGATGCTTTTATGTGTGCTTATGTTTTATCAAGGAGATTAATATGATGTTATTTTGAATATACCGTCACAGCATTAATATGAGCGTGCAAACACTGAAAACCCACCTAAAGGAATTTTTCCTCCCTACAATCAAATTTTAAAAAGTGAAGTCCTTTTCCTTTTGATAGTCATACACCATGTCCAATCAGCCACGAGCAGTGATGTTCAATAAGGAGCTTCCCTCAGGGGTATAATTATACCTGAGTGAAAATATAGATAATGTGTCAAAATGTAATTAAAAGTGGAAGTATCCAGTCAAATATACTCAAGCGAAAATAAAAAAGCTGCTACTTTAGATGTATGTTTTAACTGATGAAGCTAAGTAATGTCATGTTTTCATGTGAAAACTAAATTTTATTATTTTAGACTCTTATAAGCTACTATGCTGTTTTGCCTGAAAACATCATTCAAACTCTGTAAGTTCTGTGAATTTGACTTACTGCCTAGCCAATTGCATTAGCTACTGGGATCAGTGCTAGTCTAACCTGGCATTAGCAAAGAAAACAGGCTAGCATAGTGAAAATCTTATTTCTTGAAAGTGTAGTTATCCAAGAGTACAAACATTCAATTTCAATAACACTCAAGTAAATGATAAATTATCAAAATGATACTTAAGTACAATAACAAATTGTAATTTTGGAGTTGTTGTTGTGTTTTCTGATTTGCTGTTACTATTAATGTGTTTTGCACTTCCAGGCTACTCTACTTTTCTCAGTACAAGATAAAAAAAGAATATCTAAAAAAATTTAAATTCACAAATTGAAATATCAACAATTAGCAATTATTCACCACCCTTCTTTACTTCTTTATCTTTGGCAGATATTCCAGACAGCAGTGTGATAGTTGGTACATTTGCATATTTGAAATGTGCAATCAGAGACAGTAAAATATAAAAATAGTTTGAATGTTTTTCAAGGCACTGTACCATACTCAATTACTGCACTCTTCTTCTTTCTTCTCATAGTACTCTCGCTCTCTCTCTCTCTCTCTCTCTCTCTCTGTCTCCTACTGCAGTACTCTTTTTCTGCCTCTCCCCATCTCCCACTCTCTATCTCTCTTAATCCCTCCCTTTTTCTACTGTAGTTCCCACTGTTTTACTTTGAACATCAGACAGGGCTTTAGCTTGTCATTCTGGCTGCTGGCTCCTGCAGGATCTTTTCATTAGGAGCGAGGCCTGGCTGGTGGAGTGATCAGGATTTGCTCAGTAAACATTACCTCATACGTACCCCTGGCGGGGTGCAGGCCTCGGGTGGAGGGGTTGCCGTGGGAACGCAGGAGCACCGTGGCCCTGCTTAAAGATGGCTCGCTATAATGAGGGGACAAAGAAGGGAATGCCCTCACTCAGGCACCGGGTCAAAGGCACAGCCTCCCCACAATAGGTCAGCCCGTCTGAAGTCTTCCCAAACCGTGAGCACACAAGAGAGAAAGAGAGATCTTAGTTAGCACTCAGAGAAATGGGCATAGGTTAAGAAGGGAGCTGTGTGAGTTTTGTGATGCTGAGGTAAGTTTTATGGCAAGGCCTAACAGCACATAACAGGTGCATTTGGAGATTGAAGGGAAAACTCAAGAGGTGGAACAGGGCCTGGGAGAGGGATGGTGTTGAGGGGAAAGGGGTGTGAGAAGAGGTCTTGGGGTCATGGTGAGCTGAATGGAAAGGGGGCACTTGTTCTGCTCAGAAAGCTCCCAGAGTTAAAAGATCGAGGAAGGCAGGCTGGAACACAATGCTGAGCCATGAGGGACAGCTCAGTGAAACACAATGCAATTACTCCCACTGTGCCTAGAAACCACGGATGGATGGGAAGACACCATTTTATACTTGTAATGTTTTTCTGTCCAATGCACTACACAAGCAATGTTACACATAGCATGCTCACTGAAGGAGGGAAAAATATGCAAGGAACACACACATACACGCCTTTGCTTGCAGGACATGTCAGCAGCAGACTCGGTGGAGTTGAAATGGAGTAGAAATAATCTAAATGCACTTGATTTGAACTCAGGGAGCTCTCTCGTGTGTGCTGTGTCATGCTGAGTTGTTAAGCTGTACTTTAAAAAGCCCTCACTTCTTCTGCGCTGCAGTCCTCCAGACTGGGCAAACAGTTTCTTTATTTTTATATTGAGGACTTTTGATGGAGATAGGAGAGGAAATGATGTGTGTGCTGTGTGAGGGAAAGGGGGATGGGGCAGGCAATCTCTTCAGTGCCATGATGAAAGCCCGAAAGAGGTGGCGAAGGAAACCACAGGAATGTTCTGGGGTTGCCACGGTGATAGAGAGGGCCCCCTCACAGCACGGCTTTCACAAGTTTGGAGGCTTTATCTGTGAGACGCAGCACTGGGCCTCAGGCCACCATTCCAAGAGCACACACACACACACACACACACACACACACACACACTAGACACAAATAACACAAATATGCACACAATTAATTTTGCATCAACTGTATTTCTAGTAGAATGCCTGCACATCACACTACACACATGGAGACATCACAGTACTCATTAATTTGGCAATTTTTATATAATTTATAGTACAGTACAATGCAATATATTCATTTCAGTGCTCCTCACTTTTAGAACCAATTCAGCTTCTATCTATCAGCTTTTAGTTAAAACGGTGATCAGATTTAACATGAAGAAATATTCTGACTGCTGAAAAAGTTCATTAACTTAAATGTAAAAGGACGTGAGGGAATCTGCTTCTGGAAGCCATTATTATTGTTTCGTGTCTAGTTCATCTAGGGGTAGTATAACTATAAGAGAGTGGACTGCGGTATCATTTTTCTGAACAAAATTAACACTAATTACTAATAATTTTTTAATCATTATTCATAGCACTTGTCAGTCACAAGTGAATTCAGCTAGCTTACATTAGGACTACTTTGGGTTCACCTTCGCAAAGTAAATAGTCCAATACTAAAACGCTATAAGAACAAAACAAAAAAAAACGCACATTCTATATAAAATGTATTATTCCAACAGGAATCAGCTGTGACAAGAACTGCTTTTTTTGATCAATTTTGATGTCAGGTTGACAACGTCTGAGTCAGATGACACTGATGATGATGATATTGTTGACATAAGATTGTGTTATGACACTTATTTATGATGCTGATTTATGTTCACATGATTTCGTTGCTTGGTATTCCATATTCCAGGAGTTACACAACGCTGATCATGACATCAAACCAAACTTACTCTAATTTAGGGCCAGAAAACTATAGATAACTCTGTGATGATGGAATCATGTCATAACGTTTAAAAAATCTCAGGAATATTGAAATACACAGTATACTTATAGTGCCCATGAAAACAAAATGTCAGTTCAGAAAGTGTCACAATGCAGCAATATATTAACTATGTCACTAACATCAACTTGCCATGTCAACTGGATGTAAAAATTAACTTACATAAAAATGAATTACATTAATTAATTAAGCATTCTTTATGACGCTGATGCATTTTGTAAGATATCTTTATAAATGTTTACGTAGATTTATGTCAATCGATCTTATTCAAATAGCGAGTGACAGAGGTTAGCTTAGTTAAAATGTAAAGCATTGTAATGAAAGTTTGATACGTGGCTATGGCGCATATACTTATGACAGAGCTTTGATATTGAACTAGGCAAAACTGTTCCAGTATAGCATCGGCTTTAGTCTTCCAGGAAGCAAAATCCAGTCTAACATACTACGTTTGGATGTTAGTAGATGCCCACATCGCCAAACCTACAAAATATTGGCTCACACCACCGTTCACAGTGACATACACAGATATCTCGCCTAGCTGGATTAATGGACTAAGACACAAACAGCCTGAGAACACACACACACACAAACATAGCTGTTTTATATTCATTGCCAGTCACAGACTTGCAGCAGGACACTGGCAGAGTGCCTTTGTGTGCGGCCTGCCATTACAGCTTGGCACGGCGCCAGTATCGACGGGCAGTCAGTGGGTCAAGATGACAGCAATGTAGCAAGAGCAGCGAGATGCCCTCGAGAGGCAGGCTGAGCTCTCCACCCAGCTGAGATCTCCTCCCCTTCTCCCCCCAGGGGGCAGGTTACTGCTCCATGGGCTCACTGCTCCTCTGTCCCCCCTGGAGGCCTGGAGCTGCCAGTCCTCTCTGCCCCAGAGCTGCCCTCCCTCTGCCAGCTTGGCACTCTGCAGTCCCTGGGCAGTGCTGGCTATCACGGCCAGCTGGCTGCACACATCCACAAAGAAGAGTTTTCAGTGGTAATTTTCTGTGAATAAAGCACACACACACACACACACACACACACACACACACACACACACACACACGTACCAAACACATAATTTTTATTTATTTATTTTTTTAAACAATGACATTTTCCACTAGTAAATCCTTTTGATCACATTCATGGTGCCTTCGCATATCTCCCTTCAGTAAATTTATTCAAGCAAATATTTTATGTTGGATCATGCACGTATATTTGTAATGCTTACAGTGCTTACAGTGAAAGAGATTATTCCTCTATAGGATTTTCCAACGAACCCTGTGATGCATGACACTCTGTGTGGCTGGCATTTCTCATTCAGTACCCAGTGGCACATGGGTAAGGATTACTAAGAAAGACATGGCAAGTCATAAAGCAGCCTCAGCAGCTCTAATGTCTATGTGTAGACTGGAGCTGCTACGGTTAGCCAGGCAGGTGTCCTGCTTGTGGCTACTTATGCAAACTGTACACCAAATCTGAATGAATAGCATTTATTGAATAAAAATGTCAGTGGTTTCTCAGAGTTTTAACAGCAGCGAAGGCAATTTATCTTAGCAAGCAGACCAATCCTCTCCTCAGGTTTGAATAAAGACAGCGAGTTAGCGTATAAAGGTCTTCATAGACGCTGAGTGGAAGAATTGAAAAACACAGCTTTTGAATAAGGTTGAGCCCAGCGTTGGAGTTTTGAGGCTTTTTGGCAGTTCTGAGGTGACCCAGGAAGAGAGGGAGAGAGATGAAAGAAGACCCTGTGTCCAAACCTTATCAAACTTTAATACATCCTGCCAGCACTGGCAGCAAAGAAGCAGGGAGAAGTAGGTGTTAGATCAAGCACACACGTGCACGCACATCTCCGATTTTTCACCGTGTTCTCCAGGAGGATGTGACTGAGAAGTTAAATTAAAGGAGGAGTACTCTATAATTTGCAACCTAATCTGTGTGATGTAAGTGGCTGTGATTACCACAGACAATGATTTTGATGTTTCAGTGCAAAACAAAAGCAATATTGTTTTCTCAAAATACATTTATCATAGAAGTAGAAGGGCAATTCTTGGGGCGGTCAATAGATAACTTAATAAAACTTTCAAGAATTCCTCAGTCAAAGGTATTGGTAAATAAAGCTCTGAATCAGTCAAGCCATCCTTTCAGTGATGAGACTACAGTTTGTGGTTATGCTCTACCAGTGTAGTCAACAAGCCTAAAGTAAATATTATAGTGGTTCACTTTTGAACTAATGATGAAAACCAAGCAGTAACTAAGATGACTTTTTACCTTATGGATCCAGTTTTGGGTGAGTAAGGAATAAAAAATGACAGAGTGTACTGTTATAGGAAAATAATCAACAACAGGAGGCGATGATGTGATGTGATGAGCCCCATCGAGAGCCGTTAGCACCGTGCAGTTGATCATTTTTCAATATCAACACATCCCGAAGTGTTTTATTGTACAGAAATTTGCCAATAATTCCAAATAATAAACTAGGTACTATTTTAATTTATTTTAAATGCAACACATACTGTGCTTTTTAAATGTTTATAGTTACATACAAGACAAGTTAGTTCCTGCTATCACTCGCTTAATAGCAGCAATAATCAGTCATTCCCTAACAAGCTTCTCTTTTTACTTAACAAGTTGTTAAGTAAGAAAATCTCTCATGTCTGTCTCAGCTTGTTTTTAATTAGCATTATGTACCCACATATTAGAGCTTTTATTGATTAAGTGACGTCCGCTATAAGCGTGATTTGACTATTTGGATTTCTGATTTGTCAAGGAAACATATAAAAATTCCTACAGATGTAGTGGATATAGACTGAAATATGCTGGAATATTACTTGTACATGATTTTAGAAGACAAGTCAGTTAGTGATACTGCCATAATCATTCACTCTACACAAATATTAAAGTTAAGTTAAAATGGCAATCATATGGACATAAACATGTTACTGCCAAGTATTTCTATAGTGAACCAGCTGAGTGTGCCATTCACTCTCTTGACTCTCATGGCTGCCTGGAGACCACATCATACACAATCTTCAACTCCTTTTAAACTCCTGCAGTTCTGTGTTTTTTAGCTAATTAGCTACACATTAGCTTGGCTGCCAATCCCTGTATGAAATCTGAAACCTTTCTGGACCGTTTATTTGGCACGCTGTGTTTTCGAAGTTTTTACATTCCTTTTCATTCTATTTATGTTGAACTCTTTTTGTCTGACAGTTTCCAGGTACAGTTCTCTCAATATTCCCAATATTCTCCCAATATTCCCAATATTCTCCCAATATTTTTCCAATATTCTCCCAATATTCTCCCAATATTCTCTCAATATTCTCCCAAAGCCTGTTTGAGATAGTTAACTACTCCTTTACTTTTCATACTGTAATTTCCACTGTCCTGTGTCGACCAGAGGAGGATGAGTTCCCTTTTAAAGTTCTCCCTTTCCTCTGTTTTTACTATATAAAATAATTTTTTATAAAGACAGTGTAAAACTGCTATTCATCAGCTATTCAACTTACTGCGTTGTCATCTATTACTGCATTTCATCTGTGATAATACACATCCCACTGCCCCTCCCCCCTCCCCCCTAATATTGCAATGCTTATTTTGACTAAAAACTAATTTTCCACCTTTCACAAGTGTTTTGTAAATAATATGTAAAGGGAATTTAATATGGAATTGGAGGAGCTTTTCCACTGTAAGGAAGTGTACAGTGTTTTCATCTTTGTAGTAAATAAAATGACATTAGGGAGTGTGGTAGAAAGAGGGTTTATATTTAACGACTGAACTTAATCTTGTCTTGCTCTTGTCAGTATGGATTACTGAGGTGATTTAGAGCATTCCTTTTTTTGTTCAGCAGTGTGTACTCGCCGAGCTTGGCATGGTGCTGAGCAACACATTCAGTGCCTGAGGACAGCTCACACTCACACAGGCTGTTAGTGCATGAGACTGAGGGAGAGGAGGCATGACAGAGGAAGGTGAAGAGTAATTGTAGCTGGAATCCTGATTTAGATTTTCTTGTCATTATACAAGATCACTGCATTTGTTGTGGTGTCAGGAAGTAGGTCACATGATCTTGGGATGTTTGGAGGGAAGAAAAATGAGTATGTGATATCGTGTGTGTGTGTGTGTGTGTGTGTGTGTGTGTGTGTGTGTGTGTGTGTGTGTGTGTGTGTGCAAGATGCAAGGTGCTTTTCTGAAACAGTGCTTGGACAGTGACAGTCTGCTAAACAGCGCAGACTGAGGAAGCTCTTGTGAGAAGGAGATAAGGAATAGAGAGAGCAAAGGAAAGTGACAGAGGAGAATGGAGCAGAGAGAAGAAGAAGGACAAAAGGAGGATATACTGAGAGGGTTTAGTTCAACTTCAGCAGCCTAACTGAAGCTCGTCTCTGGAGAGGTTCCAAGGTTGTGTGAGTGGAGGATTGGGATAATGAGTCTAGACTCTGAAAGGTACCGCTCTCACTTACGCTCCTGTAGGTTAGAGAGGGTGAGAGCCAGGATAATAAACATCATTTCTAGCTTCTTAAGGTAGTGAAGATATAACAGAGACTATTACAGATGGTAGCGTATACACCTGAGGTATGTCTCGTCTTCTTTCAAAAATAATTTCTGAATAATTTTCTGCCGCTTAGATAAAAATAAACTCTTTATTACACAAGCTTAATAGCCTCTAAAAACTAATCAGTACATCACGGTTTAAAGTTCAATCACAGTCTTTTGTACAAACACTGAAAAGGTAGACCCCTCATCTAAATTCATTTCCTAGCTTTTAGTAACATTAACTTATAATACGTTGGCAAATCTCTAACTGACTGTCAGACTGATCTCTGAGTAACCGCCGCATCAGACTTTCCGTTAGTGTACAACTCGTGTCCTGCTAGTATTTCAAACTGTACTTGTTGGTATTTCCCTTCATCTAACAATCTCAAAATTTGAACACTGCCATCTTATTTATATTTTCTATTTCAAACATTTACTCTGGATGACAATGAAAACACTTTCTATATTATTTCTACATTAAAGTAAAACCCTCCAAAAATATATAAACTTGCATATATTTATCATTTTGTTTTCTTTGCCAACCCTCAAAGTTCCTTTCCTGAACTTTCCATGAATCTTGGAGACTTCCTGGAATATAGTGGGATTGAATGAGATTATTCACCACTGGCTAAACATTAAACCAGTTACTGCTTTCAATTGCAGTAATTTTTTTTACATCTATCCATCTATTAAAGCAGGGCAACTGAAAGTCTGTACTGAAAGCCACGATGGCTTCGTTAAGCTGGAAATGGTTGCGGGTCTTTATTGAAACTCTAAACTAGAAGCAGTACATTATCTGTGAGGCATTTTTAAATTCCATCTCTCTCTCTCTCTCTCTCTCTCTCTCTCTCTCTCTCTCTCTCTCTCTCTCTTTCTGTCTCTCCCCCATACACTATTTCCAGTGGTTACTTCTGCAGTGTGCACAGATTGCCAGCGGCAGCTTCCTACCCCGGGTCGTGTGTAAGG
Organism: Pangasius macronema; assembly: GCA_037577455.1. Lineage (NCBI taxonomy): Eukaryota > Metazoa > Chordata > Actinopteri > Siluriformes > Pangasiidae > Pangasius > Pangasius macronema. The sequence continues at coordinate 10,174,230 of CM074949.1, forward strand.
TAAATGAGCGTGAGCAGCAGCTCCCGCGCTGGGAGTTTCAGAGGTAAACAGCCTAGCAGTCTGGGAATGACACAGCCCACTTATCTTTTAACAGCTATCACTACAGCCGAGCACAATGCCTACCTAGAGTGTCTAAATGGGGGAAAGATTGACATTATTGATTAGGATTTTTCTGTGTTTCTTTTGTTTTTCTCTTCTTGACAACAGTCAAAATCTGTAGTACTTTTTTTGGCTTATAAGGCATAAAAAAACAAAAATTGACCAATTTCTTACATCACTTTTATCTGCCCTACTTTTTTTTAGTTCTTCTTCCCAGCTCTTTTGTAGTTCTTTTGGTGCTTTTGCCAGATCCCAAATATTCTGCACTTTAATTCTTTCACTGTTGTCCTTAGAGGAGTGACAAACACGTCGATGTGTAAGAGCCTATGAGGTAGAAACACAACACACTATCAGACAGCAGCTATAAGACCTGTCAAAGCTGAACGAACAAGATTACTGTAGAGTTTATAAACATACAGGGAATGCTAAATATAATATATTCATTTTATTAGCTTTTAAATGTAGCTACAAAATACCTAGTATCAATCTTTGAATTTATTTGTTATTGCTTTTTCCGGTAATACAACGAAAGAGCCTGTTACACTGTTAAAATGCAACAAGCCGATATTATACTTAAAGTTTCATAGAGGTAGATCAGTGCATTAACTGTGTATTGGGAACCAAACCTATAAATTCCCTCTCAGCAAATGCAAATCCAGCGGCTCACCCGTGAGGGAAGGATTTATTTCTTTATTATATAAAACAGAGATTCCTGATATTTGCAGAAGGAGATATATTAACATTAATATTTTAGTCCTGCAAGGTTCTAAATGGTGCATACATAAGTGTGGGCACAGTTATGTATGTCAGCTGTGTGTGTGTGTGTGTGTGTGTGTGTGTGTGTGTGTGTGTGTGTGTGTGTGTGTGGTCTCTTTATCTCAGCATAAAAAGAGTAATATTTCTCTCCCTCTGTGTGTGTGAGAGAGAGCGAGAGAGACAGTGAGGATGAGAATCATCATCTGGCTGTGACTGGCATAATTGGTTCTTTTCTTCCCTGCCGCTACTTAGTGCTGATAGCCCAATTTAGCCGCCACATGCTAAAGACACTTTTAGAGTGTAATCAGAATTAAAGAGAATGGGTTTTACTCACTTTAAAGGCCCTTTTGAGGCACTCTCTGTGGACTGAAACATTGATGGGTCCCTTTTGTTGTCAGAGGAGCTGAGACCACATGTAGTTAGCGAGGTCTGATGACGCTAACTCGCCCGTGGTGTGTCCTTAGGTAACGACTGAGGATTCTCTCAACTCTCACTCCTCTAAGGATGACCCAGTCGTCACAGACAGGACAGCATGTGCCTCCACTTTCTAGTAATAATGGCATGGAGATTTTTGTAAATTGGTCTCTAGATACTATCAAAGGACTTTTTAAGGCTTTTGAGTAAAGATATCCGTGGTTAAGTGACAAAAGATGAGTGGATTGCACTTCATATCACTGTACGGCATGCTGATGTGTTTTTTTTTTTCTTTTTTTTTTTTTTGCAGAAGATTGGTTGATGACTACGTTGGAAATGGACAGAAGCTCTGAGATAATCTGTCATTTCCTTTCAGGATGCTCTGTCACTCCATCTGCCTCTGTGTCCCTTTTACTTCTGGTCTTTCATCCCCCCCCTCTCCCCCCCCCCTTTCATATATGCATAGTGGTTTGAGTTTTTTCACTGCAGGCTATTTCCTTTGGTAAGCTGAATAAAATGCAAATGCAGATGATGAGAATGAAAGCTGGAGAGAGCTGTTCTATGGTTTTGTTCCTACTGGTGTGAAGCATAGTAACAGAAAAGCTTGAATAAAATTTGAAAAAGCATTTCACTGTAAGTGTCAGAGCAAAATGTTACACTATCCTTCGAAAGAAGAGACTTTGCAGCTTTGTGTTAACGGTGCATGCTTCCTGTGTGACATCAAAAAATTAAACCTAGGGATTTTGTCATATGTAACCGCTAATTTCAGTTGTTAGTTGCGACAATTGCTGAGGTGTGTATTTTACGTTTCAGTGCTTGCAAGCACTCTAATCATAAGCAGATCAGTCAGATCTCCTTCACGGTTAGTTATTGCATTCATCGTTGTATTTATGAATTGTTAAAGGCGAACAACACCCCTTCATGATTTAGCCTCACTATTTGAAAAGCACTATGTTGTTCATAATCTTGGATGATACCTTTAGTGTTTTGCTACATGCCGTTATATTGTGTTGATCACACCTGCCTTGCAGATACCATCGAATTCAAATTATTCAAAAAAACACTAATATACAAAGGGCTGGAAAGTTTTGGGTACAGCACCAAGCATGGCCCTGAAATAGCTATAGTACAAAACCTTGCAAATACAGTAGCACACGGTCTGTCAATATCCTTACAGCTTGTTTCAGCATCTTATATGTGCTCTTTCTGATGGGAGCTTTAATGTCTACTGTGTAGCACTGGGTTATGCAGTCAGTGTTGTAAAGGCAAGAGGAGAAAAGGGACATAAAAGGAAAGATAATCCCAGCCATCCTGCCTCTGTAAAGGAGCTTTCTCTGAAAGAAGTCCTTGTGTGCTTAGCAGAAGCACTGAGACTCACCTGCAGAAGAGAAAGAGATGTGCATCGTAATCACTTAAAGAAGAGAAAAAGTGCACAGTTAAAACTAACCGCAGATTATGAGAAGCTCTAAACATATATTTGTGTATATATTGGTTCTATACTTAATTCAAATGTTGTTAAGGACCGCTGTTTCTCAGTGGTGTGGCATTCTGACATTCCCGGGATGAAATCCCCTGTAGCTCTGCAGCATCACTAGAGAAAGGCTCTGTTCAGCAGGTTAGGAAGAAGGGTTTTGTTGCCGTTGGTGTAAGAGTGCCAATACTTATGCCCATACTCTGGTTAGGAAACAAGATTAGGCCAACTACAGATTTCATATATGTGTTATTGGTGTTGCTTATGTACCTGAAATAGGTATTGTGTTGAAATTATGGAAATCTATCAAAAATGTTTCGAAAATGAGGGCTGAGGTGCTGAGGTGCGTCTGTGTGTGAGATTCAGGTGCTGTGATCCATGAGTGTACTCCCATGGGAAATATACAGTTTGATTAATGTAATCCAGGATAATAGGTAAAATAGGTGCGTGTGTGTGTGTGTGTGTGTGTGTGTGTGTGTGTGTGTGTGTGTGTGTGTGTGTGTGTGTGTGTGTGTGTTGAGGGAGGGGTGATNCTGCATGTATAGGAATATCTTAAAGGTTTGACCTCATGGTAACTTTAAGATTTTTTTTTTACATAAGCCTTTATAAAAAAAAAAAAAAAAAAAAAAAAAACTAAAAGAGGCATTTTTAATTATATCAGTGAAAGGTCCTCACAAGAAGGTTAAAACGTGTGTGTGTGTGTGTGTGTGTGTGTGTGTGTGTGTGTGTGTGTGTGGTGGAGGCATGGACTGTGAGGAAGGAATAACTGGGGAAGAATATAGGCACACACAAAAACAAGCAGCATTTCTTAGCTCCCAGCTTCAGAAGTCGTAGTGTAATCCTGCCTGCCCTTTAGTCCAACCGCATCACTGAAATCACACTGCCTCACACACTCCGAGCTGTTCAACAATCAACAGCTATTTTCTCTGAACTCAGACACATATAAAAGCTTTTCCCTGTAAATGACAGGAGTCAGTTTTAGCTCTGGGTGTACTATAATATGCCTGAGTGAGAGCAGTGAGGCTGGAGAGTGTAAGGCTTGGGCATGCAGTGTGCTCAGGTTTACACAGCCCACTCCAGTCAGGGCATTTAGTAAGGCTTTATTAATAAGCTCATCTAAAACCGCAAATGGGCAGTAATGTAAAGTTGTACTTCTCCCATCATTAGCACTGTGGAGACTGTAAGACTGGCTGAACTCACGGTTAAACGCGCAAAGAAAAGAGGATTTCTGCTGTTCAGACGGACACGTTAAACATGAGCGCAAACTTCCGCGCGAATCCTCGGCGAGCTGTCCGGCCTTCACGCGCCTCACCCCGCTGCACAGCCTGCTCTCCTCTCCTTAACCACTCACATTTACCCGGAAGCAACCTCAGCACTACTGACCTGGACCTAAAGTGAACTAAACTTTCAATAATGCGTCGATTTACTAAAGCAAACATCTTATATAAATGAATAGGGATAGGCGAGTTGACGAATATAAGCTATCAGCTATGCGTGTCAGTTTTTATGCGTTTTTATGTGCACTATATGCGCTCATAATTAAGTTAAACGAATCTGAAATGTATGTAGATATTTATTCTATACATTTTCTCCTCGACAGGACTATAACTGTGACTTCATACTATATGTAATAGCAGCATGCAGTATATAGGGTTAGTGATTAGTGTTCAGTGAAGCAAAAAAAAAAGCGACTTGTAATGTTAGAACAACACGACTGAGCTAAGCTCGTTCTCCCCATACCGTGAGAAAACTCAGCACTGACCAGGAGATGCTTCATCCATAGTGCTGAGAACCTGTTGACTTAATCTGCTGGAAAACAGTCGACCATAAACTGCTCTTTAGTCTACCTACTATTTTATATGAAAGCACTCACCTTGGTAAGAGAGAGAGAGAGAGAGAGAGAGAGAGAGAGAGAGAGAGAGAGAGAGAGAATGGTTACAGATGAATAGTAAAATCGGTGTTGTTGAACATCTTCTCTGTGAGTTGCGGCAGTGAATCCAGGCGTTTCTCTCGGTGCTTTCTGTTTGAGCTCACTTCTCTCCTCTCTCTACTGAGTCCTGCTCTGCTCCGCTCCGCTATTATTTTCCCTTAAATATATGAAAATTTATGCTAATTCAAATCAGCACTAACTGTTACTAGTTGCTTGTTATGCAGGAAGGTCCCTCTATCCTCGCTGCTCTGGAAACAACAGCTCTCAACTTTCTGGAAGAGGAAATCCTACAGTTCTGTACAAATACAGGCTTCACACGTAAACAGCACAAAAAATCATTAATCAAATTTTAAAAATTCATTCTTTTTCAAGAATCGCTTTCTTAAATGTGCTGGTTTTACCTCACGCAAACTTTTCTCTCTGTTATTAAATAATTAGATCTAAAAATGAAACCTTGATGTTGACAAGAGTGGAAGCTAATTAGGATAATTAAACCACATCAATCTATTGGGGGTGAACGTATATAAATAGAGAAATGTTATTTTTATTTCTAAGTAATTTTTAAATTGTCAACAACAAAAAAAAAATATAAAGTGGTGCTTCAGTACTCCAGTCGTTAGAAATATAATTATTATATTTAAGCGGTTAAAGCGCACACCGATTTGCTTCAGTTAAACATTTGTATAAATGAATCGTAGAAATACTTTCTTTTAAATTATGAATTTACTTTTAAATGTATAATTCGGTTTGATAGTTACATTAACAGATTTAACGTGAGAATTTCTTCATTCAGCAATTTTGTTTTGCTGTTCGAATAAACTGTTAAAACTAGTACATGTGTTCACAGACATTTCAGGTGAGCTAGTCTTAAATAAAATAATAAAATAAAATAAATTGTGATTCTAACAGTGTTGGTGCAAACTGTGTGACTGTTTCTTTTCGAGTTAGCAGACCCCACTTCAGACAAAACCCCCTATATTCCTCTGCGTTTTGTTGCTCTTTAAGCTCAAGTGCACGTTTAGAAATTGTTTTGACGTGACGCTTCTGCTCCGCGTCCCGGAGATCTGCCTCTCGCTCAGGAGATAACCAATGAGCGTCGGGCGTGCGCAGAGCTCCGCGTCCTGATTGGCTGAAGGATGCGGAAGGTTCGCGCACGCCAGGCCGAACGTAAACACTCGCGTAGTCTCCGGCGCAGAGGGAGGAGCGCATCAAACTGTCAGAGGACAAGCGAGGAGAGAGAAAGAGAAAGAAGTGTGGAATTTCTCATCAAATGCGCATAAATTAATATAATTTAGGCATGATTAGAGGGATTTATGGCTTAAATCAGGTGGAGCGTGGAAGCGGATGAAATATGAGGACCTAGGAAAAGTAAGAAGCAGAGCCAGAGTGCGGCTGACGGGACAAGCTGGAAGTTTCCACAGCGAGCTTCATCCCGAGCTCTGCCTGCCTGAGTAACGCTGTCTGTGCATGATGTGCTTCCATGTGGGATTTACGTGATCGGGACCTTGAGTCAGTGCACGCGGGACGCGAGGCTTTTCGTCTGTGTGGTTATGACTGAAAACCTCTTTTGAAGCATTTCTAAATAATTATGACTTTATGAAAGCAGTGAACATTTGTTAAAAAAAAAACAAAAAAACAAGTGTTTTCATTTTTCCCGCAAAAATGTGGATTTCTACTTTAAAAGTACATGCCCTCTCTAAAATTTAATGGATCTTTAATTACCGAGTTCTCGTCGTATGAATCCAAAATACCAATAATAGTTTTCCAGTGTGAATAATTCATGAAACAGAGCGCTCCATCGAGGGCTGGAAAAAGTTACGGAAATACAGGGAGGAGGAATAACAAGTAGACTTGTTCGAAGTGGTTAAGGGGGATGGCCACAGCGGCTTCCAATCCTTACCTGGCCAGCAGCAGCATTCTCTCCTCATCAGGCTCGGTCGTGCACTCGGACTCCGGAGGTGGCATGCAGCCGGGAAGCGCTGCCGTTACTTCAGTGGCAGCCGGATACAGAGGAGATCCCGCGGGCAAAATGGTGCAGAGCGATTTTATGCAAGGAGCCATGGCGGCCAGTAACGGGGGCCACATGCTAAGCCATGCTCATCAGTGGGTCACCTCACTGCCTCACGCCGCGGCCGCCGCCGCAGCCGCAGCCGCAGCAGCAGCAGCCGAAGCCGGATCGCCTTGGTCTACTAGCCCTGTGGGAATGGCGGGCAGCCCGCAGCAGCAGCAGCAGCAAGATGTCAAGAGCACTTCAAACCGAGACGATCTTCACTCCGGTACCTCGCTGCACCACCGAGGTACTCACGGAGCTCACCAGGCGCACCAAAGCGCATGGGCTGGCACCACGGCGGCGGCGCACATCAGCACCATCACCGCGGGCCAGCAGCAGTCTCAGCAGTCTCTCCTTTACTCTCAGCCAGGTGCGTTCACCGTCAACGGGATGCTAAATCCCGCCAGTAGTTTGGTTCACCCGGGTCTGATGCGCGGCGAATCGCCCGAAATGGACCACGGCAGCCACCATCACCACCACCATCATCATCATCATCATCCTCACCATCACCCCCACCAGCAGCAGCAGCAGCAGCACGCGCACCATCCTCACGCGCAGCACCACGGCGGCGTGAGCAGCCACGACTCGCACTCAGACGAGGACACGCCGACCTCCGACGACCTCGAGCAGTTCGCCAAGCAGTTCAAGCAGCGTCGCATCAAGCTCGGCTTCACGCAGGCCGACGTCGGCTTGGCTCTCGGCACACTCTACGGCAACGTCTTCTCTCAGACCACCATCTGCAGGTTCGAAGCGCTGCAGCTCAGCTTCAAGAACATGTGCAAGCTCAAGCCTTTGCTGAACAAGTGGCTGGAGGAGGCCGACTCCAGCACCGGCAGCCCTACGAGCATCGACAAAATAGCGGCGCAGGGCCGCAAGCGCAAGAAGCGCACCTCCATCGAGGTGAGCGTGAAAGGGGCCTTGGAGAGCCACTTCCTCAAATGCCCTAAACCTTCAGCGCAGGAGATCACCAGTCTGGCGGACAGTCTGCAGCTGGAAAAGGAGGTGGTTCGGGTTTGGTTCTGCAACCGGAGACAGAAGGAGAAGAGGATGACACCGCCGGGTGTAGGCCAGACGCCGGAGGACGTGTACTCTCAGGTCGTCAACGTGAGTGCAGACACACCGCCCCCGTCCATGGACTGCAAACGTATGTTCACTGAGACATAGAACTGATTTTTTCCCCCCATGCACACTTCAGTTAACTGGACGAAAAAAAAAGCAAAAACAAAAACACAAAAAAAACACCAGTTTAAATGGCAGTATGCGAGAATTTACACTTGAGCAGATAATGTGCATTTATGAAAAAAAAAAACAAACAAACCTTCAAATTTATGATTGAAACTCAGCTTTAAATTCTGCCTGATGACCCCCAGTATGTTCCCTAACTTTAAATGACTGTCTCTGCTCTGTGTTTCAGGAGAGCTTTGTGGTAGATTGCTTAAAAGATGCAAGTTTGAAAGATGAACCCGACGACCAGGTGGACGCAGCTTCGAGCTCCTATCGCCAGCTCATTCTGGTGCACTGACAGCACAAGCTTACGCGAAAAGCCCGGCAGATGTTTCTGGATCACCCTCGAGAGACACGAGCAAAATGACTGACATGAACCATGAACCTGAACAGAACCAAATGAAGGCAAACGAATTATGGCGTCGTCGCCTTTCCAAGCTGAGGAATTATACTCTTCATTTCAACGAAAGCTGATTTTTTTTTTTCTGGCTAAAGTTCTCACCAGAATCATCTTTTTTTTTTTTTTTTTTTTTTTTTTTGAAGACTTGATGTGTTACAAACACCAGTTTTTCTATTTCATAGATTTTCTTTCGTGGACCGGACTTCTGTGAATAGTTTTCACACAGGAAAAGGATTTTAAAATGCACTTATTCGTCTCTCAGCCCATCCTCTCTGTGGACACTTCTTCTTTTTTTTCTTTCTTTTCTTTTTGGCTGAATAATTGTGTACTTGATCCCTTTTCCTTACTGCTATTTCCATGCAGTAGTTTTGGCCGATTTTGATAAATCTGTATAAATTTGACTATATGAATTCTCAGTGGTGATCAACTTGCTTTATATTTTTTACTGGAATCACACCTTTGGAGTATTTCATGAAGTTGCTGAAATGTTGATCTTTCTCTGATAGAAGTAGCATTTCATGTACACCCTTCTCCTCTCCTGCTTTAACTCCCAGATCTATAGTTAGTAAGCTGCCACTGAGGTTATTAAAACTGCCTATACAGAACAGCACATTGATAACTCTGATAGGCTGACAACATTTTATTTTTTTCCCTGTGATTGTTATTTAAGTTCAGTATTGATCCAGTCAGAGGTGATCGAGAACAATAAATTTGATAAATTTAACACAGCGCTGTGGGGTTTGCTTTTGTTTTGTTTTGTTTGCTTTTGTTTTGTTTTGGTTTGTTTTTTTCTGTCAGGCCGCAGCCTGCGATAAATCTAATTCATTTGCTGGAAACTGTGAAAATCGATGACTTTTTTTCCCCTGTATGGACTTGTATGTGGAAATGGTGCATTTTCTCCACTGCCCCTTGGCCTGTATGCACATCACAGGGAAGGTCTGAATGCAATTCAAAACGGAGAGATGCAATGTGTAATATGAAAACAAAATACCCAAATGTTTGTAAATGGGTTTTAAATCAATGCGAATTATTTACTTACTCGCCAATATAGGCTCATATTCATTAGCAATTTCTTTGCATTTATTTTTAACTTATTAGGCTATATATATCATATGTACAGGCTATTTGCGCCTATATTTTAATTTGACTTTAATGTCATCTTTTTGCATTATGCAAACCTTTCATTTTTTTTCTTTTGGATGGTTTTATTTACAGTGTCACATGTAACAAATGCGCAACATGAAGCATTATTTTTAATCTGCTGTAGGCCTGATAGAAGTTGAAGAGTTATATTGCAGCATGCAGTGCAGCCTATGTGAGCGCGTGACAATTTCATTAAAACATCCTTTTCTTTACTCCTCAGGAGATCGGAATATATTTGCTTATTGACGGGGAGAAGAAATGCCGATCCCTTTATCTAGTGTATCTCCTGCACCTTCAGGAGCAGGCTCCAGGCAGGTAGCTTTCACACTGTCCTCAACATTCAGACTAACAGATCACTTTAGAGGTTTTTTTCTGTTCATATATCACATGCACACCATGTATTATTTAGCCTAATTTAATAACTGACTGATATTTGCTCACTATTCAGCGATAATGCAGACGGATTAGAATGAGGCGAGTTTATGTGACGGTAATTACGCGTGAAATATTTTTTGTCAGCATTACTACGTGAACCAGGCTACAGGATGGCGGGATAATCACGCGTTTTTCCCCTCATTGGCCATGTGAGAAAATAAAGAGCAGTTTACTGCGCGTGAAGAATAAAAGCGAGGTGACGTAACTTCAGCGCTGTTCTGCTGCAGGAGTGAAGGTCTGCGTGTGCGTGTGTGTGTGTGTGTGTGTGTGTGTGTGTGTGTGTGTGTGTGTGTGTGCGTGTGTAAATCCGTATGCCTGCCACGTAGCTTACTGAGTGCAAGAGGACCCACATCCTTCTATCAGATTGCGCTGTGAAAGCGCGCGCTACAGGATCAGGTCTAAATAGCCGTTATTTTGAAATCTAGGCCTACTGCTCGGGCAGACACCTCGTATGAGTGAACCACTGGCTCTCCAGTTTGGTTTCCTTCGTGTTTTGTTTTTATATTATTCTGTGTTAGAGTCGGAATAAGAGGCAGCAGCCGCTTTCAGGTGCCTCAGTCTGTCGCCTGAACTCCCGCAGTGGCTTCTCTCCTTTTTTTGTCTTCTTTAAGAACTTTTGTTTGCGACTGACTATTCATCCCATCTCTCTCTCTCTCTCTCTCTCTCTCTCACACACACACACACACACACACACACACACACACACACACACATGTATTCATTTAAATTTCGCGGATGATTTAATACACACCGGTTGCATGGCAACGGAATTCAACCTGTGCTCAAATTTGGCGCGGCAGCAGCACTATACCGTCGACACACACACACACACACACACACACACACACACACACACACGGTCGAGACGTGCATGTGATTTTTTTCAGCGCCCAGACAAGACGATGGGCTTTAGCATCGTTATTCAATTCATAAAACATTATTATTATTATTATTATTATTATTATTAGCTTGTTGTTGTTGCCTTTTTAACAAAATAATACTAATACTAATAATAATAATAATAATAATAATAATAATAATAATAATAATAATACATAGTTTTGCTGTTGTAGCAATAGTAGAAGGTTTTTTTTTTGTTTTTTTTTTTAAATCTTTTTCTAAATAGGCTACCTATAAATTCTTTCAGCAGGCCTAAAAATGAGTCCATAAGCTTCTACTCGAGCTATCATTCTCACTTCCTTTGTCAGTTTTTAAATCAGGATACATGAACAGAAAAGAAAGTGTTGTTTTTGTTTGTTTGTTTGTTTCCTAGTCGCATCTAAAACCTGATGGCCTGGAGGAGATTTAGATTTACTTTAGATTTACTTTAGATTTACTTTAGATTTAGATTTAGATTTAGATTTAGATTTAGATTTAGATTTAGATTCAGATTTGGATTTAGATGCTCAGATGCTCAGATGCTCAGATGTTCTCCTAAAGGGAAGTTATGGACTGTTTCGGAAACCTGCGGCTTGTGCGCCTGCAAATTCAATCCACTATTCTACAGTAGGGAACTTTATTATATCGAAAATGTGATAAACACACAAGAGAGAGAATAAAAACACGAAGATTTATTTTTACTTGCCGCACAAAAACCTGCTGCTTTTATTTAGCGCCATCTTTTGGCCATGTGGTCTGCAGAGCTGGTGCTCTATGAGTGTGTGCGGAAAGTAAACTTAAGCCTGCCCGGCTACAGGCTCTCCAGCGCGTGCAGCAGTGTGTGATTATCGATCATTAAAAGAAAGAAAGGAAGACAACTGAAACGTGAAAACAAAAAAAAAGTATGTATTGTGAGAAAGGCTTGAAATTAAAACGTGGGAATGAAGCCTAACTTTGGTAGGCAAAGGAAACGATTACATCAGCGTGTTAGAAATTAGGCCCAGTATCCTAAAAGCATGTTAAAGTGAAGATGATCTGACCTGTTGGAAAGTGTGTGTCTTGTGATGCTCGCTTTATCGGTCAGTAATGATCTGTGTGATCACGCTTTGGGGAAACTCTAACCTGACTGGTTAGAAATCAGATTTCAACATTACAATGTTTCAGTGTAATTTTCAAACATTTATGCTATTGGACTGTCTGGGAATTCTGATCCTGATCTCATGGAGTCAGGCTCTAGTGGGATTATAAAAAGACCCTGTCAGTGGCCATGAGACCGGTGTCACGCACCTGCCATAAGTCCATGGCACAAAGCCCAGAAGAGCCCATCAGGCCCAGCGGGCATCTCACCCCAGCAGTGTGACTGCCAAGGTGACAGCATGTCACAGCATGCCTTGTATAAGGACCAAACGCATCAGTGCCTCTGATCAGCCCTGGAACAGTTGAAAGGGTGTGCAAAAAAACAAACAAACCCATTCTGTACACGGTGAGGTTCAGCTTGACCAGTAAGTTAATAGAAGATAAAATGCATGAAATCTATGAGTTACATCGCTGGCCAATAAATAACGAACTTTACCAGGTTCATACCATGTTCGGACTTTGAACTGAAGTAAAACGTTACTGGCAACATGCATACACGCTGACTCGCGATACACTGTATGGGGGAAAGGAAACACAAAAGCGAAGGAAAGATGGAGAGTAATAAAAGGCAAAGAAGCAAAGAATGAGGTGAAAGGTTCTCTAGCCTTTGCTGTGGCTATCACATTAACTGGAGGATTTGAAGCAGAGAGGAAATAGTCTGTAGGCTCTGTGGTTTAATAGATTACTTACATTTGGACACAGGTATTTGGAGTTAGCCATTATGCCCTTGAGGCATACAAAAACTAGAAATGGCATTATGCAAGCATCTCATGCCTACCAAAGACAAACAATAACACATCTACAAGAGTTTAAACGCAGCTGGATTTGGACAAACATCATAGCTTTGTAGGATCGGAGTCAGCCTTGTATTGAGATCGTGAAAGGGACGATATTTTTTCCTGAGGAGCATGCACACATCTCTCTTTACAGCTTAAACAGACTTGACATATCTCTCACAATCACGCTGTTCCGAGAGAACAGGAAATCACCTCCACCTTATCCTACTGAAAAAGAGCACAAAGATGTAAAACCTGACAAAAGGGATTTAAAATCAGATCAGATGCCCTTAAACATGGTATGTAAAATTAAGTTGTCTATTCAAGTGTCAGACTCAAAATGTCACTTCACTGACAGTACTTTTCCTTTAATCATGCTAATTAAGACAAAAACAAAATGGCATAGTTTTAAAAAAAAAATCAACAAAATCCTTTTCACAGACAAAAGCACACTTTTGGGTTTCTATGTTATCGCATCCCCTTATCTACATTTAAAAGGGACAAGTGCAAGAATTCCTGTTGTTTAAGCTGTTTGAAATGAGCCACACATTGCAAATCAGAGAGTTTGGAGGTTGAAATAAAAGTAGTTAATTGGTGCAATACACCAAGGACATAATTATCTCTTTATATAACTGGCAGTCGTTTAATTGCTGGTAATTGTTCTCCAAACCTTGTGCAGAAGTGATGAAGACTAGATGGTTATTGTGCATCATGTGCTAATCCTGCTATTTAGGCTCTGCCATTAAACTGCTGGGATAAAAAAAAAACTCTCAGTGGAAGAAAACAACACGCGTATAGCGCTCTTTCAGTAGAACAGAGATTTCAGTATGGACATACACACTCCCACACATTAGTATAAATGCATCATTCACACATACAAAGAGCTA
>CM074949.1:10187930-10199469 GCA_037577455.1 Pangasius macronema
AGAACAGAGATTTCAGTATGGACATACACACTCCCACACATTAGTATAAATGCATCATTCACACATACAAAGAGCTAGACTAATACACAATGCAAACTATATTGATCACACACACACACACACACACACACACACACACAGATATATAAATACTCATCACTAGTCATTTGGCATATTAGCAGTGCGGGGTTGCTGCTATCCTGTGCTCACTGTTAATTATTGCCACATTGTAAACCCAGACTTGGAGCTCCACAGGAAACAAACACTGATTAACCTGATTGGGGTTGCTGTGAACTACGGTCCAGCTGAAGTGTACTGACAGCTAAACCGTTCCCACCTTCTAACCTCACTGCCCTCTGTGCCTTGTAAGGCAGATCAGTGTTAAATATGTAAATGCTAGATGTCTGAGATACCCACACTTCAGGTTCATTCAGCTATTTAGAGGCTATATGGTATTACGTATGGCAATACATATGATATCGCATATTACATAACAAAAAATGTAATGACTGTTAATTTCACTTAAGTGAATTACAACAGTGTGGATAATTGTAAGCCGATCCTGAACGCTGGTGTATGATTACATTTGGCAGTGTATGCAGAAGGAGCACAAAGAGCACTGAGCAGTATTTTTTTTTTGGTTTCCTTATCAGTCAAGTATTGCACCTCCTTGACCTCTTTGAGGCGAGAAGGAGAGAAACGGTCAAATCCACTCTGCCCCCTCTCATTGCTGGAATCTGCATTTATATTTTAAGTAATTCTATCAAAATATCTGTGACTGTATTTCAACTTTATTTGTTTTAGCGCTTAAAAAGGGAGCGTAGGGGAAAGGAAGCATTATCATGCATCGTCCCAGCCTTTTATGCTCATGTATTCTGAACTCCTGAAGATTTCACACTGTATTTCATGATTTCATGTTGTCATCAGAGGTACAGTAACTGTTTGAAATACCTTACAAAGGTTAGGGAGAGAGACGACATGGGTTATTCCCTCTTATACCTGTTGACTTTTTAACCAATATCAGGACCTGTTTTGTTTTGGTATTTGTGGCAATTCAAGCTATTTTCAACGGTTCGTTTCTAAATGCCTGACTAAATCATGAGCATTTCTTAAGCTCTTTTACAATACTACGTCTGTGTTGGAGTTTATAGTTGAGTCCATAAGGGATAAATCACATTTAGGCATGACGGTGGTGTTCAGTGCAATCTTATTATCCATGCCACTGACTGCTAAAGCTATTAGAAAATAAGAGTGCGTTGCCCATTGAAGGGGATAACTACTCTCACTACCTCAGTAGCTCACAGCAGAAGCCTTTTAGCACTAGCAAAAAAGTGTTAGGCTTATATCTACCCTGTAAACTCACGGGTATCCAACGTATGAATCCTGCAATTCTGTTACTGAGAGTAGACTTGCTTGGTTTTCTCATGATACCGATGGCGTGTATGCGATACTTGTATGATATATGACAGGGTTTAAGTTATAATGTATTGACTTTTTCCATCAAAGAAAAATCCAAAATTCAATGGGTATACAGTTATACTCTCACTGTTTTAAGTATACACACACACACACACACACACACACACACACAAGCTAGCTGAGAAGGCAGAATGAGGTGTATTTCTTAGAAGCAATATATGGAAGACCAGGCAATATTAACAATTTCTCATATATTGAAGCCAAGGTTTTCTTTCAAGCATATACTCAAGGAGTATGTTAGCCAGTTAAATATCCAGAGGCAATATTCAAAAAAAGAGCTTTTAAACAAACGAATCCATGAACTAAAGCTGTATTGAGCAAGCTTTCAGTCAATGCACACAACAGCACAACAGCACACTTGCTGCTCTGCTTCTTTTTCATACAAATCATACGCTGATGTCCTCCGCCACTATCACACAACAGACATCTACACCAACAAATCATAATCAACCATCATGATCAATACAAGCATGTTTGTGACTAACAGAGTCAGAGCTAGCAGGTCATTGGCATGACCATGGCGTTGTTAGTGGGATGCTCTGTTGATGAGAGCAAAAGGATCTTCCAAAACACTTGTGATCTTCTTTATTTACCTGAAAGGCTGTAAATGGCTGAGGCTTTACACAAGCATCATGAACATAAATATCAGCATTTTGCTTGCATTATTTGCAGGTAAACATCCCAGTATTACATATATCCAAAGGCTGATAATGTGCTTTGACACTTTTTTCAAAGACACACTAATTACCAGTCAATACTTCAGTGGCAGTTTAAGTATTCTTTGTTAGATAAAGACACTTATGGTACATTCCTTTAGGAATATAGCCTTAAACTTTCATAGTTCATTAACATACAATAAAAACTTTCAGTCAAAAAGTAGTTAACCCAGGTTTCATATCCTTGGAATGGATTTTTAAAGGAAGTGTAAAAGAAAGATATTTTGTGGCCTCACCATACATACCGGTATATTTGCTCTAGAAGTAATGTCCAACGTAGGCTCACACTGCCAGCATCTGTTGAATGGTGAATTAGAGTTAACAGCATGGATTCTGTTATCAGCCTTTAATCATCCATTCATTTACAGAGCAGAAATATCGCCCCTAATTGATCTGGCCTGCCGATTTGTTTCGATTTCTCATTACCTCCAGTCGTTTATTCCCTCCACCTACTGGCTGTTAATGAATAGACTCGTTAAGAGAGGGCGTGCCTAAATGAAAGTGACTCTAAGCATGGTGCTGCCAGATACATGATGGCAGTGAGAAAGCTGAGTGTTAAAATCAGCAGGTGGTGTAATGGGCAGCTCAGTGTTGGACAGGCGGGTAGGAGATTGGGCACCTGTCCATTCAACCAGTTGCCCAAGTTGTCAAATACTGAAGCATGGTTAGGGTCAGAGGTATTCAGCCTCTCTCAAAACACATCATAGCCTCTGGCAGACCAGTTTCTGCAGGATATTTTGTAGCCCATTAAACCTACAGTTATATTGTCCTTGTTCAGCATAATGGAGGTCCAGCAAATGGCAGAAAGAAAATAAACATTTTGTCAGTAAGACAATGTTCCTGATCTTTTTTAAATGACAAATTTTCATTAAGAACTGGAGCATAAATGGTTAAATATTTTATCTTGAATAATTACAGTAAAGTTGAGTTTAGTTGTAATATCATCATATATTTGCGTGGGAAAAATATATGCAAAAATGCACAAGTATAAATGATGCACTTGACAAGCTGGAGGGTAACATCGACTGTAAACGACTGCTGTGTAAATCAGTGTGTGCAGATATTGTAAATTGAGTGTGAAACATATTACAAATATGCAGTAGTATGTTCTATGATGTCTGATGGATAGAATCGAGTGCAGATGCAGCACATTTTAATAAATTAACATGCCTTTATCATTACTAGCAGAGGGAAAGGTTTGAAATGGGAGGTGCGCCGGGCAAAAGGCGTAAGAGATTATCTTTTTCATGATACACTGATTGAAGTAGTAGCTCCCTCCGATCCTCTAGCACTTCTCGACTGGTCCCACCATCTCTCAGGGTACAAAGAAGGCATGCATCAAGGCTCTTCTCTATTCTGGTACCTAGGTGGTGGAACGAACTTCCCCTAGATGTCTCAACAGTCTTCAAATGACAACTAAAGTGTTGTCTGTGTGCTTTTCCTACTATTTCTTCCCCAACAGACAATTTAGACTGAGAGTATTCTCAGTCTGTGGCCTAGTGAACCAGTATCAGGATGTATTTTGATAGAGACTTCAAAGCACATCTGTAAGTCGCTCTGGATAAGGGTATCTGCCAAATGCCATAAGTGTAAATGTTAATGTAAGTAGTCATCTGATCATGTTAGTGGCCTTGGTTACACTCAGTTCAAGTTCCCTCTGTGGATGTCTGTATTATTAGGCTGTGATAGTGAAGGAAAGCTTTGGACTGTACGTATAGCATTTTACTGGGTTAACTGCACAGAATTCTGAACAGACATCTATGGAGATTTGGTGTTAGGATGCTCCAGATGTTGAAGAATTAGATAAAGTGTCATTGTATCTATATCCTCAGCAGATCTCTCCTCTCAGTAGGAAAACTGCTGTGGTGATAAGCATAATTCTAGATGAGCAAGAATGAGAGGGTCTCAGATGTGTGGGCATCAGGTCACTGATGTATGATGCTTTTAGCAATTTTGAAAGCAGAATGATGATGGACATCTTAAAACACTGTGGAGCTGATCATTGCAATTATCTATTTCCTGTGTTGTAATGTATTCTGTAGTAACTACAGTGCAGCTTTCAAGGCTCAGGCTTGCTTGTGACAGGAATTTTTATCTTAATGTAGCTACCCTGGTTAAACAACAAGAACAACAACAACAACAACAACAACAACAACAATAATAATAATAATAATAATAATAATAATAATAATAATAATAATAATAATAATAATAATAATAATAATAATCCTGCCTCTTCCTCTGAAATGGTTGATATTGGAGAATGAATGAATGAATGAATGAATGAATTCTACTTTTTCTTTACTAGTAAGTAACATTAGCCAACTAGGTGAAAGAAACTTTCAAAATATGCAGATATTAATTAACATTAACCAAAAAAATTTCAGTTTCGGATGTTACGATCCTGATGGCCTGCAAACATCAGCTAGATATTTCACCAAAAAAAAAAAGTTTTAATATTGAGGTATTGAGGGTGGAGGAGAGCAGCAGGGATTGTAGGTGTGGGGAGTGAATGACCAGCGCTCTCCTCCACCCTCAATACCACGACTGAGGTGTGTGTGTGTGTGTGTGTGTGTGTGTGTGTGTGTGTGTGTGTTCACTACTGTGTGTGTGCACTTGGATGGGTTNCACTTCACTAATACTAACTTGCTGATGAACTAATGGACAATATACATAAGAGATATATGTATATCTACAGTATATAAACAGAGATAACTGAAATATTATTCTCTTGGTAGTGCCCTAAGCTGTATGAGATATAATTTATTGATGTTACACCAAAATTTAGAATTAGTCCACTTTGCCCTGGAAACCTCTTCAGAGCCACATGTAGCTGTAATTTGTACCTTGTCCCTTTTAACTGGTCATATCCAAATTTTAACATTGAATGTGTTAACATATTTCAGTATTTCGTTACTGTCATATAATGAATGCCCAAGTCCCAATCAGACTGACAATGTGCTGTACAGTACTGTATTGAAGCTGCAAGAATTTTACTTTGACAACATGGCCATCTTCTGGTCAGAAACATAATGACAGCTTTTTCTGGAATTAGTGTGTCCTGGTCAGATAGGGGGTCATGAACTGATAAGACAGTCTGATAAAATTAGAAGAAAAAAAAGTGTTGTGTCAAGTAGATAATCGACTGATGCACAGCACTGTATTTATAGTTTTGTATATTAAAGCTCAACAGATCAGAAACACATTTCAGCATTACTGTCAGATTTTGCTGCTGCGCAGGATGGTTCAGGACATTCCAGGAGGTCCAGAGAAAATAAAGATATAGATATAGAGACTATTTTGAAAAAGTTGAGCTGTAAATCTCAAATCCATATACTGTATTTAAACAATGCAATAAGTCATTTATGTAATAATAACTGTACTGTTAATATAATGATAATGTTTCATTACAAGTGCTTTTAGTCTGTATTTGCCCATACCATCAAAGGCATGTTCACATTTGGTTTTCACACTGAAGTAGCCCTTAACCGACAACAGAACAATGAAGGCTTAATATAAAAATTAATTTTAAAGGCAAAAAGGGTTTATTTATTTATTTATTTATTTATTTTTAAGGCTTTATGTATTGGTTAGTTGATCGATTTTAAGGATTTATTTATTTATTTATTTATTTATTTATTTATTTATTTATTTATTTTTAAGGGTTTATGTATTGGTTAGTTGATCGATTTTAAGGATTTATTTATTTATTTATTTACTAATTGCATTGCATTTATTTTACTGCACTGAAGGGAATTCAGCTCTTGAACCACACTGCATCCAGAATAACTACTGCTCCTCTCTCATACAGTAGACTACATATAATTGCAAAGTTAATAGCATTGGTTTCTGTGAAAGTGTACTGTAAGGTAAAGAAAGTCCTGTGTTATGATGTAGGGCTTTCTCTAGTTAGTTTGGGATTTGAGACAGCATGGAACATTCTCCATAACATTTCTCATTCATATATAAGCTGTTAACCTGCACCCCATAATTAAAGCTCATAATTAAAACTTCAGACCATTTTAAATCTTGAGAGCGTGATCATGGGGCTTGTGTGTGGGAGCTGTGTGTGTGTGTGTGTGTGTGTGTGTGAATCATGCTGTGTGGGTCTTGATGTGTCACAACGTGACGTCAGAGGGTACAAAGTGTACTGCTGACGGTTTCATGGACTGGATGGAGACTGAATGGTTTCCTTAGTGACAGGCATCAGCTGTGATGGCCAATGGTTCACCTTCCTCACTGCCATAAGACGTGATATGCACTTGTTTATTCACATGTTGAGTGAACACTGGTGAGTAAACGCCCCACACATGCCCTTTCACAGGCACTAATCATCCAGCCTGTTTGTCCGGTGGGCCTGGGTTAAGCAGGCTTACAGATGATTTCTTTGTAAGTGTGTATTGATTGAATCAAGAAACAGATTTCACAAAGTAAATGTTGCTAGGCGTTGGACATTGCCTGCTATAGGCGGTTCTTGTTGTTTCCCTCGGTGCCAGCACTTTAATGGTTTGGGAGACAGGACAGGCTTAGACTGATGGAGCTCTGATTCATGAGCGGATCATGAGAGAGAGGGAGAGAGAGACAGAGACAGAGACAGAGAGAGCGACTTCTTAGCTCTGTAAAGCTTAACAGGCAGGTGACAGTAAAAAGACGACGATCTCCATTCTTTTATCTCGTTGGCAAAAGAGGTATTGTGTGTTTTATTTCTTTGCATAAGTGTTGTGTAGTGTTAAACGCATATGCGCGTGCAGGCTTCTGAACCATGGCGATGTTTTCTATGGCGTCTCATACAGAGGTACAGCAGGATCCATGCAGAACAATGCACTGAAAAAAAAAAGATCTAAGAGAGGGCTAGTCTGTTTGGTTGGTTTTGTATCATAGCGAGAAAGCACATTTGTGTTTGCGCATCGCACCTTTAATGCGCAGTCACGAGCCGCGAAAGCAAGCGCGTGCACTTCAGGCGTCGTGCTGAAATTAACATAAAGCAAAGTGGAATCACGTCATAATCTTCTAAAACGGTAGTGAGAGAGAATTTCAAGCGATGCCTTTTCATGCCTTTTTTTCTCTCTTTTTTTTCTTTTGGAAGATGGTGTTGATCTCTAGTCCTGGTCAGTCCTGCTCAGGGAAATAAACAGCGCAACAAGTCAGACCTACAGCATGCTGGAGCTTAAAGGTGGCTCATAGGTGAATTTTCTCTGCAGCTAGCCCACTGATCTCTTTTTTGCTGAAGACATAAAGCCTTGTGTGTGCATACAGACAGAACCATGTTTAGCTCATTTCCCTGATACAGTTATGCTGTGTTTCTCTTCAGTCACACAGCCAACATTATCTCTGGTATCTAAGCAACACGTTGATAACGTGATGCAGCAACGATTTAAGTGGCTTTACTGAATGATATTCTTGTGTTCAAGTGGACCTTATGCCTGTGTGTGCATACAAATGCTGCTGGAAATAATGTCGATGTATATATGACTAAGGCAGTAATTATTGGATTGTTGTGAATGTCCAAGACCCTATGCTCACAGGTTAAACAAGAGTTTGCACCTTTATCTAGGTGGTAGAATAATTAATAATACATCATCATACTGTGCTGGATCTGGTCAGTGCAGTTGGTCTGTGGATCAGTAAATATAACAAGGATGTATGTGTATCAATTTCAGATTGGGACAAAATCAGGTATATCTAATCTAATGCAAAGCAGTTGTAGTCAAGAGATTAAAGTTGTTAAATAGGAAATTTCAGGAGACTAATGAAATAGCGAACCTCAGCAATAGACAGGTTTTCACACATTTGGACTGTAAATACACAATACAAGCTCTGGTCTATTAGTACAGGGATTATGATGGAGAGATAAGGTGGAGCAAGTGTAATGAAAGTAAATTACTTGTGTTAATCTGTAACTGATCTCTCAGGAGAGCAAGGTGCTGCAGTGGGTTACTCTGTCTGGTTATTCTTGAAAAATTCATTTGTAAATAGCGCTTGCATGCTACATTCAGTCCTGCCCAAGCTTCTGAAAGTGTATCCATCACCTTTCATCTAATTCAGTGAGGTAGAGTTTCTATCGACACATCAGTTGAACTAATTGATGAAGAAGCGTTGCCAGCGATTGCCCTCCAAGTTATTGACATCATTGATTGATTGACGCAGCCCTCAGATTACTCTCTTGCAGTGTTTGCTGTAAAGATGTTTTAAGAGTTTCTGAATTCACGACATGCAAACATGGAAATCTGAAGGCCTCACAGAAAAAGGGAAAAAATATACATGAACTTCTGCTTATTTCTGTGTCTACAGGTTCTGGGATATTGTAAGCTTAAAGTATTTGACTCTGTGTGTATGAGAGGACGGTGTTAAATATTTCCATAGCACTAAATGCCCTTCATGTGCTCACAGTAACCATGGCAACTGGAGTATCAATTCGGTGAGTGTGCATAAAATATTTGCATTTTATCTAAACTATGTCACAATACTGTCTGTCTGTGTGTTTATGCATCCTGCTTTTCATACCAATCACTCAGAGTAGCTTTCTTGGTTAACAAATGTAACAAATGTAAATTTTGGTATACTGAATATAGATCTATATAATGTTTCAGCTCTGTTTTGTAATAATGATGCTAAAAGAATGTTAGAAAGAGACGTAAGTAATGGGTCTTGTGTGATGAGTTAATATTTTTCAGACACACTTTAATCATCTGCTTGTGTTATTCTCTGCTAGATAAAAATCAACCCTAGTGTGCATGGTTTCTCTTCTTGGGAATACTCATTTAGACCAGAAAAGATAACCTGTGTATATTTTCAGTGATCTTTTTTAATGTTCACATCACATTCATTCAATAAACTCTTTCAGTAAGAACAGGTTGTTACGATGCAATGATTCTAACATTAAAAATAAATTAAGTCAAAGGGGGGAAAAAGAAAGAAAAGAGGCTACATTATATTAAAAAAAAGAGACTCTCTGTTACAGCAGCCTTCAGGGTTTGCAGTTCAATGTAGCTAAAAAAAAGAAAAATCTTTTCATACATTTTGTTAACCCTTGGCCAACCCTTGGCTGTATGGCAGGCCAACCAATCAATGATCACAATTAACATTAAACCATATTTA
Source organism: Pangasius macronema (assembly GCA_037577455.1). NCBI lineage: Eukaryota > Metazoa > Chordata > Actinopteri > Siluriformes > Pangasiidae > Pangasius > Pangasius macronema. The sequence continues at coordinate 10,197,224 of CM074949.1, forward strand.
TAATCTGCTGATAAAAAGACACCTGAGGCTAGGGTCAGAGTAACACTCTGAGAACACATCCCGTCCATAGTCGCTTTGTAGAAACTCTCTTTAGACCCATACCTAAACATAAAAAATCAGTAGAAGCATAATACATACACAACACACATAAAAATGCATATAAATTACACTAATCACACAAAATAGCAAAAGATCTGCTTCTTTATGATTTACATGATGATATAAATGCAGACTTGTATCAATATACTGTACATCAATATACTGTGCCTCATAACCTCTTTTGTTTTAGGGTATTTTAATGGTAGCGTGCCAAAAGGACTGATCAGTGGACCATGGCAAGGATTAGCTCCGACTCTTCAAACATGGGCTGATATTGCTTGGTAGCATCTGCCATGTCTGTATGTAATGCCAGCTCTCTGGAACGATGTGGCCTGCTTGGACCAGCAGAGCCTGAGCTGCAGGAGGTTGAGACTAGTTTAATTCCTGTTGCGATTAGGGTGGCTTTGGCTGCCATCATGATCTTCATGATCACCATTGGCTTCTTGGGCAATTCAATAGTGTGTTTGATCGTCTATCAGAAGCCAGCAATGCGATCAGCTATCAACCTGCTTCTAGCCACTCTAGCCTTCTCAGACATTATGCTCTCCCTGCTGTGTATGCCTTTCACTGCTGTGACTGTGGCCTCCACGGACTGGAGTTTCGGAGTAGGATTCTGCCGGGCCTCTGTCATGCTTTACTGGTTCTTTGTCCTGGAGGGCGTTTCCATCCTGCTCATCATCAGCGTGGATCGCTTTCTGATCATCGTGCAGAGGCAGGACAAGTTAACGCCACATCGTGCCAAAGTTCTGATCGCAGCGTCATGGGCTCTGTCCTTCTGTGTGGCACTTCCATCCATTGTAAGCTGGAGGACAGGTATCATCGTGGAACGGGTGCCCCAGTGTATCATGGGATATAGTGACTCCTTGGCGGAACGGGGTTACATGGTACTGTTAGCAGTGGCAGTTTTCTTTGTTCCATTTAGCGTCATGCTGTATTCCTACATGTGCATTCTGAACACGGTGCGGAGAAACGCACTGCGCATCCACACCCACGTTGCAGAAGACTGTGCAGGGCTCAAGCTGGGTCTTACGGGTCTGCAGCGCCCTCCACAGGTCAATGTGGACATGAGCTTCAAAACCAGGGCCTTCACCACCATCCTCATCCTCTTCATTGGCTTCTCTGTGTGTTGGCTTCCTCATACAGTGGTGAGCCTGCTGGCTGTTTTCAGTCGCAGCTTCTACTTCAGTCCAGCATTTTATCCAGTCAGCATAGGGGCTCTGTGGCTCAGTTACTTAAAAGCCGTATTTAATCCCATCATCTACTGCTGGAGGATCCGCAAATTTCGTGAAGCCTGTTTAGATTTCATGCCCAAGACTTGCAGGCTCTGCCCCAAGGTCCCTGGTCGAAGTCACAGGCGCATAAGACCCAGCAATATTTATATCTGTAGCAGCGAGACCCAGTCTGCAGTTTAGCATTTGGAAATTGAAACTCTTTATTTTGTTATCTGAAACATATAACTTACATTCCCTGACCAAAACATGCAAGGGATACAATGAGAAATGCCACTGACACATTCATTTCAACAGAAACAGATACCATCCTTTACAGGTACAGGTGAGGGTTATTTTAATCTGTGCTGGGGAAAAAACATCCATACTTGTTAGCAAATAAAGCCCCATGTTTTAATTTGACCTAACACTGAAAAGCAACATGAACAACTGTTTGTTTTGTAATTATTTGTCACACTTCATCAGTGCAATACAAGCAAAGAGAAGCTACTATTTTCTTTCTGTTAAATGCTACATGTTTAGAAAGAATCACAACAATTTAAAACCATGGATATTGGCAAGTAAAGCAATTGTTGTGTTTTTGTGTCATCTGAATGGAAATACTGCAATAAAATTATGCAATAATGCAACAATGCCTCATGATTAATCCTACATTGCAAAGGTTATACATGGAGTCACGGTTCTCAAAGTGCAAGGGAATTACATAAATATGCACTGCGTAGAGTGTTTATTCCTCCCACCTCCCAAAAACATGCTGGTAGATGGATTGGCTACAGTAAATTGCCCCAGGTGTGAATGTGTGTGTGTGTGTGTGTGTGTGTGTGTGTGTGTGTGTGTGTGTGTGTGTGTGTGTGTGTGTGAATAGTGCCCTGTATTAGCCTGGCATCCCATCTGGTGTGTATTCCCACCTTGTGCCCA
>CM074949.1:10201657-10230427 GCA_037577455.1 Pangasius macronema
GTGGTGTAGCAGTTTTACTGTAACTGTGGTTTGGCAGTTTTACTGTAACTGTGGTGTAGCAGGTTTACTGTAACTGTAATGTAACAGTTTAACTGTAACTGTAATGTAACAGTTTTACTGTAACTGTGGTGTAACAGTTTTACTGTAACTGTAGTGTTGCAGTTTTACTGTAACTGTAGTGTTGTAGTTTTACTGTAACTGTAATGTAACAGTTTTACTGTAACTGTGGTGTAACAGTTTTACTGTAACTGTGGTGTAGCAGTTTTACTGTAACTGTAGTGTTGCAGTTTTACTGTAATGTAACAGTTTTACTGTGACTGTGGTGTAGCAGTTTTACTGTAACTGTAGTGTAACAGTGTTATTGGGTTAAGACGTGGCGCATGAATACAGAATTCAGTGTACATCAAACAGCCATAACATTAAAACCACTGACAGGTGAAGTGAATAACATAGACTGTCTCATTATATGTGATATATTACGCAGCAAGTGACCAGTCAGTTCACTGAAAGAGCCTACAATGGGCATGTGAGCATCACATTTTCTTTTACATCATGTGGATGGCCGGGTGCGTGTGCGTCTCTTACATGGGGAAGAGATGGCACCAGGATGCACTATGTGAAGAAGGCACGCTGGCAGAGGTAGTGTGATGCTCTGGGCAATGTTCTGCTGGGAAACTTGGGTCCTGGCATTCATATGGATGTTTCATTGACATGTACCACCTATCTAAACACTGTTGCAGACCAAGTACACCTCTTCATGCCAATGGTATTCCCTAATGGCAGTGGCCTCTTTCAGCAGGATAATACGCTCTGCCACACTGCAAAAATTGTTCAGGAATGGTTTGAGAAACATAACAAAGAGTTCAAGTTGTTTACTTGGCCTCCAAATTTCCCAGATCTCAGTCTGATCGAGCATCTGTGGGATGTGCTGGACAAACAAGTCCGATCCATGCAGGCCCCACCTCACAACTTACAGGACTTAAAAGATCTGCTGCTAATGTCAGATACCACAGCACACCTTCAGTATTTCACATGTGGTTTTAATGTTATGGCTGATCAGTGTATTGTGATGTGGTCACAGGTGTGCACGTACCGAAGATTATACAACAACTTAGAACGCGGCTCAGCCAATCAGATTGTAGAACCCATTTTATAACGGTGTGCTTGCTCTAATGCTGCCTTCAGGTTCTCTTTGGAAATTCATGTGTACTAGTTCATACTTCGTAATTGGGACATGATGTGTGTTCAGAAAATAAATAACTGGACTGTTAACATGAATAAATTATCCTACTAGTTTCATCTTACTCTCTGTTGTAGACGTCACACTCATATTGGGGCCAAAATGACTTTTTGTTATTGACACGCCCCCAACTCAGACAGCCGAGGCTCATAGAAAAATACGAGTTTCAGAGTTGTAATTATGAGATTGTGATGGCGCTCATGTGCGTTCAGCTTGGAATTGAAGGCAGCATGATGCTTTATTGTTTCTGTAGTAACACCTTGCACTGGGATTGTAATCTGGACACTCCAACATAGACAGATTAAAACATTCAGTATGTTTGACATAAACACTTGCTAAGTTGAAGCGTTTCCTTAGGAGACATTTATTTAGCATTTCTGGAAGGAGTCTCCAGTGTCAGCACTTTATAACAGTCAGAGCTAAGGCTGTAACTTTCAAGTTTCCTGACATGGGAAAGTTTTCAGGACAGAGGGCATTTCTGAGTAACAAGCTGCATTCTCCAAAGAGAGACTGGTGAGAGAACAGTGGTTTCTTGTCTTTATAAGTGATAACATTATTTAATTATTAAAAATTGTAATCATTGGCAAATGGCTGTGAAGTAAGGGGAGAAAAACACTTCTGGACAGATTGCTATTGGAAAAGAATAAATTTTGGCGTTGTACTGGCATCACACCACCCCAGCATTGACTATTTTTCCGTAACTCATGTTAATTTGTCTTTTATTAGTAACTTGTCACTGTTAGATAGGGTTATATCAGTCCTGTTTTTTTCCTATTTTCTGTGAGATAGCGATCTCAGAGCTCTGTGTATCAATCAGTATCTGTTTACTGATGCAATACTGACATCCTCTTAGTAACAAAGCCAATTCTTTCCTAGATATTGTTGCCATGTTATGCAAGATATCAGAGGCATGATGCTGACATGCTTTAAGGCTGTTTGTGTTTGTGTCAGCCAATATAACCCACATTTACACTGTAAAATATACCTGATATCAGATCGAAATAATGTGTGAAATCTGACCTGTTGGTTGATACTGATATTCAGCATCAGATTGGTACATCAATACCATTATATACTTTCCAGTGATTGTAATAGCAGATTGCTAACTTTGTTTTCAAAGGTGTGGTGGTGTTTTTTTAAAATAAATACATGTGTTATGTGTCTGGTGTACAACTGCAAGACAGTTAAGTGAATTGCCACCTTCTGATATTTCTTTTCCAGAAAAAGATAAAGACCGATGACAGCGAAGACCCTGACCACCTCACAGAGTTGTATATCCAGCATGTTATCCCGCTACCACAACGAGAACTCCCCAACAACAGGTGGGGAAAAAGAGTGGAGCAGACAACTCCACGCCAGAGCTCGACCTCCACACACAGGTGACCGAACCCAGAAAGTTTATTCTTTAATAATTAATACTCGTGTGAAACATTGTATAAACCTTTCCTGTATTTCCTCCTAACACGTGGCCTTTTTGTTGTTGTTTATTTGTTGCAGCTTGAGCACAGATAGTGGCAGGAAGCGGCCGTTGATCGTGTTTGATGGCAGCTCCACCAAAACTGGCAGCATTAAACTAAAGAGAGCTGATGATTTACCAGTTACAGATCGCTTGAAGTCCCCACCTTCCAACATCAATCTCAGTAACCCTATACGTAAACTTTCAGGGTCCTCCACAAACTCATCTTCCTCTCGGGCCTCAGCAGGAAGTGCCAGGAGTCCTACAGGAAACGGCAGCTTGAATAGCCCCTCGGCTCCATCTTCGGTACAGTCCAACTGCATGAGCACAAAGTTAAAGCGAGGAGCATCTAGCTCAGGAGTGCCTGAAAGCCCTGTGAGTACAGTCACAACATACGCACTGATGTGTTTCAGTTCTAGTGCTCATTATAGCACTTTATAAACCGGTTCCACTTACATAGTCTTACGGATAACCAAGTAATCACAACCTAGATACATGCACTCACTGGCCACTTTATTAGGAACATCTGTACAGCTACTCATGCATGCAGTTATCCAATTATCAGCTAATCATGTGGCACAATTGTTCAGTCAGTGTTCTAATTCATTTTTAATCACAGAATGTGATATCAGATCTCAGTGACTCTGACTTTTTAGAAACTGCTGATGCTGATACAGGAATGATACAATAACTTAAATATGCACTCTTTACACCCATGCTGAGTAAAAAAAGCATGGTTGTAAAGAGTGCTTATTCAAGTTATTGCGTTCCTCTCCTGTCAGTCAAGAACAAGAATCTGAGGCTACAGTAGGTGCAGACAGACTGAAACTGGACATCTGAAGATTAGAAACATGCCACCTGGTCTGATAAATCTTGATTTCTGCTGTGACTCGAAGATGGGGGGGTCAGAATTTTGCATCAATAGCATGAATCCATGGGCCCAGCCTGCCTTGTTAACTGTTCGGGCTGGTGATGGCTGGCTCTACCCTCTACTAGTATCCAGTATTAGTACTGTATTCCTAATAAAGTGGCCATTGAGTGTATATACAACATATTACAGAGCCTTAATGCACAAACTCCAGGAAGTAGACTGTTACTGCAACACATGCACAGATTAAAGCTATAGTGTGTAGGATTATTTTTCTGTATGTTCCTGAGCTGTTGTGAGTCATCCCATTCACTGTCCCATTCACTGTCCCATTCACTGTCAGCACTGTCGTGAATTTGGATGCACGCATGATGCACCAGCTCAGTTATGTATGCCAAACGTCATCACATCCCAACTTTAGGCACAAAAGAAGTCTGACTACAGGCTTCTGACTGGCAGGAGCCACAGCCAATCAGAAAAGAGTTCATGAGAGTGTAAATAAAGCAAACTGTAAAAGAAAAAAAAAATCAGTTTTAGCCCTTTTATGCTGAGCAGGTAAGGCCTTTATTTGCTGTCTAATTTGGGAGAAAGATAGCAAATGAGAGCCGATTTCTCCTCGTTGTGGAATTTGTATCTTTACCCAGTTGTGAAGTTGTTGAGCTATAACAGTTGTCTAAACTGTTATATCAGGCCAGAGTGAGTCATTCAGGGTGTCTGCTCATCCTCGGTGTGTATCTTATGTTTATCTATATGTTATGTCTAGTATGCTAACACCAACCTCACACGTCTAACGTGTTTGAATAAAATACACAGACTAGATCGTTAAATATGCAGAAAACACAGCTCATTAATAAAATCGTGGTTTAGTGGTTAAGTCGCTGGGTTACTGATCAGAAGGTTGGGAGTTTCAGCCTCAGCACTGCCACACTGTCACTGTTGGGCTCTCGAGCAAGGCCCTTAACCCTATCTGCTCCAGGGGCACCGTATCATGACTGACCCTGCACTCTGAACCCCAACCTCCTAACAAGCTGGGATGTTTGAAGAAAAGAATTTCACTGTGCTGTAATGTATATGTGACAGATAAAGGCTTCTTCTTCTTAAAATTCACACATCAGAGGTGATTGATTTGTTCTCTGCACTGTATTTTAGGTAGATAGACATGGATGGATGGATGGATGGATGGATGGATGGATGGATGGATGGATGGATGGATGGATGGATGGATGGATGGATGGATGTTCCTTTCTCACCTAATACTCAGTTACTGTGACAGTCACATTAATATACATAATACAGTTTTCTTCAGTCCTGTCATGCTTCAGTAATTAAGTAAATTCTCTTTGACTGTGTGCGGTCATGGCTGTGAGATTAATTTGCATTATTGTGTTATAATTAATGACTTTTTTTTTTCATTTTGACACAGGAGCTCAAGTCACCTGAGGTGAAAAAGAAGATTCAGCACGTCACATGGCCATGATTTCTGTCAGCCTATCAGAAGGGCTAACAGGAAGAAGTGCCTTTCAGTGATTTCTGATGGCCGTGTGTCGCTCGGCCATGTGTCCTGTGGCAGAAGAGGCCATAACGGGGATAATGAGCCTGTGCATCTGAATGTAGATGTCCACCGTTCAGCTGTATCACCTGCTCATCGAGATCCTCATAGATGTGCCAATAGAGTGTTAAGACTTTCCTCATGGGCATCTTTTGACTGGTGTTGTATTGTGAGGTTCTAAAAGACAACAAGGATGGCTTTCTCTTTTAAACACTGTAAAAATGTCCTTTTTACTTGAATAAATAATGATCTGTTCTTTACATCTTTCTAATTATACAATTTATCAAATTACAGATATAACAACTAAGTCTGTTTTCCTACTTTTATGCACATTTTGGTGGAATGTCAGTCTGGGGATGAGATGTATGCTGCTCTTTTCAGAGATAGCAGTCATCACTTCAGAAAAAGACACTTGTGAATTCAGAGACAGCATACAGGATGGCAGTTGTGAGTGCTCATTTGAATGTGCAATTCAGAACTGAAATTAAATGTACATTGACCTTTTAATGCCTTTGACATGCGTAAAAGGTTATTCCACCGAGTAGATTTTAATTGGTTTAGCCGGGAGGTAAGAACAGTACATGGATTATTCCTTATTTACCAGTCCAGTGCTTCCCACATGGAGCTCTAGATGGGGCTCTTTCTCTTCTACTCACTATAACAAGGAGACGCTTACAGCATTAACGTCTGTTTTCTGCTATAAGTCGCTATCACTGAGATGTGTTTCAGAAACAGTTTTTCCAGAATGGGACACCAGAGAAATACTTTGAATTTAAAGGTTTTAATTAGTTTAATATTTTGATACATAAGTCGTTTGATACGTGCAAGCATTATTGAGAAATCTTCACAGATAAAATTCCAGGCAGAGTCTTACTGCTCTTTAGTTTTTGTTGCACTGTATTAGAGGCTCTCTTAAAGGCTTACTCTCAGAGTTTTAAACATTTAAACTGGTTAGTGTGTTAATATTCAACATCATAATCTATTTTTAAAATTCCAAAGCTAATGGTTTTGTCCATTTATTTTTTTTTTTTTTAATTTTGTAGCTCTTATTGCTCATGCCATAAAGGAAATAAACATCTAGGCAAAATATATCTGGTGACGTTTATTGTACTCTCGAGTGCTGAAGCTGTTATTGAGGATAAAGTGAATTGGTCTAAAATAGTGCACGTTTATAATCAGTGGTGCTAAAATCCATATATGATATAAGTGTATCAGGATTTCTCCATGCTGCTGTGCTTTAGGTTTTTTTCCTCTAATTGATACGAATTCTTCTTAGATGTCTTTGCCACACTCGGGGCACAGGATGTCATCTCTCTCAGTCAGGAAGCCTCGGCCCACGAGAGACACCGAGCACTTCTTGCAGTTGAAACAGTCGTTGTGCCACTGGCGCTCCTCAAAAGAGATGTACTTGCTCCCTCCAAGCCCTAAAACACAGACATTTGTGAACGTGACCTTTTCATACCTGATCTTGTTCTGTATTTATCCTACCAGTTATGAAATATAATGAAATTTCATATCTAAACTATTTGTCATTGGCTTGTGATTGCAGAAAACAGATGTATGCGTACCACTGATTGGAGAAGTGCAGGAGGCACACTTCTTGGCGTACAGGTTACAGAAGCAGTTGAGGCAGTAGGCAAAATCATCACGGGATGTGAAGCGCTGGCCAGAGAGCTGCTGCTTGCAGCCAGTGCACAGGAAGCAGTCCTTGTGCCACGGCTGGTCATGGTAGGTCACGCCTCCGGTGGTGATGGGCTAGAGAGAAAACATTTCGCTAGGCATTCCTGAGAAGCTCAGTAAGAAGCTCAGTAAGCTTCCAAACTATTTTCAGGTTATGCAAGATTGCATATAAAAAGGCTTATTTTAGACATTGGAGTGCTATCCACTCTGTCATCATTGCTGCTTGGAGGTATTCCCAGAATTCACAGATTTTGAGGTGTATTATCACCTCTAAAGACGAGTGACAAATTTAAATGAGACACCACCATGAAGCATGATATTAAAGGCTTGGGACACTGCTNACATTTATGGCATTTGGCAGACGCCCTTATCCAGAGCGACTTACATTTATCTCATTTATACAACTGAGCAGTTGAGGACTAAGGGCCTTGCTCAAGGGCCCAGCAGCGGCAGCTTGGAGGTGCCAGGGATTGAACTAATGACCTTCCGATCAGTAGTCCAACATCTTAACCACTGAGCTACCACTGCTCTTGAACACCAGTCTTCGAACAGATATTCCCTCAATTAGTGTTTTGATGATGGTGGTGGAGATCACTAAAACATCGGTCAGAAATCTCCCATAGATGTTCAATTGATTTGAGATCTGGTGACTATGAAGGCCATATCATGTGATTGACATCATTTTATACTCATCAAACCAGTCAGTCAACCTTCTCTCCTTGTAGATGAAGGTTTCATTCTAATCCTGGAAGTGAACACTCCCAGAACAGAAATGTTTCATCACAGGCTATCACTTATTAACAGTGTATTGAATTGCAGTGACTTTTCACTTTAAGGGGATAAGTGGATTCAAGCCATACCAGCAAAATGCCCCATACCATAAAGAAACCACTGGGCTTTTTTCTCATTAATTTGGCACACATCTGGAGTAGGTGTGTTATGAAATAACCACTTTTAAAAACAGACTACCTTCTTGCAGTGCACACACTGCATAGCGAACTGCTTCTCATAGCAGGGAACGCAATAGTTGTTGTTGTCCTTGGGGATGAAGCTCTTGGTACCAATGGGCTGCTGGCAGCGCTTGCACGAGAAGCAGGTCTCATGCCAGCTGTTGCCCTTATGCTCCATCTTCCTGGAGCCTGCAAAAAAAGATAGGTACAGGAATGAATATGTGCTTAAATTTAATTAAAAACTGTACTCAAATGCAATCCTAGCTTGATGCGTGTTGATGTGATTCATGGTCAGTTACTGTTAAAAAATCAGCCATTTTTAAATGTGATATTTTATTTAATGGAGAAGATTGTGAAGGCACGATTAAGCAAATGATCTTTTAAAGTGATATAGTTTGGAAAGAAACCCTAACAATACCCACTGCTCAGTGCCATGGTTTTTGGCCACGGTTTTGAGCTCGTTCTCAGTGCTCTGGTGCAGATACTGCACTACAGAATCTGATTTGGAGTGATTTCTCAGTAAGTGGTTTACTTTTAAGTACTAAAAAGAACATCATGAAGTGCTGTCTAATTAATACCAGCTTTGTGGTATTCATGATCATTCTGAAGCTCTTTTGTTATCAGTGTCTACACTATGAGGGAGAAAAGTTCCTTAAGAGTTCTTTTGACAGTTAAAGGTTCTTTGTTTCCTAAAGGAGATTTTCACTGAACGTTTTCCACAGGATTGCACCAGAGGGACAAGCCAAGCCTTTTAAAGTGCTACAAAGAACCTTTTCCCCCAACAGTGCACTAATAGTTCGCATTACTCTCGTTACCTACTGTGGCAGGAGTTAGAGATCAGGATGTGATCTGTTGTGTACATTATCCATCTGAAGTTAATTTGTAAGCTAAAATATTTCCAGTGGCAAGAGAAGAATGTAATGTGTTGTTTTAAAGTGATATATTTATTTCTACAGAGGAACGGTTTTATACTCCCAAAGAGCTAGGCTGTTTGCCCAGTCTGGAAAACAGTCATTTATTAGACTGCAATAGAGAACGTATTATGAGTGTGTTCTTTTGGAGTGCCTGAGCAAAGTATTTGTTAAATCAAAGTAAAGCCAGACAGTAGGTTATGTGATTCCCACATTGAGTTCTCTCACCAGGCATGATGGTCTTCTTGCATTCGTGGCACTTGGAGGAGTACTCGTTGGAGTAGCACTCAGTACACAAAAGCTGCTCGTCCTTGGTGGAGAACGGTTTGTCCACCAGTGAGCGCTTGCACTGGAAGCAGTGGAAACAGTCCTCATGCCAGTGGCGGTCCTTATACGACAGGTCCTGTGGACGTTCAGTTACAGAAGAGTTTGTAGGGTTAAACTTTGTAGTGTTGGGATTTCCTGCACATGACACTGATACAGTCAGAAATAGGTTAATCGAATGCATTGTGTTTGATAACATATTTCAGGTAAATCTAATCAGCCGTGTGTGTGTGTGTGTTATTTATCATGTGCTATCTCATGAGACTAATAGTATGCTCTACTATTACTTGAGTTTGAAGTGTTACTTTGTGTGTGTCATTGATGATGTTTACTGATCTGTACATTTTGTGTATCTGTGCCATTTTTTAAAAAAAACTTTAAAAGCTTTATGTAGACAGTGTTGCAAAAGAGTGTTTCCTTACTGGAGAAGACTCCATGTAGACCTTTCACAGGAAGCTAATGTGCAAATCTGTGAACGTTACATGTCTAATTAAAGTGTGTTTAGGCACCAAATTACCCTGCTGTTGCAACCGATAGGCTTCTTGCACTCCTCGCAGGTGTTGGAGTACAGGCTCTCGTAGCACTTCACACAGTATGGGTTCTCCTCCCGCAGGACATACTTCTTCCCATACAGGGACTCCTTACAGTAGTGACAGTCATAGCGCTCCGTCATCGTTCCTCCTTCAGACAGATAGAAAACGAGAGACAAAAGCCATGAGGTCAGCATATTCTACCCCCTGTCCACTTCAGTATCACAGTCATGAGATCAGTCACATATGCATGGAAGTTTACTGGTCTGCCCATCATTGGCTGCTATCTAAGCTTCAGCCTGCAAGAAACCTCAATTCTTGTATCTCACACAAAAAAATGTGCTAAAACAGAACTGCAGTGGATGAAGCAATGGCACTCCTGACTTTACTGCTCCATAATCGCAGCTACAGCTCTAAATGAACAGAATATGGAATGTGTGTAGGCAAGTGGAGTCTTAATACCCAATCTGTTCGAGCGTTAAGTCATTTTTGAGTATCTGCCATCACTCTTACATGGATCATATGAAAAGGAAAACTTGCATTTGAAAAGATGGTCTAAGAACACTAAAAATATATCTGAAGTTGTGTTGAAAAACCTTTCCGAAGCTAATGCCACCTTTCCTGGCAGGCAGTGGCAGTGATAAAGTGAGTGATGGAGAATGTTGGCACACTGGAATAACGGGTACTCACATCTGCAGCTCTCTCGTTCCTGGCTGTGTTAAGCTCCTCTGCTTATCCCTGCCATGAGCCCTGTGACGCCATAACGCACCTCACACACTGCCAGCTGTCCTCACTGTCCTGCTGTGTGTGTGTGTGTCCAGTCTTACACACATCCACCCTGCTTCTCTGTCCTCTGCTCACTCAGTGCATGAGGCTGACTGAAGCCGTGTGCTGCCTGAGCTGCATTTCTCTACCAAATCCCCTTCCACAGTTTGACCATATAAGGCAGCAAATTCAGAAAACTGGAAGAAGTATGCCCTCTTACTTAAACTCCCTCTTTCAGTTTTCTTTTCTCATCTACAATTTCTCTCACTGCTCCTCCTCTCACTTTTTTTTTCAATTTCTCAATCCACCCTGTTGGTATTTGCACCTTTTTTTCCCCCTGTACTCCAAGCTTTCAGTCTTCCTCCAAGACATGATATCATTGTTTTTCTACTGGTCTGTTGCCTTTGTTTAATTAGAGTAGCATATATGTCATTTTTGTCACATTTCCTTCTCATGACTCATTTCCATTCTCTCCATCTACCTTCCTACACACGAACCATGATTACTCAAGATACTTGTGCTTATTTCTTTAAGTTGCGATCTCTGTTTTCCTCCAGCCTGCTTTTCTCTTTGTATTCTTGTTAGATAAAATAAAGATTTCTCTAGTTCCATAAATAAAACATTAACCAGACCACAAGTTAACATTAACCAGACCACTGCTGTGCACTGATTTGTAATGTTATACAGCTGCTGAAGTAGAGTTATGTCTTTGATCCTAAGCTGTAATGTGATGCTGGTTTTGAACTTGATTTGAATCAAGTTCAATTATTTTACCACAAGAGCCCAAACACTGTAATAACTTCTATTTTAATTACTGCAATCCAGCAAGTTATCAAACACCATGCTATAGCCATAGGAGTCACTCCTGGCCAAAGACAAAAAAAGTCCCCATATTTGTTACAATTGATGGGTTATGGATGAACAAAACTGGTTTTTAATGATAAGGAACAATTGCAGTCCAGCATACCTTTTATCTGTGGTTTATCTCTTATCATGGTCCATCTACTCCCTGTGATCTCAAAGGATATCTTGTTACCTAATCCCTCTTTAGTCTATTAAAGGGCAGTCTACTGGTCCTGCCTGCTCTCCTCTCTTTTCTGATTCACTTTCATGACTCTCCATTTGACTCCTCTGCTTCTCTCTGTGTACTTTTTCATCGAATTGTCTGATGATTAAAGGTCACATTTATTTGAGAAAAAAAAACAAGCAACATATCCACATTTGAATGATAAAACATATGCTATGCCCTTTGTAACACTCTCAAACTGGCAGGATGATAGAGTATCCCCCACATCTGCTTTTGAATAAACCATGAGTTATATTATAAGTGATATAAATATTTCTATTAATATACAACATTTGGTGACCTAGTGATTGGCACTAGCATACTGACCCCAAGACCTTTCTGCCAGTTCATCTTTGGCACCATGTGTTCCCTTAATCTCCCAGCCTTTTCACTATCTCTGGCTATGTTTAGTAACTTTGTGGCTATGGTCACAGAACCCTGTCACACAAAGGCAGAGTCCTGTGGTGGATGCTGAAGGCTTTCTGAGACGTTCAATAAGACAGGTGGGCATCTCTCCCATGAGAGCCAGACTTAGTGATCACAGCCCAATTATCCACTCCTCATGTCTAGCTATATATTTAGAAAAATGAGAGGAGAACGTGACCACATATAGGGGCCTTGTTTCTATAGAGTAGAGTGTTACATACAATGCCTGTGACAGCCTGTTAACATTATAGCAGCCCACTGTCAAACTGTGCACCTTATAATTACATGATCTTATACATAGAACCAATTTTGGGAAACGCTCTGTTGTAGAATCTTCAAAAGAACATTTAAGGGTTCCCTTCAAGCTGGACGAGCCAGAAAATCTGTTAGGAGTTATAAATCTAACCTTCATACATCCCACCCTACTTAGGCCACATACATAATAATTCAGACACTGAATCTAGGTGCTGGTTTATGGGATATTTTAGAATGAAGGAAAAGTAACGTCTACAAGAACGTGGTATCAGCAGAACACCCATTCTTTCTTTTCTTTTACGCAATTTACCCTCATCCTGGTTTTATGACCTTCTCAAACAAATAAACGGGTTTGTTTAGTATTCCAGTATTAGTTCAGTATTTAGTATTAGTAAATACTTCAATTCAATCTCATGAAAGGATGAAGTCGAGAGAGAGAGAGAGAAAAAAGACAGTTTGACTTAAAAAGGATAAGCAGTAACATTCAGTAAATCATCTGGCTTTTAATGGCTTTACTTTATTTTTTTTTTTCTCATTAAATCTTACATCATTCCAAAAGAAGGCAGGAAAATTGTGCTTCATCCATCCAGATGCCTCTCTGTGCAAGTTTTACATGACACATGACGCATGACAGTGGGGTCCTTTGGTGACACACACACACACACACACACACACACACACACACACACACACACACACACACACACACACACACACACAAAATATCTGCTGTGTTTTCCTTCCATAGTGGAGGTAAAATGAGACATCACCACTAATGATCAGGAGAGGAAGAAGAGTTTTCCAGAATGCTCGGATTCATGCCATGCTGGTCTGTCTGATGATAATTCAACCTATTGCTCTGTTTGGATTCTGATATCTATTGCATGTTAGCGAGTTTCTGTTTTCTGCTTTGGAAAGTGGACTGTAATAGAGATCTTCTACTGGCAGTGTTAGTACTGGGTTAGGAAAAGAGAATCTATCTTTGGTATTTGAGTAATCTTAGGTTCAGTGTGTTAATGGTAGGGTTAGCAGACTACCTGTGTGAGGTGTAGGTCTTACCTTGGAGACTGAGTAGCCTTTCTGTGTGCTGAGTCTAGCTGGACTGAGCAGGGTGTCTGTGGTACAGTGCTCTAGGCGATCCTGATTGAATTACTCCACCTATGGGGCGGCTAATTGAGGTGGTGGAGTATGAACAGGCACTCTTTATCTAGATGAGCTATAAATATACGGTTCAGTATTACCACAGATAAAGCCCACTTGCGCACACACACACACACCCTTTTCAATCCTGTGCCCTTTTAAGGCCTTTCATTGTAGTCTGGTTTGGGCATCCATGCTAGAAGTTATTTGTTTAATATACACGCACATCTTATTCTACATGTTGACCTTGGGGACAGTTGCTGATTATGTTCCTGTTTGCACTCACTTAGTCATAATTAGTCATTTCACCACCTGAGTAGTGCTTTTAGGCAGCTAAGTAGTGCCAATTCAATAAGGCAGTGGGTGAAGCCTGCAGTACTCTTACTGTAAACATTTGATGCAATACAAGTCCTGAAGAATGCAATAATAAATAAATACTGGGAAGTGAGTGTGATGGGCTGAAGACCAAGGACATATGTTTATACAAATCAAGGGGAATGGCCTCTAGAATATGATTAATTTTAAGCAAATGCATACTTTATGGAGATGCTGGAAAACAAACATCTGCCAAATGTGTATGGAATTCCTTTCATAATTTTCTAATGAGAGAGAATCAATGCTCTCTGTTGTTAATTATGTAATATTAAAATGTTCTCTATTATTGTTTAATTAATTTTTTTACCTAACCTGTTGTTTATTATTGCTTTAGGAACTACTTAGTAGCCTCTTGTCTTAATTTTTTTTGGAGATTATTTATAGCATATCTGATGAGAAGTGTGTTCGGTGCTGACTGATTTGGATCACTGTGTTAGACACACATGTGTAATGCAGTATAACAAGACCTAGTGTTGGGTTTCTCTAGTGAAGGGAGTATAAGAAGTATTTAATGGAGTTGAAATGTCAAAAGGGCCTCACACATTTCATCTAACTCCTTTTTTTAACATTTACCCCTTACAACTCTTCTCCATATATATTTAAATCTCACTGTCACCTCCAGTACATCACCAAAACGGTTTATCTCTGCCATTCTATCTCTCCCAACCTGACCCTCTGTCTCACCCTGTCCTTTTTGAGAACTGTGAAGGGTTCTCTCCAGGCCAACTGCTGATAGGTTTTCTGGAACTACACCTTTCCATCTCTCATGGCTCCCCTCATTTGCTGTATTCTATTCTCACTTTCCTAATCACCTACCCTCCCTTTTGTCCCCAGTGAAGCGAGTGTACTACCATGTGAATCCCTAATTCCCATACCATTTAAGAAACTGTGTTATTTCTGGCAGTGAAAGGCCTTATTCCTTTGACATGGTCTACAAAAAAAGCACATCTATTGGATGCAGTGTTTGCTGATGCAAGAGTAAGTAGTCCAGGTCTGTCTCATGGGCACAGTCCTAGCGTGTCTCTGTGGGACCCTCAAATGGTACAAGATTTCCTGGAAGAAGAAGAAGTGATGAAAGATGGCGTTTTGGATGATACAAGTCTGGAAAGTCCTTTCATCATCAAAGCAACAGATGGGCAACGAAGGCGTGTGGTTGGTATGCCATTCACTTGTCAACTGAGGGCTTAATTTATTATCAGCCACTCGGTTTCATGTGGACGAGATACATGTATTCCCTGCAGCATGTCACTGAGGCCATGCAACTTGGTAACAATCAATTAACTCTTAACCATGATCAGTAAGTTATGTTTTGCGACTGACCTCCTGTCAAAATCCTGGTGAAACACGAGAGCAAGCTACTTTTGCACATGTCCATGTTCACTGAAAGGGTGTGTTCAAGATGAAGAATGAAGGATCAAACATACGTTCATATACATTTCTATACTTATGCCTACTGATGCACTGAATAATTATTTACCCATTGAACTTTTTATTGTTACAGATGGGAACTGAAATGGACTTGGGTTGATTTTGGGTTAAATCTCATGAATCTAGACAAAATAGCCCATAACATTAAAGAGGAAGCGGAAATTAATATACTGTGCAAAATTATTTACAAATAAAATAAGCGAAAATTTTGATTGCATAAGTATTCACCCTTGCTCCTAAATTAGTTCTGTGTAACCAGTTGCCATCTGAAGTCACAAATTAGTTGAATGGAGTTGAACCGACACATTAGTTTCACAGTGGACTGGTGATATATTTATGTGGACGAGGACCTCCCTCGGTCTCTTTTTTTACCTTAACTGACTCCTCCTAGAAGAAAAGGCTACATCCAGTGACCAGGTTAAGAGATCATTAGTTAGAAAGGCAATCTAGAGG
Organism: Pangasius macronema; assembly: GCA_037577455.1. NCBI lineage: Eukaryota > Metazoa > Chordata > Actinopteri > Siluriformes > Pangasiidae > Pangasius > Pangasius macronema. Next base: position 10,217,074 of record CM074949.1, read on the forward strand.
CTAAGGTTCACTCTGAAGGAGCTAGGGAGATCCACAGCTCAGTTGGCAGAAGATTATCACAGGAAAACCATAGCCAGCCACTCCACACAGCTGGAGGAGACATACAAAGATCTCCTCTGGAGTTTGCCTAAAGGACTCAAACGTGGAAAATGTTCTCTGTTCTAATAAGACCAAAATTTGAACTTTTTGGCCTTTACATAAATCACTATGTTTCAACACTGATCATGGCACTGAGAAAACCGTCCCCACAGTGAAGTATGGTGGTGGTAGCATTTTGAGTTACCCTTGGGCCCTTGGTTGCTTCTTTGACTCATCTCCTCCGTACTCAGTCACTGACCTTTGATGGCTACAGTTGTGGCATATTCTTTCCATGTTTTAATAATTGATTTAATAGTACTCTGCAGGATGTTTAAACCTTGACTGATACTTTTCCAGAAATTTGTATTGAAAACTAATTGGTCTTTGTGATGCTGTTTGTTTAGGTTTGTTCTTTAACAAACTCTGGGTCATTTCACACAGGTGGACTCCAGTGAGCTAATTGTGTTATTTAGTTTCATAGCAACAAGGGTAAATATGTATGCAATCACAACCTTTAAAAATTTTAAAGTGATTTCTCACTATTTTGGCAAACTATATTAATTTTCTCCCCACTTCAGTCTTATGGGCTGTTTGGCAGAGATTTATGAGATATTACGTCAAGGGTGGTGAATTATGCAATTCACAGATTGCATGTGTGAGTTGTAGAACTTATCCTCTGTGTCCTACATGAAGTGGTTTGATCTAGAGTTCATAATACGTTCAAAGATAATCAAAATAGAGACCTGAAGACTTCAATTCTACAGCTCCACATCAGCCAACACTATTTCCATTGGATTTGCAGAAAGGACACACTCCACCCAAATATGTTTCTATCTCGTTCTTTCATGGACTGCTGTTTTGTGCTTACTGAGTTAACCATAGTCTGAGATAAGAAGTCATTTAAGGAGAGGCTAGTTTCAGCCTGGCCGATCCCATGTGCAGTCATGAGGCAGGAAATTGAAGTCAGATGATATTTACTGTTTTCTTCTTCTTGTACTTCAGGCTCATTTGTCTCATGTGCCTGGTGGGGGTGTAGGTCCTGTGGATGGTTTAGCTAATTTAATTCCCCCCAGCTTTCTCTCTTACTCCTCCTATGCCTGCTGATGTAGTTTTTGTTCCTGCTTTCTGCCCACATATGAGGTTTTCCAGCCTCCCCACCCATACACCAAATAATTTTGTGCTTAGTCTAACACTTAGTACCAAACTGCTCTTACATAACCAGATGTTGTCCCTTTTTCCCACCAGTTCTCTTCGCTGTGTCCCCTCTCGTCTCCTGAAACTCCCCTCAGCACCAGTGAAACTATTTATAGAATCTCATTCCACAGCAAGGTTAAGGCTTCTCCTCCCGAAAGGATTGGTTCTCCATCCCAAAGTTTTCTCACAAGGTTCTATCTGTGTGTGTGTGTGTGTGTGGCATACTAGCAAATCCTGGCTGGGCTACAGCATAATGTGTACTGAACAATTGGAGCCTGAAAATAAACTTCTTGGAAAAAGAATCGTAGGCTGTTGCTTGAGGGTTGCATCAAAAAGGAAAAAAAAATGCAAGTAACTGAAAATGAGTCTGATTGAGTCCGTATGTGAGAATTTTCATCACTGACTCAGTTGCAAGCTACCATACTAAATTTCTGCTTGTGATCAAATTAATAGAATTAAGACTACAATAGAGATTTCATTTATGTATATTCGTATTAATTCACACACATTTAAAATACAATACTATGCATGCATGGCATGATCCAGTCTGCTTTTTATGTCAATTCAATTCAGTTGTATAGCTCTTTTAACAAGATATTGTCAAAAATCAGCCTTACAGATGCCCAGACATAGATTTAGATTAGCAAGCCAAAGGCCATACTGGCAAGGGAAAATTCCAGAGCCGACATGGGGAAGAAACCTTGAGAGGAACCAGACTCAAAAAGGATCACGTTCATTCCCAGGTGTCCCCTGATAGCGGGATTATAAGTAATTGCTCTCCTTCAACTGTGTACTAAAGTCAAATAGTTCTAAGTATGTTGAAAGAATGCTCGGTATGAGCATATTCTGAATAGGTGTCCTGGAATAAGCACAGAAAATCTTTATGCTTACAGCAGTAGCTCTTTCATCAGTTCTGCTTGTTGATTTTATATGCATATGGTCCACATGAGATAAGACCTTGAATGCATTGTTGTCTAATACCTATTAAAATTCACCCTGTATTTCCATTGTATTCTCCTGCTTGTATGAGAGTCACAGCAGCAAAGGCCTGAGTTATTAGAGCCTGTATGGCACACTAGACCCTCTAACCATGGTGGATATAGATTGCATGGTTGTGCTGGTTATTTTGAGGTGTTGGGAGCTTGTCCCTTTTTCCAGCCTCCTCTCTAGGCTTGAAGTGCTCTATACATGTCAGATGTTCCAGGTTGTCTCCTTTGACTGAATGACTGATCTTCCATATCTTATCTCAATGGACAACGAATCTTCCATTTGCCCTAACATCATATAATACTAATGTGATCAGCTCCATCAGTTGGGGTAAAAAAAAAAAAAAATCCTAGCATTAGTTGTATGTATAGTGTATGTCTTTATTGTGCAGCACACAACCTTATACTCGTAGCTAGTCCCACTGGACAAATACTCTGCACTATTAAAACCGTTTACTAGACTGGAAGGTATAATTATCTCTACTTCTCTATGGTAAAGGGAAACTCACAAATAGGGTGATTATCAAGCAGTGTTGAGGTCAGGACAGCTGGGGATCAGCATTCAGAGACAGGAGGCAGGAACCAGGGACATAGATCTCTCCATATTCTCAACTGTGATTAGGGAAAAGAGAATGAGGCAGGGTGAGGGCCAGTAGCTCTGAGTATCAGATGAATGTTTTGCTGTACCATTCCTACCAGCCCCACAGAATAGTTTGGGTTGTATCTGAAGGTTGCTAATCCTGGATAAAATTACTAGGGCTTGGTGGCATGTAACTCTCATTATTCCATTTCAAGGTTTGACTCGTATCTCCCATGCAATGCAATCTGTGATGCAGAAGTTTCTATCATCCTGAAGACCCTTGCTAATATTATGCAATTTACAGACGCATGTGGGCTGTGAGAGTGTGAAGCCAAAAATTCCTCACACTAATGAACAATGTCTGCCATGCCACATGTGCCACTCAAGATTCATTTATGGAAGACTACATTTTTAACTGCTCTTTCTCTCAGCAGACACGCTGTGATTACTTCCTGATGTAGCACCATTGTAATGGTATGAATAGAGGCTGTTGTTCTAGTTCATGTAAGAGCCATGACATTACTTAGAACATTATGAAGTGCATGAAATATTTTTCACTTATAATATTGCATAAATCGTTACATTATTAGTTGCATTCAGCATAATATTAAAACATTTTCACACTTTTTCACTATGTGCATACATATTCTATTCTAGTCCATTCTTCATAGATTAACATTCTTGACAGCTGATGACAAACTTACTGTATGTCTTAAATGTCTTCTTAGTAGAGTGGAGTAGAGTTGAATACACCTTTGTGCATTCTAATCTATGTAGCCTAACATAAGGACTTATGTCTTAAATGTCTTGTTTTTTCCATGGAAGCTTTATTTACAGAGAAGAATTGTAGGTTAGAGTCAGAGATACACTGTATGGCCAATGGTTTGTGGACACCTGACCATCACACCCATATGCGGTTCTTCCCCAAACTGTTGCCACAAAGTTGGAAGCACATAATTGTCTAGATTGTATGCTCTAGCATTACAAGCTCCCTTCACTGGAATTATGGGGCCAAACATGTACCAGGATGACAATGCCACTATGTACCATGAAGTCCATGAAAACATGGTTTGCCAAGGTTCAGAAGAACTCTAGTGGCCTACACAGATCCCTGACTTCAACTCTACTGAACGTCTTTGGGACTGGAACGGCGACTGCACCCTAAGCCTCCTCGCCTGACATCAGTGCTTCATCTCACTAATGCTTTTGTGGCTGAATGAGCACAAATCCCCAGAGCCACAGTCTAATGGAAAGCCTTCCCAGAAGAGTGGACGTTATTATAACAGCAAAGGGGAACTAAATAGAATGGGCTGTTCAACAAGCACATAAGGGTGTGATGGTCAGGTGTCCACATACTTTTAGCCACATAGTGTATGTACTGTTGGGATAATGCTTAAAAAATAAGTATATATTTTGTTAAGAGTTCTCAGTCTAGTCCCATGTAAGTAAACTTAGGCACAGTAAACTGAGTGGATTCAGTAATATGCTTGTTAGGATTAGCTGGCCTGATGGGTGTCCGTGTGTGTTCCTACCTTGATTTAGACCAACTGAGATATTAGACTTGACGTCAGTGAATTCTTTCAATTGCACAAAATGTATATTTGAGTTCAGTTCTTTCTTTCTCTCTCTCTCTCTCTCTCTCTCTCTCTCTCTCTCTCTCTCTCTGCCTGAAAACTGTTCAGTCAGAAATCCAAGGAGAGGATGATAGCAGTGATGGCAGAAAGGAACAGATGTAGTCAATTGGAATGACGTTGATAGTAAAATGACACTGCTCGGTGAGCTGGTAATGAGTGTGGTGATGGGTCATTAGGAGAAAACATTTCACACCTTCCTAGTCTCCATGATATTTCTTTCCAGGCCTAAGATTGTGTTACAGATCATTAATGGATGTAGACAGTCATATGATAAGAAGATAAAGAGCAGAATATTTTAATCATCCTTTATCAAACTGCTAATAATTTTAAAGGTAAATGACTGTGTAATTACATCAAATGGCCATACGTATGTTTCATCTGTTCATTTAAATGCTCTTTATTACATTTAAGCAATGTTATCTTGATTAGTCTGGTAAATATGATCCAGCTTGCAGTAATTTAAATAGGTTGATCTATATGTTTGATTTCTTTTTCTTGAAGAAACAATATTTCTAATGATATCTGAATGGGAAAAGATGGAAAACAGCTTTGGGAACAGTTAAACTTTTTTTTTTTTTTTTTTTTTTTTAAGAAATTCAGTCATGCTTAGTTATGCAACTATTGGATTAGAATATTCAATTTACTGTAAACTCAAATTGAAAAAAGAAAAATCAAGTTAAGAAGCAGTTAAAATGTAAATATATGCAAGAAATTCTTCTCAAGTGACCCAAACTTATTCAAATTCATATTATGATAGAATTCTAATCCACCATACACTTAGTACCCTTAAGGGCTGCTCAGGAGAGTCCCTCTGGGTGAACCCCTCAAGGTTCTACCTAGGAAAAGAGTTTCCCTTTAAACTTGGCACAACCAAGTACAATCTTTTATGAAGCTAAGAACCCTCTATTATCCATTGAATCCTAAAGAACCCCTGAAGAACCCTTTTGTCTAATAATGTATGTATATAAGTGTCTACATGCAGAGGCTGATACCTACAAGTCATTTCTTCATTTAAAATAAAATGTTGTGTGCAGGAACTGAGCCAACTGTCATTAAATCCGATTTAGGTTCTAATTAAGCTAGATATGCATTTACATTTACTCAGTAAATTCACTTTGGCAGTCAGGGGTTTTGTGTTATCTGTTCTCCAGCTGACTGTGTAATAAGTTGATTTAGTCTGTCTTTGCTTTATACAATTGCTTTTAGTTGATTCTGAACCAAGAGATGTTGTTAAGGTCAAGACTAAAGCACCCCCTATTGGTAGAAATTCAACTTCAGAATGTAATCTGAGGAGTATGGTCTTAGAAAAGGTAGAACCTTTAAAGGTCCTTTCTTTGTCCCGCTGGGAGAACCCTTAAAGGTTCTCCTTAGAAGCCCACAACAGAGTGTTTCCCTGTCAGAAATGGTCCCAAGAGAAGTCTTTTTTTGGAAGGTAAGGACATTTAACCATTTATGTAACCTTTAAAGAACTCATAAAGAAGCTTTTTAAAGAGTAAGGAGCACTGTCAAGGTCATACACTACTACTACTACTACTACTACTACTACTAATAATAATAATAATAATAATATAGTTTAAGTAAAAATAGTAGACTGTACTAATAGTTTAATTTATTTAAGAATTTCTCAGAATACTCAGCTGAGAATTATATTAGCTGTTAATATTTGCTGTAATTATTCACTGTAATAGTCAGATTGTAGGCTCATTAAACGAAACACAACACTTTCTCAACCGTGTCAAAAACTGTCTGGAGAAACATGTCATTATGAAACAGCAGAGGGAGCTAAAACTGCAAGCATTTAGCTTGTAGCGCACACATACAAGCTGTATGACTCCTACATTATAGGGCTTTACTAAGGTTAGATGATAAGAAAAATTAAGTTCAGATTTCTTCTAGGTATTAGGTGTGAATGAATGCCCCCATGTCTCTTTTGCTTTAATGGACTACTATATAATTCTGGTCTATCTTAACGCCTCAAGGTTTGGCTTTGAATAATAGTGCTCGGCTATGCACAATCAAGGCTGACTGACTCTGTTCTAACGTAATGTTCTCTTCGTCTCCCATAATCCTCTCCTTCCCAGCCATTCTATGAGCAGAATGGCCCTTAAGAGTGCTTTCAACCTTATCCCAAGATTAATAAGCACAAAAGAATAGATATGCATATATTTATTTTTCTTCCTTGTTCTTCTCTCAAACTAATACTGCTGGTGGTATTGGATGTGATATTAAATATTGATGTATAAGATGTAGATTGTCTGACAGCATTGCATCTTTACTGAGTTGCATTTTAATGGTTCTGAAGGTACCATTAAAGTGGTATCTGAACCAGATTAGCCGGTTTGTACTCTGCAAACAAACAAAGCTTTGTGTTTTAGGGAGCAGTTCATTTCGAGCCATTACCCACAAACCCATTTAATGAGCCCTAATTAAGAGGGATTTGCTCGTTCCAAATTCACAAAGGATCTCATTAATCAATTAACTCTGCCTCTGTGCCATGGACTTCTGTATACTACAAGTACATTTATCACACAGAGAAAACAAAAACTAATTGACCTCAATTATTGTATGTTCTTCCCACTAGAGGGATGGCATTCAAACCACTTCCTTTACTACAAATGTTCTACTCTATCTGGGATACGGTCATCATCCTCTTTTGCAGAGGAGGAAGCATCTGTATCTGTAATGTATAACGAAAGGGAAGAATTCATTGAGCCAGATGTAAATGTAATTTGGTAACAGAAGTTAGTGCATGGGGTGCCGTGGTGGTGGAGTAGGCCATGTCGCTGCCTCATGTCTCAGTCACTGGTAATGTGTTTCATTTTATTTTAAAAGTTTGTATTTCTGTTGTCTTTGTTACAGCTGAACGACTCCTCAGAACATGTTAACTATCCATATAGAAAAGTAAACATGTGAATCAATATTTCTAAATGATTCATATAGATAAAGCTAAAAATTCCAGAAAGCTGGTCAAATGTGTGTTTTTTTCTGGTCTGACTGGATATTGATACCGTCTCCACTTACTCAAAAAAGCATTCTCCACAGTATCTTTACATGTGGAATCCAGATTACAGGTCAACTCCCCAGAGTTTCGGTCGACTTCCAGACTCCAGCACTGCTCAGAACAGCTTGTGTTCACAGCTGTGGAAGCCTTAGACTGGAGCACTTCATGAGTCACTGGAGATATGTGGTCACAGGTTGTCTCTGGGAGACTTTCCACTGAACATTAGATCATGAGTCTGATCCTCTCAGCTGCAGCTATCATCATATCAACCTTGCATATGAAATGATGGGTCTTCTGCTGAGCTTGGTAAACTGCTGCTGCCACCATATCTATATATATGTACACTGGATGACTGTATTTTGTTGACTCTCGACTGCCTATTATGGAGGTTATTCTAAAAATTGACTAGATAGTAGCCTATAACATAAGTCCAGTTTAATAGCCTCTTGACTTAATTTCGTTTGAGGCTATGTCAAACTCCATCAGGTTTCTATGAGAGTTCTATGGGCATGGAATAAGAACCATGAGGGGGAGACACTTCTCATAGAGTGGCCTGTCACAGTAGAAGCTGGGCGTCCTCTGGGAGCATCAGGGAGCAGCTAACATAGCACTAAACAGCTGCTCTGAGGGTTGGATGGCTGCTCTATGGTCCAAATAATAACACAAGGCATGTATCAGACACAGCAAGGAAGAATTTACAGGTTCAGCATTGTTAAAGACTACAACTCTGATTCACAAAGCTGGGTGATATGATCATGGAAGAAAACCTTGATTTGGCCACCAATGCATGCAAAGAAAGCTTATCACCAAAGCTGTAACAACACCTCTTTTAGCTCAAGTGACATCTACTGTTTTCAAAGGCACGTACTATAAGTCAACTTCATGTATAGACTCATAGTGAGGATCTTTCAAAAGGGAGGGAAATCCACACACAGCTCCTGTATCATGGTGGATGGATGTGCCTCTTCTTTTAGAAACACAGTAATAAACCAGTGGGAACTGGAGCCAGCCTATGGGATCCTAGAGATTGGACTCTAAGCATATGGGGCCCTAGAGATACCATTTATAGTGCTGTGGAGCACTATGATGCCTGCTACATATGTCTTTAGGGTAGAAGGGGACAAAAATCTTCTCCAATTCACATCATTTACAAAACAAATGTGTGCTAAGGCCTGTGTGCTAAGGGCTAAGTGTTATTTTTATTTCATTGTGTGGATTTCGTTTTTATGACTTGATATTCATTCATGAAACACTCTCTCACATAGCAACAATCTCTAACTTTAAGAATTCTTCAGTAAACAGTTCTCTCAGCAGTTTCGTGAGAAAAGGTTGTAAGTGGTAAGATAAGATTCTGAATATAGCCCGTGATCTCAACAGCCAGCTGAATGAGAAATGAAACATCAAAGGCATCGCTGTGTTTGTCCTGCCAGTCATTAGACAGCCAGCTGGCATAATAATCTGGCCACATGAAAAAAAGGAAGCTGTGATATCAACTAGCAGAAACTTCTCACAATGCACGCCGCATCCCTCTGTACAGGGAAATTAAGATTTATGAATCCCCACATCTTACAGGCAATGAGTTTATAATGTAATGAACCACTATTAGAAAAGGCAATGTGAATTTGACACTATTTGACACTACTAAATGTGAATTCCTTCATCATAGTTCTAGCCCACTAGCAGGAAAAGTGGATCTTGTTGACCTTATTGAGCTGCCTTTTAGCAGTCTTTAAATATGATTACTTGTCATTGAGCTCTTACTTATTCTACGGGGTAGTCAGAGCAGTATGGCGTGTGTCCTTCAGGTGATATTGAGTGACTGACCTAGCTACCATACTGATTCAAGTCAATACCTCATATATTGCCTCTCTGTGCCTATCAGCTCCTGTGCAGTCTAAATCTATTTTCCTCACTGTGTAAATGATAAAAGAAATATCCTGCGCCCTTTCAGTAGCATTTTATATAAGGAACGTCATTTAATTAAATGAGAGATTAATGAATATTAATATCAGTTATTTCTAGACAACTGTGTTACAAAGATATATGCAATATGGAATTGAAAATTGGGCCATAAATCCGTAAAAGTATTTAAAGTAAAATAATAAACATACATTTTAAATAATTGTATACACTAGACAAAATACAGGGCAGTGCATAAAAACACACTGAAAGCAAGCAGGCTCTTCATTCAACATACTCTGACCTGAGGTCATAGTACAAGAACACGGAGAAACACATCCGAAACACATTCCATAAATTGGGTGGCTATCAATTACTTGCCAGATAGTTTATTAGAGAACAAAGTGTTGCTTGTTCACAGGCCATTTGCAATGACATACCTGCAATTACATTTTTGTAATGAGGTATTTGTCTTTAGGGCACTATGGTGTTGAATGTTGAGAATGCTGTTTGTAGATTACAGCTCAGCATTCGATACCACAGCGCCCTCTAGACTGGTACTAAGCTCAGAGATGTGCATCTGAACCCATCACTGTGCAGCTGGATCTTCAGCTTCCTGACTGGAGTCTGCATTCATGAGGTGCACTTGTGTTAAGGCTTAGCCGGGCTGAAAGTGTTGGAACCTATCCTCACCCTGAACCCTTAACACAGGTGCACCTCAGGGATGCATGCTAAGCCCTCTCCTCTACTCACTGTACACCCATGACTGTGTGGCAACAAGGAACTTCAAGATCACTGTCTAATCAGTGGATGACTTCACATTTATAGGCCTCTTATCTCCAACAATGATAAGGAGGTTACAGAAAGCAAGCAGTCACCACAAATCACTCACTGTAAACAGTAGAGAGGATCAACCGCTTCAAAGTCCTTGGTGTCCACTGATGACACCACACCGGAGCTTTTGTGAAGGAAGTACATTCATATCTTTGCAACTTAAGGTGCCTAAAGAGGTCCTGTCTGAGCCCCAGAATCCTCAGATTGTTCTACGCCTGCAGTATACCGAGCATCTTGACAGGTATCCACTGCTGGTTTGGAAACTGCACTGCTCCTGACCACAAAAACCTGCAGTGTGTAGTACAAACTTCTCAACGTATAATTGGAATTGAGCTTTCGTCCCTCCAGGACATTTACTCAACACAGTGCCTCAGATCATAAAAGACCCCAGCCACCCAAACCACAACTTGCCTTCTGGCAGATGATATCACAGCATTATTACATGCATGAACAGACTCAAAGACAGTTTTCCCCACAGGCCATAAGACTGTTGAATCACAGCACAATCTCATAGCCGAACATTAAACATCAAACTCTGTACTGTAACTTTACATAAAGTTTGCATTTGCTTGTCACTTTTTTACTGAAGGTTTACACTGCTATTATGCACATTTACTTACTGTATCTACGATGAAAATAACCAGTGCAATATACACAGTACAATATACAGTATAGTCATATATAGTTATACTGGTAATAAAGAATTTTATTATATATTCTACACAGCTCTCCATCATGCACTGTGTTATCATCATCTCCTAGATCTGCACTTTTTAAATGACTGCTTTGATTTTGGAATTCTGTAACATAACATCACTCACCTTTTATACTTTTCGTCCTGGGTAAACTGTGTAAACTGTGATATGACAATAAAGTCTAAAGTCTAACATATATGTGATGATGCATCTGTGATAAAGTACTTATCTGCTGTAATGTATCTGTGATTGACGCATCTGCAACGTGCTGCAATCATGCTCCTCACTCACACTCACATTGAACAACAACTTTCTCCTGATCGGGTCTGTGGTAGATCCAGAGCCTATTCTGGGAACACTGAGGGAACAGTTGGACTACACCCTGGATAGGACCAGTTCACCGCATGGTATCACACACACACACACACACACTTTCACACACACCTCTACTGGTATGTTTTGGAAGGTTGGAGGAAACCAGAGAACCCAGAGGAAACACACACAGACATGGGGAGAACGTGTATAAACTCCATACAGACAGTAACCCGAGCTCAGGATCAAACCAGGGACCCTGGACCCGTGAAGCAGCAACGCTACACACTATGATGACATACTGGTAATGATGTATCTGTGATGGGTAGACGTTTCTGTATAGACACTACTGACAGGATTTTATTGTCAAGACACTACTACATAGACACTAAGTATCCACACACATGCATCTGAAACTGTGAAGTACTAGTACAAGCTCGCTAGCGTGACTCAGCTGTTTGGGAGCTCCATCCTTCAGAGTATTTTTTTATTATCCTGTGTCAGTAATGTTTTTGTGACACTGGAGATATGTTTCTAGATTGGGTTCTGATGAAACACAAAGGAGAGTGAGAAACACAGGAAGCACAGCTGTAAAGGTTAATCTGAAGCTGGTGTCTGGACAGGAGAAGCAGGAGAAGTAGAAGTAGTAGTAGAAGTAGCAGTGTTGGAGGTACATGGATAGCTCGGATGGTTGTCCCAGCTGGCCCACACTGGGCGCGCGCCGCCCTCTTTTGTAGCACGGCCCTGGTGACGTCACTGGCGGAGAGTGTCGCGCGCAGGGAGCGAGCTGCTGCCTGCTTGGGCCCGCACACACACAAACACACACACACACGGGTACACTGACAAACCTGTGAGAAACTGACACAAACCGGACTGACGCTACATTCCCAGGCCACACACGGGGCTGTCTGGTGTTTTGAGTGCTTTCCCCGTCGCCTGTGAACGCGGCCAGGCAGGAGTTGCTCCACGGTAAGCGCAGGCGGAATGTGAACTGTAGTTTCAGGGTTTTGCTAAAGTTGGCTGTGCTGCTTTGTAGAGGCGAGCTGTGGCAAATATGGAGCTTGGTGTCATTTGCTTCAGTGTGTTTGGGCAATGTACGCGACATGAGCTCGTGTTTAGAAGGCTTCACCGACGGCTCAACAAATGTCTATTAGTGAACCTCAGACCAAACCCGAAAAAAAAATAATGTGTGCTGAATTAGCTCTTCACAATAGGACGCCTTTCATACAGCGCGTAGAAATGTGGCGTTTAGAAACGCTTATCTAGTGTAAAGTCACTTGAATGGTGTAGTGGGCTTTTTTGTGTATGGTAGCAAATCGTCCACTTGTGTGTCGCTCTTATTGTGTTGTGTGTGTAATCTAGTCTTTAGTCTACTACCAACCGACTCGCTGGTCATCGGAAAACAGTGTGCGCGACTAACGACTGCGCCAGTTTCCCTCTGTGTGTGTGTGTGTGTGTGTGTGTGTGTGTGACCACGACGGATAAAAACGCTTTCCAGCTGCACACACACTCTCTCTCTGTAGCTTAACTCTTAACCCTTTTCTCTCTGTTCGTTCAATAATGAAGTGAACTATCCGAGATCTCTGTCTGTGCCACATTCACCTCCTCACACAGCAGCTTACTGCATATGGCAGTGTGGAGAGATTTCCCTCAGTATAACTGTCTATTAACCAGCTGTTCTTCCTCAAAAGCACCTGAAACGCCAGCATTACACACATAAAAGAGCATTATACATGGATTGAGCCATTTCCCAGGCTGAATCTTCAAGTCTGATGTGTTGTGTTGCTGTATGTGAGGTGATTTTTTCCTCCTGTATGCATTAAACTGTTGATAGTGAAGCTTTAGTGTCAGTTTAAACACTTCTGTGGATCAGTGTTTATGATCTGCAGCTCATTTCTAAACCCTATTTATAATTATGATATATGATTTTTTTGCATATAGATGTATACACACACATACAGGGTGTCCCTAAATGTCTCCGTACAGAGGGGACTGTGTACGCCAGCACCATGTCGGTTGAGCCTTCGTCACTGGATGGTCGTGGACGTCCACTTCTCAGTTGGTCCGCAACACTTCCAGTCTTTTTGAATTTGTTAGTAAGTTTGGCAACAGTGTTGTGTGTGTGTGTGTGTGTGTGTGTG
>CM074949.1:10238311-10253205 GCA_037577455.1 Pangasius macronema
AAAGAAGAAGAAGATATAAAATAACGTTAAAAATACAGACTGTAGTTCACCATGAGTGATTGTACGGAACAGGATTAACTGAATGTCATCACGACTCACATCTTTCTAGTGGAGTGTGCTGTATTTGAAACACGTCAGGTTTGAAGTGGAAAATTGCTTAATCTGACTCCCCTAACTTGCCTGTGCACAATAAATTGTAATCTTTCCCAAAGTAGGTGGCTTCATTAGAGTAAGAAAGCCTAGCTAGCCGAATCATAACCCGTTCCAGCTAATAGATCACACAAACGATGACGGGTCAGGCTATGATTCTTTTTTACCTTAATCCTTGAGCAGGCGTTAGACATGCCGCTGACTCATCATATTTCTAGTGAGGACTGAGATTCAGGTTGATGAAACGTCTGAACGGAATAATTTTCCACTTCAGCATGCTCTTGGTGCTATAGCAGCTTTAAGGAAAGCACAGCGTCGTCGTTTTCTACGTGGGCACTTATTTTCCAGGTAGCACTCAACGACTCGCTGGCTGATTTGTGAGCCAGATTTAGCCGTGATGTTGCTAGTGTTGTTTGGTGTTGTGAGTAATTGTGCAAATAACTGTCCCTCTGATCCTGAACCTGTGCATGTGTGCCTGGAAATGGTTATTCGCAGTGCTTTGCTGATCATCCACATCAGCAGAAACTAAGGTGCTTGTGAAGTCTTGTAGAAAGGCCTACGCAATTGCACTTTCTAGGATTTGAAATGAGTTTTCCTCAGTCCTGTTGAAGTGCACCTGAAAGGGAGCTGTCAGTAAATGACCTCAGTGCTTTTAGTCTTCACAATACAAGTGGATTCTCAAGTTCTCTTGCTGAACATTTTACCATTGATGAGCTCTCAGATCATTTGTTGCTCACACCATGACTTAGGGTTAATGAATTATGGATCGGTGAATTATGGATCGTGTCGTGTCATGTTGACGAAAAATGGAGCGCTCCAGAAACAGGACTGAAGTGAAATACCGGACGTGTCTGGAAAAAGAAAGAAATGAAGAGAGGTCTACTTGTGCCATGATTCTTTAAGTATCCATTCAGAATCTGTAGGCTCTGTTGGCCCTGTTAAGATCCAGATTTCAGTGTTTAGCCATTTTTGGTCATAAAACTGAAGTTGATGGAGTCATTTTTCTTAACCTTGTTGTACAAATTATTTTATTTGATGGGAAGAAAAGTACTTTTAATGTCATTTATGATGTACTTTATTTTCATGTTTCAGTTTGTACGAAATTTCTTAATGATTTGAATAAAATGAGCACAGCAGGTGTCCGAACAGTGCTAATATAGTAGTAGTAATAGTAGTATAGTGAGTGTATGTAGCATTATAAAAGGCCATGTGGCATACTAACAGTGCTGTAGTATTAGAGGTAGTGTAAGAAGCCATCTGGGATTCAGTTGTGTGAATTATTCCAATTAGACGGCAGATTATTCCACTTTAAATTGTTAAACGTAGTTACATTTCTGCAGCATTTGCCTAGAAGCACATCAGTGTAGCTAAATAATTTGAAATTTGACAGTTTGTTACTGTTGATTTTATTTTCCACACTGACTTTTATTTGTTGTTTAATGAAGTTTTTTTTCCTGCTTTTTTAAACTCCTACTTCAGCTCATCTACAGCTCCACACACACCCGTACACATCCACTGCCATGTGTTTTTGGGTGAACAGTGTTTTCGTAAGCCGTGTTTTAACAGTATGTGGTGAACACCAGACAGTTACATTTCTTTCACCATGTCGAGCGAGCTAGTCGTTAATTCGTTCAGCTGTTATAAACACCTTAAAAGGGCTGATTATAGGGCAATTAAGGGTCTTTCACAGGCTTGCACCCTCTCTTAACTGCATGGCTGGTTTTGAATTTCCTCTCTGAAATGGCTGGTGGATTTGGACTGTGTGGCGTGAGTCATGGGGATGAAATTCAACACCAGCCCACAGAGATCCAGAGCCGGCCCGGCAGTAGGAGCTCGGTCTTTCTGCTCCATATCCCCTGCTGATTGTATACCACAAAAACAAACAAACAAAAAACAGCTAGATTCATACAAATATGGTGCCCTTTCCCTTAACGTAATCCAGCCTAACTCTGTGGCATGAGAGACAGACATTGTGAGTGGGTTTGTCTTTAGCTCTTTATGGGGACCATGTAATAAAACAATACTTTCCATGTGGATGCTTGTCTGCTCTCCTGGAAAATGCTTATATACAAAAAATATCCAGGTTTTGTTTGTGAAAACGTAGAGTTAAAAACGTTACTTTCAGGATGCACAAGTTAGTTTTCGTCTCCAGTCTACGTGCGTTATTGCAGAAGCAGTGCTACAGTCATACACAGAGGATATCCCTCGCAAGAGAGAGGGATTGCGAGTTCCAAGACTGAACAAAATACAGCCAGCATCTGAGCGAAAGGTCAACTGCCAGTGTGCTGTCGACCTGGAGGAAAAGGCAACATATTGAGCTTGAAGGTTTTAAGAGCTGAAGTGTAAAGGAAGAACGGGGAGATGGAGAGAAAGATCCAAACTAACAAGCAATGCAGTGCGTGTGTAGTGGGATAAATAGCACGTGCAGATATACCGGGTGCGCCGCAGACGATTCACAAAGAACAGTTGTGAGAATTCTGTAACTTGCAAAGTAGGAGACGATATGTAAATGAGGTTTTTGTGTATGTTACTGGTTCTGTGTTGATGTCTGATGGGCGCACTCCTCTGTAGACCAAGCTGGATATTAATAGATTCATTTGTAAATCATTCGTCTGAGCATTTGCATAAGAAATTCGTTGTTCGTGAACATCCCATAATTTCCTTCGTATCCTGCTCATGCTCCTGAGCGTGTGTAAATTTACACATAAGACGACTAACTGATGCAAACCTCGACTCGATCGAGTTCACGTCATATAATTTGCACCGAGCGCTGCACTGTTTGGTGTGGATTGTACCACTGAGTTTAAATTTCTTATTTATTTATATTTACAGCACTGAGCAGATGTCTTTCTATTTTTTATATTTATATTGGCGTGTCTATCAAAAACACATCCTCATCCTCATCCTCGTTCTGGTTCTCTAGGTCAGGGACTAAGAGGAGTACCATTGAAGAAAATGTTTTGAAACCCATTTGTTTTGTATCACTGGCATTAATAAACAAAATTTAAAAAAAGAATGCAAACCAGCACACACCCATTAAATGAATGATTTGATTATGGCAGAAGAAATGCCAGCGGTGTGTCTGCAAGCCGTAAACAGATGCTGCCTTTGATTCGCTTTGCCGTGGTATGTTCCGTGACTGTGCAAATGACTGTGCAGCACTTGAGACCCAGCACGTTGGCCGAGACAGTTAAACCAGTGTAAAAATAGCAGTTTCCCTGTGTAACGCACTTGATGAGCACGAACACCTGGGTACAGAGTCGATCTCATTCTCTCTTCCATTTTCATCTTCTCCTCACTTAATTCACACATCATTCACCTTTTCTGTCATTTCTCCCTAGACCTTTTTTGGTGTTGAACATTGTTATTGGTATAGAAGTGAGTCAAAATAACTTCCACTTCTGCCTTTCTGCCTTTTCGTTCATTGTTTAGCACCATTTCTTGTTTCTAGCGCTCTGAAGTCCAAATGGCGTTTTGTTAGCTTCACTGCAGAGTTTGTGGAGTTTGTCCTGGTTATGACTAAGAAGACTGGAATAATCTGGTGAACGTCTGACACCAATAAAACGCACCGTTATTGTACTGCTTGAGTGAATTAATTCTGATCTCCCGCAGTTTCTCTTCAGGTTTCTTGCTGCTGTGAGTTCAGCCACAGGTAGGGAGTCCTACAGGAGGAAGTGGAGGCACCAATTAGGTGTGTTTGCACAGTGAGACTGAAAAATAATATAATCTACCTGACTCCAGCCTTCCTTCCCTTTTAAAATAACCTTTGAACAAGGGCGAGGTTACGATTACAAGATTACCGTTGCCGTGCAACAGTTCCTAAGGAAACCACTCTGTCACGCATTTGCAGTAGTTTTTCAGTGACACGATGCCATTGAAAATCACCTTTTTATGACCCTGAAGTCATGTGACCAGCAAGTTTCTTACATTCTCCCTCTTAGTGAACATCTCCTCTATGCATTTCCATCTCTAGTGTCTTTATACCACTGTTTTTTTTTAATGGCCAGTCAGGTGTGGTATAATCTAGTGATTATGATCATCACAATGATTCAGAGATCTTGAGCTGCAGTGAATAAGATTTGCTGGCTCAGACCTAGACATGCTTAAGTACTAATTATCTGAGAAGAGTTGACCGTCAGCAGCCCGCTAATGAGCATGTGCTCGCTATCCTCCGCCTCTTACGAACACTCATAGCGAGCTGATGGAAACAGTACGTGTGTTCTCCATATGGTGGAGTGTATTGTGGTATAACTCCCTGCGTTTTCTGCATGCTGTGTTAACTGTGTGATCATCTTTTATTTTTATAAAGCATAAAGTGAAATCCTGTACCTTGGCTCCAGCATCTTCAGCACAACTGTGTGGCAGGGAGAACAGAAGCCCATTTGTGCTCCAGCTCGGGATGGAAATAGCAGTGTGATTTGCTGTATTTCTTAAATCATTTCTCCTGGTATGACAGAGCTTGCACACAGCAGGCCTCTTGTTCAGCTCCTTTTATTCTGCTAATTAAAAAAAAAAAAAAAAAAAAAATTCTGCAGATGTGGCCACACGGCCGCTTTAAAGTACGCACACAGCACACTTGCTAGCCTAAACTGCAACCCTTTCCACAACCCCAAAGTAATATTTTGCCCAATAAAAAAGTTTATTTTTTCACGTTATTGAATGTTTTGTGGGGTTTTATTAAATTATGCCTTTAAAAGGCTGATTTTGGAGATCTGTGCATTCATGCCGAGAGAAAGTGAGGAGAGAGAATCGGGATTCATGTACAATTTTTTTTAGATGTTAAATTTGAAAAAACTCTTAGTGTGATGCTAATTTGAACAACCACTAAACACAGTCTATGGTGGTGAGAGGTAACACGGAGAAAGTGAATATGTTCTGTGTGTGAGCACAGTTCATTAGAAGGTAGATTAGCTAACTCTTGAGTAACTCTCGTGGCAGTGCTGACTGTCCGCTATTTTCTGCCATCGTACGAATAGCCAACATGGCATCCCAGAAGAGACAAGAAGAGACCGAGGCAGAGATAAGCAGAAAAGAGTCATTTAGATCAATTCCCCAGATATCAATATCGTACCACTCTACACGTGTTTCAGAGGGCATCGTGTTCTTGGCGCTTTTAATTTAAACCATGTAAATCCATGTCTTTGAATGATTTTATTTTCCTATATAGTAAGTGGTGAGTTATGGTCATGTCAGAGGTGTTAACAGCAGCAGCTCCTGAAAGCATTATGTGACAAGGCTTTCATGCTGATCAGATGTTATTACAGACCCACACACACCAGCATACACTCTTTCTTTGCACATTACCATGTGAAGGACATCATATGCTGATGAAGCTGCCAGCGTGGGTTGGACCGGCGCCATGGCACTGTTGTACGCCGAGGGTGTTTTAGCAGGTCTGCCTTGTGTTTATTAAGACAACCTTTCATTCTCTTTTTCCGCTTAGTGCCTTTATTTGGCCGGTTTGTGTTGTACAGCAAGGATTAAGACATGTGCTGTAATGTTTTCCCCAAAAATCTAAACGCATCATATCTCTTTAATGCTTGAAAAGCAATACGGGCCTGCAGCACATTTCAGTGGGTGAATAAATACCACTGTGTTTGCCAAAGCTGTGAAAATAAATAAATAAATAAATCACCTCAGATAGTAATTATAGAATAGAGTCTAGACATGCAGGGATTGATCTCTCTGTATCTCTGTGTACCGGGAGGGGTTAAAACGCTGAGAACCTGAGGGCTGATGGAGTGGCGTGTGTGTGAGTGACCTAACCTGAGCCTGCTGTGCTGAGATCAGAGCCTTGGGCTTTTGCCAGCTCTGATCGCTTATGCTAAGTGAGCCAGTGCTTCACAGCCACACGTATAAATCCATACACTCAGCTCTGTCTTTCCTTTTTGCCCTACTGTATACCTTCATGGCATTGAGACTTGACCGGAGTTTAAAAGCAGTTCCTGAAGCAGCTGCGGGGCGTGATGGCTACTGCTTTGCCCTGAGCCTTCACTTTTTTTTACTAGCCCTCTCAGCCTCACTCTTGCCTCTACCACGCTGAAGCCCAGATCTCTTTGATGACTGCTGCAAGACAACCATTATTTGCACAGGAAGTGATCTGCTCTCTGACCCCTCTATTTCCTGCACACGCATGTGTTTGTCCATTTGGTCAAATGTCACATTCCATGTGGATTTGGCAGCTAATGCACATATTGTTCCAGTGCGAGTCCTCTGTTTTCACTCCTTTTGCCTTTCCTGTTCATCTTCCCATGTGATCCTTTAGAACTGCTTTGCCTACATAACCACATATTCTTTATGTGGTTTAAGGATCATTGTAGAATTTAATCCTGGGTGTCTTTATACCAGAATATACATTATATGACCAAAGGTTTGTGGACACCTGACCCTCACACCTGTATGTGGTTCCTCCTCAAACTGTTGCCACGAAGCCGAAAGCGCACAAGTGTCTACGATGTCTTTGTGTGCTGTAGCATTACAGTTTCCCTTCAATGGAATTAAAGGGACCAAACACGTTCCAGCATGGCAGTGCTCGTGTGCACAAAGTGAGGTCCGTAAAGACACGTTTTCCCAAGGTTAGAGATTCGAAGAACTCGAATGGTCTGCACAGAGAGCCCTGATGAACTGGAACACCAGATGCACCCCAGGCCTCCTCACCCTGACATCAGTGCCTCATCTCACTAACGTTCTTGTGGCTGAATGGACATGTCACCACAGCCATGCGCCAAAATCTAGTGGAAAGCCTTCCCAGAAGAGTGGAGGTTATTATAACAGCAAAGGGGATTACATTCTGGATTGGGACGTTCATAAAGCACATATGGGTGTGATGGTCAGGAGGCCACATCCTTTAGGCTGTATAGTGTAGCTTAACAAATTCAGTTTGCTACTGATTGAAATGATTGTGTGCCTTGAAGTCTGTAGCAGATTCTTGTAGCATCTTGGAGGCCACATTAACTCACTCAGGACTCATCTGAGTGGATCAGTAATTACTGAGCTGGGGGTCTGACTAACACACTTACATCATTCCCCATATTGGTCAGTGCAGTCTTGTGAGCAGTCACATATTGAGTTTTCTGGCAATGTGGGTTTATTAGGCACTGGGGAAGAGGACTGCTTAACGTAGCCGAGAGTCTGAAATGCTTAGGTGAGGTTGTAAGGAACAAACACGTCCCAGTCTCTGAACAGAGCTGTTTGGGAAAAGTTCACAATGCTGCTTCATTTGATTTGTGTGAAATTTTTCAAGCCAGATCAGTTCCATTTAAGAAATAAATAAAGGAGATTAGCGCAATCAAAGAAGGTAGGGGCAACAAAGGGGACTCCAAGGTGTCCACTTCTCATAAATTCCACGTATCCTCCATTCTAGCTCTCAGTGTGCTGCCATTGCTTAATAATGACATCATGTGCAGGACGATCGAGATGGAAAACAGGGTGGATAATGGCTAATAAGAGAAAAGAGAATGAGCGAGAACCTGTATGAGAGGGCGGAATAAGACTCAGAGAGGGGATATAAAAATAGATATTATCTAGATGAAGTATATAGATGTGATGAGATGAGAGGAGTGTTTCTGCTGCCTCAGCAGACCTACAGTGCATTAACTCATTGGTGCAATCTGTGTGTTTGGACACACTGCCAGACTGAACCCTGTAGGAGGTAAGAACACAGTCTGCTTTGAATGCCTCTCCTCTACAACCTAATCCCCAGTTCAGTGTAGGGCTGTAGCTAATTCTAGTTATGTAGTTAAAGAGTATATTATCTGTATTGTAAACTAAATATTATCTCCGATATTCAAAATGTAAGCAAGCGCTGAGTAACACTCCCATACTTAGTAAATGAAGCAAATGAATGTGCAGCCATTTCCTTTCTCCTTTGAGAGACAAGCTAAACAAGATGCTAATAAATGCATTACCTGTAGGATAACTGGTGCCTCAGTGGCTCTGCTATACTGACTGGAAGGTTGCGATTTCAAATCCAGGCATCCAGCAAACTGCCACTTTTGGGCCCATGGAGATTGTTAATGGCAGTTTGGATATTTGACTGATTTAATATCACCATTAAGTTACACACTCTGACCAATACTATGTGGACACCTGACCAATTACACCCATGTGCGCTTGTTAAATATCCCGCTCCAGATTTAGTACTCTTTTTTGCTGTTATAATAACCTCCACTCTGTTGGGAAGGCTTTCCACTAGAGCCACAAGAGCGTTATTGAGGTCAGGCACTGATGTAGAGTGAGGAGGCCTGGTGTGCAGTCAGTGTTCCAGTTCATCCCAGAAGTCTTCAGTAGGTTTGAGGCCAGGGCTCTGTGCAGAACACTCGAGCTCTTTCACAGCAACATGGCCAGTCCGTGTCTTCATGGAGCTCACTTTGTGATCAGGGGTACTGTCAATCAGTACTGAAGGGAAATTGTAATTCTGCAGCATACAATCTAGACAAGTGTGTGCTTCTAACTTCACAGAAACAGTTTGGGGAAGCCCCACATATGGTTGTGATGGTCAGGTGTCCATAAACTTTTGGCCATAGTGTAATAAGTTGATATCGAATTGTCAAATTCTTTATTACATCCAGTTTGAATCCGAAACTGAAATTCCAGCGGTCCTGTTGTGCCGTGAGTGTTCTTGCTGTCAGTGCTGTAGGTGTGAGCGTTGGCTGAGAATGTTCAAAGGGAATTATTCAGCACGCGGAGCAGAATGAGCTCAGTGGAACAAACGCAAGGTGAAGGGCACACTCAGCGTGAGACAGCCAGTGAAATGTGGGGAGTTCAGTCACTGTTCAGCTTGCCTCTCACAGATACTGTATAATCCTTCCTGCATCCCGTCACTGTGACTATAGATGTCGACACGTTTCTGTGTATATAAATAAATAGCTTTTGTCGTGTTTCTCTGCGGATCCGCAGTGGCCCGGTCAGCTTATTAAAGAAATTATGCACATGTCTGTTTACTGCCTCGGGTTATGTCTGGCAAGCTCCACCTGGGATTCGCTGTCTAAACCATAAACAAGAGAAACATGCAGACATCCATACGGACCTATTGACACATTTCCTCTCTTCAGACTGGAAGAAGGAATTAAGCAGATCAGATCTACATCTCTTCGCATGTTGTCTGTCATGAGAGAGAGGTATTTCAGAGGAGAGGAAAAGAACTAGGAACATACATCTCTCGCTTCGGGGGGGTTATCGCTGATGTCATGTGCCAGAGTTTATTTGGCCACAGACTGTGTAGAGCAGTGTGCATCGTTTCAGCTATAGCGCATGCACATCGTCTTAAGGGGAATGCCGCATCATGGATGAATACAACTGATGAAATCCTGGTTGATGTGCTTTCCTATCTTGTTTGGTGTACAGTAAAATAGAGACGTGTCTTTGCAGCTAAACTGAATCCCCAGTCCTGTTCATTTCCAGTTGTTATTTTAGAAAATGTTGTGTAAAATGCATAATGGATGTCGGTGTAGTATTGTTGGATGTAGAATGACATTTACCAAAGCGGCGCTGGGAGACAATAATGTTGCTTATGCTGCTTGTATCCCACGAGTGATCACAATCTGAGGCTGGTCTGTGCTGAAGGGAGATGCCTTTAATCTTCCTTTGTGGCTATGTGCAAAATATCTCGTTTACTGACTGTTGATTCTAAATGAACCGTTTATCGGAGCATACGTTCGAGCTGAACCGTTAGACAAATGTAAATGTACCTACAATCTACAATAAGTTTAGGTTAACTACACGTACATTGTAGGGCCTTTTAGTGTTGATGCCATAAAAACTGGGAGCCAGAGTGTAAGATATGGCTATTAGGTCAGCATGTTAGCCAACGTGCATCAAATATAAAAAGGATTCAGATCCAGATGCTCACATTGTTCAGTTATTATTCAACATATATGACATATATTATCCAATATATAAAAGAATCCAGGAAGTAACAGCAGTGTACTTCAGGAATGATAGCGGGCGTCGTAGAAAATGAAGTGTAGTACACCCAGTTTCTCGAGAAGCAGGATGTTTCAGACAGAAGCCCTTCATCAGCTTGTGAGGTGCATTTAGGAGTGCTTCTGACACTGTAGGAGGTCAACCCTCTTCTCGTCTGATTTGGGTTTACGTCATCCTTAGAAGCACTTTGCTTACACTGTATCTACAGTGTATAAATAGTGTGTGTATATGTGCATGTGTGTGTAGACTATTGGACTGATTGTAGTCACCAGGCCTTTTCACCAGGCCTTTTACTTTGAGTCGTAGCACCATGCTTGGTGCATCACTGCCACCATTATGGATAACATCTCTCCTGTGTGAACACGCAGGAATGAAACAGAACCTGTTGCCTCATGTCCTATTCAGTTACCTTTTCATGTTAAAACCTGTTTACTGTATGCCGAAACATGTTTATTCACCAGCAGAGGCATTGTTATCTATTTTGTGACTGTGCATAGACACGGGCTCATGAAGTTGTGTCCTGCGTGTGTTACATGGAGCAAGGCTGAAGGACTCGGTCAGGTCCATGGCAACTGTTTGAGCCTTGAGGAGTTTCCTCCTGATTGTGAGCCAGTCAGTTGTGCCGTGTGCTGGGGGATGATTGTGTAGGCCATCAGCTTGTCTCCTAGCGTCCTGCATCATGTCCTGGGACTGCGGGCTTCTCTGGGCCTGCCTTTGCTCCTGGGTGCTGAAGTTCTGCTGTGCTACACCCAACGTCTCTACTATGTGGCCTTGACTAGCTCACATGCAAGAGAGAAAATGTACTTCTCAGGGCGTTTAAAAAAAAAACAATAAGCTTGAGATGAAGGAGATAGGTGTGGGACAAATCAGGTGTCTCAGCAAGGAGGTGTAGTGTAAAGGGGCCGCACAGGAAGTGCAGATGATGACTGAAAGTACAAAGGGGCTTCTAGGAAGATAAGGAAGAACGCAAGGAGAGGGAGTGAAGACTTGATTGGCAGGTCAGAGGAGATCAGAAGCTAGCTTGAGAAAGCTTAATGGGAGAGTTTGTGCTTTAGCATGCTTTGCGGTGTGTTAAGTATGGATGATATGTTAATTCTTAAGTTAATTATGATGAATTTTTTTTTCATGCCATTATTCATTTCACTGATCATTTATTTCATAATGAAGCTATGGGACATGCTATGAAATAATTAAGTCTGGCAGCATCATCAGTCAAATGCAGTGGGTAGATAAAGATAAACCTCAGTCCTGGCTTGGGATGTGCTTGCTTATCCAAACCTCCAGCTAACTGGTGAATACAGAAATCACTCTTCTGCAGTTGCTTCTGCTCTTTGTCCACATAAAGTCATATTTTGAGGCAGAGAGCAGCACTGTCATGCAAGTGTCTCAGTCTCAGTCTCTCGGCTGGGGGTGGATTCTGGGTGGATGATGCAGATTTGTCATTTAACCATTTAAGGCATGATCTACCATCAACTCATCTCGCCATGTTAATACTTTATAACAGTGAATGATTAATACAATATGCTATTATTTATTTATTTTAGTCTTTAGGAAGGTTTAATTGCAGCGCAGACATTATAGTTGATTACAGCACATTAATGAAGCATTTGTACGTTCTGATTTAAGCTGAATTCCCGATGCCTTCAGAGCAGCTTCAGATGGATCAAAGCATGTAGTCCATTAAAAAAAATAAATCAAAATCACTCTCCAGAACCAAAGCATCCATACTCCCTGCTCCACGTTGTTGGTTATATGAACTGTAACAGTTTAATAGCGAGATGGAAAGCTAAATCTCTCCTGCTCTCCTTCACCAGTGCCTCGCTGCATGAAGCGTGTGTGTGTCTACAGCGCAGGATGTGAATGAACCTGACACACAGAATTGTGGATCATAAATAAATCATCTTCTTTTACAAGTAGGCTTCTCTCGTAAACTTCTAAACAATGCATTGGGAGTTTTTGTGAAGTGTGATAGACGTATGAAGTTAAACTATTTCTTGTTCATTTTTTTTTTTTTTTGCTTGTTTACAGTGATACACATTCTCCCTCAAGTGTGCTGATGAAAAATACAATACTGAAGAGACGAAACACTAAACATTACCTGCAGCATGTGGCAAAGAAAGAAAGGGTGTGGCAGTTCTAAATAAATGTTGTACAGATGGAAATATATGTAGGCAGTACGACACGAACGGCCGCAGTTACATACTGACAGTGGAAACATCTCTTTTGTCCAGTTGGTCACTGCTATGAAGATCACTGGGATCAAAATCATGTGCGGAATGAATGACAGATTCATGTGCAGTTGATGCGTATCCAAGTTTATTTATTTTTTTAATGAAGTAGTTTGTAATGACTGAGTAACCTCTTGTACAGGAAGTGAGGGATGATCATGTCTGCTCCTCAGTCACTGAAACAGATTAAAGCATCAGTCGCCTGAAGCCGCTTTGCAAGCCTGCGCAGCTGAGATGTTTATACAGAGTAGGGAGAAGGGAAGCCACGTCAGACACGCATTGCTCTTCAGTCGAAAGCCTCAAATCATTCTTTTGTTTCGGTGTCGCTTTCTTCAGATGAAGCCGCAGCAGAAAGGACGTCATCCTCATCTCAAAATGTTAGCGTTTTATTTGAAGAGAGACTAAACGGCGCACTTTCACATATCAAATTCACCGCTTCTGGATGTTCAGGGCTCTCTGGAGTTGGAAATATTTACTTTACTAGAACCTGAATAAGCTTCTGTGCGCTTTTATAGGTGTTTTGACTTTTGTACCATGCGTTTAAAGCCTCAGTTATGCAAAAAAATACTCCAGATATTATCTTAATCAGGAAGTCATGTATGTACTCAAGAGTTTTGTATTATTATTATTATCATTATTATTATTATTTCTTTTTGTGGTTCATAGTGGTTATTCATAGTACTTTCACTTGGCCTGTGTCTTTGTGGTTTGATTGTGTGTGTGTGTGTGTGTGTGTGTGTGTGTGTGTGTGTGTATGCCTGGTATTACCAGATCAGCCTGAATGTCTTGACCCTTGCTCCTGCTTGCTCTATACACTGCCATAGCAACACTACACACACCAGCCTGAGTGCTAGAAGGTGGGTGAGGAAATGCTCAGGGTGAATATAAGTGACGTGAGAGAATGCTGAGCGCTAGAATAGGGATCACGACCATGGCCTGCAGGATGAGCGTGAGAGTTGTCAGACCTCTGACACAGATGGAGGATCTTTAGTGGGAGGTGGTGGATGTGATCAGTGTGTCACAGCAATCCTGCCTTGTCCTGCCATATGACTGACTGTGAATTTCAGCCCTAATGAGGACTGACTGACTAATTGCTTCTAGGACATTTTCATTTTCATGACGCACACACACACACACACACACACACACACACACACACACACACACACACACACATACGCACACACGTGTATATATACAATGTCTAGAAAGCATAGTAGGTTTTAAGAAGAACCGTACTGGATGGGTATTAGTGTTGACTGATATTCACTCTTTAAGTATCAGCATA
The DNA here is from genome assembly GCA_037577455.1 of Pangasius macronema. Classification (NCBI taxonomy): domain Eukaryota; kingdom Metazoa; phylum Chordata; class Actinopteri; order Siluriformes; family Pangasiidae; genus Pangasius; species Pangasius macronema. The sequence continues at coordinate 10,251,902 of CM074949.1, forward strand.
TTGAAGAAGAAGAAGAAGAAGAAGAAGAAGAAGAAGTGATGTCGTCTCTGTTGTTAATGCCTAATGCCATTTATTTAGGACCTTCAGTAAAAATCTATTATTAGGCTAAAAATAAAATGCCAGAGCAAAGGGTTGTATGTTTGTTTGTTTTTGTATGACGCTTCTTGAAAAATGTTATACTAATAAACTAATTATAAACTAATTATATACTTAACTGATGGGTTTTTGTTAATTACAAAGAACAAAAGGCAGCGGAGCTCTAGCCTAACCAGCTGAGAAGGTTTCCACCCCGAAACCGAAAGAAGGTCAGTAGGTTTGGGCGGCATGTTGGAAGCTTAAGATTTGAGAGACCGAGGTCCCAAGCTGATAGACCGTCTGCCACAGCTTTAGGACCCATGCTGACAATAGACATTTTGTTTGGTACAACAATAACGCATTCATTAGCTGAGTGGCTAGGATGAAAAATGCTGAAAGAATATCACAGAGTATGGATGTTTAAAAAGAGGGAGATGTGGTAACTAAAGGGCTTTAGGGTCGGCAGACCTTCAGTGTTTTGTCCTCTAAATGTCTTGGCTGAATGAAGGTCGTGGAGTGTGGAGTGCAGCGGAGAACGCAGTGCTGTAATGCACAGTGGAGCTCAGCTGCTTGCTTACTTTCTGTTTCTTTTTGTGGTCTGCCTCAGATCAGAGTCACAGGCTTTTTTTTTTTACCGATTTCAGCATTTACAAAGCCTCAGAAAGAACTGTGCAGGCTTTTGCACCAGTATTACTCATTTCTACTCTGATTTAGACTGAAGGTTTTCTGTTTCCTTTGTTTGAGATTAAATACAGCACCATAATATCATAATATAAAATTTAACCGAATCATTAAATCTTAAAGACGTTTAGAAATGGTGGCTAACAAGACAGTTCCTCTGCTCGCTTGCACTGCATTCAAACAGCACCAGCAACTTGTTCGACATTAATACATGACAGATCATGCGGTTATACCAAAATAACGTACACTGGAGTGATATCACACAAGCTTTTTTTTTTTGTTTTGTTTTTACACCCACGATATTTTCATATTACACCACAGCCAAATATTATAATCTTTATTTCATTAATGAAATTCACATTTTAGCGGTTTCTGGTTCGATTTAATGGTGTGGAATTGAGACGAGAGACAAGTTAGTAGCTGTTGTGGAAAAATTTTACCAAGATGCTGAACTATCTGACAAAAAACTTGTCTGACTCCTAATCACCACATTGACCAGGCTACTCAGTAAATGAGACTCTAACAAATACTCACGTACTCAGACTGGA
>CM074949.1:10253305-10268998 GCA_037577455.1 Pangasius macronema
TCGTGGAGTGTGGAGTGCAGCGGAGAACGCAGTGCTGTAATGCACAGTGGAGCTCAGCTGCTTGCTTACTTTCTGTTGCTTTTTGTGGTCTGCCTCAGATCAGAGTCACAGGCTTTTTTTTTACCGATTTCAGCATTTACAAAGCCTCAGAAAGAACTGTGCAGGCTTTTGCACCAGTATTACTCGTTTTTACTCTGATTTAGACTGAAGGTTTTCTGTTTCCTTTGTTTGAGATTAAATACAGCGCCATAATATCATAATATAAAATTTAACCGAATCATTAAATCTTAAAGACATTTAGAAATGGTGGCTAACAAGACAGTTCCTCTGCTCGCTTGTACTGCATTCAGACAGCACCAGCAACTTGTTCGACATTGTGTACGCATTAATACCTGACAGATCATGCGGTTATACCAAAATAACGTACACTGGAGTGGTATCACACAAGCTTTTTTTTATTTTCATATTACACCACAGCCAAATATTATAATCTTTAATTTATTAATGAAAGATACGCCACATTTTAGCGGTTTATGCTTAGATTTAGTGGTGTGGAATTGAGACAAGTTAGTAGCTGTTATCATACGTTATAGCAGTGATGGACAGTCGTTCTCTCACCAGATGGACAGTCATTCTCTCCTTTTCTCTCTGCGAAACACTGCAAAGCACGGTGACTGTTACAGAGCACTTACACATGAAACTGCTCCAAAAATGTTCAACAAACATCTACCAATGAAAACCTATAAACACAATAGCAAATTAGTGTGAGCGCATTAATAGTAACCTGTCACTCATGTTCCAGGCAGACCTACTGTCCGAGCCATGCTGTTAGACAAAAGTAATGGACACCTTCTGACCAATCAGATTGGAGTATTCAGCTGCACTGTGGTATAAACTAGGGCTGCACAATATATTGAAATTATTGAACTATCGCAAATGTAAATATCGCGATATGCACAGCGCAAGGGTTTGCGATAACGGAATGATTTTAATATGTCAAAAAGTTGCGACAGATTCTAGGCTTTAGGGCCGAGCAGAGAGTGAGATTACACTTATAGCATTATAGTACTGCATATCTCATTATTTAAAAAAAATATCGCGTTTTTCTTCGATAGCATGCAGCGCTAGTATAGATGTTTTAACTGCCGCTGAATGACCTGTAATGTGCGTGTGTATGAAACGTGGCCGATGATGAAATTTTCATATTACGATCCAAAGTAAGTAAAATGTGTAGCATCCATACTGCTTCCCAAATGCCATGGTGTAAAGTTCTCAAACGTTTTGCAGACCCTGTTGTGATTGTGATTTATATTACTGTAACACTAATAAAATGACTCCTGGTGGTCACCAGAACCCAGTTTGGGAACCACTGGTGTAAGGAATAAGTGTAAAATTCCCAGTATTTGGTCTGTGGAAGGGATTTTTATTCTGTATTATGACTAAAAGCCTGCGATTCCTTTCGGTTTTTCTGTGACTGTGTCCCATTATAATCATCAGTTATAACCTATAAATGCTGTCATGAACTTATTTATAAACTGGTGTGACAACTAATGCTACATTGCATGTGTTTTCCGGGTGTGACTCAGCAATTAGCGTCCTGATATCATAACCACTTAAACAAAAAAAAAAGCTGACTCACTGCCAGAGCTTTGAATTTTCATCAAAGCAACAGCAGAGAATTATTATAAAAAAATTATAAATGGTCTCTCTTTTAGAAATATGATCCAGAATTCTCCATTTATGGTTTAACACACAGTCCAGTGTAAAGCTTTGTCCAGGGAGATTTTAAGGGACTTTTCAGTAGATGAATGTCCTTGTGACGTCCATGACACCTCTTTAATACAGTGCAAGTTGCAGCACTTGTGTCACTCCCACCGTCCCGTCTTTGTAAGACAGAATCCACTGCCCTAATTTCGGAGGTAATCAGAGACATTCCGCGGGTGTGTTGGGCTAATTAGCAGATGGAACAGCAACAGGAAGTGTGCGATGCTGCTTGAGACTGGTCAGGAGGACTGTGTGCAGTGTGTCGACATGGTGAGGGTGCAGACCTTAGGCCACTAACCTCACTCCCAGCCAAATGCTGCTTCTCTTCTCTTTCAGTCTAGTTCAGGAATGTTGTAGAATGAACGCTTCTGTTTAATGTGCTGTGAATGGAGAGGAATGTGCTGGATTTCGCAGCATGGTGGAATTGAAAACAGGGAATGAAATAATGAAAATAAAAGAAGAGGTCTAGGTCCTTTCCCAGTTCGGTTTGACCTAGATGGCAGACACAAGGGATCTGCAAGTCTGTCCCTTTTCAGTTTGTCCTCTTGTGTCTCCTCTTTTTAAGGGGCTTTGTGCATGAAACTTGAAAACTTGAGTGGGTGTAAAATGCTGATGCAGCTAAATGGGGACCCATTTTACTCCTCTTGGAGGGTTCATGCCAGGCCTGCTGCACTTTAGAGCAGTTTCAAGCATCTTTCCCTTGACCTCTGATTTCTTTTTTTTTCCTTCTTTAAATGTTTGCTTTGATAGCACTCTCCTCGGTTCAGAAACCGTTCACATGTTCACATGAAGACACAAAGCTTGCTTTACATGACTAATGTTAATTCACTGTATTACCATATTTGTTATTATTTGTCAGATATGATAGACATATGAGGTAAAGATGTCTGAAACTTTAAAAAGAGCAGTTAGCGCTAACGGTGTGACACAGAGAGCTTAGTTAAATGCGTGTGTTAAGATTACTGACCTCGAGCCTAGCGGATGTATTATCTGTAATAAATGCTTTTATCCCTAGTGAGCAGAGCAGAATATGGGACTGTGAAGTGCTGCTGGGTTATGGGAAACGGTCCGTGCCCGAGAGACCAGAGCTCCTCAAGGTCAAATTATAGCTTTTCCATTTCCTTGACAAAAGACAGTTAATGCGGCTCCTTGGTCCGTGCCTTTGGAGCTGCGCTGTTGCATTTCGCGTGCGAGTTTTCTAGTGAAAGCAGCTGTAAGTCGCCGTCTTTTCCGAGTTCTCGTATTTATTTCTGGCTGTTTTTTTTTTCTTTTAAATTAAAAATCTAAAGGATGTATACAATCCGGCTCTACCTCCTAACTGATCTTGCATGTTTTTATATTCGTTTAAGGTGACATTAAGCTGAGGGAGATTGATTGTTGCCTAGTGGTTTTGAATGAATTTTCAGCTGTCTGGATTGATGTCCTTCTCTGTGGCCCAGGCATCAGTCTTCTTAATGATCCTCATTATTAAGCAGGCGTAGATTTCAGTGGGCACGTCTCCCTCCCTCTGATTAGCGGCACGAGGGCCATCTATCATCCTCCCATTTCCATGGAGACCCAAGTAATGCTGTGAAGGAGCGAGAAGGCCAGAGAAATGATGCCTCTTTTCCAGACATGGGGATCACACCGGGATCTAACTAGGCTAAAGGCTACGGATAACAACTAGTACTCCACATGCATAGCAGGCATGTTATATTTATCCTTGAAACACATGCAGTAGACTAATTCTCTTCCCATCCCAACCCCACTCTTACATCCTTTTTACCTTCTTTATCGTCTTTCCGTATCTTTTGTTTTTGCACAGTCAGTGTTTACAGGTAGAGTGGATATGGATGATTCTCTCCTATTATGCAGGATGTGATATCTCGGGCATGTTATCATCCCAGATGGAGCAGCTTTAGGGAGACTTTGCTCGGTGTTATTTTGTGTTTTTGTCTAGATCATGTTTTCAGTAACTGTTCTGCTCTCAGTGTCATAGCATCCCGGGAAGCTAAAGTTCTCCCACGCACTAGATTTGAAACATGCTGAGAGTTGTATTCTCGGTTGTTGTACTCTGTCCACATGCCAAATCCAGTGCAGTAACCCCCAGCCACATGCTGTAGCGGCTGTCTTAGAAGGGAAAAGAGGTGTGAGTATGAGCAGGGTTGGAACTGTAGATTTGTGAGTCCTGGACTCACATATATATATATATATATTGCTCGATTCAGCACATATATGGTACTGAAAGAGTATCAGCACCCGGGTGGTGCAACAGAAAAGCATACGCCCCATCATCATCCGCCCCGTTCGAATCCCAGCGACGTCACAGCCACAGGGACGGCCTACTGCCTCTCCCCTGTCACTCACAGCAACACTAGGCCAACATGGGCATCTGTGACCTCATGTATGCAGAAGAGGGCAGATAGTGCTTTCCTTTTAATGCATTACGCCGCCCTGTGACTCAGCACAATCAGCAGTTTGAAAAGATGTGGTTGATTGGCTTCACATGTCACGTGTTTGGCTTCACCCTCACTGGTAGTTGGCAGCTGTTGTATGATAGGGGAGAGCTGACTCGTGGGTAGGAATTGGTGGATGACCAAATTGGGGAGAAAAGGAAGGGGGGAGGGGCGATCAGCAGTTTGAATTCTTTATTTAAATCTTACCATCTAATAATCGAGCTTGTTACAGAATCATGTCGGGTAGGTTTTTTCTTCTGATATCCAATCCTGGATTTTATGCTGATTCTGCTCAGATATGGATCCATATCAGGTTGGTGCCATCTCTAGATACAGTGAAGTATAGTATGTTTTGTTAAGCTCCATTTTTCACGGCTGTAGTTAACAGGCATTTATGACGGAGCACAAAAGTAATTGCTTAAGTGCTATCTATCCTCCTTTCTGGCGTTTTTTCTCCCTCTTCAGTTGACACATGAAGTGTAGTCTTGTCCATAGCTCTGTCACCCTGTGTGTCAGCAGAGAATGAATGACATTTCAGGTCTGCATTAAAGCTCAAACCAAACACACTTAGCCAGTGTCAAGTGACTCCTAATTAGAATTTAAAAAAAAAAATAAATAAAAAAAGAGAGCGATATCAGCACTTTCATAATTGCAGTGTGAGTTAGTGATGCTTTTAAAGATGGTTTCTAGGGGCAGTATTCGTATTTATGAAAAGCAATCCCACTTGAAATGCCTCATAAGGGAATCTTCCTTCCTCCTCTTTCCATTTTTTCATTATTTGGTGTGGGTGAGTGTGTGCATGAGTAAGCCTGCATGGCCGTGCAGGGGTGTGGGTGCGGACGTACGTAGGCATGTCGTGAGTATGTGCGTATGGCACGTTCCCTTTTGGTAGATGGATTTCATTTCGAATTGCCGTAATGTTTAATAAATAAAATGCGAGCGAACGAGATGTGCACTGGCCTAAATTTCTCCCCTGCTCTCATGCGTCTGAGTTTCCTGACATGTCAGCTGATAAGAGGCCTCACGTTACGACTTACATGACTCTTTCTGTAAAAGCCGGTGACTGAGTGTATCCCCACGTTTATAAATAGATGTGTACCCAAGCTTTCAGAATGATAGCCCTTGTCTTTGAACACACACACACACACACACACACACACACACACACACACACACACACGCACGCACTTAAACATGCTCACTGCCTCTCTAATGGCTGTTTTGCCTGAGCAGCCGTGCCTGAGGGTCTCTTGCAACAGGAGTGCAGGGTTTTAAGTGTGCTTGCCTGCAACACCATGAATACTTAATCACTCCATTACTATTCAGTGCATATTCTGCCATGCAACAGTGCCGTCTTATAACCCCTGCAATACATCGGAGAAATGTCAGATTCATTAACCATCTTCATTCGCTTATAAATGTCTGCTGCAGCTTTGTGCGGCTGCCTTCAGTAACAGAAACATGTTTTGAAAAGCTCTGCTCATACCTTGACTGGCTCTGTCATTTTTAATAATATCTCTGTGTGAAGACGTATTTATATTTAATGTCATGAACAGAATGGATTGAGTTACTAAGTCTTTGTAAATGTACATTATCTTTCTCTTCTCTCTCTCTCTCTCACTCTCACTCACACACACACACACACACACACACACACACACACACACACACACACACACANCTCTCTCTCTCTCTCTCTCTCTCTCTCTCTCTCTCTCTCTCTCTCTCTCTCTCTCACTCACTCACTCACTCACTCACGCACGCACGCACTCACTCACTCTCTCTCTCATACACACACACACACACACACACACACACACACACACACACACACACACACACACAGTTATCCTCCTTCCTTTGTGTGCCTGTTGCTCATAATCTCTCTCTCTCTCTCTCTCTCTCTCTCTCTCCCCCCAGATATTTACTTCCATTTATCTTTATTATGTACAAGTAACAGAAATTGCTGGTTTTTTTTTGTTTTTTAAATTCCTGCCTTTGCCTATAGATAATCATTATTAGAATGTTTGCCCATTTGAGAGGGAGCAGAGGAGCTCATGTCATCAGGCTGTATTTTTATGGTGATGCTGGAAATAAGCATACAAAAACATGCCCAAAGAAACTGAAGGTAAGATCGAATGGCGAGTGCAACAGCAAATCCTTAAAGTAATAATGTATTGGCCAAGTGTCGCTGGAAAAAATGCACAAAGGAGGGCGAGGTTAACTGTAGCATAAAATGGCCATAGGAAGGCAGGAGCTCCGAGACTGAGTGGTAGACCTTAATCGACCTTAATCATTACTGTGGTTCAGACAAAGGACAGGCATGATTATATATGCTCTATTTAACACCGCTGTATCGTCAGGTAAGCTAGAGAGACAGCCGGGTGGAGGGAGTGAGATCTGAGAGATGTTTTGGAAAAGTCTGATGCTGTTGTTTTTGGAATTCTGTCTCTCTGAGGCTAGTACGCATCATCTTTACCTGTCAGATCTGCAAATATTCACAGCCGGTTTCTCTGTATCCACATGCACTTAAGGGCTGAGAAATATCGTACTTATCACCGTTTGGGTCGTCATGTTGTTTCTCATGTAGTCCTTTTCTCTCCTCTTTTCTGCGGTTGCAGTGGGACTCGATGAAAGATGACAGAGGAGGTGATTGTTATAGCCAAGTGGGACTACACTGCTCAGCAGGACCAGGAACTTGACATCCGGAAAAACGAGCGCCTGTGGCTCCTGGATGACTCTAAAACCTGGTGGCGAGTCCGCAATGCCTCCAACCGTACAGGCTACGTCCCGTCCAACTACGTCGAGCGTAAGAATAGCCTCAAGAAAGCCTCGCTTGTGAAGAACCTGAAAGATACACTTGGTAAGTGATAGGGCGTCCTTAGAGGTTTTTCTGTCAAACCCACACAGCCTATATCTGCAGTTACTGCAATAAAATCTACACTCGTTTTCTTTTTTCTTTGCATATGAGGAAAATTATGCCCATTTTACCAGAAGTATATCCTTTATCCATTAAAAGCTGACTAGTTTAGTTCTTGTGTCAGACTTTCTCAAGTTTATTTTGAGGAGGTTATTATTTGTGCATTTGATGTGACACGTGCTCATGCTTACACTGCCACCAAGACCAGAGAGATGAGTGCTTTCTCAAAACGTATGTGTATAAGGCATTGTAAAATTGAGCTTCAGTTTCTGGATTCATCATTTTTCAAAACTCGTGTATAAATAGTTCCTGGTGTATAAATAGATTTCTCTGCTAATGCAGTATTAACATTTTATCACACAATATTCTCATCTACATGTCCCTTGACGGATATAAAAGATGAGGTTGATACCTTATAGGAGCTGCTCCTGGGATTTTAGAAAATGTACAGGTTTCTGAAAGACACTTAGCTTGAAGGCAGTTATGCAGTGGCTTAGACTGGGAAGTGGTAGTTCAGTGGTTAAGACGTTGGACTCCTAATCGGAAGGTCATGAGTTCAATCCCCAGCACCGCCAAGCTGCCATTGCTGGGCCCTTGAGCAAGGCCCTTAACCCTCAACTGCTCAGTTGTATAAAAATGAGATAATTGTAAGTCGCTCTGGATAAGGGCGTCTGCCAAATGCCGTAAATGTAATGTAAAATGTATCTTAGACTGTATTGTTCCATATGTCATCTGTGTAGTTTTCATCTTCCTATCAATGGTCATTAATCGTCTTTTGTTAAGAGAGACGTGAAGTATGTAACCCCAAAATGGCCGCTAATCCTAGAATCAGGCTCGATCGTTTCTGAAGGGAGTAAAGGACGCGAGATCTTGTACGGCTTTCTGAGAAAGAAAGCCCAGCTAAAGCCATACTGGGAAATATCCAGCATTCCGTTGCATATTCAGCAATATCTTATCTGCTGATGGGTAACGGTACGGCACAGTTTAGTTTCATACAGCGTTGTGAACTCCGCAATCATTCCAAATTCGAGGCTGATTCAGTCGTCTGAAAGGGTAACGTGAGCCCTTTTCCGGCAAAGTCTGTGGAAACAGTGTGAAAAACACCTGTGAAAGAATGCACATGCAGATAAATAAATAAATAACTACACTTATTTCAGGTATAAGGCCACAGAATTTCACTGCACAGTTTGCATGATGAAATATTAGATGTAACATTTGCTAGATTTTACCGCCTCGGTTCTCATGACACCGATAAATAAGCTGCCTTACAAACGCACGATTGACGTCATGATTTTTGATCTTTTTGCTCTCTGGCTGTCTGAAATGCAGACTGAGGTAAACGTAGACTCGGTGCTCAGCATCCAGTGTGACTGGTTTTTTTAGTCACTGTTTGTGTTCTACCTCTTTGTGGTCTTTTATGGAACGCTTTCTTTTATCCCCGAATGCACGCTGGGTATTTTAAGGTGTTTCTGGAGTGGTAGTTGTGTGTTCATGCATTCCGTATATCTGTAGGTTTGCAAGCAGGGTGAACCCTGTTCTCTACTGAATGGAGGTTTTGTCTTATGTTTTTCCCCTTGTGTAGGTGGAAGGCAAGCAGCACAGTGCCAGTCTTTTTAGCTTTGAAAGGGCCTCCTCACTCACACTCCCCACACCCTTGTCGTAAGCAGCGCTGAAGCTGAGTGGTCAGTATGGGAACAGCCTCTCTCAGCGTTTTGCTTACGGTGGAGATGAATAGTAGGAGAGGGTGGGTCCAGTCTTCCTTAGGTAGTGTTATTCACGCTGAAATAGGCTCATGCAAAACTGCCTTTCTTTTAAATAGGAGGAGAAATTAGTATTATGATCATCATGATAAGGCTTTTGTCATCGACCTCCAACGATTGACTCATTTTTGTATTGTGTATATGTGTGTTTGTGTGTAAATTTATATACTCGTATTGCGCAGTACAGTTTATAGGAGAAACTGAAGTCATCAGTTGCATGTAAGCCAGGTAACATGGCTACTGAGAAGAGTGTTAAACACCAAAAGCAACATCCACACAAGCTTTACCAGGAACCGTTTTGGCAAGGGACAAGGTTAGGGGTGGATATGTGTCAGTCAAAATCCTAAAACACTTTGATCTGGCAATTTGCCAGAACCAAATCTAGCAACATTTGAGAGCAAAGGGAGGCCCTACCCCAGTATTAGCATAGCATTCCTAATAAAGTGTTCAGTGAGTGTGTTTTGCTTTATTAATCATTTTATTTTCCCTCCAAAACAACCCTAGAGTTGTGGTAAAATGCGAGTGAAGCACTGACCCTCAGTGAGAGTGATTTATAATTATTAAAGGAAATGTTTTTGTCTCTTGGGCAATTGATTCGCTTTATATGATAGATTTCGTTACACTATATGTAGAATAAGAAGACTATTAATACAGATACACATGTGGAAGCTTGTTTTGTGTGACAAACATGATAATTGTTGTGTATGGATGGTGTGTGTGTTTTACGGTGATTATCTCTCCTGCATGCTAGTTTTGGTCGTTTGGGGGCTTCCTTCTGCTGTTCTGCTCTCTTCCTCTGTTCTTTAATCGACAGCTATCTCCGTCTGCAGCTTTGTTCCAAAGACACTTTGCAGAACAGTTTCACATCATGTCACGTCTGAGACAACCAGCGCCTAATATTCTTACATTCAAGGTCTTCCTCTCCTCTCCTCTCCTCTCCTCTCCTCTCCTCTCCTCTCCTCTCCTCTCCTCTCCTCTCCTCCTTTTCAGAAGTTCAGCTCACGTATTGAATGCACTTGGTGGGACGTGCTTCTATTTCCTGATTTCCCAAAAGCTTTTTGTTCTGTTTGTGTTGCTGCCTTCATTCCCTGTCAGCCGAAGCCTCAGAAGTGCACGCAGCTCCCCAGGAAACACATTCTCAGATCACTAACAGAGGAAAAGTTTTGACTGCTACTTTGTTTGAACTGCATGCTGTTCTTTGTATACACTGGGCCATGTTCTCCCTCTGCAGGCTTCCTCCTGCCATAAGTCGTGACTGAGCTGGATCAATAAAGTCAGCGTCTGTTTTTAGACTTAATCTGTAACTGTACCACTCGCAGCGAAAACTAAACCTATTCCCACTATTCTCGACTATTCCCACACCTGTACAGCTACGTGTCAGGATGTTTTTACACTTTAGTGCTAATACTAGATTTGCTGTTCATACCGTGTCTTGCCGTGAACTGTGTTCCATCATAAACTTGACCTTTATTCCGAATGTTCATGCTTCACATAATGATGCTGCCAGGCTGAGTCTTCAGGAGGTTTACAGGTTATTGCATGCATTTTGAGGAAATTTCAAATGTCATGCATTTTGAGGGAATTACAGCTGATAGCTGATATCAAGTAGGAATTAATTGGGTAGTACATCGCAGGCAGATGCACTGAAAGTGCAGATGTAAAAGCCTCTCAGTTTGTGTGATGGCCTCTTGGAGAGTTGTGGCAGGCATCAAATGTTCCCTCGTGTCTACACCTCTCTTCTTGTACAGGTCACCACATGTCAGATTGACTTTTCTTTCTGCTGTGAGGGCTTGACAAAATGAAGCCCTGACCTGCTCACTTCTACCCCCTCCACCCCACGCTCTACTGGCTGCTGTGCGTAAACCAGTTCTTGCTTCGAATTCTGGTTGACTGTGAGAGTCAACAGGTCTCAACTCACTCACTGTGCCTCACTACACTTATCATACAACAAGGGCAGACTTACCATTCCTCCCGCTTCTCTTGTTCTGGTAATAGAGGGTCTAGGAGTAGTGCTTATGTTGCCTGAGTATAGGAGACGTCTTATATGCCCCTATCTGACAACAGAATGTGTCCTACTTAGCACAGGCAATGCATCTGTCCCATTTGCAGGGATTTAAATAGACACAAGTACCTCTTCCATAGCAAGACTTGCATTTCAATTTATTTGCATGCTCTGGTCTGTATCTGTATGCGTCTGCACATTGTGGCTATCTTTCTTTCTTTATGCTCTTATGAAGATCTTGATAAAGCTTTAAAGACGAGGAATAAGTATTTAATATGTAAAAATATAACCTGATCGTTGTATAATAGTTTATGCTGTATAATCTATCAGATGGATGATGTACAAACAACTCAACAACAAGTCATTGTAAGAAACTGCGCGCTTATGGCACAGCAAGCTTACACCGTCCTTCTGAATTGGTTCTGTCCCCTTCGTGTATGCCCACCCAACCCACAATTCTTGTGTCTTTCAGGTCTCGGCAAAACAAAAAGGAAGACGAGTGCACGTGATGCTTCTCCCACACCCAGCACAGATGCAGAGTACCCATCCAACGGGAGCGCAGGAGGCAGTGGAGTGGGCGGGGCAGAGCGGATCTACGATCTAAACATTCCGGCAGTGGTGAAGTTTACCTACACGGCAGAGCGCGATGATGAGCTGAGTTTAATTAAAGGAGATCGGGTGGTGGTGATGGAGAAGTGCAGCGACGGCTGGTGGAGGGGGAGCCACGATGGCCGTGTTGGCTGGTTCCCCTCAAACTATGTCCGTGAGGAGCCAGCCTTTGCAGATACAAATGCAGGCTTTGGAGGGGACACATTGGGGGGATTTCACTCCCTAAGAGCGGGACAAGGATTGGGACTTGTGAATGGCCGGCTGGCAGGCACAGGGAGCTCAGTACTCCATGTGGTCCAGACTCTGTACCCCTTCAGCTCGGTGACTGATGAGGAGCTGAACTTTGAGAAGGGCGAGACCATGGAGGTGGTGGAGAAGCCTGAGAATGACCCCGAGTGGTGGAGGTGTCGGAACAGCAAGGGTGTGATCGGCCTTGTGCCCAAGAACTATGTGGTGGTGCTGAATGACGGGCCTGCTGGGCGAGGCCCCACCTCCCCTCCCATCAGCCACATGGGCCCATCACAAACAGGCAGGTTTGCAGGCAAGGAGTGGTACTACGGTAACGTGACGCGGCATCAGGCAGAGTGTGCGCTCAATGAGCGAGGAGTAGAGGGAGACTTCCTTATAAGAGACAGCGAGTCCTCGGTGAGGATCCACCTTCCTCTGTAACAAAACAGGAAGCACAGAGAAATCATAAATACCATAGCTATTATGGTTAGCTTTTTCTCAAGTGTTTTGTCTACAAGTAGAAGCAGTTAAAAAAAACAAAAGATACACTGTTGGGTGGTTCTCTTGAACTGCTGCCATCTTGTGGAGAAGCGTTCAAAATGCAGCTCAATCCTTTTGTCTTAATATGGTTTATTAAACACATCTCTCTCTCTCTCTCTCTCTCTCTCTCTCTCTCTCTTTCTCTCTTTCTTTCTCCCCCATTTACAGCCCAGTGATTTCTCCGTGTCTTTGAAGGCAGTGGGGAAGAATAAACACTTCAAGGTGCAGATGCTGGATGGCGTCTACTGCATTGGCCAGCGGCGTTTCAAAAGTATGGACGAGCTGGTGGAGCACTACAAAAAAGCTCCCATCTTCACCAGTGAACAGGGAGACAAACTCTACCTGGTGAAACCGCTTGCCTGAACCTGGCTCTATCCTACCGGACTCATTTTGCCTTTCCTTCGCTATTTCTTTTGCCCTCTTCTACTCTTTCCCTGTCTCCTCATAGGACTTTAATCAAGCCTTGGGGCTGGATGGCAGGATCCTTTCATGAGCAAAAAAAAGGATATTTTGCGTCAGAGCCCTGTACTTTCTCTCCAGGCTCTGTCAAGGAGAAACTGGATGTTAAGCCTGTTAAAAATTCTTTGTTGAAAGATTGAATTCCAGCCTCTGAGGAGGACCTAGAAATAAATATGGTCTGATTCACTGTGTGATCGTTCTTAGCACTCCTTCTGCCTTTGGCGTACAGCTCTTCTGCTCTTACTCGCATTGACAAAATAGCTTCTGCATTTAGATCCTATCTCACTCCAGCTTAGACTGTTTCAGATACTTCACTTTGTGCATTAATAAGAAGCATATCAGGCAGCAGTAGGGAGGATTATGATTTTGGTCATAGCATGTGATGAGCAGCTAAGTTCAGATTTAGATTCATACACTGATCTTTTGCACTGCTTTATGTGTATGGTTTTTAGGGGTAAAAAAAAAAAAAAAGCATGAAGTGCACAGTGGGATGCAGCCCAGATTGTGTGTCCACCTAAAGAGCCAATATGTAGAGCACATCAGCTTGTTTGCATGTCCGCCACTGCAACTGTATCCGATCAGAATTCCGTTTAAATGTACTTCAGCACTGGACTGGAAGCTGAATAAGACCTACTGCTAATCTGAACTGCCCGCTCTCTTATCCTCCTGAGACTGTTTCAGCCTTGAAGCCGATTTCAAACGCTGACTTCCGTTCATGCCAGCTCTCGATCTCACTGACTCAGTGCACACGGTGAACCTTGGTTTCTCGGTTCTTACTGTACTCAGCGCAAATGTTTACCATAAATACAAGTTGCTCTTCAGGGTTTCTTTAGGTTCAGGGTGCTTAATAAAGGGGCTGTGTGTCTCAGCCCTGATGCATTGAGGAAGAGGAGGGGCTGGGCATCTTCGTAGCCCAGCCAGGAGTTAGAATGCGTCTCCTTCTACAGCCAAATGTGCCACATATCTCGCGTATGGCTATGCTTAGTGCCCTTATCAACTCAGAATTCCCTGACACGCACACGTCGTCTCTTCTCCCAATAACACTCACACTCGCCTAGCTGATTGTGAACACTAAGAGTAATAATAAATGTAAACTGTTTTTGTTTCTTTTACTTTTGCCACATCTGTCTGTTTACCAAGAAGAAGTGTTGATCGAGGTTTTTTTTTTTTTTTTTTTTTTTTATATAAAAGATATGATGTCTGAATGTTATTGAGCAATGTTATTTAATTCTTCTTTCCACTATATGTACATATATATACATAAATATAGATATATATAGATATATATATATATATAAAGATAAGTTGCATATATGAATCGTTTAGATCCAGCATTATGGTACTGTACTGAGGACAGTGTGGTGAGAATTAAAATACTTTTGTTCAATAAAAGTTTTGCAGAATAACAGAAAGTGATTTTAGTCTGCCTTGGTTTTTTTTGCCTTCTGTTTTAACTGATATCTCTGACAGAGTAGTAAGCAGAAAAGCATTGTCCAGAACAGGAAAACAGAGGAAGAAAAAATAACTAAAATGCAGCAAGGTAATGCTGAAGATAAAATATCTTTACAACTTTTAAGCTGGTCCCTGAAATTTCAGTGAGAATTACTTGAGAATTTGTTGTTGCAAACATTGCTGCAGTTTAACATCTTGTGTTCCTTTACATTGCCAAAGCCCAAGGCTTATTAAGCAGTGACTGCATGGAAAAAATGCAAAATTACATTAGACTGCAGAATGGGAATACATAACCTTTAAATGTCCAGGGGGCAGAATATAAAGAGAGAACATTAGGGGGCCTAAAACAGAACCTTGTGGGGCACCATTTTGTGCGTTTTTAAGCCTTTGAGGAATCTCTTGATGATATTGACAAGTACGATCTAAACCAGAGGTTCATAAAATGCTACTTCTCTGACTATTTGGTCCATTGTGTATAATGATGAGTCAAATTTAAGGAATTAAACCTCTTTACAGTTCTGGGCAATTCTACTAGGTGTCTTCTGCTGGGTTTTACTGATACCCAGATACTAAATTGTCCACTAGAGATCCTTTCCTGGCATTTCCCAGGATTAGTAGTTCATACAGACTCCCTTTGCACTCAAAACAGCCTCAATTCTTCCTGGCATGGATTCCACAAGATGGTGGAAACATTCCTTTGAGATTCTGGTCCATGCTGACATGATTGCATCATGTGATTCCTACAGTTTTTCAGGTGCACCTTCTTTCTGCGAAACTCCCGCTCTAGCACATCCCAAAGTTGTTCAATTGGATACAGATCCGGTGACTGGGAAGTCCACTGAAGAGCTCATTGTCATGTTCATGAAACCAGTTTGAGACCACTTTTGCTTTGTGACGTGGCGCATTATCATGCTGGAAGTAGCCATTAGAAGATGGTAAATTGTGGCCATGAAGGGATGCACCTGGTCAGTAACAGTACTCATACAGGATGTGGCATTCAAGCAATCATTGATTGATATTGAATGGCCCAAAGTGTGCCAAGAAAACATTCCCCACACCATTACACCACCTCCACCAGCCTGGACTGTTGACGTAAGGTAGGTTGGGTCTATGGCTTTATGCTTTTGGTGCCAAATTCTGACCCTGTGTGCCTCAGCAAAAATCGAGATTGATCAGACCAGGCTATGATTTTTCCAGTCTTCAACTGTCCAGTCTTGGTGAGCCTGTGCCCACTGCAGCCTCAGCCTGGCACTGACTTGTCTAATCGGTGGCAGAGAGTAATAAAGGTGCGGCTGTAGACGCCTGAGGGAGACAGAGAGACACACACAAGTGTGTTTTATGTTGGTGCTACTTTTGGTTGTTTGTTATGTTTGTGTTCTGGTTAATATTAAAATGTTACGTTTGAGTTCACTCAGTTCGCGCCTCCTCCTTGCCCATTTGTTGAAGTTTGTTACAGTGAACATTACCTGAAGCTGCTTTTGATGATTTTATGCATTGCCCTGCTGCCACACGATTGGATGATTA